>OY728158.1:1832263319-1833520819 GCA_963277665.1 Viscum album | reverse complement strand
TTAAACTATTTTATAGGATTATTAACCTGAGAAAAATTGACTACAAACCTCCTATAATAGACAGAAAGAAAAAAAACCTTATACCTCTACAACTATCTTGGGGGATTCCCAAGAAAACATATTTCTCTATATTCAAAGTTTCCATGACTAATCATTGATAAGAAAATATATTCCCCATGAAAATAAGAGTACACAAGGATTTCATTGATTAAAACCACAAAAAATTTATCAAGATATAATATGAAAAATATGTTCATCAAACACATATAAATGGATAGAGAGATTTTTACAGCTAACTGTATCACAATGAAAGAAAAATTCCCTTGAAGACATCAAAAAGTGGTATCCAGAATATCATCATCCCTCATCCAAACCCATTACACCATGAATGAAAATCGTTATTATAGAAAACAATTTCTCCCTTCAGTTGATCGAATAAATTATCAATTAATAGAATAAAATAATAGTTATTCATTTTCACCTTTTTGAATCAATGATAATCTATGCAAAGACGAAAATTACCAGAAATGTTGTTCGTGAAAAAAACTAGTGCTCTACAAAGTGACATAATCAAACATAAAAAACTCACTAAAATAGATCATTAAGTTGTAATCACTGATCTCACCACCTAGAAGGAATCATCCTATATTAATAAATCAAGATGTGGAAAATTCGCAACTTTATCTTGATCGAAAACATGATCTTGTGTGGAGGGTTTAATGCAACAACCTCATAAGGAAAAACATCATGGTACTCTTTAAAACCACTGGGAAACACCGACAGTTGAAATTTTTATGGATATAACATCATATTTCTATCAAGGAAGGAAAGGAAAGAACACACCTTCGACCCATATGAGAGTCTCTTTTTCCAATGAACACTATTGGATATAAATTAGAATTGTAGAAGACAAAACGTATCCTAAATAAATCCATGATATGAAACTCTAGATACAACCATTACCTGCTATGAATGATGTCATATAGCTATATATGAATGCATATAAAGTATCTACAAGTGTGGTTCTACTCTATAACCAGCTAATAGTCTCTTTTTTACATCATATAAATATAATTGACCTCTACATAGCATAGTAAATTACAAGGGAACTAAAAATATCTTCTCCTAAATTCAAAATGAATGGGATATATTTAGAGATATGAAGGAGTGTGTAGGTCCTGAATTTAAAAAGGTATGTGTGTAAGTAGAAAATGAGAAAAGTGTAGCTCAAACTATTTCTTGCTCTCCTACCACTGAAAACACTAAATAATGAAGATGACCACAACCTACTCCCTAAACTCTCTGAACCTTATGGAGCTTATCTCCATGGACATGATCTACTATACAAGAATTAAGAATGCATGAGTGTCATCATCTACTAAAACCATCTCCTCTTTACCAATCAAAATGCACGACATCCTACTTGTGCTACCTCATCTGAAACTCCCTCAACAAAGGATCATGATGTTTAAAAAATAACACACATAAACTTATTAGAAAGTATGGGCACTCTAAAATCTAATGAAATTGGTCTCAGAAAGTGTCAAATACCTTGGAAATTTTCTAATAGCATACACCCTTGGTAAGATGAGATTTTGAGGATTAAGACATACCCCTAGCTGATAAAAAAACTCTTTCTTCCAAAAATCAAGGATATTTATACACATTTTTATGGGGAAAATCCCTCAATTTGTCATCTTATTTTTTTGGTGTTTTTTTTTGTGTTTTGACAAAGCCAGATGACCATGAATGATATGGTTTGTGTTTTCTGAAGCATGTGTTTATGGTGGCACATTTTCTTTCTATTTACAAATTTTTTGGGGCTCAAAATTGGAGTTTTTTTGGAAAAGGAAGGATTTTTTTCATAGTAACAAATAGTATGTTGACCACATTACATAGTTAATAGAACAAAAATGGTTGTTCATGGAATGGTGAATGAATTTCAACAAAGGACAATTTATGCATAACAACACTACACAGACCGTGAAGTGTGGTATATAGACTGCGTTGGTAAAATGCTTCATGAGTAAGAGTTTGGTTCACAGGATGTAGGTTGTTTGCATAAGGTTTTTGGTACACATAATGGATTATCATTTGTGAAAAAGGGGTAGTGATTTGTGGATCTACAAAGGGTTTAGTTCATGGAAGAGATTGAACGCCACAGAGGAGTAGAGGTGGTATGCATACAGTAGAGTGATAACAGTCCACGGAAGAAGAAGTCCACGGTGAAGGCATTACTGCATCAAATGTTTTGGTAAAACAAATTTGCAAGATTTTTGAATCTATTTCCTTATATAGGGAGCACTAATCCATTCATTACTAAGAGATAATTTCATTATAAAAAATATTTTCTTTGGGATGAAATTTGGTAAAGTCTGAAAGATATTTGTGAGGAGGATTCCAAGAAGGGTAAATCAGTTCCTAGAAGATATTCCGCGAAATGGTTGTGTAGGGCACCGTAGTCTGTGAAGTAAGAAGGAAGTCCATGGAATAAGGAAGTATGCAGAAGAGGAAGTGGTACGAGGAAGTTGAGATTTCTCACAAAGAAGGGACACTCCATGGAAGGAAGAAAGTACGTGGAATTGGGGGAAGTCCATGGAGGAGAGGTGGTCAGTAAAGCACCCACAATATGCGGTGCATCACATTTCATAAAGGATGAAAGAAAATATGCAGAGGAATCAAGGCTGTTTGTGTAAGAACTAAAATAGTTTGTGAAAGGAATTTTTACAATATAATAGCTCACATAAATTTGGATTTCAACTATGAGTGAAAAAGGGACTTCAATAGAGAATCTATCTATAGTTGAGAATGTGTTCTTTCATGAAAATGATGGGACCTACATGTCTATATACTATGAGTGGATCCCTTCCAATAGTTGTGAAAAAAAGAAGTAGGAGACGAAGATCCTTTCAAATAGAAGAGAGCCAGAGCTAGAGACATAGGGAGTGACCCTTGGGAATGTAGTGAGAAGCCCAAAAGCTTGTAAATGCAGTGAGGGTGGGCATAATATTGATCTTTCCTGAACCGTGAAACTTGGCAGTGAGACTTAGTTGATCTGGTACATCATCACAATGTTGTTATATTCTCTTTGGACGTATCCTATTGAGGGTGAACAAAGAAATGTTTTTGTGTCTTTCGCATGAATTAAATTATGTTCATACATTGCGATGAGAAATTGAGAGAAGAGAGCTTTTTGACAATGAAATAAGATCTGATAGAGAAATAGTTTTAATCCGTGTTACTCTAATTCACCCCTTGAAGTTTTTAACCTAATTGGGCTAACAATTTGTATCATAGGTAAAGGTTGAAATTTAGTGGTTCTCTATTAGTAGAATAAATGGAGGTTTTCATTCATAATGGAATTATTAATCTTTTATAGAAATAACTTTCACTTATAGAAGAATCAGATGAAGCACTAATTACGATCATTAAGAAAAGTTTTTTTATAGTATCTATCCGTGGAATATAATTCAATATCGATATTCAAGATTTATTAAAATTAGATATATGGTAATAGGATCCTGATGCTAAAAGAATCAATGCTTTAGGGGGATACCTATCAAATGAAATTTATATGAATTTAATGTCATGTAAGTCAGCACATTCTATGTAGGAAAGGTTTTTGAATATCTATGAGGGTGACTCAAATTTAAGAGAAGAAAATTTTCAGGTTCTATGGAATAAATATGAGGATGTCATAATGAACTCCAATGAGAGTATTGATACATTATTTGATAGAGTAAATTTTATTGTGGAGGACATGCATGGTCTTAGGGAAATTATCCAAGATATAAATAATGTGAATCATATCCTGGGAAACTTCCAACTTGGTTCAATCCTAATGTCTTTGTATTAGAAGATTAAGATATGGAAGAGCTGACATTGGATAACATACACAATACCGTTGTTGTGTATGAAATTCGAAATGATGCTAATGATGATGTGGAAAAGGATAAATAAAAGGAGGTTCCATTCAAGGCCATGAAAAAGCTCACCATTGAAGATGGTCAGTACGATGAAGAGATAAATGATGTGATTTCATTAATTTCCTCAAATATCAAAAGAGATAAATGAAATTTCAAAGGGAAACTTCCACTTGCATGCTTTCGATGTTGAAAGATTGGAAATCTTGAAGAAAGGTTCCCAAAGAAGTTTTAGGAAGATAAAGAGTATGAACTTGAAATTCCCATGAATAAGTATTCAAATTATGTTAAAGGGAAGAAAAATTTTAAGAGAAATTTATTAAAAATTAAGAGAAGATAAATGTTTAGAAGAATTTGAGGCAGAAGCATTAGAGGGATGTAAGGATCATGAAGTAGATGATTTGGGGGAAGTTGTTAGAAATTTCATTACAAAAGAAGAAAGTGATAATGAAGAAGTAGAATTTGAAGGATTAGTTGAACTTCAGGTTGAATTTGAATCTGATATTGATGAAATAAATGTTTTTATAGATAAAACAAATAAATATAACAATGTGGTTTGTGATGATAAACTTTACATGCAGCATTCGGAAGAAGAAAAATATTTATGCCATAGATGTATTTCCATTTGAGCCAAATGTCCATGGATGACCTAGTGAAATATTATGTTTCTCGATATATCCCTATATTATCACGTGATCTTAATCATATGTGTGACACCTACCAACAAGGAAAGATAATTATAAAGACATACAAGGTGAAAGAGAAAAGGCAAACAAGATTTCTTGAGCAAGTTCATATTAATGTCTTCTGACCAATTTCACTAAGAGATGTTGATAAGAGAAGATATTATATTCTCTTAATTGATGATTTTAGCAGAATAACATGGGTATTAATCACTACCCACAAGTCTGTGGTGTTCAATTTCATTACAAGATATTAATTGGATGTTGAAAGGATGCTAGTTCAGAAAATCCAAAAGATCCAAATAGATAATGGAACATAGTTCACAAATATCAAAGTAGAGAATTATCTCAAGATACATGGGATAAGACATTAGTTTTCAGAGGTAACAACTCCACAAAATAATGAATTAGTTGAGATAAAAAATCAGACTGTCATCAAAATTACCAAAATAGTTCTCATTGAGAAAGAAATTCCAATGAAATTTTGTAAAGGAGTAGTAATGATAGAAGTCTTCATTTCAAATAGATTGTGGCTATATTTAATAGAATAGAAGACTCTATATGAGCTACGAGTTGGAAAGAATCTGTCATTGATGTAATTTCTAGTAATTAGAAGTATGTGTTTCATTCTCAATAAGGAGAAAAATGGAATGTTTGAATCCCATGGAGATAAAGGAATATTTTTTGGAAACTCAATGAAATGAATATCATATAAATGATTCATTAAGTGGATGGGAAAGGTAGTTAAAATACATGATGTAACCATAGTAGAGAATGAGAAAAATCTTCATCAAATACATGATCAATATCAAGATGATAGGGATGAAGATAAATGTTGACCAAGAGATGCTCCAGTTCCCAAGGCTGATTCAGAAGAAGATTAGGATAATTAAAAGATTGATCTTAATTCACTATCTGTGAAAAGGTAGAAGAGAAGATCCTAAATTTATAGATAGAACAAAATTGGTGATCATCCAGCACCAGTGCAGATAAGAATAATGAAGAATCTATTGAAATGATTGTACTTATCACATGTAGGAACTTATAGTTTTGATGAAGAAATTATAAATGAGAATTAGGTTATGGATACAAATCAAGATATTGACCAAATTGAGAAGGTTCAGATGTGGTAGATTGTTTCAAGGCCAACATATAAGAATTTCATCAGGAATAAATGGGTCTTTCACAACAAAATGAATGTCGATGGTGAGGTAATTCAAAACAAATCATGACTTGTGTGAAAATGGTACTCCTAGATATATGGTATCAATGTTGATGAAACATTTTCACATGTTTCAAGGATGTAGACAATCAAATTATTCTTGTTCATAGCATAAATAAATTTCAAGGTTTTCAAGATGGATGTCAAGTCAACAATTCGGAAAGGGCTTTCAGAATAATAATTTTACATTGATCATCCATATGGTTTTATAATTCATGAAGATGTGAATAAAGATTTATATCTAAAGAAGGATTATATGGTTTGAAATAAGCACCAAGAGCATGGTATTCAAGGTTAGATAAGTTTATGGAGAATGTTGGTTTTTGTTGTGGTGGAGTTGAATTACAATCTGTATATCAAAAATGATAGTAGTGAAAGAATGTTGGTATCGGTTTATGTTGATGACACAATCATTAGTGGATCATATGAACCACAGTTCTAACTTTTTTCCAAATTCATTAATTGTGAGTTCAGAATTTCCATGATTGGTTCACTAACATTTTTATTTTGTCTATAGGTAACACAAGTGAAGAAGGAAACATTCATTTCTTAGTCTAAATATGCTAAGGATGTTTTGAGGAGATTTGAAATGGAATATTACAAGGATATTATGACTTTGGTAGATACCCAGATGAAATTTTCATGATATAATGAAGGAAATGCAGTTAATGTAACAGAATACAGGAAAATAATTGGTGTTCTACTGTACTTGATAGCGAAAAGCCCTAATATTGTTTTTTATATATTCCAAGAAGTAAAATATCAAATAAATCACAAATGAATCCACATTCTTACAGTGAAAAGAATAATTTTCTATATCAAGGGAATTATGGATTCGAGTTTTATGTACAATGATAAATATCACCAAGAGTTATTTGGATATATATATACATATATATGTATATTGGGATGGTTAAGTGGATGATAGAAAATCAACATTAGGTGGTGCATTTTATATGGGTGGTTTTTTTATTTCTTGGTTAAGTAAGAAACGTGATTTCATTTCATTAAGAATTGTAGAAACTGCATATATTGTGGCTACTCATGCTTGCACACAATTATTATGGACAAGGAAGAAGTTTGATGATATGGTAGTTGAAGTGAAATCTCTGATCAGAATCCATTGTGATAATTCAAGTGCTTTAAATCTTAGTAAAAATCCACCCTATAACTCATGGAAAAGGAAAATTGAAATCAAGTATCATTTTATCATGGATATGGTAGAGCAATGTCTTTTGAAGTTGTAGTATGTTCCTACAGAACAACAAGTTACAGACCTTTTGAAAAAGGCCTTACCAAAAGAAGAATTTTAAAGGCATCAACTTTCTCTAGGATTCTAGTGGACTCCCATCACTATAAAAAGTATGTATATGGGAATCCTCTCCCGAGGTATAGTGTGTTATCCCCTATTTTGTTGATATGAAATATTTACCCTATTGTAGAACATAATTAAGAAAACTTCAGGTTCACTGATAAGAGAGAGATATTGTGTTTATTATAAGGGAAAAAAATCTTAATCAAGCCACATGGAGAAGCTGTTAGGAGGTGTAGTGAGATTGGGGGAGTTGAAGCTGTTAGATGGAGTAGTTATATAGGGGGTATTAAATCTAATGATTCTAGAAGTGATCAATCAAAGGATACATATCATGACAGATAAGGTTCTTGATGAAAGTATAAGAGTGGTTTTCGAATGGAATAAAGTGAATAATTAATGAAATTTTCATTATACTATTTTCTCTCACACTGAGATTGGATCATGTGCTCTTAGAGTATCTGTTGAGTAAATCCTTGATCGCAATCTTAGTCACAAGAAGAAAATGACGATAGAAGATTGAAGGATCTTTAATAGTATATCAAAAGGTGAAGAGTTTTCAATAAACCTCAAGGGGAAAATTGATGGGAAAAATAACTCAAGGAATCCTCTCAATGTTTTTCTGTGTGTTTTTCCTTGTTGACAATGTTAGAAGACAATGAATGAGTATGGTTACTGTTTTCAAAAGATGGTGTTTAAGGTGGTTCAGTTTCCTAGTGTTTTCTAAATTTTGTTTGGCTCCAAATCTTGAGTTTTTTTTGAAAAAGAAAGGATTTCCATGTAGGAGAAAATTGTATGCAGACTATGTTACATAGTTCATGGACCACAAAATGGGGAACATGAAATGACGAAGGAATTTCAGAAAAGGCATATTTCCACATAGTGGCACTATGCAAACTGTGATGCATGGTAAACAGACCACATAGGGAAAATGGTACATGAGTAGTCATGCAGTTCACATAAGAAAATATGTTTAGAGAAGTCTTACGATATGAGGACTGTCACATAATTTTCAAAAACGATGTCGTCATTTGTGGAGTCGTGAAGAGTTTTTTTAAAAGTGATCATCTTCTGCAGAGAATTAGAGGTGGTATGCAGACCACAGAGTGAAATTTGGTTTATAGAAGATAAAATCATCAGTGAACGCTATAGAATATTGTATGTTTGGTTAAAATAGATTAGTGATATTTTTGAATCAATTTTCTTACATAAGGAGTGATACTTCCATCATTACTAATATTGAATTTCATTAGATAACATCTTTTCTCCGAGAAGAAATTTGGCAATGTCCGAAAGAGGTTCATGAGGAGGAATCTATGAAGGGTGAAGTAGTTTGTGGAAGAATTCCATGAAATAAATTTTGGGGAAATTGTAGTCTTCAAACGAAGAAGGTAGTCCACAGAAGAAGTGGTTTTTGAAAGAGGATATCCATAGAAGAAGGATGTATGTAGAATTGGAGGTGGTACTTGGAAGGAGAGACAATCTGCAAAGAAGGCATGTTCCACAGAATAAGGTAGTATGTAGAAGCAGAGGTAGACTGTAGAGGGGAGGTGGTCCACAAAGCACTCGAAGTGTGATGTGAAACACGGTTCATGGAGGAAGTGAGTAAGTCAGTGGAGTAATCAAGGTTGTTCACAAAATGACTAAAATTGTATGTTAATGTAATTTACACAACCTAATAGTTCATGGAATAGTGGATATCATCTATGACTGAAAAATGGACTTCAATAGAGAATCTACCTATATCTGAGGATGCATGATTTTATACAAATGAAGGAACCTACAAGTCCGTAAACTGTGAGTGGATCCCAACCAAAAGAAGTGATCAAAGGATGTGGAAGACGATGATACTATCCACCAACAGTGAGCAAGATAAAGAGATGTAGGGAATGAACCTTGGGAATGTAGTGAGCAGAACCTAAATCTTATAAAGGTAGTGGATATGGGCATAGAAGTGATCTAGACCGAACCAAGTAATTTGGAAGTGAGCCTTAGTGTATTTGGTACATCATCATAACTCTATTTTATTCTACTTAGACGTAGCTGAGTGTGCGTGAAGTAAGTAAAATTGTTGTGTCTTGTGAATGATTTAAATTCTATTCATGCATTGCAAAGGGAAATAGATATAATAGATTTTTTTATCAATGAAACAAGATTCTAAGGGGTAGTAGTTTTAATATGTCATACCCCGAATCACCCCTCTCTCCCAAGGTATTTAAACTAATTAGGATAAAAACAATATTATTTATATATAATCCTGAAAACTACCATCTCATAACGATCAAGTTTTGGAAAAAGTCCTCTAAACAACATATGCTCCTTACAGCACCTATAGACACATATTCAATATAGATGGGGTAACCTGGTTCTAGATATATAGATTAAATTCCTCTAGAAAATTTTTCTTCCTAGACTCCTCATTTGGAAATAGGTTTAAATAATATGAGAGAAGTGTCTTAAAATGGATCCCACACTACGATGTGCTGGAAATCCACTATTTATGTTTAAGAAGCACTTGGCGACTAGATTCCTTTGCAGTTTTAGAAATATAATCTACTCGGTATAGTCCTTAAACATCTACCACAAGACCACCAACTCCTCTTGACCCATGAGTAATAATATCCCCACTTCCTTGCTACTCTACACTACATCATCACAACCAAAAAACCCCAATTCTCATTCTTAATAGGGATCAAATAGAAATATATTTCAACCCTCTATAACTAGTATTTTATCACAGATTCTGAAATGGATCCCTCATACTTCATTAGAATATAAAATTGAATCTCGTAGAGTGTACTCATCCAATTTTCGTTGATGTTTCCCTCTATTATATGGAGATATTCTTGAATTTTCTACAAAACATCATAACTAAAAACTTGAAAAGGATGTTGACATGGAGAAATACCAGCAAGAATTAAAAAATATTTAATGAATACTAAACCTAGTAAATGGAATATCTAATATTAATTAATCAAATAAATTTATTTATTTAATGCTTAATATAACCCTAATGTCTACCCATTTCAAACATTGGAACACATAAAAATGATACATGATCTTTTCCTAGGTCACTAACATAATTCCAATATCACTTCACTTAGTTGGCTCAGTATACATAATGGTTTATGCATTCGATCACCGGGGTCCTTAAATACCCATGTCTAATATAGTATCCAATATTTATATCACTTATTAAACATATCTAAAACAATTTATCTACCAACTAATATAATCCTGACTTATGCCTTACTCCAAACTATATCATATATCTCAACCTGAGACATCTAACACCACTCTGTCCCTCCCCCTCCCACCCAATAATACTCCTCTAAGTCCATTTATGAGAGAAGATATATTACGGCCACCTCATTCCCAACCCCATTAGGCCCCATTTTTACAATAAGCACTAAGGGTGAATCATATATAAAAATAGAAAGCAGTTCCCTTTAAGTGGTCTTTCTTAAGAGATAGATAAGATAGATCACCAATGATGTATAGCTCATAAAGATAAATAGATCAAAAGGGTATACAAGAAATGTTACACAAGATCTAATTTAGATGTAAATGAAAATTCAACATATCAAATGGTAAATGCAGAAATGAACATGAAGCCCAAACTACCACTTCAAAAACCAATTTCCAGAAAAATCCAACTTGATATCTATCCTACTCCTATAGAAATGAAAAATATATTATATATATGCGGGGTTAGAACAAAAATATACTTAGTAGAATCCTTCCCATAGCCTCTTGTAAAACTGTTAAACAAAGGATACTCAATCCTAGTGTACAATATGTGAAACTAACTCATCATCTAAGTAGGAATACTATGTTTCCAACACACCATGGATTTCTATCACTATGTATCACATTAAAGAGATCATATATTATAATAATGAAACAAAAAGGAAAAACCTCTATTTCTAACCCACTGGTTTTACAATTTTTCCAAGCATCAAACATATTAATCCATATATCTCCAAAATCTTTCAATATGAATACAATTGGGATAAAGTAAAAGAACATGAATTTTGTACGTTAAGTCATCCCATCATCCCATATCCCATCCCCATATAGTAACTGAGTTATTTGTGGAACCCACCACAGCCTTTTTGATGTGTATCATACATTATGGATTATAACTAAGTACATCATATACCATACATGAAGTAAGGTACCTCAAAACATCACAGAATATACATAAAATACCTTTAATAATCATTTAAATACTATATCTGAAGATACTTGTGTGTGAAATAACCACAACACATTACATCCCTCTACACACAAATATCAAAACAATTAAGCACTATGCATACCATCATGTAATACAACTAAGAGAAGATAGTAGGGTCATTGGGGGTAGTCATCCATCCATCCTCACTACCGAGATGTTGATGAAAATACCCTCCTAGAGTCAAGTGGGTCTTATTAGCCCTAAACGAAATGGGTAGGGTTACATATGAAATAAAAAATAATGAAGGATATAATATATAACATAACCAAAATAAGGGCATATCCTAGTCCTAGTCTTAACTATAATGATCAATTCTTGGACACCTAACTATCACTACTAAAGAACACCAAAATTTAAACGAACAATATTAAATTAGATTTCCTTCATTAAATAATTAAAATAACATTAATTAATTCAATAAATATTAATTAACATGAATCTTAACTACATTTCATTATGCATCAATTAACATTGATTAATCCATACATTATTATCCTTAAGTGAGGTTCATGAACTCTTGGAAAAATCTATCTGTGACTACGGTTTCTCAGGATTACCATCTACTTTTACATGCAAAAAAAACCAAACTCATGGGGTAAAAAATTTATTAATATTTACTAACCATCCCATAATTCCATGTAATCTAGAAAGAAATCCTTATCTACCACTAGAGAGATGCAACCAAGCACATTAATCCACCTCATGTAGTGGGAAAAAGAATGTATATAAATAGGAAACCTGACTATCCCTCATCTACAAATAATCACACATAAGTAAGTATCTCTTGTTTCAACAGATCAATAGGTATTCCAAGCTTAAATACAATCCATCTTCTTTGGTTTCATACACGAAACCCTCACGTATATCACTATGCATATCATTTTCACAAGCATCAATTTTATCCACAACCTTAAGCCTCCCTACCATATCTCATCATCCATCCTCGACTCACATCACATCACATAGTAGGGATAACATATAAAGCACATAAAAAGACAAAAAACAAAAAACATAGACAATAATGAAACTTGGACCAAAAAATACAGAATTTGGACTTTACAAGAGAATGAGATCTCTCATCCCCAACACTATACATTTAACCTTCATAAGAAAATAGGATCTCTCATACATGAATAATCATCCACATCAAACAAAAATTTTTATTCCGTCTACAATTAAAAAACTAAACTATCATAGGTTTCCGGAATGGGAATTATACGGAATCAACTATATCAATCCATTAAATTAATTAAACACGCTATCAAGTATTTTCAATTTTTAAGATGCTTTAAAGATTAAAAAACATCATTTTCATGCCTTTAATAATTAATCTAATCATGATTCATTAAAAATTTATTTTCATTATCCAATTTTTATAGAATATGGAATAACGTATTCAATTAAAGATGAGTTTCCATCAATTTGATTACCATAAAATTATAAGAAATTTTTTTTTATTAAACTTGAATCTTCATTTAGTTCATAATCCAATTAATAAATTTTATATTTAAATTTATAAATAATTTAGTCATGTCAATACAATGATAAAAAACATGGTAACACACATCACATAGATTTTACTCTATCTGGGAGGTCAAGATAAAAAACGTTATCACTTTGTAAATCAACAACACACTATTTTTAAAAATAAATCAATTCTATGTTGTAGTTTAATATTTATGAGGATAATTCTACCACTATCCAAATGGTGGAAACATGGTAATTTAAAAATTTCACATAAATAAATTAGAGAATAAGAAAATATCATATGTCAATCGTATAACATTCATCAAATAGTAACATAATTATAACATAGATCTCTAATAACATCTCACATAATGAAACTATGATCTCCCAAAGATATCGATCCATGAACACATAGAAAAGTGAAATATGAAACTCGATTACAATGATGGATATGAAACACTATATAATGGATAGAATAATGGGAGTAAAATGTGGTTCAACGGAGTAGAAAATACTATAAAGGGAGAGGTAACTACCTCAAATCACCACATATTTATATCTATAAGTAATTCTTAATCATAATTTAAAGGTGATTCAAAGGAATTCAAAAACAAAACTCAGGGGTTCTTAGTGTTCAATTGGAAAAGATGGAAGGAAACTGGGTTTATATTTCCCCGGGAGTATTTATAGGAATTTTGTGGTTTTTAAGACTACAACATATCCCATAGGACTGTAATGAAAAAACACCTCACACATGGTGTATTACGGAATCACCCAAGTGACCATGCCAATGTTACCTTGGTCGAATAGAATATGTGAATAACACAACATATTTCCATCCAAATAAAATTTTCCTAGTGAGAGGGATTATGTTGTTGTCTTCAACCCATAGTGCATCTCCTTAATTTGGAAGATATGAAAATACATATCTTTCATTTGATTTATTTCATGAGTTATTATAAAAATATATAGTTAATACAACCCCATAAAATCATGAGGCCTAGTTTATTTGGGTAATTAGGAACATATAATAATGCATTGAAATATAAATACAATGATGTAAACTAAAACATCAAAACATGCCATTAAATTTCTTTGATCTTGTAAAACTACACGAGATAACATGGGGAAGTACATAAGAAATGGGAAAGCTATAAAGCCCTGTAAAAGAATAATATAATCATAACATATTGAAAGTGACACATGCGGGTCAATAAGAATATCATGGTAACATAAGATTGTTGAGAATAATAAACATGGACCTCAAACCATGATATAAGATAATAACATAAATTATACATTATAATATGGAGGCGACATAAAACATGAAATCATAAACATAATCAATGCTCACCACCAAGAAATCATAACACATATTTCTTAAGATAATAATCTATGCACCATAAAATGTATCACATGAGATAAAAACATTACCCAATGTGTTGAAGTGTTATATAATTATGGTCCCACCCAAAAAATTAATATAATGTATATCTATATGTGTGCCACATTGATAAAACAACATAAGAATATATTTCATCCCCAAAATTATGGATTATGGGTTAAATATGAGGAATTACAAATAAATGTAGGTTTAGTACAACTATATAAATACACTTGTGTGTAAATGAAGATGGGTATTCAATTCCAAAATGTTTGGTGTGGAAAATAATAAGATAATTTCTTTAAAATAAGAGGGGTACATGAAGATTCATTTAAGGGTTAATGAGAGTGAAAGGGGACACTCATCACATAGAAATAAGAATTATTTTATGAGGGATGTCTACAAACAAATCCCAATATGAAAAATTGGAAATAAAAGGAAATAATATAAAGAAGGATCTTGAATAAAGGGGAGGAGTGGAACATCCCTTGCCTTATGATGACACTTCTAAATTATAAGGAAGAACTCTTATAGAACTAGGGTAACCTTGGGAGGGATCTAGAGAGGGATGGAAAAAGTAACATTATTATCCATGGGTTTTTAGTTAATAGGAATAGTAGGATCATTGTATTTATATAGAAATGGATTGGAAAATTCTTTATTGTTTTTCTATGCATTTGTTTTGAAATCTACGATAAATTAATCCAAACCTCAAACCATACCATGTTTAGCCATCATTTCATCCAAATAATAGTGGATTTCATTATTTTATAAGGATATGATTCTATATTGACAAAATAATACCCTTGGTTATGTGGAAGAGTGTCTTGTTTATAATGAATTCATTTTAAAACCATAAAGGATATAGGTTTTGAAGGATTCATTAATGTTTGATAAAATTAATCAAATAACCTAAAAAATAAATTACTTTTATGGGAAAATATAAATATGTACATGGATACACTTTATTGTATCTATTACAACTATTTTGTGATTTTATGATGTCATATTACATACCATATAATTAAACCATAATTTATTTATAAAATAAAAGGTGACTATCAAAAAATTATTATCATTTCAAAATTGAATAAATTTGACATAATTATTTCAAAAAAATATTTATCTTATCAAAATGATTCTCTATATATTAAAATATACACTTTTAAATAAAAACTTTTCATTTATTAAAAAATATTGGTCTTTTAATAAAAGAAGTTTACTAAGGCTTATAACAATTACATTTTAATTAATAAAATTATATCATCATATATATTTTTTTAATATTATTTAATAAAAATATTTTACTAAAACCAATCATTTATTATAATAATTATTTAATTCATTAAAAATAATGTCTTCAATGAAACTAAATATTTCCTTAAAATGAAATCATTGTTTCGTCATATCAAAATCTAAAATTTGTCAATATTTTTTATTTAACCATTAGAATGTAATTAAATATACATATAATAATTATTTTTATTAAAAAATAATAGTATGAAAATTCATATTGTTAAATTATAGATAAATTGACCATTATTAAAACAGTAAATTCCTCAAGGCTAAGGTGTGTGGTGATGATATTTATTTGGGGTTATTCAATGAACATGGTTTTGGTTGTGATATCGATGAGATTTAATTTCTCATATAAATGATTTATATCATGATTTAGCTATTGAATCTTGTCTTGGATTTGGTAAAAGTAAAATCCTAGTGATGTTACCTCCTTTGGAAGCACTGATAAATGCGTTTCATAGGGTACGAGCCTACATGTTGAGGCCCTCACTTTCATTGTTAGTGACGATTAGATTTATCAAAAACCTATATATATACTAATCATATGATAATTTTATAATGGATATAATATCAATTGTTATGATGTTTACCTTTCTTTTAAATCGGGAAGGATATAACATATAATGGTCCAATATCCAAAGTAGTGGATTGATTTTCTTTAATTTAATTTCTTAATAATGCATTTACTCATTTATAATGGAATCTTATTTTATAAATCTTCATATTATAACATTATTCCTCCATTTATATATTTATCTTTTGAAATTTCATTCATATACTAAAAAATATGAGGTCAATTCCGTTTCATCTCATCTTCTAGTTCCCATGTCGCTTCCACAACATTGTAGTTCTTCTATTGAACTTTGACTAGGTGAGTAGTCTTCTTCTTAAGAACCTTATATTTATGATTTATGATCTTCACTAGAAACTCCTTATATAAATTATCATTCACCAATTATACCACTTATGGATTCAGTACATGTGAGGTGTTTGTTATGTACATTATTAAAAGGAATACAAGGAATGCATCATGTACTATAAGTAGGTTAGGTGGGAGTTCTACTTGATAATCCACCACTACGATGTGATCAATGATCTCAAAGGAGATGATGTATCATGTAATAAGAATTACCTTCTTTCTAAACTACTTAAATTTCTTTCATAGTAAAAGACTAAGGTACACATTATCTCCAAACTCAATCTCTATGTCTCTTTAATGATTCTTTACATATATTTACTATCGAAGTTATGTGGATTTCATTTAACACTTAATGAGTTGAACCTTATCTATAATATATTAGACAATATTAGGTCCCATAAAAATATACACTATAACTTCATCCCATCATTTTGGAGTCCCAAACATATTTCCTTTTAGAGAATCATAAGGATCCATTTAAATTCTAGAATGGAATCTGCTGTAATATGAGAATTGACCGATGGTAAGGTTTTGATCCCAACATCCTTGGAAATACATTGTACATGATCTAACAATATCCTCTGTTGTTTGAATGGGTTTTTTAAACTAACCATATATCTAAGGGTAATAAAAAGTGTGGAAGCTTCCTTCTATCTCCAACAATTACGAAATACTAATCCAAAAACTCATGTTAAACATAGGACCTCAATCATATAAAATAGAGAGTATAAATCCATGTAGTCTTATAACTTCCCTTATGTATATCATGGGGACTTGGTCAAGGTAAAAATATTACATGATAATAATGAAATGTAATGAATTTGTAATTGATCCCCAACAATCTCGATGGAATTATTACCTTTAGGGGTCCTGAGGAGTCTTACTTTCAAATCCATGGTTAAGTTTTCCATTTCCATAATGGTATGGGAAATGGATGCATCTGTAGACACTGAAATACACCGAAGGCCTCATACTGAAATTTGGGGAAAACCAAAAGCAGATTTTGACCAAACTAACTGGTCCAGGACTGGCCAAAGGGTGGCATGAAAAATCAGAGGTGGGCACATAAAGATGCCCCACGACACGTAATGTTTCATGCACACCATGCGAAAAGTTCTGTGCATCTGATAGAGGGCTCAGGTCTTCTACGTAGGCCGAATTTCATGCACCCCCCATGGATCCCATTCCCCTATAAATATAAGGGAACCTCCCTCACTTTTGGTTATATGAATTTGAACCGTCTCCCCTACATGAAATCTACCTCTTCGGTGTGAAAAATATGGCTTTTAGGTATAGAATTTTCTGCAACATGTCTCCCAGGGGTTCAACTTGATGAGAAACCCCTAGGGTTTGACCCCCACCCTAGTCCTTTGTTGTTTGGCCAGTTACGTGCAAGTCTATTTAGTTGCGTGCAATCCTTGACCATTTTCACGCAAACCCTCCTCATATTGGGCACACACCTCCTTTTTCTATGCAATCTGTCTTTTCGAATGCACCATCTCCCATTCATGCACCTATTTCACGCAAACCCCCTCTTTTGTGTGAAATCCTCCTTGTGTGCACCATGTGTCATCCTTACCCAAAGACACCATGTCTGAGCCCCTCTTATGGGCACTACACCTGTGTTCTTCATCTTAATCCCGTATGACCCTCCAAGTATGTATGAAGGGACTTCAAGGTCCTTTGGGAGGTTCTTTATATTGTGTTTCTTAGCCTTAGGCTTATTCTCTTAGGCATGCTAATGGATATTGGTTCATCTCATAGCCATCCGAACGTGGGACCCTCAGTGGAATACTCCACGACACCCCCTCACCACGACATTGTTGATGCCTTCCCATCACCAAAGGTTAAAGAGTGCTGGTTATGTAAGTCCTAGGGGTGCGGAGTGAACTCACATCATCCGAGATGCATGAAGTTAAAATATCAAGCACCTTTATCATTAGAACATAACGTAAAACTGTGGCCTCTCCCCATGCGTCACACCAGGGGTTCCCCATCTCAGACATTATCTTCGCCCACTCATCTTCACAAGAGTGAGATACTCCTCACATGGAATGAGGTCCTCTCTACTAGAGTGGGGTCTATCCGTGGGGTAAGGAAACCATCTTGGTTTAAGACCCTTTCCTTTATTGCAGGAAGCAGCACCCTTACTACTCCTCGCTTCTTCCATAACAAAGACCATAGAAGAGATGGGCACAGGGACCTTCGTTCTCCCATACCTCCCCCTCTGGGCTTTCTCTCCATCGGGATACTATTATAGAATAAGTCCCAATATCCATATCCCTAGGATAATAAACATGCGTAAGCCCCTGTTTCCTCTTTGGGCCACTAACCATGTGTAATCTCTATTCTACTTCCCACAGATGCACCTTTCATGATGTTATCATTAGGTATTTTTTGCCTCTTTTTTCTCACACCAAGAATGACTCTCGTGGGATTATAGTAAGCATTTACCATGGAATCCTTCATGGTACACCTTAGATCATAAGCCCCAATCCCCCATCCCAAACTACGTGGAATTTGATACTTGCATCTTTGGAAGGGAACGTAGGAAGCCTCACTGTGGTTTAAGCCTAACACCTACTTGTCTTGACCCCTTCATGTCAGTTCACCTTCATCCTGCAAGATGTTAAACTGTGTACACCACCCTAACAATGTTTACATTGATCCTTTCCTCCTAGGCATGGAACGTAAAAAGCCTCCTTGAAGTTCCAGATGAACACCTACTTGTCCTGACCCCTTCACATTGGTTCAACTTCATATCACATGATGTTAAACTATATCCACCATTCCGAAATATGTGGACTTTGATCCTTGCCAAGGAATGGTTCATAAGAAGCCTCCCGGAGGTTCAACCCCAACACCCATCGGTCCTGACCACTTCACATTGGTCCACCCTCGTCCTGCATGACACTAAACTATATGCCACCTTTTGTCCTACAAGACGTTAAACTATACCTATTAGAACTACGTGAGATTTGATCCATGTCTCATAGGCAAGGTACATAGAAAGTCTCCCTAAGTTCCAACCCTGGTAGACAGTAAGTCATTGTGTTCCCCAATCAATGGTAAGCCATTGTGTTCCCTAATCGACAGTAAGCCATTGTGTTCCACAGTCAGCAGTAATCCATTACACTCCATCCTGTGGTAATTCAATGTCATCCTCACACAATGATATTTCATTGTGATATGAACTATGTGGGTTTGATCCCAATATCCTAGACACGGCACGTAGAAAACTTCCCAGAGGTTCAAACCCAAGAACTAGTAATCTTTTGTTTCCCCCCTATTGGGACCAAGAGCTATGGTCAGCCACTGGGAGTCAGACCAACTTTGGATACTAACCGTGTGTAAGCCCCAATATATCATCGGTTTGTTGTCCTATGCATGCACCATAATTCTATACCCCATCTTGAGATACATAAACTATGATTCCCTGACATGAGGATACGTAGGAAGCCCCCCCAAGGTTCAATCCCATCACCCATGTCTCATTCTGGTCTTTCCTTCGATCCTATGTGTTTCTGGAAGGTCATGTCCCAACTCAGAGGCTCCATATCTTCAGAGTCCCATCAATCTGGGTCGCCCTCTTAGGTGTTCCATCGCCCCACCAAACTACTTTTAATTTGATTCTCTACCATGGGGATACGTAGGCAGCCTCTTTGAGACTCAATCCCGATATCACCATCTCTCTTATGGATGTTCCATATCATACTTCATCAAATCTCAACAATACATAGCCATCCCGATTCTTACCCGGGATGCCACATTATATTGATATAATGTTACCCACTTTCTTTATGCACCTAGCTGTAATCGAGCAACTAACCACACATTGGTCCCTAGAATCAGCGATCCCCCCGGGGGTTGCAACCATCTAATACACTCCCGTCAGTGTTTGGATCAGTCTGATCTGACTCTTATAGAGGTTAAACTCATGGCATACCCTGTGTTAAACACAATAAGATGAGAAAAATCTTAGAGACATGCACATGGAATATACTTCCCTGCATTCAATGTGGGATTCCTCGGGCTTATGTGCCCTTGAGAAGCCCTATCATAAGGGGAAGAAACCCATACACGTGAGTGTTCCAATATCTAGACATGACAGTGATGTCCAACATGACTACTCCTCCAACCAATGGTTGCTACCATGGATGGACCCCTTGGAATGTCCCAGCAGAAGAAGTGTAATTAATGGTAATCCAAGAAGATATGGTGCTAGGAAAACTTTCGAGAACAACGCCTTAAGTATAAGAGAGAGACCTAGAGTAGGAAATGAGTTCCAAGGAATAATCCACGAAAGGAGGAACCAACTTCCCATCATCCCATTTCGATCAAGGAGAAAATTCCCCTAAATAACCGATGGATGACACCCTCCTTTGGAAAGAGGGAATGTGGGGAAATAACTGCGTGTCCTCTGAAATAGAAAAATGCGCACCCAGATGAAAGTGTCAGAAACCGAAATTCTGAACTCGATGTGATGTTCGTATCCTCAATGTTGAGATTAGTAGTGTTTGAGACATCAGTGGACTAACATTTCACTAGATCCAAGTGTCTGACGCCAGGTCCCACCAAGAAAATATTGGGCCTGGGGTGAAACTCACCAGAAATTGTGGTAGTTGAATGTTGGACATCTCGGTCTATGGGGTCATCAACATGGATCCTTCTTACCAACCATGGAAGATGGAATGGTTCCGGGTCACTGGATGTTTCTTTCCTTCTTTCAACACTAATGGTTAAATCTTCGTACTTTTCAAGACCCATGTTTCTCTGACATGAAATCGATTACCACCCTCCCACCAACACAGGGGCATGGGAAAAGTCAACACGAAAACCCCAGACGGCCTTATCCCTCTCATAGAAGCCTCTACATCCACGGATGCTGGGCACCTACACCCCATCTCTCAATCTAAAATCATTCAGAGGAGGGTGATAAATGACCTCGTTAAATGATACGATAAAGAGGGGATTATCCCATACTAAGATATGGCCCTTAAATACTTAGAGACATCTGTGACTTGTTTCCACTACCTCCCCCATAGACCACGTAGGGTGATACTGCTCCCCACTCCGACGCACAACCATTTCAAGAGCCTCTCCCCAGAACTATTCGATGACTCATTCCCCTATGCCAATGAGGTGAGGGATGTTAGAGATAGCTCATCCTGGATCATATTACTAGGGCTCCCAAGGAGGGCTCCCACTAGGCCACATCAATGCCGTCACCCATCCCCATAGGCTGAGGAGCTGCTAAGCTATGCACCTACACGACCAACCCTAGTCTGTTTATCCCGACGCCAGTGTCAGGCGTAGGATGAGGAGGATGCCTTCCAAGGGGAATCAAGGTCAACTAATACTGTGGATCATGCCACCACTGATGCATACCATCATTCCCCTGTTTATGCAGAGTAGGTGCACTCATACGCCTGAACCGGATTGAGGCCCCAACCTCCCCATGAGCAGGCTTGGTCGACTCTCTCGGTCACCGACGTAGGTATCGCACGCCGTGGGCTTAACCATTGAAATGAAACCCTGTATGGTGGTCCTACCTATACCATCACGAATGAGAGCATAGGCCCTTCCTGCTCCCAAGCTCGGTGTGGAGGTCCTCCCCTTGCTGGCTTCAATCTGAATGTGGGTCCTCCCCACTGTAGTGACACTCAGTACGTATGCCTCCTCTGCACCCATGACCTCAGGTATGGAGTTGTTCCTCATGTCATAGGTAGACACTATGAATATGCTACACATCTGATTAACTGTCAATGTGGTGGTCTTCCCCATCTCATTATAGCAGCTGACGAAGGTCCTCTTCATCCCCGCAATAAGAGAAGTGGATGTTTTCCTTGCATCATAAGCACCTAGAATGGAGGTCCAACTTGTGTTCTGCTCGACCAGTATGAGGACCCTCCTTGGACCGACAATTATAGAGTAAATAAACATGGAGGCTTTACTCATGCTCCCACCAACTCCAGCAGAGGTCCTACATACTCTAGAACTTCCCATAGAGATTCACTCTTCACGTTATCCAGTGGAAAAATAGGTCCTCCCCATATTCCCTTTGACACTTGTCCAGGTGCTCCTCACACCCCACCTCACCCCAGGAGAATGTTTCTTCCACCCCAACACCAGTTTGGTCAAAGGTCCTTCTTGATACAAAAATCTAACCTATCAAGAAGAGAAATCCTATGGCAGGAGGGCGGGTCACTGACACCATAAAAAGAGTATTGAGACGATTCAGACTGCAATTAATCCTTTCTAATTGATGGATTCCAAAATAGGAATGTGACTCAACAATGAAACCCTCACCATGATCCTCGGTTTTTAAGGGAAGGGGATGGAATGATGCACTTCAGCGTTGTACCTCTGGAATGTGAGGTCCACCGAATCCCTGCCACTCTTCATAGATATATCCAGGAGGATGAAGATTTGGTGTCTCCCTAAGGTCTGGCTGTGCAATCCCCCCTATCATCACTAGGAGAACTCTCTATCTCAACTAGAGATCACGAAGAGTTATTCTAGGGACTGATGGAAGATGAGCATCAACATGGTCCACCACTAGCTGTCGTGGTCCCTACCACAAAAAGTGTGGTCGCTAACCCATCTTATTTTGATGTGGTGTCCATGCCACTACATTATTTAGAGGATAGACCGAGAAGAGACGTCTTTTCATCCCATTCTCTATATTATCCACTGGCTAGTCTACTGCCTCAATAGTCTACTTCAGTGTAGTTTTTGGTTCCCCAACCGCCTCCAGTTGATGAGTGGGGAAACCAAGGGCTAGACCCCGAGTATGAGCTAAGAATTTTGTGGGACAGTCTTGAGGCAGACCATTTATCAGAGAAGTTTTGTCCAATTTTAGCACTGAATTTTAGTTTTTTAGAATCACTAACCAAGGAGGATTTTATGTGTTTTAACAAAACCCTCTGGGAAACACACTTTTGTCTTGGTCATTGGATAATTAATTACCCCATGAGCCATACACACTTCAAAGAAATTGTTCAACTGTGCCATTTTGTTGACTTGGCCGCACTCCCCATGGTCCAACGCCCTGAGTCACTAGGATGCCATCAAACCCTACAGAAATGATATGTTTAGAGCATTAAAGTTATCAATAGAATAATCAAGGAGGCTTCCCCCCCCATGTTCAAGTCTATGGTTGGAGCCAGTATGCTGCCCTCCATTTTATTTCTATACGGTGCCAACCTATTTTTCTAAGCAATATTGGGGACATTACTCTAGGTAGAGTCATGGTTAACATGGTCAACCAACCAGGGGTAGAGAACAATATAGAGCTCCTTGGAGATGACATAACCCCCTGAGGGATTATCACACCTATTGGATCCGTTGGGTAGGATCACTCACCAGAAAATAAATTTACTGGGTCTTCTAGTACCTAACGAGTCATTACCATTGGACAGAATCCCAATAAGGGAAAATAACACCTCAGAGTCTTCAAACCCTAATAACCATATGTATCAATGTATAAGATATAGGATGATCCCAAAAAATCCATTTTGTGTCAAAAGATCACAGAGCACAAGAATATGTCTGGTCTTCCTTGCTGAATGTGTCGTGGTGCGACGAACAAACTATGGGGATCCTCGGTCATGGTAGTAGGGGCAGGTACAACAGTCCCACGATAAATATCTTAAGGGTGAACTTGACCATCTTTCCTATGTAGACAAGATAGAGGCCGGATTTTATGGAAAGAGGGTGCGGTATGTGTCTCCAAATCCACCAAAGCAGCGTGAACATATCCGGGACACAACTCAAGTTCCCCCAACTGCTCTGCTGGTAATCCTACCATCCACTCCACGAGCCGCCAGGCCTGCATATCATGTTGAAGAACCCACCAATTCACTAGTGGTCAGGGATCTTCGTCACGACAAGAACCCACTCCCAGATGATCTGATGGCGGTACTCATTGCTCTCCTCGAGGCTTTGGAAACTAGACATGTGTCAATCCTGCTTGATTGAAAGTCGTATCCGGCATGGGTGGATGACATTCCAGCACCCCTAGGTTTTGAAAATCCAACATTATCCCCATTTAATGGTATGAGTTACCCACAAAAACATCTTTCCCACTTCATATCAAGGTGTGGAACCAATTCTAGTAACTTCGACGTACCAGGAGGCCTCCAAACTCCAGTGTTTCGTACAGACGTTGGAAAGGTCTGCGTTTGTCTGGTACAACAAGCTACCCATCGGGTCGGTCGCCATCTGGGAAGATTTCTATAGGTAGTTTCTCTATCATCTCAACTCTACCTCTAGGAAGATGAGTATTTCAAACCTATTCAAGTGCAAGTAGAGGCCTGACGAGCACGTCACAGGCTTTGTCTCCTAGTGGAAATGTCTCACCTACTCCTTGGATTTGCTGCTAACTAAAGAATAGCTATTGAAAATTAGTGTGGGGGGAATTTCAAGACTTAATTGGTCCCTTCTCCACTTACCCATAGTTACCTTGGAGTATTATGAGATTTATCTAATAAGGCCCAACACCTAGATGAAGCCTTGTAGCTGGCCAAACATGCATGTCTGTTGTCTCCTACAATTCCCGTAAGAAGAGCTGCTAAGGCTGAGCCAGATGCGGTGGCCCAAATAAATACCCCTAGAAAACTAAAGTTATTACTGGTTAAGCCACATCCATAGCCTTGTAGGGGCCCTCCACCTCCGGCACAGCCTCTGGCCCTACAGCGCCCAACTCAGAATTGGCAGGCCCCCCGCGTAACCTGTCCCCACCACCTAGGCGAGATAACCAGGTCCCACATCCTTGACATGATCCTCCAGCCACTTATTAGGGATAGGCTACCAGAGACACCTTATTAGATATGATAAACCATAGCTCCTCGTTCAATGAGTCTCAGGTCCCCAGTTATTTCTAATGTACCTTGGAACAAGGAATTGTACGGTTTCCAGAATGCAGGAGGTTAGAAGAGGCAGATCTCACTGATCGCCCCAATTAATGCCCCTATCAAAATATCCTAGGGAAAATCCTCAAATAGTTATATGTGTTTAAAGACTAGCTTCAAGACCATGTTGATAAAAAATAGTCAGGTTGGGCCCATCTCCGGCACAGGGGGAATGTGTCTTCATGATGCCTGATAATGGTTGTGACAACAATGGTGAGTGGCATCAAGCTTCTAACAGAATATAACAAAAGTTTAATGACTAAATGGCTCATAAGGTAGTCTCCCATGACCATGGTATTATATGTACATGTCTAAATCAATCTGATACTTCAAAAGACGATGCACCACCCGTATCCAGTACTTCTACATCAATGGCTCTTCCTTCCTCTTTTTAGAAGAGCATGCATCAACGACACAAGGGAAAACAATATCCCCCACCAATGTCATCACCATCCCATACTATCTGTGACTTCATGTACCATGAGATTGATATTCCCACTAGAATATTCCTTATAGTGGAGGATTCTTCTGGTGATGATCAAGGGTACACCTTGGTTAACACCATGGAGCTGGTAAACCCCTACATGATTTCTGATAGCGAACGCCAGACTGATCCACCAAACATTCCCATCTATCACCAGCGTCGATAGGGATGTGGCTATATGGTTCATTGGAGTGAATTAGTCATTACTTCTATCCAGGATGTGAATTCCACTGAAACCAGATAGCAGGCCCAGCATAGAGCTCAGTATGCGCAACCTTATCATCTGGTGTCATTAGGTCCGACTTGACTGCCATTTATGATACTTGAGCAGGAGGAGCCACCTCAATAGCGCCATAATCATCCAAAATATATTACATACTGAAATCATTCATCTAATCCAAATCTGATAGTCACTCCACGAGTTTAGACTAGCTAGTAGTGGGACATTCCCATCACTAGTCAGCTGCTGGTTCAGCCAGAAAGGCTAGTCATCCCCCCTGCCACAGAAGGACCTCTTGTAAGCAGAAGTTCATTCTTGACATAGAAATATGATGTCCTCAAGCATCTTTCCAATAGTCAAATGAGGTTATCTATCATTTAGGACCTTATTCTGTCATTAGATATGCATGAATCCCTTGCTGAAGCTTTATGACCCCCCTATAGTTTGAGACGGAGGTAGCAGCTACAGAAGCCTTCCATGCTATGGTAGTTTAGCATGCTATATGATAGTCCATTATCTATTTCTATGGAGAAGATTAAGGCTCTCCCATACAATATCACCTACTCCTATTTTACATCAACATCCATTTCAATGGCATGACGGTTCATCACTACGTTGTCGACAGAGGCTCTCAGATCAACCTAATCCCAACACGGACAATTCAAAATATGGGGATGTCCGAGGATGATCTGAGTCCCTCTGACCTAAAAATACGAGGTTATGATTTGAGGGAATAAAAACCGGTTGAAAATATCTACTTAAAGACCCAGTTCGGTGGCCTAGTTTCCAACACTGAGTTCATGGTTGTCTCCCAGGACACTACCTATAACACATTGATGGGTAAGCCATGGTTCCACCTACATGCAGCGGTCCCTTCATCGTATAACCAGTGAATTAAGTACTCCATTAATGTTCAAGTGGGCATACTTCAAGGTGACACAATTCCATTTCCATCTTGTGAAGACCACTATCTACGTGCCGACTATTACAATAGCAAAGACAAGAAGATTCAGGCAAACAAGGTTGAACATGCTACAGCTGCGACTCGCCCATGGATTAACCTGTATGATGCATACATTTTTTCGATCCATCGATTGGAGGCTACAACCCAGGATACGGGGCAATGATTTTTTGTTTCTAGAATGAGGGGGAACACATTCCCAAGTCTAAGAGATACCATAAGATCACATCATATTCCTACAGAAATCAAGATCAGGTGATCCCAAAGCCCCTACCAACATAAGGTATCGGGATGTCTGCCCCATGGCAATGGAAATACATCATTCTTTCTTTTTTTATTGGCTGGGGTAATCTGGATCAAGCCGACGCACCACTATTTCTTCGATATCGTCAAGTGTGTTCCCTTTGGCTGAAGAACAGATAGGATCAGATCGACATCAGGCTAGCACCGGCTTCCCATTAGGATCTATTGAGTCAAAGGAAACTCCTCCCGCCGAGGACCCCTCCTTCATAAGTGAAAAAGTAGATTTGGTAGATTCACCCCCACCTTTGAGGATGGTGTTTCCCCTAATGTCGATGAATTTTCATAGGTGAACCTCAGTAGCGAGAAGGATCCGAAACCCACATTGATCAGTGCCACTATGCTTGACGAAGAGAAACAGTAGTATGTGGAATTCCTAAAGCAACATCGTGATGTATTTTCGTGGAGTTATGATGAAATGTCAGGACTAGATCCCTAGGTATCCATCCACCACCACAGTCTCCTAGAAAATCAGCGTGGGTTTATGCAGCCTCCCATAAAGATTCACCCTTCTCACAGTGCCATTATTGAATCCAAATTTGATAAGCTCATCCAAGCCAATTTCCTCAACGATGTTTAGTATGCTAGATTGTTTTCCAACATTTTACCCATCAGGAAAAAGAACGGATAGTTCAAAGTCTGCATCGACATCTGAGATCTCAACATTCACTTTCTGAAGGATGATTTTCTGCTTCCTATGAAAGAACTGTTGATTGATGCCATTGCTAGGTTCCAAGCCCTCTCTTTTATGGATGGTCTTTCCAACTATAACCAGATCTAAATAGCACCCTAGGATAAGGAGTATATAGACTTCAAGGCACCACAAGGTACTTTCTTCTACTAGGTAATGCCTTTAGGTCAATAGAATGCAGGTTCCACATATTAGTGTTCTATGCGTCACATATTTTAGCCGATCCTCGGGACATTAGTGGAATGTTACATATATGATTTTGCGGTCAAATATCTCCAGTGTCCAGACCATCTTAAAGATCTTGAGAAAGTGTTCGTCTTCCTCCATTCTTTCCACCTGAAGATGAACCCATTGAAGTGTGCCTTTGGGATTACCTTTGGAATGTTTCTGGACATCGTTTTTAGATATAGAGACATTTATGTCTATCCATAGAAGATGAAGGCCATCAACTATATGTCTCCCCTGAGTAACATTTGAGAGCTTTGGGACTTTTCAGGCCACTTGGCCTACAAATGCTGATTCATCGCGAATTTCTCAAAATTGTAAAATCCCTTTTCTCGGCTCATGAAGAAAGGAAATTTATATCATTGGGAGAAAAAATGTAATAATTCTTTAAAGGAAATAAATCAGTATATACCCCAGCCTACGGTCCTAATGCCACCCATTTTTGTAAATCCACTGGTTCTTTATGTGACCGCCCTAGAACGATCTCTCGACCCCCATCTCACCCAGAAGAACAATGAGGGAATGGAGAACTATCTATACTATCTCAGACACATTCTCCTCAATACCTAGACTAGATACTCCCCTATCGAGATGAGCTACCTTGTGCTGGTATTTGTATTATAGAAATTACAACATTACATTCAACACCATGAAGTGAAGGTGGTGTCCCAAGTGGATCCGCTTATGTGAATCCCAAACTGCCCCATGTTAACAGGCCGTCCTGCTCGGTGGGCAGTGATCCTCCAGTAGTTCGACATTAGGATTGTCTAATAGAAGCCTATTAAGGGTCAAGCATTGGATGAATTCCCTGATTCCCATCCTACTCCGGTAGACTATCTTTTAGACCTTGATTTTCCTGATGAGGAAATCCTCTCAGTAGACCCAACCATTCTGTGTTGGAAAATGCAATTTGATGGTGCTTCCTAAAGCCCTACAAGTAGAAGACTCAATGACCCCAGACTCAACAGAGTGGGCCTTAGTATTGTGTTCATCACTCCAGCATGACCTATTATACCGCACTCATTTCTGTTGTCAGAAGGCTATACCCACAAAGAAGAAGAGTACCAGGATCTCATCACTGGCCTCGAGCTAGACCTCTATATTGTCATTCCCCACTTTCATGTGAAAGGGGACTCTAAACTAGTCATCAATAAAATCAACAGTGACTATGTCTTTAGAAATCCGGAGCTCGTACCACTATTGGAATTCACCCTCCAGATGATGGAACACTTCCCTTATCATCCGATGTTACTCATGTCCCTCATTCATAGAACGTTCAAGATGACTCTTTGTCAAGCCTAGCTGCATATCTTACAGAGCATGATCAGGTTGATTTGGTTATCCACATGTCACACTGGAGATTCATTTCCCCCGACACTCTATATGATGAATATTTCCCGTAGGTAAGTCACCATACCACCAGCGCCTCCACGTCCGGAACCCCAGGTCCCCTTAATGTAGTTATAGAATTGATTCCTGACTGGAGGACCCCCTTTTTCCAGTACCTCTAGCATGGAAATCTCCCTGTAGATCAAGATGAGCGCAAGGGAATTCGATGCCGCGCGTTGTAGTTTACCCCTAGAGTGGTCCTGGTCTCGAGGAGATCCTCTAAAAGCATGAGTTTGATGGGGTTCTCCTCTATTTCATTCAAGAAGTTGATATTTCTCAAGTCATGTAGGATGTTCATGCCGGTTCTTGTGGGGCTCATTAGATCAGGCGGTTACTATCTCACCAAATCTGGAGGATGGGGTATTTTTGGCCCCCCATGATGTGTGACTTCATCACGTTTTCCAAGAGGTTCCATGTGTTCCAAATTCATGAAAACTTTGGGCATCAGCTACTAGAGCCTCTCCACACTACAAAGTGTTCTTCGACATTTGCGGTCTGGGGACTCGATGTCGTGGGGCCATATCCACTAGCAACAGCTCTCCAGTGTAGGTTCATCTAGACTACAACAGATTTATTTTCCATGTGGGCAGAGGAAATTCCACTCAATGAGTTCAAGGAATGTTCTATCGCTGAATTTTTAAGCTCTAACATCATCTATCGATTCCGAGTTCCCCATGCCATCATCACCGATAATGACACCTACATCCGGGCAGCCGAGTTGAAGAAATTATATTCCAAGTAAAACATCTGTTCTACCCATACATACTGCTATCACGAAAAAGAAAATGAGAAGATCAAAGCATTCAGAAAGAACCCCTCTAACATCTTGGAGAAAATTGCTAGTCAGAATAACAAGAGTAGGTCAGACAAACTCCCCAATGCCCTATGGGCCTATCGAACAACGACTCGCAATTCCACATAGGTGAACCCATATTCCGTGATGTATGGAATGGAGGTTGTCCTGCCCATTGAGATTCAATTTACATTATTATGCACAACTGTCTACGATCTTCAAGCACAATATAAGGTAGCTGAAATACTTCTTGAAAAATTGGAAGCACTCAACTAGAATAGGCTCTATGCCCAACACAATCTCGAAAGTCCTCAAAACAAGATATCCAGAGCTTTCAACAAGAAGGTTCTTCTAAACTATTTTTGGTAACGTGACCTGGTGTTGAACCTAAGAACACCAATCATAAATTTTAGGAAACCTCCTAAGATGGAGCCCAAATGGGAAGGACCTTACATCATTCACAAGTTTTACCCCAATGGTGCGTACTCCTTGGTAACCATGGATGGAGAGTGTATAATGCCTCCCACCAATGCCAAATTCATCATGAAATACTTTGCATGAACCTTTTTTTGGGTCCTATGTGACCTTAAGTTGTTATGTAATGCATGATATTAAACTTTATGTCATCCCGTAGGATGTTAAACTGTATAGGATCATACATGACTTTAAACTGTCATGTCCTGCATGAAATTAAACCATATGTCATCCCACATGATGTTAAACTGTATTTGGTCCTACATGACATTAAACTATTATGTAATATATGAAATTAAACTACTTTTCTGTCCCATAAGATGATAAACTGTAAAACGGTCCAAGCTCAATGACTATAAGCTATGATCCGTATGGTCCCATGTGACCATGAACTATTCCGTCATCACCACATGATGCTAAAATGTGTGGTTAGTCCAGACTGAAGAATGAAAAAATACTCAGCTTTCTTCCTCACCGCACGATGTTAAAATGAATTTCCACTTAAATAACTACATATTACTTGATTCCCATCTTCATGGGATACGTTGGAACACTCAGAAGCCTTGTCTTGAGTCCATCCCCTAGAATCTTCTCTCTGACTATTCCCACTAGGTATAGTTTTCTTGGAGGATCCTGAATGGTGTGGTGTAGGTTTCATTGGACCCGACTCATGCCAGGATTACGATGATTGAACCATGTGACCCTCCTAATTCTTCTATTCTCTCGCATCCTCCCCGCATGACGTTAAACTACAAGGCCCTTTCAGAATGATGTATGGCTTGATTCCCATCCTCATGGGATACATAGGAATGCTCAGACATTTCATCTGTCTGCCCAGCCCCAATCTTCAATATCTCCCATCGAGTCAGAACACATGGTGTGGTGCTGAAATTTTCACTCATTCATGTCGAGTTCTTCATAACCACACCATGAGCCCTTCTCTATGAAGATCTCCACCTTATTCCTCATCCCACATGACGTTAAACTGCACAACCACATTCATGCTTCACGCACCCCCTTCATTTGGGTTTCCATCATCTTCCATATCTGAAAGGAACCCTGAATGACATGTATTCTAGGCCCCAGGGCTCTCTTACCATCTCAGGCCAACGTCCCTAAGGATTTTGGATGACAATTTGATACAAGTCTCATGTAGAAAATATGTTCAGCAGTCTACAATCATTTTTTGTTTGCATTCAAGGTCACACAATGTGCATGCTGTATTTCAAATGTGGTAAACAATAATATTTCATCATTTACACCACCCCCATATGTCCCAAATCTTGGTTGGAGTGATTGATTTTGTCATGTAATCCCTTCAAACAACATTCTGCATCGGTCATGAGGTTTAGTCCAAATACTGTACCCTTATATGTTTAGGAGATCCAGAACTCATTCCTTGTTTCCCACACCTAGAATTGCTCATGCAAGCTTTAAAATTTTATTAAGGCAATACCCAAAGGAAGGGTCACGTGTCCACTATTTGAGCTCTATGACCATGAACTAATGTCACCATCATCCTCATTACAAGACGTTAAACTACAAACTCTTTAGAACTTCCTGTCTCAAGTCCCTCAACCCTTTTAATCCCTTGGCCCGGAGTTCTCACTCAGAGGTTTGTAGTATAGACTAGACTCTATGTCCTCATTCATGACAGGCTATTTTTTCCATGTTGCATTCATCCCCTTGGGACACCCCTCCATTATCGGCCTTACCACAAGATGTTAAACTACAAACTACCTGGGATTTCCCATCTTAGATCTCCTGACCTTTTCATCCCCCCATCCCAAGACCTCATTTGGGATTGTACTGTATGGAATGGGATTATATTCTCATTCACAATGGGCTGCCCACCATTCCATAAACGTCCCTCATTGAGATACCTTTACCCTATTTGAGTCATTTCCGCATGACGTAAAACTGCACAACATGCTCCAGAACTCCGTGTGGCTTGATTACCATCCTTATGGGATGTGTAGGACCTCTCAAACATTTAATCTTTCAGTCCATCCCCATTTCATAGCGACCTCTTTATCTTCTCGGACTCTTGGCCTGAGCTCTCCTAGGAGAGGGGCATGCAGTGTGGTATGTGATTATATCCTTATTCACACCGGGTTTGTAACAACAATGCCACATACCTCTCTCTTCTAAGAGATATTCATCATATTCTTATACACTTATCTGTTATAGTCATATGCTCTTGAGATGGTCCCATCAACCCTCCTTGGCAGTTCACCAATGTGCCCAGGAGGACTCTGGTTTAGCACCTAGAGTATTGAATCCTACATGGACAAGTTATCTCCCATCCTCAAGATTCATGCTCCCCTTAATTTAGGATTCCATCATCTTTCACATAAAAAATTTCCTCCCAAATGGTACGAATACATAGACTAAGGGCTCTCCTATCATTTCGGGCCAATGCCCTCGAAGATTTCGAATAAAAAATTTATACAAGTCCTGTGTTGTGAATATGGTTAGTGGTCGACCCTCATTCGTTGTTCCCATTTCAGGCCACACGACATGGATGATTTGTTCTGAACACATTCAACAGTTATCCTCCTTCATCACACCACATTCATTAATCAATAAATATTGATTTCATGATTCATGTCCTTTTCCATCCCATTGTATCCGAGTGGAATTTTTACACTCTTGGTGCTATCCCTCAGTGTGCATTTTCACGTTAGGAGAACAAAACCACAACGAGGCTTCGTTTGGGGATCTACACCAATTTTCCCTTTTCATGGATTCCACATGTTTCAAAGACCTTATCCATCCTTGATTTCCACATCGATCACAGATCACGTGGGATTATGGATTTGGTCAAGGATTGATCCTATTTAGGAGAGTCTTGTTTATCTATGGTTTGATATATAAGACTTTAAACTAAGATCTCTCCGCGTCCTTATCGCATGATGTTAAACTGAACTTCCAGAACTACATGTGGATTTATTCCCATCCCCATGGGATATGTAGGAACACCTAGATGTTTTTTCTCTGGGTCCAGGCCCATATTCGCTGACCTTTTCTATCCCCTTATCATGAGGTTCATTCCCTGGAATCACAAGTGGTGTGGTGTGGATCTTTTCCTCATTCACATCGGGTATGCTACATCACGCCATGTGAATTCCCCCCTAAAACCTCGTTTCTTCTGTATGTGTCCAAGCCATATGACCTTAAACTGTGTTTCCTAGTCCCGCATAACTTAAAACTGTTGCGTCTTTTAATGCATGACATAAAAATGAATTGTTTGGTCATATTGTACGACCCTAAACTATAAAATTATTGTCCTGGCCACACGATGAAAAACAAAATTGCATTGTGATGTCCTCACTCAAAGGGACATCGTGTTTGGTAATGGTTAGCCACCAAACCATTTGTCAATTCCCATATATGGATTGAATCCTGTAGGGACTATCAAATTCCCCATCCTAGGTTTATCGATTTAGAAAAACACACACACACACATCCATACAAAAGAACAAAGAAGATATGTAAAATTTCACTTCTTTTGGTGTGTGGGAAAGACCCACATGACAGTATATTACATAATGTTGGTACCCTACCTTTTCACTCCTAGAAATATGTATGTCTTGATCCACATCATCATGGGGTATGTTTGAATGCCCGGGCACTTTACCTTGGGCCCAACCCAACTTTCATTTCCGATTCCTTGATCTAAAACCTCCCTGGGGAGAATATGGTTTTGTACATTCTTATGTCCTCATTCAAATCGGATTTTTCAATCAACTCACCACATGTATCCACCCCTCCATTCTGTATATGGTCTGATATCTAAGACATTTAAACTATGATCCAACTTCACTTATTGCAGGACACCAAACTGTATGGTCGCCTCAATAACTACATGTGGCTTGATTCCCATTCTTATGGGATACATAGGAATTCCTAGACATTCCTTATGTAGGTCCATCCCCAGGAATCTTAAATCATTCCCTCCTTTTTTGGCCCCATGGACCGAACACATTTGGAAGTACGTGTTGTGGAAGGTACCTATTGGGATCTCATTTGTGTCAGCTTTTTCCACTACTACACCATGTGCCTACCTTGTCTCTTCCCAGCCTGGTTGAAGTTCTATGACCCTAAACTAAGATCTCCCTATGGGAACTATGCATCAGGTTCAACTACTACGCTACTCTACGAGTATTTAATTAAACCAGGTACCCTTTTATTGGTTTACTCTACAACCATAATCATGGAGAGTGTGACCCCAGGACCCATTTCCTTGAAAAGGAGTCGAATCTTCCCACCTGATGCGTCTTATTGTTGCATTAAAATTCATCGTGACAAAGAGCCCAAAGTGTGGAATTTTCACATGGACATTCCCTCGTTCCATGACCAAGCATAATGAGCCCTTTATTTGGATCGTCATACTCTTCTGTGTCTGAGGGGACCCCCTTTATGTCCCAGTCTCAGGCTATGTTGGATCACTTACCATTTTGGGCCAACACCCTTGAAGACCTCAGAAAACATTTGCGACAGGTCCCGTGTTTCGAACATGGTCAGCGGTCAACCCTCTTTTGTCTGTCCCCATTCTAGGAAAACACAAAGTGGATACTACGTTTATAATATGGTCAACAATTATCCTCTATTTCCACACAACCCTCATTGTGATCCAGATCACAGGCACCATGATTCACAACATTCCACCCCATTTATGTTTAAGTGGAATTACAACGCAATCCGTTTTACACCACTACGCATCTATGTGAATTAAGTAGGCGTGTCATTAATTTTTGGATGTCACACACCTGGCATTCCAATGCTCCAAATGTGTGCTTTCTTGTACCAAGAAAATCTCACCACTACATCTTTTTTCTCACATCGAGCATGACTCATGTGGGATTAGTAGTTTTGGTGGAGTGTGTACTGGTGCAGCTATGCCACATGGGCCTTTCATACCACATAACGTTAAACTGTGATTTCATAACTATATACGGCTTGATTCCCATCCTCATGGGATATATTTGAATGCTTGAGAACTTTTCCTTGGGCCCATATTGACTTTCACTTTTGGTCTATTGACAAAAAAATATCCATTTGGGATACATGGTGTGTTTTAGACTCTTTATGTCCTCTTTCACATCGGTTTTATAGCTACCACATCACTGACTCCCCTTTTGGGATCCACACTTCACTGCCCATCCTACCATATGAAGTCAAACATGATGATTCCAAATGTCATTGACGCATGAAATTAAACTGCAGTTCTACCCTGAACAAGTTCAGGATACCCCATGATAAGTATGGGATGCATCAACTTCCAATCCAGAGAGGCTTTTCCCTACTAGAATTGGTATCTTACCATGCTGTTCTCAAGAACTTTGTTTGGATTGATTCTCATCCTTATTGGATATGTAGCGATGCCTAAACATTTCTCCTTAGGCCTAGCCCCCGAGGTTATTAACCATTCTAGTCACTCGGACCCAATCATGGTCTAGTATCTGTGACCTTAAACTAGGAGCCTACAGTCCATGCGATGTGACTTTAAACTATTCACCTTCGTCTAGGCAGTATGACCTTAAAAATATGTCCACTATCCTCACCATATGACATTAAACTATGTGTTTATCATCCTCATTGGTATGAAGTAAAACTACAAGGAATTCCTTGTCCTTACTAGAGATGTCCTATTCAAAAGTAGGTATGATCCCTGATTAGATTGATGTTCTCACCTAATGTGTCTTCACCACGGTGGCATCATTACAAGAGTGTTGGACTCCTTTAGAACAACCCATCACTCTAACCCTCATGCTTTGCATATCCATTATTCAGACCCTCATCTTTTTTCACGTATAAAGGACCCCCCTAACAGTATAGACACTCAACTTATGGATCACCTACTATCATGGGGTAACGTTCCAGAAGGCTAATGGATGGTATTTTGAGTTAGGCCTTGTGTTTCAAACATGGTCAGTGGTTGGCCCTCATTTTTAACCCCATTCAATGCTAATTCATTAGGGATGATGTGTTTCGAACTAGGCCAGTAGTTATCCTTCATTGTCATGACACCCCCATAGTGTTTCGAATTTGGGGTATTGTGATTCATACATTATATTCCCCTATGTCCAGATCGATTCTGACACCCTTAAAGTTACTCTGCTCGTGCACTAGAGCACATTGAAAAAAAGATAAACATGACTATTCTGAGAACATCATTCTCCAATCAGGACTCCCTTGTTTTTCTTAGAAGTCCAGAATAGGCATTTATGAATTGGATTCCTGAATATTGGTTGTCACTCTCGTGATTAGAAAATGTAATGGTGTGGCCATGCCTTTTTGCTCAGATCGGGATCGTCTCATGTTAGTTTAGAGATGTATTGAAAATTACCCCATAGTTACAGTTGATATGTGAAAATCAAAACAAATAAGCAAGTGGATGATAAGTCTATGCATGTAGTTTGGGATAAGAAAATAATGGAAGAATGTTTTATAGGTTTGGCCAAAGCATGACCCTTATGGATCATCCCATTTGATAGATTTCTACAGTGTCGCATCCCTCTGGTTTATGGACTCCAGGACTACTTCCCTCTCTTTGAGATCCCTCTCCTCATTAGTAGCTATGGATAAGAGCTCATTGGCTATGATCTATATTATCTCCCACTCAGCTTGAAACAAATCCATTTAACGGTTTTCTTGTGCTTCTCTCTCCCGAGATTCGGATAACTGGGCCTCCAACTTCTCGATAATATTGGATTGTTCGACAATGAATGTGGCTCTCTCATTCTCCTATTCTTAAAAGTGCCAAACTTCTCTCTCAGCCTAAAGGAATTTAGGTATGCTCAGAAATCTGTTCTAAGATTAGTCGATGGTGAGATGTTGGCAACTCTCCCGCACCTTTTTAGCCATGTAATCCCAGATCATCACGTGATGATGATGAGGATCCACCCCTCCATTGCAGTTAAGGTGAAACCAGGTGCACAATGAACCTATTTGGGTCACCCATTCATCTATCATATGTTTCAGGAAGTGCCCAATACACTTCTACCCCTTTCACAACATCATAGGGCATTCCTTGTCTAGCTGAGGATCAGAATCATCCATCACCTCAGGGTCTGCAAGCTGATATTCAAGGAATGTATCCAGAATATCAGCGGCATGATCTCCCTATATCATTTCTCCAAAGATATTTGGCTCTTAAACTAGTGGGAAACCTTCCTTGCTCATCTCCATTTCATAAATTTCACCCCTCCCAGCTTCGGACCCCACCCCGGCAATGATACCAACGGTGCCCACAACTCTTTGCTCAATGGGTGCTGGGGTTAGCATGGATTGAGAAGTGGGTTCTAATTTGGTGGGTCCAGTCACCATCATATTCTCTACGGACGATCTAGATTTAGCCACCTGTCAGGACTCCAATATCTTGATTACTGCACAAACAATAAACACCCTGATTAGATAAGCTATCTCTGGTGACAAATACGAGTGTCTAAGTAATGAAACATACAAGAGATCAGCGCATCAGATTCTAGCGTTTCAATCACTACATGAACTGTCACTGTGAGATCCTTTAGCACTTGTCAGTTCGATAATGGGAGTCATCTCCCCACCTTGTTCTATCAGGGAATCCTCGCTCCCCTCGGGTGGAGCTTCCGGACCAGTGCCAATATGAGTCTGAAAAAGATGAAAAATATGATTGATGATATTGAACGATGATAAGAGAAAAATCTAGTAAACGAATGGAGTCATACCTCCAGTAGATCATCTTTTTCTATGTCAGAGCCAACAATTTCACCGCTCTCCTGCGGACTCCCTTGGTGGGATGTCCACTGATACCCTACACCTTCAAGCTCCTCTACAACTTCCCCTAGTTCTTCTTCCACTTCTTTTCCATCTTCTCCTCTCTATTATTCTATCTCTTCTTCATCTTATTTTGACTAATTTCCATCTAAATCATCAGTTTCTTCATCATCTTCAGATGAAATTCTTTATTAACCATGCTCCTGGCCGAATATTAACTTCACCAGGAAAGGGGGTTCCTCACATTGACCCTGATGGAAGGCATATGCATCCATGGCTATAAAATATGTGTTAAGACTGTGGAAGTTCACCCTGTCATCGATATAAATGATTCCATCTTTTGGAAGTTGGATTTCATATTGTACCATCTTTTGCCAAAGGGATTTGGTGCTCATTGACAACTGTATGGTCAACCAAGCTGACCACAATGTATGGAATATTTCATTATTAGATAGTTGTTGTAGATACATTATTTGATTCCCTGGAAGGTCCCTAACTGCTCTGCGAGTTTGTTCACAATCCCCTCTCCCTCCATATGATAGGGGCATGGCTGCACCACTTGATGTCCATACTACTGAAGCTCTGACCTATACTGATCTGGATGCCCGACATGTTCCTGACCTCTCCTCCCCAGCAGCGCCTTGTTTTCTCTCTCACTTCCCAAGTTCTACAGGGTCCAACTTGGACTTTCAGACTCTCTTTCACAGGATCCCTTTAAAACAATACTCCACCCAATGTTTGACATATTTTGTTGAGAGGCCGACGTCAATTCCAGTGGGGGTGGGGGGAGGTAATTACCTCACTAGAGCTGTAATATGTGAACATATAACACATTTAATAAATAATGGAAGGATGTTTCTCCTCTCAAACATATGTATACACCCTTTTCGGAAACCACTAGAGACATCCAAATGTCTGGAAATTCATGATGGAAGATAGGGCTCTCAAATAATCATTCCATAGACCCGAGCCACAAGAACCCCACCTCTGATGCTCTGAAAGTATTCCATTTTCTCTAGTGGGCCTTTCCCGTCATCTATCATCTTGCTTAATAGGGTGTGGAAAATACTAAATGTAAAATTTGTGTGATTTCCGATCCCGATCCTTACCTCGTATTCATTGATTGTTAGTTGCATGCCCCTGACAATGTTAAACAAGAAGGGTCGTAAATTATTACCTTGGGGATGAATAGCTTTTGGGAAGGTGTAGCCTCTGCAGTGAGCTTCCATCCAACCATGAATGATTTGGAAAGGGCCATAGATCCTCCTCGGTGAACCTCATCTTGAAATACACCCCATAATAGCGTACAATCGGGCCAACACAGAGAGCCCCAAGTTAAACCTCTGATTGGACGCCATAATGTGGGCCATTACCAATGTTTATAGGCAGACTACCATCCTCATGTCCCTTATTGGCATAATCCACCCACTCAGAAAAGTTGTTAGAAATGTGGCATACTGAACGTTCGAGTCTCGGCTTTCATCTATACTGAAGCCCCATGATCGATATTCCCCACCTCTAGGATCCTCAAATATGATCCTCCATTGCTCCTCTGTGTCACTGTCAGACATCACTTCCCTCGCCCTAACATCTTTATATCAGGTTATATCCACAGAAATAGGCTGAACCACATAGAATAGGTGATGTCTATTAAGAAGTCCTTGACCGCCAACCGCTCCTTGGCCAGCTCCAATAGATTCCATATATGTATGGGTGTTTGCGAACTATCCCCCAAATGTTCACTATCGGAAGAAACCCATCTTACCAGTGCCCATCCAAGGGGATACCCCCAATTCATTGAACGTCCCAAAGACTGATTCCAACCGCCCCATGGTGGAGATGGAAGGTGTTGGTATCATGGGACCACTGGCTAAATAGTTTCGGTCCAAGTTCTTGCTGGTGGTAAAAAAGGAAGAGGGACGTCCACACTGCCTCAAATAGCCCGATATGTCATAGTTCCACACCAAACTAGTCACATGAATGGTGTACCCAATACGACCAAGCCCACTCACTTGTAAAATTTCCTCTAGACCTCATATCCCAATCTTGAATCCAGCCTTTGGTCTCATCGGTGACAATCTGTCAGAAGGTACTTGTGTAACGGGATGGAGAATCCTTGGTGATCGGATCTCTCCCCGAGATGGTTCTGGTCATCAGATTCAAGACATAAATGGCACTTTCTTGGTTTCATTGAAAATATGGCCATTATTTGTGATGTTTTATCAGGGACGATCACCCTCGCGGGTCACCCATGATTGCAGTGTATCAAATTCAAATCTCGACCCCGGTACTTCCTCTAAAATACCGAAGACCCATATCAGTAGGTTGAAAGATAACACATAATTCTTCTAGACTTGGGTCAACATATTGGAGAGAGTTTTTTTGTTAGATACAAATTTCGTAGTACCGTTGACCTCAGGGTTCTCAACCATCTCGGCTCTCCGAGTATCATACATAGCTTCTCTACCAGCATCACTTTGATTAGTAGCCATTTCAATTTTTGGTAATGCCTAAAACTAATCATGGTGCCCACACAAAAAGAAAACAATGGAATGCGAAAAATTAAAAGGTGACATGAAAAACAAGAAAACGGTGTGGAAAACTAACGTTGCACAAAAAATTGTGACCAAAGTCGGTGAGTTCCTTGAAACGAAGAACCGATTTTGGTCAAAGGTAGGCACAATTTTCTTCACATGGTAGTACAAGAGCTTATCGCGCGATAAAATCCATTTGAACCATGGGAACACAAGGGTTATTATTGGCACGAATAAGGTTTTTCATGGGAACACAAAAATTATTGCACGCCAGAGGAACTGTTTTACATGGACCACCCTATTGGGGCTAGGCGTCTAGGTGTTTCCCTTGAAATCCAACCTTTGTGCCCAGTCACTGGTCAGATTCCGAGGGGGGGAATTTGTAGAACCTGAGATCCACCGAAGGCCTCAGACTAAAATTTGGGGAAACCTGAAAGAAGATTTTTACCAAACAAACAAGTTTGGGACTCGGTGACGGGTCATGCGAAAAATCAGAGGCGGGCACATAAAGATGCACCACAGTGCATAAAATTACGCATAAAAGTGGTTCGGTGCACGCCGCATGGAAAGTTCCATGCTGTAGATAGAGGGCCCAATATTTCCACACGAGCTAAATTATTCGCACCCCCATTTCTCTTGATCACCTATAAATAGAGGGGCACCCTCTTCACTTCTGGTTTGAGGAATTTGAAAGGTATCCCTTGCTTGAAATCCACTACTTCGACGCCCAAAAAATGGATTTTAGGTACAGAATTTTCCGAGATAAGTCTCCCAAGGGTTCAACTTCGCACGAAACCCCCAGGTTTTGACCCTCACCTAGGTCCTTTTTTGTTTTTCTAGTTTCATGCAAGCCCATTTAATTTTGCGCAATCCTTGTCCGTTTTCACGCAAACCCTCCTCAAATTTCATGCACACCTCCTTTATCTGCGCAATCCATATTGTTTCATGCACCAACTCCCATTAGATTTCCCATTGTGCGAAAAACCTTTATTTTGCATGAATTCCTCCTTGTGCACTCCATGTGTCATCCGTACCCTAGGGCACAATGTCTGATCCCCTCTTATGCGCAACACACATGTGTCGTCACCTTTCTCCCGTATGACCCTCCAGGTCTGTACGAAGTGATTTCATGGTCCATTAGGAGGTGCTTTTAGTTTCATTTCTTAGCCTTATGCTTCTTCTCATAGGAACTCTAATGGCTATTTCTTGTTTGCATATCCATTATAATATGGGCTGCTCAGTGGATCACTCTACGACACCCCATCAACACGACATTCTCGGTGCCTTTCCTTCACCAAGGGTTAAAGCATGACAGTTATGTAAGTCCTAAGGGTGCGGAGTAAACTCGCCTCGTCCAAGCTACATGAAATTAAACTTCCAAGAACTTTCTTCCTCAGAACATGATGTTAAACTGTGGCCTCGCCCAGTGCATCACATGTGGGGTGCCCCGTCTCGAACATTCTCTACACCTACTCATCCCCACGGGAGTGAGATCTTCCTCACATGGAATGTGATCCTCTCTACTGGAGCAGAGTCTATCTGTGAGAAGGTGAAAAAATCATGGTGTAAGCCCCTAGCCTTTATCATAGGAGGAAACACCCCTACTCCCCCTCTCTTCTTCTGTGCCAAACACCAGAAGGGAGATAGGAATATGGAACTTTGTTCTCCTTTCCCTCTCCCTCTAGGGTTTTTTTCCAACGAGCCTCCATTCTAGAGTAAGTCCCATTCTCCATATCTCTGTTCTACTAACCACACGTTAGCCCATATTTCCGCTATGGGCTGCTAACCACATGTAATCCCCATTCTACTTCCCACAGACTCAGCTTTCGTGATGTGATAATCTGGTCTTTGCTGCCTCTTATTTCTCACACCGATCATGACTCATGTGGTCTTAGAGTAAGCATTGACTATGGAATCCTTCTGGGGATACCCTAAAACGTAAGCCCCAATTTCCCATCTTGAATTACATGTACGTTGATACTTTCCTCCAAGGTAGGGTATGTAGGAAGGCTTCCTGGGGTTCAAGCCCAACACCTACTTGTCCTGACCCCTTCATGTCAGTTCAACTTTTTCCTGTGTGACGTTATACTGTGTCCACCACCTGAATTATATGGACTTTGATCCTTTCCTCCTAGATAGGGTACGTAGGAAGCCTCCAGAGGTTCATTCCCAATACCTACTTGTCCTAACCCCTTCACGTCGGTTCAATTTTGTCCAACATGATGTTAAACTATATACACCATTTCAAACTATATAAACATTGATCCTTGACGAGGAAAGGCATGTAGGATACCTCTTTAAGGTTCAAGCCCAAAACCCATCGGTCCTGACCACTTCATGTCAGACCGCCCTTGTCCTGCATGATGCTAAACTGTATGCCCCCTTTTTGTCCCACAAGAGGTCAATCTGTACCCATTTAAACTATGTGGGGTTTGATCCTTGTCTCCTAGGCAAGGTACGTAGTAAACCCTCCTGAGGTCCTACCCCAATCGATAGTAAGCCGTTGTGTTCCCCAATTGACAGGAAGTCATTGTGTTCCCCAATCGATGGTAAGCCATAGATTTCCCTAGTCATCGGTAAGACATTATACTCTATCCAGGAGTAAGATGTTTTCATTCCCACATGACAATAAGCCGTTGTGAGATGAACTACATTGGTATGATACCTGTATCCTAGACATGGTACATAGGAAGCCTCCCTGAGCTTCAACCCCAAGAACTGGTAAACTTTGGTGTCCCCCCTGTTGGGACCCAAATCTTGGGTCTGTGCCTGGGCATCAGACCAACCCGAGCTACTAACAACACGTAAGCCCCAGTATATCATCAGTTCGTTGTCCTATGCATGCACCCTAATTATATACCCCATCATGAACTACGTAAACATTGATTCCCAACCACAGGGATACATAGGAAGCCTCCTCGAGGTTCAATCCAATCACCCATATCTCATCCTGGTCTTTCCCTCGAGCCTATATGTTTCGTGAAGGTCATTACCCAACCCAGAGGTTCCTCTTCCTCTAGGTCCTGTCCATACGGGTCGCCTCCTTAGGTGTCCCATTGCCCCATCGAACTATGTGGACTTTGATTCCCTGCTACTGGGATATGTAGGAAATCTCTTCAAGACTCATGCTTGACATCACCATCACTCTTATGGTAGTTCCATCTCATCCTCCATCCACTCTTTATAATACATACCCATCCCAATTCTTACTCAGGACACCACGTCCCGGTGAGATCATGTCACCCACTTTTTTGCTACTCCTAGGAGTAATCGGGCAACTAACTGCGCATTAGTCCCCAACATCAGCGATCCATCATAGGGTTTCACCCATCTAATATACTCCCGTCAGTGTTCTGATCAGTCTGATCCATCTACGATATACAATAAAGTCACATCATACCTTGTGTGAAACATGGGAAGTTGAGGAAAACACCATAGATATTCCCATGGAATATAATTCCCCGTATTCAATGTGGGATTCCTCTGGAATCTGTGCCCTAAATAATCCCTATCATAGGAGTAAGAAAGCCAGATGCACCAGTGTTCCAGCGTCAAGACACGCCAGTGATGTCCAACGTGTCTACTACCCCAACTGAAGGTTGTTGCCCTGTCTTGAACCCTTGGATTGTCCTGGAAGAAGCAGCATAATTAACCAGCTTCCATGAAGAAATGGAATTAGGAAGGTATTTCATGAACAATTTCTTAAGTCTATGACGGAGACCCAAACTAGAAAATGAGTTATGAGGAGGAATCCACATAAGGAGAAACCAAAATCCCATAATATGGTTTTGATCAAGGAGAAAACATCCCTAAATACATGACAGATGCTTCCCATCTTTGGCAAGCAGGAATGTGGGGCAACGACTTCATGTCCTTTGAAATAGACAGATGTTCACCCTAGAAAAACCATATAAATCAACATTATAAAAATAGTATTATTTAGTTATAACCTAATTTGTTAGAATACCAAGAAATATGATGCACATTATACAATATCTATCTTCAAATTATCCCAATAGATGTTTTTCATTAAGAAATTATACAGCATTGTACTTCCTGGATGAATAATGAATGTTGAGATGTGTGCATCATCCAAATGATACCGTATCAATTCTATATTGTATGGGAAACATATCTAGGATCCCAACATTATAACTCCATCTTTAGTGATGTTAATATTTGTAATATTTTCTACCTTTTTTTTGAACCTCATTATATTTTTGTGCCTCCATTATCATCTTAACAACAGAGGGTTGTGAATCTATTTGAGCAAGGTAAGATGAATATACATTTATTATTACCATGTCCATCCTTAGTATGTCTATGAATATTAGATCACTTTAAATTCTCACCATTGATATGGTTTTAGGATCTTTTATTGTCAAATAATCTACCACATTATTCACCATCCTAGGATGGTAATGTATTGATCAACCGTAATCCTTGATTAGCTCTAACCACATTTGTTTGTGTATGTTAAGATCATTTTGTGTGAATATATACTTTATTATTTTATGATATGTATATATTTCACACTTCTCCCTATAGAGATAATTTCACTAAATCTTCTGTGTGAAGTTCAATATATCCAATTATATAATTTTTTTGGGTATTTATTCTAATGGATCTTTAATTTAAGGGTGGCATAGGCTATAACTTTTTCAACCTTTATGAGTACACAATCCAAGCCTTTTTGGATGCATCACTATTGATCTTAAATCCATCCACACTAGTGTGTAATGTGAGAACATGTGACTTAACTAGCCTCTTCTCCATCGCTTTAAATATTTATTCACTTTCATTATTCTATAAAAACATTACTACCATCCATGTTGTCATGGTTATTAGGATTAATAATTTTGATAATTTTCTAAAAAATCAATTATATTACCCAGATAATACATGGAAACTACATATTTTCATCATAGAGGTTTGTCTAGGACTTTCTAAAATAGAATCAATACTCAAAGAAATAAATATATAACTTTTTTAGTGATATCATGCCTGATGAATTGTACTTTCCCCATCCAAAACATACATTTATTTTACTTCTCATACATATTTTACTCTTGAATGTTTTTAGTAAAAAATAAAAAAACTCCTCATTATCCTCCTTGATTTTGGATTAGATAATAATATCATCAATAAAAACTACCAAAAAAATTTCAAGGTAGTCGCTAATGACTCTATTCAATATATCCATGAAAATTATGGGAGCAATAATGAGTCTAAATGGTGTCACTCTGAACTCATAGTGCTCGTACCCTGTATAGAAGGAATTATAGGGGATATCCTACTTCTTTACCTATAATTGATAATATCCAAACTGAGGAGCCACCTTAGAGATGTACTAGGGTATACATAGATGATCATAAAATTAATCAATATTTAGAAGAGGATACATGATCTTTATAATAATTTTTTTGACTTCATGATAAATAATGTAGAGGTGTATTGAACCATCCTTCTTCTTGATGAAGAGTACTGGTGCACCACATGGTGAGGCACTTGGACATTTAAACCATTTATCCATATTCTCATGTAGTTTCTTATTCAACTACTCATGTTAAACAATAGTAATTAAATATGGAGTCTTGGATATTGGTAATAATCTTGGTATATGTTTGATCGATAACTCAAACTCTCATCTAGATTGAAGACGAGACAATTCATTCTAAAATATATCAGTGAATTCCATTATAATGGACATGATATTAGGGTTGATATTTTTCTTCGTATAAATCATTTGGGATCTATAATTTTTCTCAAAAATAAATAATATCCATTCTTCATATGACAAAACCAAAGGATATTTTTCCTCCTCCTCCGCTTGTATATAATCGGTGGGTGAATTTCAATATGATGGGTGATTTATTTCTCTTGGAAATTCATTTTCGATCTATACAATGAAAGCCATTCCCTACCCATAATAACATTGAATTATTCTAAAGGAATTATCACATGATTTGATGTGAGATTCATACCATAATATTAATAGGTGAGGATATATATACTTGTAATTTAATTATTTACCAATTTTCTATTTTCACATATTACCATACTTCCATGTTTTGTGGTGGTGATTGAAACATTCTACTAATATTTTGTGATATGATGCAATTCCTAAAACCATAGTCACATAAGACATTTGAATTTGATTAATCACTACAAAAAATGATTTATACCAAAAACAATTTATTGACAGATAAAATATCAGTTGGTAAAATTGGGTAATTCTAAAAATATATTAACTTTTATTGGTATTAATTTTATGTACCAACACTTTTTTTTACAACACATATATCTGTTGATATTTGATTATTCAATACCAAAAACTATTTTACTAACAATTAAATCTATTGCTTTATCATACTAACACCAACGATTTGTTTAACAACACACAAATTTTTTTGTAATAATAACAATCACCAAAACATATTTTATCACAAATAAAAAATATTACAAAAACACATTAAATAACAAAAAATATTTTACCAATATCTAATTAATATAAAAAAACATTTTTATATATAATTATTTGCACAACCAATGTCAATATCAATTTTTTAGGTCTTATTAAAAAGATTTCATTCATTGATTTTAATTTTCAATTATCTCTTAATTTAAATAGTGTTTTTATTTTTTAATGTTGTTCATTTAATAAATATTTAAATAATTTTTATAAAAATACAATTTAAACCATCATGATATTTGGTATATATACACATATGTTTGATAATCACTATATACAAGATAATTTAATTTTTATATTTTAATTTAATAGACATAATTATATCAAACCAATATAAATTCAAAAAACTAATTACATAATATTAATAAATAAGAAACATAATAATGAATTAAATAATATTATTTTATTTACAATTGATATTCACACATTGAAATTTAATTTTTTATTTCATAATAAAATTATTTTTTTTTCAAAAAAAATTATATCATTCGTACATATATATTTAATATATTTTTATATTAAAAAAATTGATTTTTTTGTTGATTTTTATAATTTAATTTAATTTTTCAAAATCACTACACATATGCAACCCTAATTGTCTTGTACCCCACCACCGCATGATCTACGACGCCCCCATGACATCGCCACCCTCTGTGGCTGCCTCTGTGGCTCGCCGCCCTCCATGGCCACCTTTGGCTCTACCTCCATGAACCCTTGCTTCCTCCGCAACCACCACTTCCCTCGATGACACCTGCCATGTACTCCCCCACTATCCTCTGTCGCCACCCTCCCCCTCCCTCTCTCCGACCCCAGCTGTCTCCTCTGTGACCCTCCACCTAGGCCAGTAACCCCATCGACCATGACCCACCACCTTCTTTCAGCAATTGTCGTGCCATCTTTATCATCACCTACGGACGAATCCCTCCGTCCATAACCTTCCTCGCTCATCCGACATTGTCCCTGACCTTTCCCATTCGAATCCACACAATCCTCAGCCTTCCCCACACATACATTCCATACTTGTTTGGCCTCTCCCTCTCTCCTAATTGATAAAAAATAAGGTATTCCTTAATATTTATTTAGTTTACTCACCTCCCCTCTAACATGATAGATACTGGGGTGGAGAAATTTGATTCAGGTTAGTTTGATTCATCTATAAAGAATGTTGTCTCCAAATCTTTTGGTACCATGGCCACCTCATGAAGGAATTCTTTACTATTTCCATTCCACTCCAATTCAATTAAATACCATTCCGTATGATTATATGAATCCAATGGAGGCTATAGGTTTTTTTTCTTCTACAAGAACAAAATGAAAACTCTATAATGGAGGCCCATGGAATGTCTTATGTGGATTTTGAGGATTCAAGAGGAAATTTTATTCACTATTCCTTCAAAATAGTGAATGCAAAACCTACCTGAAGCTAGAGGGGCACCAAAATACTCCAATGGGAATGATCATCTTTCAATTCCCAGCCATCTCTCTATTTGATTATAATGTCTAGGAGTGAAAATCGAGGATATGTACAGAATAATTTTCCCTGATATTTGTATTTTTTCACTTAATTTACCATATTCTTTAATGAACTTGTTGATACCTGGAATGGATATTTACTTTTTTATGGAGAAGAACATTTCATCAGTGAAAAAAAAGTGTGTTACCCTAGAGAATAATTTCTTAAGCTGTATATAACAATATTCCCTAATGATTTATTATTATTATACTTCTGTAATAATTATAGTAATTTTTTATAAGTTCTTTGAAAAAATAATCCGAAAAATAAGCTGGTTGATTGTTGAGTCTGTTCTTTTATTGGAAAGTATTTATGATGATAAAATCTCATGGATATTGGATTTTCATATTCTTATCCAATTTATAATGAGAATTAAACTGAAAATAGAATTACTCTAAAAAATCTATTATTTATTATAAATAAGAACCACTAAAAGGGAAGGGGCCACCCATACAGTGTATAGAAAAATTAAATAGAAATTATTAGAAAGACAAATAATCACTCATAAGAAATTCTCAAGTTCCATTTGCCACATATATGTCCCAATATTACCTCAACATTTGATTGATTAACCGTATCCAAGAATGTTCAATCGTGATTCCAAAATCATCTTATTTTAGTAGTTTCTTCTTCTTCATAAACATTATTTTTCCCTACTTCATTGTATCCTTCTCATGGCCTTCCTCTTCATTGATCACTTAATTACTGTTCTGAGTTTCAAAATCCATACCAATATCCTAAAAACATTATAGTTTATGTGGTTTGAAAATATATTAGAGAACATATTTAACATGTTAGTAAAAATCTACTTCCTTATGAACCTTTGAACATGAATCCATCTTAACAGTTGGTGTTTAAATTTTCCCACTACAAGAATCATTTTCTGAAATAGTAGTATAAAAATTATTTCCTCTCAACCATAACATACCTTGAATTCCTCTTGAAGGAGTAAAGTTTATGGCATTTTTATTAAGTTAGGAGGCCCCATCTTCACCCTGAAAACCCTAAAAATCAGGGAATTTTTTCCCTACCACTGGGTTTTCATTCATAAGAAGGGCCTTATTAAAACCTCCCTTAAACTTATTCTTATTCTAGTTTTTCTACATGCATAGATTCACCTACAGAAAAGCATTATGATTTGGATCATATGGAGGTTGTTGATCAGTCAAATTATCCTTCTCTGACTTATGCATCGAAGAATCATTTACAACATTTGATTTCTAGACCTACTCTTCCTCAAACTCCCTCATACCAAAAAGACAAGCATGTATTTCTTATAAATATTCAAACAGTGAATCCTTTATGTGATTCACATCCACATTACAAGGCTCAACAATCAAACCTCCATCAATGTACTTACTGAACCCCAGATTGACTACTTTCTTTGAAGGATCAACCATTGATGTTCTTCCTTCAATATAATTTAACAGGATAACTAGGATATTATAGAAAAATGGTTTGGTAGAGGACAAGGTGGACACCTTTTTAAATTCGTTCTAGGGTTTAATCTCATGAACCTTTTGGATCTGCCAACCAAGAAAACATTTCACAATACTAGGTAGCAGCATCATTGATCAAAGGCTTCTTCTCCTACTACATGTGACTGTTAATCTATGTGAGCAGTAATACAAGTGGTAAGTGGGAAGTATTTGTGGATAGCCCTTAGATAATTCTTGAGTGTAGAGCTAGCTGTTGGACTCATCATCTTTCAATAAGTAGGGTCCTTTATATTGTATCATTATTTTTCCTTTTCATGTCGTGGAATTAAAGTGGAAGTATAATTTCTATTTAGTGCTACTACTAGTGTCCAAAAAGTTGATAAGTTGTCTTTGAATAATCATCAGGCAGTGACCATAAACCCAACTAACCCATTACATAGGTATGACATAAATTTGTTTCTAGATAAATCCTTTATTACTTGGATCTTTTAGTTGTATTTGAACATATAGTTTTCGGTTCACTATTTTTGATTCAAGATTATTGCTACAACTATAGAGAATCTCTTCATGATATGTGGGACCACATGAGTATGTAGTTTTATGACTTCTCTTTTATAAATATTTAACTAATGTAGGGACTTCTACATTAAATCATGTTATTCATTTTTTATTTCATGGAATGAATGAGGATTCATATTTAGTCATATTATAGGTTTTCACAAAATTGGCAAGGAATGTGGCTTGAATGAATACTTCTGTAGTGATCCGATGACCCCCATTCGTGTGCATCCCCTATTTAAGCATGATCTATGTATGTATATATGAGTATTTTCCTCACTATAAAAATTATAAATTAAGGGCTGTTGGATGACATATTACTACTGTTTTGTTTTTTACAAGAGGTTATAAAACTAATTTTTTTATTTCACATTATTCCTTTTAAATTTGTATTAGAGTTTATTATATTTTTTTATGATCAATTATATTAAATTGAAATTGAATATTTCTAGTTTCTTATGTTATGTTTTTTGTTTTCAGTAGGGTGCAACATAGTTGGTAGCGGCCTTTCAGGGTCTCAGTAAGGTCTCAGGTTTGATTTTTATAGAGTTCTTATCTATTGGTAGTATAAGGATTGACTTTTTATTTCACCCTCTCATATAACATTGTAATAAATATGTTATGATTGTTTTTTCCATGATACATATTAATGAGAATAGTGGTTTTAGTGGTGGCTAAATAAGATGGTCATGTTTACTTTGGATTATTGTCCTGGCTATCCAAATTCAAGAAGTTTCATTCAAGATAATATTATAATTATTATATAATAATTATAATACTTATTTTATATATAATTATAGTATTGAATACAAATAATTAATATTGAAATTGGAAATATTTTTTTAAAATTTGATAAATATATTAGTAACATATATTATTGTTGGTATTACTTAGGCCAACAATTATATTATCTACTGGTATTATTATAATAGAAAAATTACTATTTTATCAGTCTCAATAAAATTCGTTGACAAAGTTTTTACAAACAGTTTTGTGACAAGGGCATATGTGTTGGTAAAATGCATTACCAACAGAAAAGTTAAATTTAGCAAAAGAAATACCTCTGCTAGAGAAAGTTAATTATTTTTTAGTGAATGGATGATAATACTTATTTTCACTACTTGATTTTAGTTCAAATCATTTACTTCTTCCAAAATAGACATAGGGATGAGAATATTTTGACTATTAAAAACATAAAAGAGAAACAATTAATATTTAATGGATAACTCAAAAAATACATATATTCTTTAAAATATGAATTTATGTTTAAATATTCATTATCCATGATCTATATCCAAAAATAAAATATTATTGAAATTTTTGTTCCATTAATAATGGTTTGTAATGAACTTATGAATTTACCAAATCAAATGAAATAATATTGTAAAACTAGGTGTGAAAAATTCAACTTTCTCGTGAACCAGGTGATGATCGAGTCTTTCCCAATGAATCCTTTTCATGTTTATTACACCTTGGTAAATCAATTCCAGAACCACATCCAATTTTAGTATATATATATGGATGTGTATTCATGGAAATAAATTAATCTATACATTACCAAAATTCAGTAATGTATTCCTATGGTTAGTATTATCCCTATGGTTTTAACATGTATTTTCAAATCATAATCCCAACAAAAAGTTAAAATTTTCTCTAATACCAACTATGACTACCCATATATTTCATACACCTTATTTCATGGTGTATTGTATAATAAATACACTTCATAAAACCCCATAAGATCGCAAAACCAAGTGTATTATGGTAATTTGCTACCTAAGATAAGAACATAAAACAAAAATTCATACTCAAAAACTAAATGTACATAACATGCCCATAAATGTCCTTTATCTTCTAAAATAGTACTGGATTACCTGTGCAAGTATATGAAAAAAGGGGATCCTAGTAGGAAAATAATCAAATATTAATATGATGAATGTAATAAATAGGGTTCAATAAGATTATAAAGGTGACATAAGAGGGGTCAGATTGAAAAACTTGAATCATAAAACAAGATATAACATAATGTCATTAAGGCGTCATGGGAATGTAGAAACAACATAAAACATGACATCACAAACATAAGTTAAGGATACCTGTCGAGACAACATAATATATTTTTCATATGGTAACCTCTTGTGAACAATACATGTTATCTCATGAGATATAAATGTGATGAAATTCATTATAGGGATATATAATTATTGGCCCACCCATCATGTTCCTATCATGTATATGTATAAGTGTTCCAAATAGAGCATATAACATAAGAACACATTTCTTCATAGTTAACCCCACAATTGAGGAGTGTGGGTTAAATGAATTGTATTCACGAGTCAACAAAAATATGTTCTACTAGGTAAGTACCATTGAGTGGAAATGATAATGGTTATTTATTAAACAATAGATTAGATTGGAAAATCAGAAGATAATTTATGTAGAAAAACATGGGCACAAAAAGTTTCATGGAAGGTTTTAATGAGAGGTAAAGGGGTATCTAATCATGTGAAAATCATAAGTAAAATAAGGGGGATGTGTAAAACTATATCCCACTATGACATATTGTAAATATAAATCCTTGAAATAAATAAGGTGTTTGAATAAAGAGGATAAGGAGACGATCTCTTGCCTTGACAGGGTGATCCTAAACGATATAGAGGACCTGCATAAGAGTTTGGGGAATCATGGGAGGGATAAATAGAGTGAAGAGAAAAGTAACTTTGTGTTATATGTTAATTGAGTGAATAGTATTGGATGGTTGTTTGTGTTTTTATAGAAAAATAAAGGAGAATTATTTATTAATATATAAAATTAGGTTCTGGAATCTATATGGTATATTAATACGAACATCAAAAATACTATGGTTTCTTTAAAAGAGGAGTGAATGTCATTATTTTATAATTATAAAGACCAAAAATACTATAATAATAACATTAAAGATGTGGAAGTGAGTCATGTTTATTAATAATTTATTTCAAATCCAAAAAATGTAATATAGGTTTTTGAGTATAATGTAAGGGTTTGTGAAAATAATAAAATAACTTCATAAAAAAAAATTTCAAGGAGAAACATAAGTTTAGTCAAGGAGTATCTTTATAGTTTCTATTAAATCTCTTCCAGGATTTTATGATGTCATAATACATACCATATAACTATAAATTCTTGAATTTTTACCCAAAAAATTCAATTATCTTAAAAAAAATATCAAAATTTCAGCATCATATTATTTCAACATTATGATTCCAAAAATAATACTCATTTTATGAAAACAAATTCTATATGTATATAAATTTAAACAATGAAAATAAAATCCACATTTTTTGAAAATTATTGGGTTTTTTAAAGTAATAGTTTTCATACACTTAAAATTTTACTTTTATCATTGTAAAATTATATGACCATGATTATTTAATAAAATTTATTTAATAAAAATATTTTATTTATATATAATTGATTGAAAAAATTCATGAATTCATCAAAATGAGTTCCTTATTTGAAACTATTTATTTTCCATAAAATAAAAATTATTTATCATGGTAGAAAATAATAACTTCTATAAAAATATATTATTTAAACTTTATAATGTAATAAAAGTAAAATATATTCATTATTTTATTTAAAAAATATAAGAAGTCATACTATTAGAACCTATATGCATAGCCCTTTTTTACACTAGAAACTTTCCTAAGGGTAAGGTGTGTGATGGTGATATTTTCATGGGCTAGTTTGGTGAACAATGTTTGGGATGTGATCTTAATGATCTTGTAATAATCCAATAAATGGTTTCACTCAGTCCTTAGTTATTTAATCTCATACTTGACATGGTCATGGCAAAATCCCAATGATGTTATCTACCTTGGAAGCTTTGATAAATGGGTTTTAGTTGGTATACCCCTACTGGTCTATGATATTACATCCACTGTCTATGTCAATTGAATTTATCACAACCATATATATATATATCACATGATAACTATATAATGACTAAAACAATTATTATGATTTTTGACAGTATTTTTAATTTTATAGGATATGACTTATAACATACCAAAAACCAAATTAGGAAATGTTTTTTCTACAATATCTTTTCATAATATTGAATCTACTCATTTAAAATGAGAATTTCATTTATAAATGTTGGGTTCATTGTTGGATAATTATCCGAAATCCCTATTCCATTGCACCACACTCTACTCCAAAATTTTCAACATTGGGGAAGGTCCTACACCACAACCAAGAACCACGACATAACTATCCCTAAAAGAAGGTAGCCTCAAAATTCGCTCTCTATCCCTCCTACTCTATAGTATGAATCTCCGCACTGTAGAAGCCCGACTTATGGTGTATCCCTATGATTTATGTCACAACCATTCCAAATATTTAAGTGGATCCCCCATTTCCCATTTACCCTCTATAATATCTAGGAACCCTATTCAGGTACATCCAACAACGAAAACCCACAATGGAAGGGATACTAAGATCTAGATCCTTATTAGGATGAAATTACTATCTATCATATAGGATATGTTAATGGAGTTAATTTTGTCTAAATTTATAATCAATAATTTTTTTTATAATATATACTATATCAGACTACACCCAATGAAATGTCAATTTTATCACTCATTCATATTGGCTATATATTCTCATGAAGTGAATTGATAATTTACCTATAAAAGTATGAATTTTAGTTATCCCTAAAAAATTGTTTTGGTTGATTGTTATATGTTCGAATGAAATAAATTGGATTTTGTCCATATGATTATTTTATTGGCATACATAATATACAATGATCTTATAAAGGAGTTTTTTATTATGGAAACCCCTTGAATTATACCACATGGAAAGTTATAAAATCTATTTTCTATATAATATGGTAGTATTATTATATTTTGATTACCACATTTATGAGGTTGAAGATATATATATTATTATAACCTCTATACAATTATATCATTCATATGTAATACTCAGGGATTAAGTAATTAGAGAGTGTTTGGGTTTTTTTATCTTGTCACTTGTAGAAATTTAACCAATAAATATTTTTCTCCTTAATAATGATTATGACATATAGACCCTAGATTGAGATATAATGAGGTCATGAATGCTAAAACCAAGGACTAAAATATTATTCCATTATATATCCTCTAAGGGGAATGTGATGTTCTCACATATAATATTTACTAATATGGGATGTATTCAAATACTTAGTATGTTTTCATGCCCTATCTCGGATCACATGAATGGTACCCATGTAGGGGAATGACTTGACCACAAGAACAAATCATCATATTAAAGAGGCTAAGGACTTGCATAAATCTCTTATAAAACCCATGGATATGATTCTATCCATACTATATTAATCCAACCATGCTTGAATCAATAAAAAACTAGCAATATCAATCCATATAATGAATAACCCAAAATACCTATATATAAGAATAGATCCACGAGGACCCATAAAATATAGAATATAACTTTTTAAAAAATTATACATGATAAAAAATCATAATATATTTTTATTAGAATTAAAAAAACAAAAATAATCCTATATAAGAAATAATGGCTTATAGCCAGTACAATATGAAAAAAAGCTATAATGATAAATGTTTCTTCAAAAAAAAAACACACATAATCTATCTTTCTTAATAATTATCTTACAAAAAATACTATAATAAATAAATTTACAAGATACAAGGGAATCTTATGTATAAGATAAAACACTTCTATCTACCAATGTTCACTAAAACTAATGAACTATATGCGAGCATGGCTTAAGTCCAAAAACAATGCTTGAATACCAATTACCATTACAATACTATGCAACGTTATGATTACTTGGTTGTGCATGAAATAAATATATGGTTCAAAAATAATATTTTTAAAAAAATGTGACCTATAAAGATAATAAAAAATTCATATTTTATCAAAGTTTTATATATACAATGTAATAACTAGGCCACCATGATCCATAACCCCCCTACATCTTTGAATGGTTGTAATAGTATCTTTTTATTTCATATATCCCAATAAATTATTATGGAAGTAATGTAGGGTATATTTTAAATACTAACAAAACAATTAAGATTCTAGGTAGGCCAAACATCAAGAAACGAACCATACATTTTAATTCAAGGGATATTTCTCACCAATATATAACCACACCTTCATACACAAGGATATTCTCACATACCATATCAATCCACACCGTATAACTCAAATATATACCAATCAATAAGATTCTTTCCAAACCTTATCACTCATGGTTCGGTACAAATCATTTCTAAGTTCAAAACTTACCACTAATTGTTAGACCAACTGTCACAAAAGCAACCACATTAGATAACAAGAATAATAAAAAGGATACCTAACTAACCTAATAAACAACCCATGAAGAATTTACTACATAGAATGATATTTATTTCTCCCTTAGTAACCACTAAAGTTCACACACCTAATTAATCCCATGTAATGAACACCTTATAAATTGAATGAACTCATCACTTAAACCATCATAAAAAATCACTAACACAAAAATATCTATGTCTATCTCATCATATATCTTTAGGGCCACTTTACACAAATGGATTACCATTCGTCATATATATATATATATATGTAGGAATAATCTATCAATCCCAATCACCAATACCCTCTATGGGGTCAATAACAAAAAACAAAACTAGTGACTATGATACAAAAAACTAATCATTTAACCCTCATTCTATCATGTATCACCAAGTAGTAATAATATTGAATTACTAACTACAAATATGATGTACAATAAGAATAAGAGTATGGTAAAAAAGGAAATCACCCACATTAGTACAAAGAGACCAAAAAAATTTAACTAACAGTATTTGAATTTTCCTTGAAAAAAAATCCAAAATTAAAATATAAAACCATTTTGAAAACACATCACATTCTATCCTAATAACAGTATTAACTTTTCCAACATTTCACCAATACATTCATTAAGAAAATATTATAGTCATTTTGAAGTACCATTTCATAACCCATTAATACCATCATTTCAATTCCTCTCAAATACCATTTAAATCAATCCTCTTTTTTGAATACAAATTTATAAAGGAAAACACTTCCATAATGAATTACATTGAAACCAACAACATGATAGTATAGAGGAAAATAATCACTTGTTCAACCACAGATCCACCACCAAACATTTTACCACACAATGTGGTCCATTTTTGAAATTACGTTGACATGAAGAAAACATAATTTATGTTTTAAGGTCACATAAATCATAAATATAATAGAAAAAATTAATTATAGAGATGGAATAGAATCTTTAAATAATTAAACAATAAAGGGAATCCAATATGATAAAGCAAAAACCTTAACCAATGATCCAAAATCTGATCCAATGCTTTTCATAACCTCTTCTAATTTCAAGAGAGACTATCTTATTGATGAATAATTTCAATTTAATAAACAAATCATTTAAAAAAATTATAAAACTTCCATATCCACTAGAAAATAACTGTGTGTCCTCATGGAAATGAAACCAAAAACTACGAGGTATTTCCCACATAGAATACGTACCCCAATCCAACATCATAGAAAGTAAAAAAATTGTCTATAAAATCATTTTATATTTTAATCCAAATTTATCAAAACTCTTAAATACGTTTTTACAAAAAATTTCCTCAATGTAAATAATAAATATAACCATGAACATATAGTACTAAAAAATTCTCAATAAGTCAGACATGAATTCTTAATAAGGAGGTATAATTTCCCCAAGTATTGTTTAAATAACCTCATCATACCCTAACTATGAAAACCCTAATAATAAAAAATAATGTCCAAAAGTGGGTAAGGGGAAAATCATACCTTGAATTCATATAGAGTAGTCCATCAAAACTACTTGAATAGAAGAGGTGAAATTTGATGGAAGGAATGAGAAGAAGATCTTGTGCTACCAATTCTCATTCCTCTACTATGATAAAATATCAAGGGGTTTCTAATTTAAAAACACCTAAAAAATAATAACCCACACCTTTATAAAAATACCTAATTAAAATATGATTAATGGAATTACCATATGTTGTCCTAGATAATGACATAATGAAAAACTCAAGAGGGTGGTTAATTGAGATCTTATACGATTCCTAAAAGTTAGACCACCCACTTTGAGGTATGTATAATCAGTTTTCTTCCTTGGGAGTATTTTCAGTGGAAATTTAAATCATGCATAAGTTAAATTGAACACAGATATTTATTAGGGTTCGAGAAAAACAGATCCCTTAGACCACTCCACTAATGCTCTACTCCATGTGCTTGGTGATTTTAACTAAACAACCCTTTTTTAAAGGTAACCAATCTGAGTACAAGAAGATGTAACTTAGTACCAAGGGACAATAGCTTTCAACTAGGCTCTCCCTTCATAGGACCTATCCATAGTCTTATACAAACTTATACTGAGTGAATAAAATATATAATGATATAATATATTTATAAACCTTTTTATAACATAGTTGCAAGTAGTAATTAACAGTAGATGAAGATTCATCCTAATATAATGATAGAGTTCATGGTCTTGGTTAGGGTGATATTCAATGCAATTTACAGGGATAAAATCTTAATAGTAGTTTTTTTGATTCTCAATATGTACATATCTCTAATGTTAGACAAAGGAAAACAACTTTTTTTTTTCATTCTGGTTTCTTCTCTCTTTGTGTAGTTGCAAACTATTCATTTTTTATTCTGTTTAAATTTGATCAAAGTACAAATATTATGGTCGAATGATCCATGAACCGATCCTGAAAAAGATAGGATAATAATATTATACATCCAAACTTTCCAAATATATAATTTAGTTTTAAATCATTATATTATATATTTTCTCATTCTCTATGTTTTCTTATCCATGTAAAGTCTTGTGCGTTCTAATATTTCATTAAATAGATAATCATTTTTTGATGTACAAAAAAGGTATGAAATGAATTATCAAGAGATTAGAAAAGTAATCAAGATGTTCTATAATATCATATATTTATAGGATATCAGCTGGACATTCCTTTCATTATAGGATATCTTTCATAAGGAAAAGACGTTTGTATTTATAAGATAAACATTCTTCAATTGCATATAAGATAATCCTCTAGTGTCAAATCAAGTGTTATTGTGACATAGAATTCACTTCTCTTCAAATAATTTAGGATATAAATATTATTATATGAATAATAAATCCCTTTCACATTTTTATTACCAAAAAAGATATTCTTTAAGATACTCAGTTGAATATCATAAGATAAACTCTTATGTGATAATTTTTGATTCTAAGAAACTAAAGATGATTTTTTATTTCGTAAGACAAAGTAATTTTATATAGTGAGATAAGAATATGGGAATACAACATAAATAAATTATAATTTGAATCACTTAAAAAATAGTTAGAATAAAATTATGGATTTTTTGAATCATTAAAACACATAAAATAGAGATATATTAGTTCAATAAACTCTTTACAACAGTATCCCCCTTTTTATAATAAAAAATACATGAAATGGAATTTTTTCCAATATTACATTTTATATTTTATTAATGTAATATTTTTCCTTTTATTTTCTTCAGGATAAATATTTTCTTTTTCGTCTCACCCATTTTTTGAAATAAGAAACAAGTATGAAATACCAGTAATATTTTGTTTTTTCATTTTATTATCCCCCTTATCATGATATAAAAAGAACTGTAATAAGGAGAATATTTTATATTGCACACATATATTAGTTAATAAAGAAGGGTTTTGGATGTATATAGAGTTTATAATGAAACATAGAAATATTCGTATAAGAAGATAATAAACCTAAAAATTGAAAAGAATTTATGATCTAGAAACATTTACTTGCTGAAAAATAAAAGCATAAGAATGATAAATATCAAAAAAAGGTATTATGATTGTTAATAGAATAAGTATTTTTAAGAAAAAGAATAAGTAAATATATCATTATCATCTAAGAGAGATTAATATAAAAATATGCAGATATTCAAATGCCATAAATGGTGGCATAATTACTTTTTTTTTAGAATTCCATACCACCAGGAAACCAATTTCATGAACCTAAAAGGGATGAGTATCAAATTCTATTCTAAAAATGGTGTTTTTTGGGTAGTTTTCTAAAAAAGAGGTTTTTGACATGAGGTAACAAAGATGAAGGAAGATGTGTATCAACTATTGGTCCAACAACATCACCTAACATTCGTAAGGATGCTCCAAGATCAGTGTGATCTCCACAAGAAAACCTGACTAGTTGTCGACTTATTTTTAGGATCTACTTATTGTGACCTCACTAAATCATAGTTATCAACACGAGTAAAGTTAAATTCAAATAATGGTCTAGGTAGGAATAAATATGCATCTTTAGTAACCCTTTAATGTTCCCTTTGATGTTATAATAGTGGATCAAATAGTTCTTTAAGATGTTGAGTGGCATATATGTAACGGTCTTCAATATGAGGTCCAAAAACACTCATCCCATGAATTTGAAAATTATCATCAGCACACACATAAATCATTTTTAACTTTTAATGCTTAAAATATTCTATAATATTTTTAAATCCATTACACACTCTTTGATAAAAGTTTCCAACAAAGTTCCGATGTTATCCTTTCTTAGCAGAATTGGATATCTAATTCTTTAAAACATCAAACTGATTATTTGAAATTCCCATGATAGATAATTTTTTTAGAAGGATCAAATTTCGATAAGGATTATATAAACACATCAACTTACACTTCATCATCATCTAACAAATTATGTTTGAAATTTTTTACCACTTCTTCATGAAGGTCTTTAATGGTGTTTTCTATTCTATATAGTTTTTTGAAAAAGAGAGAACCAATATTTCGAGAGAAGTGATGATGAAAATTATGTATTTATATAGTTGAAGATAGTTTTCATGATTTTACACTAGATTTTGGTTGAGTTTATAATTTCATTCTTCTATTGATCTATCAACATATCCAATACATTTCTTTTATTGAGACTGATAATCTATTTCATTCATCTATGATGATTCTTTGGATATTTTTGAACATCTCTAGAGACATAACATATTTTTGAAGAGAATATATAGCGACAATTAATAAATCTAGAGCTTGAGATAAATCTATTATCCTTAACTAAACATCTAAACTATCGATAGTTCTAATGAGGTGTCATTTTAAAAACTTCTCCAAAATAGACAAAACCAATAGTGTTACTTCATGAACATCATCTATTGAGGACATCTGATCATATAGTGATTTAATATCATGATTTGATTCATATAATTGAGATTTGAGGGTCTCAACTTCAGATTATATCTTAGAAAGGATCTGTTTTGGTCTTTTAGTAAAACTCCATCCAGTTTATAGGATTTATTCATTCTAAGCATATAAAAGATTAGTGGAAAACATTTCCGATTGAACATATACACTATCTTCATGAACATTTCGATTCTCAGTGACACTCGGTACTACCTCCACATGAAGTGATTCTTTCGAATCTATTCTAATTATTTTTAATCTAGTAGTTCTCTCCATATCATTTTAGTGATACTTAACTATAAGATGATACATTATAAACTTATAGAGATTGTGTTATCCTGAATGGTTGAGAACATTTGACTTATATCCATGGATATCCTTTATTATGAAATTTGTTCTGGGGAAGAGGTAGTAGTAGGAAGGGTTTTCTCTTGAAAACCCACTTATGGTCTTGATGAAATACTTATCCTAACTATTCTTCTTATATTAAGATGTTATTCTTCATCATCACAACATTTACTAGTCTCATAATGATGAGACAATTCCTCCACAACTATTTGTGTCTGAAGAAAACAAGAATACTCCCCATGAGTCTGATCAGGGTATACTTTGTGAATTAAGGAAAAGGGAATGAACATTCTTAACAAAGAGTCCCAATGCAACCCATTTTTTCATAATTCACTTTCATTTTAGTTTTTCAAATTGTGAAATGGCATTGAGTCATTGTCATCCAAAATAACTATAGTATTTTGAAAAACAATGGTTATGATTCTTCAATATAGGTAGATTTTCAGAGAATTAGTTGGTAAATTCCATATATATCATAAGATATATCATGCTAAGTTCACATGATTTTATATAATAAACAAATAATGTAACCAAACATTTTGAAAAGGAATTTTTTCTAACTCACCATTTTGTTGAGAAATCTCTGACTAGATGAAGTTTACCAAAATCGTTCTTTCTACTTCTAGGTTCACATTAATTTTCTCAATGATGAAATTTTCAAAAAAGTCATTTCATGATCTCTGGAGGTGTAACACCATCCCTTAGAAGATAAAGAGGTATAATAGAAAGATTATCATTTGTGAGGAACTTTCAATTCTTCCACTAGCTTGACAAAATTTAGCAACAATTGTTTCTGGTTTATAGTTGTAGAGACTGGGTACTCATCATCACCGAAATAAAAAATAGCTGACTCATAGAACTCAAAAAATTATTTCTAGAAAATTGTAGTTGTTCAAAAAGAATAAAAAAATTACATTTCATGATGGCTGAAATATTTTTTTTATCATTATGACTTTTCTATCCAACCATTTGAAATCAAAGGCTCTTCCGCTTAAAACATTTCTTGATATCCTTTGATGTTTCATCCTACTCGATGCAGAACCATTAGATCCATTCAGTTTTTGAATTTACAGAGTTTTTGAGGGATTGGATGGTCAGAATGATAACAAGGGTTCAAGAAAATATAAAGAGGGATCAATGTGTTTAGGAGTTGTTTCACCCATAGAGTTGATAGTGAATCCTTTTATTCATGGTAATCAAGGGGTCTTGTAGTATTGTCAACGGTAGTTATTACTAATAGGATGTGATGTTGTCTATCAGATGTGACCATTACTCAAAATGGTTTCACATGAAATATTTAAATAAAACAAAAAATATGTTCACTTTTTATGGAAGTATAAAATATTTTTTTGTAAATTTTAAAAAAATCATACTTCTAACCTAATAAAATAAAATAATTCAGCAGACAAAGGTTTAGTGAAAATATCTGAATTATTTGTACAAAAAATCTAGAGATATATCATATTTATGTGCATGGTCTCTTAAAAATGATGTCTTAAAGAAATGTGATTTATTAATAAATGGCTTATCAGATTCTTTGATATGTTGACAACACTAGTGTTATCACATCTAATTAGATTAAAGTTAAAGTTAAATTTAAAATACATAAATGTGTTTTTCATCCACAACACTTGTGCACAACAACATCCTATGGAAGTATATTTAGCTTCAATAGTTGATAGTTCTATAGAATGTTTCTTCTTTTATGACCAAGACATGAGAGAACATCGAATAAAATTATAGGTTCCAATGGTTCATTTCTTATCTAATCTATATCCAGTGAAATTGGTATCTGAGTATGAAGTTAAATTAATGTCAGGAGTTTTTAGAAAAAAATAAGAGAAAGAGTTACAGTTCTTTTTAGATTATTTTAAAAACAATTTAAAAAATTAAATGGGATTATTTTTTGTTAGACTGAAATATTGTACAAAGACATACTAAAAACATAATATATGCTCTACATGTTATAAGGTACAACATGGTTCCAATGATCCCTCTATACAACTTGTTGTCAATTGGATTTCTAGTTTCATTAGTGTCATGATTTGTATTGAAATTCATAGCATTTGAGTAGGTCTTTATATTTTAATGTAAAAACTTATTATGTATTTCATGTATTTTGACTGATTTAAAATCCTTTTGAAATATTTTTGATAAACATAAAATCTTAGAAAATAGTTTAGTTCACCCATAATACTCATTTCAAATTATTATTTTTTGCATATTTTTTCAAAATTCATTGCACAAATAATATTTTTTTATCCAAAAATAACATCATATACATATATTTTTACAAGAAAAATATCAGTGAGTGAAGTTTTCTTAAACAGAATAGGATATTATATACCTACTTTAGAACCATTTGATAAAATAAATGAACTTATTCTTTCAAACAACACCCTTGGAGTATGTTTAAGTCTATATAGATCCTTTGTATGTTTTAAAACATAATTTTGAGGACGAGGATCTTCAAAACCCGGAGTTTGTTCCATATAAACATCCTCTATTAAAAAACATTTAAAAGGTATATTTTACATCCATATAATATAATTAAAATTTATATAAAAATAACATGCTAGAAGGATTATAATAACTTTTAATATTGCAACGAGATAAAAATTTCCTTCTTAGTATATTCCTTCTTCATGCACTGCTGGGAATATAGGTTTTCCCAACGGATATATACCAACGGTTTTCTTAAACCATTGGTGTATATGAGTATACGAAGCATATACCAATGGGTTTTCAAAAACCGTTGGTAAAGGTATGTAGAGGTGAAGTTATACCAACGGTTTTTGCAAACCCGTTGGTAAAAGTGGGGTTGTGAGGAAGATATACCAACGGTTTTTCAAAACCGTTGGTAAAAGATTTTTTTGATGAAGATATACCAACGGTTTTGTAAAACCGTTGGTAAAAGTGAGTTTTGTAAGGGCTTTACCAACGGTTTTGTAAAACCGTTGGTAAAAGTTTTCATTCCCAACAGTTTATAACCGTTGGGAAAGATTTCCCAGAAATAGACAGGACCTGGGCTCCCCCATTCCAAGCGACTGGAGCCCTAAACCGATGTAGAGAAGTGGGATTCTCTTTACGCTATTGTCCAAATCATTCCATCTTCAAAATTTCCTAGATTATCATTTGTAATATGTAAGTTATACTTTCATTTTAATGTTATGTATCTTCTATTTTGATTTTATGTTTTCAATTGGGTGAAGAGGTGAATTGGGATTCTGTTTACCCTACTGCGAAAATCCTTCATTCCGACCCATCTTTAATATTTCTTAGTTCTACATTTCCTGTAAGTGATAATTTTATTTTAATTATCAACATATACTGTTTTGGATTTCTCTTTATATTTTGGTGTTTATGAATTTTTTTTTCTGTTTGATTTGGGTGTGTGTGTTTAGATTTGATAGTGGCACACATATAATGATTATAGTATGAGTTTGGTCTATTGGGATAAGTAGTAAAGTGAATCAAATTTGATTCAAAATGAATTGTGTGTTAATATCATCCATAAATTTTCAGTTTTTAGAAGGCTTGGTATTTCTGGGAATTTTGTGTTAATATCATTCATATTACACATGATTCACATCATGGTAAGAATGTGTGATGATGTTGTTGAGATTAGAGAGAAAACTCATACACTCTAGGTTGTTTATAGTGGCATGGTTAGTCACGAGTGATAATTGGATTCCTAAGATGATTGTACTAATAAAGCATTTAGGGTCAATTAAATATGGTTCTCAACGTACATTGTATATTTTGTCTCTTTCTTGGAAAATATTCACTTTTATGATAGTGGGGTGCTTTTCACTAGCCATGCAGGCATGTGTAGTCATCCATAACAATTTTAGATTTGGTTTTATTGATGTGCAACTATGTTTTTGTTTTTCTCTTTTGATTTGGTAGAAATGAGAGGTCTGTGGAAATTAATCATGGTTGTGGGTGGTAATTTAGGATGTAAGATAGTATGCCTTCATTTTCCTTGATATATCCAATAATATTATTGATTTATGTTCAGTATGATTATCTTTGACAAATGATGTAGTTTAATAATTTTTTATTAATGGTTGTAATACTGACTACATGGGGATGTACAGGTGTTGGGGGATGGGGTGTCCAGGTGGGGGGGGGGGGGGGCTGTCCAGGTTGTTGTCCGAGGGGTGGGGGCTGTCCGGGGTGAGTGGGGGCTGTCCGAGGGATGGGGGGCTGTCTGGGGTGAGTGGGGAGCTATCCGAGGGGTGGTGTGTTGTCCAGGTGGTTGTACAAGTTAATCTCGCCTCAACATTTTATGTGAAAACAACTACTGGCATATGGAAAATAAACCAAACGCATTTGGATTGTGTTTATAATTTAGTAAAATGATCCATGGGTCATTTGGGATGTGTACGAGTCAACCCCGCCTCATTCTGAGGCACTGTGTGGCTGATAGCACTCTAAGTGTCTCACTTTTGTTTAAAATGAACACTGTTTTATGTGAAAATAACTGACATACGGAAAACCGACCAAACATATTTAGTTTGTGTTGATACTTTAACAAAACGACCAATGAGACATTTTTGACGTGTAAGAGTCAACCCCGCATCAATTCGAGATGTGGTGTGGCCGGAACCACTCAAACCATGTAAATTTTATTTGAAATGCACAACATTTTAAGTGAAAACAACTACTGGCATATGGAAAACCGACCAAACACATTATAATTGTGTTGATACATTAGGAAAATGATCCCTGGGAAATTTTTGACTTGTATGAGTCAACCCCACCTCAATCCGAGGCACGATGTGGCCTAAATCACTCAAAGAGTCTCTCTTTTGTTTAAAATGGAAACTATTTTAAGTAAAAATAACTAACATACAGAAAACCGACCAAACTTATTTGGATTGTGTTGATACTTTATAAAAACGATTCATGGGAACCACCCAAAGTGTATCTCTTATGTTTAAAACGGACAACATTTTCAGTACATATGGAAAACCGACCAAATAGATTCTTATTGTGTCGATACTTTATCACAAGGATGCATGGATCATATGTGACATGTACGATTTGACCCCGCCTCAATCTGAGGCGCGGTGTGGCTGGTACCACTCAAAGTGTCTCTCTTTTGTTTAAAATGGATTAATTTTAAGTAAAAACAACAACTGACATACGGAAAACTGACCAAATGCATTCGGATTCTGTTTAAAATTTAGCACAACCATCCATGGGTCATATATGACATGTACGAGTCAACCCCGCCTCAATCAGAGTGACGGTGTGGCCGTCACCACTCATAGTGTCTCTCTTTTGTTTAAAATAGATTTAATTTTAAGTGAAAACAACAACTGACATACGGAAAACCGACCAAATGCATTCATAATTTGTTCAAACTTTAGGAAAAGGATCCATGGGTCATATGTGATGTGTGAAAGTCAACCACGCCTCAATCGAAGTCACTGTGTGGATGAAACCACCCAAAGTGCCTCTCTTATGTTTAAAATGGAAAACATTTTAAGTACTTATGGAAAACTGACCAAAAGGAATTTGATTGTGTTGATACTTTATCACGATGATCCTGTCACGACCCGCCCTCGGGGTCCGTGCCGTGACTACCCCAAGCCCGCCTTCCATAGGCCAGGGGCTGGCGACTAGCACCAAGGCGTAAATCCCAGTAAAAAGGGAAGGCATTGCCTTTGAAAAGTAAACACACACCACAGAGTAAACAAGCGGAAAGTAAACACTAAACAAGCAGAGTACAACTGAAAGTGCGGAAAAGTAAATGGGCCAGTATACAAACCCAAACTGAAAGTAAAGTACAACTCGAAAAGGGAAAAACAGCAACTGAAAAGTAAAAGCTGCTACTCCGAGCTGTCCACTGGAAATCCCACCTGAAGGGTGGGTACAGATAGCTCCTCTGCTCCACGGGTCCCGTCGTCCGCTCCGTGCACGTCCCGCCCAGTGGTCCACCTCCGGGTACCGTCCCGCTCTACAAGCCTCAGCTAAGGTCAACGCTGTCCGTCGTCTACAACCAACACAACGTAGTGCGGGCGAAGCCCGTGCAGGGGTGAGTATAAACTACTCAGTAGGGACCCCGAGACCCCTGAAGGTCTCTCAAATCCACAAAGGATAAACCACGAAGAAAAGTACAATCACGAAGTAACAACCGACACTGCTTAGGTATATGCCCATACATATACCTAAGTCATCAATTCAGATACGCTCCAACCTCCGAGCCCAAGTACAACTCAGTCCACGCAGGAAAGTATACGTATTCCACATAGGAAAGAAAAACATAATCCACACAGGATTACACAACACAATCCACACAGGAAAACAACAGGATTCAGCTCACACAGGTATACTTCTTCAAGGACGATAAAGATGATCACTGATCCATCTAAGTCGTCGGACCCACGAAGGATCGATAGGTAACTAACCCCCGCAGAAGACCCACACAGGATCGGGCTCACACAGAACCTGTAGGCGCTGGCTCACACAGAACCGCTGAGCGCAAGGACCCACACAGGATCGGGCTCACACAGAACCTGTAGCACTGATCCACGTAGGATCGCTGAGTGCTGTAGTCGTCGTCGTCGAATCCACATAGGATCTCTATACTGTCGTCGTCGAATCCACACAGGATCTCTGTACTGTCGTCGTCGCTGTCACAGTAGCAGTCGTAGCAGTAGAACAGTCGCAGCCAGCACTAGGGTTCCCGCACACAGCAAGCTCGTACGGAGGGTCCGCTCCACGAGCCGAGAGGCTGATACATCAACTGTCACAAAGACCAGAGTTGATGTATCCAAAAGTTCCGTATCGCCAACAGGAACTCAACGCAACAGACGGCGCGTCGATCGGACGCCCGGTCTGAGAGTTATTGGCATTTTCGTCTCCGGGGCCCGGTTGGTTTTTAAGGCAAAACCAACCCGACCGTACTCCACCTGCGTCCAAACCTCGGGCGGAGTATGCCAAAAGATCCGTCTCACTAAGAGGAACACAACGCGACTGACGGCGCGTCAATCGGACGTCCGTAGCTCAAGATATGAGCGTTTCCGCTCCGAAGGCCCGGTTGGTTTCGTGAACGAACCAACCCGGCCGAACTCAAAGTAAACCGAAACCTTGAGTGCGATATACTGAAACGACCGTCTCGATACAAGGATCGCGTAGCCGCTAACGGTTCGTCGATCGGAGGTCCGAGGCTCAAGTTATGGGCCAAAAACCAAATCTGGTTCGAAAAGGGGGGGTCCGGGTCCGGGCCGACCCGGCCCGACCCCCCCCTGGCCGGCGGCGGCGGCCGGCGGCGGCGGGCCGCGGTGGCGGCGGCGGCGGGCCGCGGCGGCGGCGCTTGGCGCCGTACGTGGGTGGCACGCGGGGGGCAATCAAGCCCCCGCTGTTTTGTCAAGGCGGCACGGCCTTGAGCCGTGCCTTTGCAACAAACGGACACCGCAAGTGGGGGCCGGCTGGAACGAACCGGGGGGGCTGTTGCCCCCCCCTCCTTTAATGAATCGCCCCCCCTCATTAAGAGGGGGGTTTGTTGAACCAGCCGGGGGATTTATTCCCCCGATTTTATGACATCCGGCCGGCCAGCTGGCCGGCCGGTTTTTTCCAACGGGACCGGAAATTCCGGTCCCGCCCTCGACTTCCGACGCCGGCGGCCCGGCCGCCGGTCTCCCCTTCCGCCGCGGCCCGGAACCGGCCGCGGTCTTCTCGTCCCGCCGCGGCCCGGAACCGGCCGCGGTCTCCTCGTCCTGCCGCGGCCCGGAACCGGCCGCGGCGTTCGTCATCCGGCGCGGTGCGACGGCACCGCGCCCCTTTGCCGTGCTTTGATTCTTTTCAACGCGGCGCGACAGCGTCGCTTTCTTGAAGATTTTTCCTCGGCGTTGCGCGACGGCGCCGCGTAAATTAAATGAACGATCATCCGCGTGGTGCGACAGCACCACGCTACTTGCTTCCACCCGCATGAATAAACATGAACGATGGAGGGGGTTCGGCCGTGTTCGTGCGGTCCGGCCCCCCTCACGTTAAATAAAAACGCAACTTAAAATAAATCAAGTCACACGTTAGTCTTGAAAGAATCACGATCAAGAATAAAAAAAAAGGAAACCAAAAGAAATCGACAACCCCTACCTCGGGTTTAAGATTCGAAGAATCGTCTACGTCCTGCGGAAGATGGCGTCGCCGAGGTCGGGCGTCGTGGTCGACGTTCGTCAAATCCGTTGACGAAGTGTTATGCCCGAAGAGACACGACGTTGGCGGATCTTCGTTTGCCGACGAAGAAGGTCCGAGGAGGAAGAAGAGGTCCGAAGATACCGGGTCGCCGAGTCGATGATCCTTGACGAAGTGTTGTCGTTCTTCGTTGAGGATGAAGACGTTCTTCGCCGGAGAAGATGAAGAGGAGCTCTCAAAAAGCTCTCAAGGGAATAAACCAACAACCCAAAAACAAATAAGATTACATCTTATTTTATTAACACATAACTCAAAAGAATTTCAAATGTTTGAAATTCAAAAAGACTTAACTCCCATAATTAAATAAGGGTAACTTAAGCCAATTAATTAGGGGTTAAGTATGTTGAGAGAATTTGAAAAGAAAAGGGGTTCGTGTGGGCCCCACCACACGATATCCTCCCAAGGGAGGTTAAGTGGGTGTGGGTCCCACTTTCAACCACCTTTGATAGGTTATAACTAGATGTAACAAAATTGTTCTTCACAATTTTATTTAACTCAAACTAAAAACCCCAAAACGTAACTTTCAACCCGCAACAAACGCAACTCTCGAAAAGGTCTCTTTAAGCGAATATCGGCGCTGCGAGTTCATCGGTGCCCTCGGATTTCAATTCCGAGCACCGGATCAAAAGTTAGGAATTCCCGCTCGTTCGTTCACTGAACGTACCCGAGCCAAACTTCGGAAATTAATTCCGGGCACTCCGGGCCTCGGAATCAGGTGCCGTCAGAAACCGCGCTCTTGTAAAATTCTAAAGAAAATTAAGAAAAAAAATTCCCTTGAATTTTACGGGTCTTTACATTACTCCCACCTCAGGGTTTTACGTCCCCGTAAAGATACAACAAAAACTAGGGAAACAAATGAGGGTACTGAGCACGCATCTGAGCCTCCCGCTCCCATGTGCTCTCCTGGAGATTCCCGTGCTGCCATCTGATGCGCACAAGAGGAATCGATCGCCCACGCAGGACCCGCTCCTGTCGATCCTCTATCTCCACCGGGACCTCCGTAAAAGTCGCCCCATCGTCAACGTCAAGCTCCCCATGGTCAATGATGTGCGTCGGGTCATGCACGTATCTCCTCAGCTGGGATACGTGGAAGACGTCGTGCACCCGGTGCAACTGAGGAGGTAGAGCCAGGCGATAAGCCACCTCACCAATCCTGCTGAGAATCTGGAAGGGTCCGATGAAGCGCGGAGATAACTTGCCGCCTCGACCAAATCTCCGAATACCACGTCGAGGTGAGACCCGCAAGAAGACGTGGTCGCCGTCCTCGAACTCCAGTGGCCTCCGCCTCCTGTCAGCGTATGACTTCTGCCGGCTCTGAGCTGTCCTCATCCGCTCCTGGATGACCTGGACCTTCTCTGTCGTGGCCTGGACCATCTCCGGTCCCACCAGTGCTGACTCCCCAGGGTCTGTCCAGCACAAAGGATATCTACATGGTCGGCCGTACAACACCTCGTACGGTGCCATCCCGATGGTGGAGTGGTAGATGTTGTTGTACGCGAACTCTACCAAGGGTAGGTGGTCCTCCCAGCTACGACCAAAGTCGAGGACACATGCGCGGAGCATGTCCTCGAGAGTCTGAATGGTCCTCTCCGTCTGACCATCCGTCTGAGGGTGAAAAGCTGTGCTAAGACGTAGCTGCGTCCCGAACGCCTCCTGTAACCCCTTCCAAAGCCGGGAAGTAAAGCGGGCATCTCGATCGGAAACGATAGATGATGGCACGCCGTGGAGCCGCACAATCTCCTGAACGTAGAGACGTCCCAAGCTCTCCACTGAGCCCTGCTCTCTGATGGGTAAGAAGTGTGCCGACTTGGTGAGTCGGTCAACAATCACCCAGATGGAGTCGTGACCTCTGGAAGTGCGTGGAAGTCCATTCACGAAGTCCATAGATATGCCATCCCACTTCCACTCCGGAACCTCCAAGGGTTGTACCAAGCCTGCTGGTACCTGATGCTCAGCCTTCACCTGCTGGCAGGTGAGGCATCGAGAAACGAACTCTGCTACTGCCTTCTTCATGCCCGGCCACCAGTGCTGTCGTCTGAGGTCCTGGTACATCTTCGCCACTCCAGGATGTACCGCCAAAGGAGATGTGTGAAACTCTCTCAGCACTTCCTCTCGCAAAGCGACTGGTACCATGGTACGTCCTCTGAAAAGGATGTCGTGCTCTGCTCCAAGGGAGAAACCATCAGGTGCCTGTCCCAAGGATATCTGTGCACGCCGTGTCTCACAGTCAGCGTCCCCGTGCTGTGCCTCCCTGACTCGCTGCAGTAGTAGAGGAGTGACTGTGAGAGACTGAAGAAAGGCTGCTCCATCTCTATCCACGAAGGATATCTGCAAAGAGGCTAGCTGCTCCGTCGCCTCCTCGAGTAGCTGAATGCCCGTCCTCCTGCTGAGGGCATCGGCTACTACGTTCCCCTTCCCAGGGGTATAGACTATCTCAAAGTCATAGTCCTGGAGGAACTCGAGCCATCGACGCTGTCTCAGGTTTAGGTCCTTCTGCGAGAAGATATACCTGAGACTCTGATGATCGGAAAAGACTGTGACGCGCTCGCCCATCAGATAGTGTCGCCATGTCTTCAGAGCGAAGACCACTGCTGATAACTCCAGGTCATGGGTAGCGTAGTTCTGCTCATGCGGCCTCAACTGTCGTGATCCATAGGCGATCACTGCCCGCTCTTGCATCCGAACACATCCGAGTCCCGTCCCTGATGCATCGCAGTAGACTACGTACCCTACTCCCTCCTCAGGCAACCTCAAGATAGGTGCGCTAGTCAATCTCTGTCTCAGCTCCTGGAAGCTCTGCTGACAAATGTCTGACCACACGAAGGGTTTCCCCTTCTTCGTCAAAGCAGTGAGTGATGCTGCAACTCTGGAGAAATTCGGCACAAATCTCCGATAGTATCCAGCTAGTCCCAAGAAACTCCGAACCTCAGTCACGCTCCTGGGTGGCTCCCATGCTAACACAGCCTCAATCTTCGCGGGATCCACTGCAACTCCCGCCTCAGAGATAACGTGTCCCAAAAAGTGGACCTCACGTATCCAGAACTGGCACTTCGAGAGCTTACCATAAAGCTGGTGCTCTCGGAGTGTGTCAAGAACAACTCGCAAGTGATAGGCGTGCTCCTCCTCTGTCGTAGAGTAAATCAGAATGTCGTCGATGAAGACCACGACAAACCGATCGAGGTATGGCTGAAAGATCCTGTTCATGAGAGCCATGAACACTGCTGGAGCGTTGGTTACACCGAAAGGCATAACCAAGAACTCATAGTGGCCATACCGACATCTGAAGGCTGTCTTCTGCACATCCTCGTCTCTGACTCTGAGCTGATGATAGCCTGACCTGAGGTCTATCTTCGAGAACCACCGTGCTCCCTTGAGCTGATCAAAGAGGTAATCAATCCTCGGTAGCGGATACTTGTTCCTCACTGTCACCTGGTTCAGGCGACGATAGTCAACACAAAGTCGCAAGCTCCCGTCCGCCTTCTTGGCAAACAATATCGGGGAAGCCCAGGGTGAAACACTAGGTCGGATGAACCCCTTGCCCTGCAAGTCCTCCAACTGTACCCGTAGCTCTCGAAGCTCGGCGGGGGCCATCCGATATGCTGGAGTGGATATCGGGGCTGTCCCGGGGTACAAGTCAATGTAAAAGTCTACCTCTCTGCGAGGAGGTAGCCCTGGAACATCGTCGGGAAAACGTCCGCAAACTGATCCACCACTGCAGGAAAACCAGGACTCCGCATGTCAACTGCTCCAAGGATAAGGCTAGCCAACTGATGAGTGATGGGCTGTCCTCTCCTCTGCGGAAGTCCATCCTGTGCTGCTAAGGCTCCTTTCTCGCCGGTGAAGGTGAACCTGCTCCCGTCGGTGCGTACACATCGCACCTTGCGCCTAAAACAGTCAATCTGTGCATGGACCGTAGACAGCCAATCCATGCCCAAGATGACGTCGTAAGGCCTCGACGCTGCTACAAGAAGATCCCAGCCGAAGCTCTCGCCTCCTAGAGTAAGCTCACACTGCCGGCACCAGTGCGTAATCGTCGAGTCTGCTCCCGTAGGAGTCTCTAGCCGTAAGGATCGAGCCAACGGCTCTGTCGGAATCTCCGAGCTCCGAACAAGGGCAGCGGCTATGAAAGAATGACTCGCTCCTGTGTCTATAAGAACTGCAGCAAGGGTGGAGTAGACACAAATAGTACCTCGAATCATCTCGGGTGCGCCGTGGTCGTAGGCCTCTGCTGCCTGGAGCTGTGCCTGTCGCTGCCCGCCAGCTCCCTGTGGTCGGGGTGGACCTCCTGGTGGTGGTGGTGGTAGAGCCTCAAAGCGTCGGCCACCACCAGCTGCTCGTCCAGCTCCTCTGCCTCGTCCGCCTCCTCCCTGCGGACCGCCACGGTCGACCCTCTGCCTCTGCCTCGGTGGTCCATCAACTGACTGCTGCTCCTCGGCACGACGGGTCGGGCAGTCGCGAGCCATGTGGCCCTGCCCGCCGCACGAGTAGCACTGTCTGCCTCTCGTAAGACTGGCTCCGCGCTGTGTGCCCCGCACTGCTGAGCCAGTGGCCTGAGGTCGTCTGCCTGAAGGTCTGGTCTGTCTGGACCCCTGAGTCATCCGTCGACTGCCTGCTGCAGATGACTCTGCCACGTGCCGCCCTGCGGTGGGTCGCTGTGCTGGCGTAGACTCAGCAAGGAAGCTCTCGATCAGAAGAGCCCGCTCCAGTACTCCTGTCTGAGTCGGTATGCTGAGGGAGATCAGCGATGCCCTGATCTCGTGTCTCAAACCCTGCTCGAAGGTCCGGGCCCAGAAGAATGGGTCCCGTACCATGTCGGTCGAGTAGCGCGAGAGATCGGTAAATCTCGCCGAGTACTGGGCGACCGTCATGCTGCCCTGCCGCAGCTGTAGAAGCTCCTGGATGCGCACCGCTCGGAGGGTGGCCGGGACGAACTCAGAGCGGAAGAGGCTCTCGAAGTCCGTCCAGAGCAAGGATGCCTCATCGTGCACCTGGAGCATCAAGCTCCACCATCGTCCTGCTGCTGCGTGTAGTAGGCTCGCAGTGAGGATCACCATGAGGTCTGCTGGTGTCCTCACTAGCCTAAACACTCGAACTACTGCCTCCAGCCAGTCCTCTGCTGCCTGGGGATCCGTCTCCCCGCGAAACCTGGGCGGTCGCTGGCGCTGAAACTCATGCAGTGCGCTGAGGCGACGTGCATCGTCAGCGGCTGCTGCTGGAAGCATCGGGGGCTCGGCGGGTAAAGCTACCGCCGGTGCCACTACTGGAAAAGGGCCCTGCACCGAGGCCTCGTCGCTCGGTGGGCTGTCGTCTCGCTCGACTCTCGGAACCCTAGCTGGCTGCCGTCGTGGGGCCATCCTGAAAAGGAAACAGGTGCGCCACGGTTAGAACAGTATACCTGGTGAGCTGATATAAGTAATCACAAAGAAAACTTTGAAACACACACGCAATCAATGTTTTCGTGCATTAAGTCGGAAATCAGAAGTCAGGGTCCTGGTGTACGGATACGTCGGCCGCCGCACCAACACTGGACTCCCTGGACTGATAACCACACTCAATACGCTAAACATTATTGCTTCACATAGAAAAGATCAGAGTTCGCGGTAGAACCGAACTCCTCTGATACCAATTTGTCACGACCCGCCCTCGGGGTCCGTGCCGTGACTACCCCAAGCCCGCCTTCCATAGGCCAGGGGCTGGCGACTAGCACCAAGGCGTAAATCCCAGTAAAAAGGGAAGGCATTGCCTTTGAAAAGTAAACACACACCACAGAGTAAACAAGCGGAAAGTAAACACTAAACAAGCAGAGTACAACTGAAAGTGCGGAAAAGTAAATGGGCCAGTATACAAACCCAAACTGAAAGTAAAGTACAACTCGAAAAGGGAAAAACAGCAACTGAAAAGTAAAAGCTGCTACTCTGAGCTGTCCACTGGAAATCCCACCTGAAGGGTGGGTACAGATAGCTCCTCTGCTCCACGGGTCCCGTCGTCCGCTCCGTGCACGTCCCGCCCAGTGGTCCACCTCCGGGTACCGTCCCGCTCTACAAGCCTCAGCTAAGGTCAACGCTGTCCGTCGTCTGCAACCAACACAACGTAGTGCGGGCGAAGCCCGTGCAGGGGTGAGTATAAGCTACTCAGTAGGGACCCCGAGACCCCTGAAGGTCTCTCAAATCCACAAAGGATAAACCACGAAGAAAAGTACAATCACGAAGTAACAACCGACACTGCTTAGGTATATGCCCATACATATACCTAAGTCATCAATTCAGATACGCTCCAACCTCTGAGCCCAAGTACAACTCAGTCCACGCAGGAAAGTATACGTATTCCACATAGGAAAGCAAAACATAATCCACACAGGATTGCACAACACAATCCACACAGGAAAACAACAGGATTCAGCTCACACAGGTATACTTCTTCAAGGACGATAAAGATGATCACTGATCCATCTAAGTCGTCGGACCCACGAAGGATCGATAGGTAACTAACCCCCGCAGAAGACCCACACAGGATCGGGCTCACACAGAACCTGTAGGCGCTGGCTCACACAGAACTGCTGAGCGCAAGGACCCACACAGGATCGGGCTCACACAGAACCTGTAGCACTGATCCACGTAGGATCGCTGAGTGCTGTAGTCGTCGTCGTCGAATCCACATAGGATCTCTGTACTGTCGTCGTCGAATCCACACAGGATCTCTGTACTGTCGTCGTCGCTGTCACAGTAGCAGTCGTAGCAGTAGAACAGTCGCAGCCAGCACTAGGGTTCCCGCTCACAGCAAGCTCGTACGGAGGGTCCGCTCCACGAGCCGAGTGGCTGATACATCAACTGTCACAAAGACCAGAGTTGATGTATCCAAAAGTTCCGTATCGCCAACAGGAACTCAACGCAACAGACGGCGCGTCGATCGGACGCCCGGTCTGAGAGTTATTGGCATTTTCGTCTCCGGGGCCCGGTTGGTTTTTAAGGAAAAACCAACCCGACCGTACTCCACCTACGTCCAAACCTCGGGCGGAGTATGCCAAAAGATCCGTCTCACTAAGAGGAACACAACGCGACTGACGGCGCGTCAATCGGACGTCCGTAGCTCAAGATATGAGCGTTTCCGCTCCGAAGGCCCGGTTGGTTTCGTGAACGAACCAACCCGGCCGAACTCAAAGTAAACCGAAACCTTGAGTGCGATATACCGAAACGACCGCCTCGATCCAAGGATCGCGTTGCCGCTGACGGTTCGTCGATCGGAGGTCCGAGGCTCAAGTTATGGGCCAAAAACCAAATCTGGTTCGAAACGGGGGGGTCCGGGTCCGGGCCGACCCGGCCCGACCCCCCCCCCCCCTGGCCGGCGGCGGGCCGCGGCGGCGGCGCTTGGCGCCGTACGTGGGTGGCACGCGGGGGGCAATCAAGCCCCCGCTGTTTTGTCAAGGCGGCACGGCCTTGAGCCGTGCCTTTGCAACAAACGGCCCCCGCAAGTGGGGGCCGGCTGGAACGAACCGGGGGGGGCTGTTGCCCCCCCCCTCCTTTAATGAACCGCCCCCCCTCATTAAGAGGGGGGTTTGTTGAACCGGCCGGGGGATTTATTCCCCCGGTTTTATGACATCCGGCCGGCCAGCTGGCCGGCCGGTTTTTACCAACGGGACCGGAAATTCCGGTCCCGCCCTCGACTTCCGACGCCGGCGGCCCGGCCGCCGGTCTCCCCTTCCGCTGCGGCCCGGAACCGGCCGCGGTCTTCTCGTCCCGCCGCGGCCCGGAACCGGCCGCGGTCTCCTCGTCCTGCCGCGGCCCGGAACCGGCCGCGGCGTTCGTCATCCGGCGCGGTGCGACGGCACCGCGCCCCTTTGCCGTGCTTTGATTCTTTTCAACGCGGCGCGACGGCGTCGCGTTCTTGAAGATTTTTCCTCGGCGTGGCGCGACGACGCCGCATAAATTAATTGAACGATCATCCGCGTGGTGCGACGGCACCACGCTACTTGCTTCCACCCGCATGAATAAACATGAACGATGGAGGGGGGTTCGGCCGTGTTCGTGCGGTCCGGCCCCCCTCACGTTAAATAAAAACGCAACTTAAAATAAATCAAGTCACACGTTAGTCTTGAAAGAATCACGATCAAGAATAAAAAAAAAGGAAACCAAAAGAAATCGACAACCCCTACCTCGGGTTTAAGATTCGAAGAATCGTCTACGTCCCGCGGAAGATGGCGTCGCGGAGGTCGGGCGTCGTGGTCGACGTTCGTCAAATCCGTTGACGAAGTGTTATGCCCGAAGAGACACGACGTTGGCGGATCTTCGTTTGCCGACGAAGAAGGTCCGAGGAGGAAGAAGAGGTCCGAAGATACCGGGTCGCCGAGTCGATGATCCTTGACGAAGTGTTGTCGTTCTTCGTTGAGGATGAAGACGTTCTTCGCCGGAGAAGATGAAGAGGAGCTCTCAAAAAGCTCTCAAGGGAATAAACCAAAAACCCAAAAACAAATAAGATTACATCTTATTTTATTAACACATAACTCAAAAGAATTTCAAATGTTTGAAATTCAAAAAGACTTAACTCCCATAATTAAATAAGGGTAACTTAAGCCAATTAATTAGGGGTTAAGTATGTTGAGAGAATTTGAAAAGAAAATGGGTTCGTGTGGGCCCCACCACACTTAATCCTCCCAAGGGAGGTTAAGTGGGTGTGGGTCCCACTTTCAACCACCTTTGATAGGTTATAACTAGATGTAACAAAATTGTTCTTCACAATTTTATTTAACTCAAACTAAAAACCCCAAAACGTAACTTTCAACCCGCAACAAACGCAACTCCCAAAAAGGTCTCTTTAAGCGAATATCGGCGCTGCGAGTTCATCGGTGCCCTCAGATTTCAATTCGAGCACCGGATCAAAAGTTAGGAATTCCCGCTCGTTCGTTCACTGAACGTACCCGAGCCAAACTTCGGAAATTAATTCCGGGCACTCCGGGCCTCGGAATCAGGTGCCGTCAGAAACCGCGCTCTTGTAAAATTCTAAAGAAAATTAAGAAAAAAAATTCCCTTGAATTTTACGGGTCTTTACAGATCCATGGATCGTATGTGATGTGTACGAGTTGACCCTGCCTCAATCTGAGGCGCAGTGTGGCTGGTACCACTCATGGTCTCTCTCTTTTGTTTAAAATGGATTTAATTTTAAGTAAAAACAACAACTGACATACGGAAAACTGACCAAATGAATTCGGATTCTATTGAAAATTTATCAAAACGATCCATGGGTCATATATAACGTGTATGAGTCAACCCCGCCTCAATCTGAGTCACGGTGTGGCCGTTATCACTCAAAGTGTCTCTCTTTTGTTTAAAATAGAATTAATTTCAAGTGAAAGCAACAACTGACTTACGGAAAACCGACCAAATGCATTCATAATTTGTTGAAAAATTAGGAAAAGGATCCATGAGTCATATGTGACATGTACGAGTTTACCCCACCTCAATCCAAGGCGTGGTGTGGCTAGTACCTCTCAAAGTGTCTCTCTTTTGTTTAAAATGGACTTAATTTTAAGTGAAAACAACAACTGACATATGGAAAACCGATCGAACATATTCGGATTGTGTTGATACTTTAGAAAAAGGATAAATGGGTAATATGTAATGTGTATGAGTCAATACCACCACAATCCAGGGGGGCTGTCCTGGTGGTTGTACGAGTTAATCTCGCCTCAACATTTTAAGTGAAAACAACTACTGGCATACGGAAAACAGAACAAACGCATTTGGATTGTGTTGATAATTTAGGAAAATAATACATGGGTCATTTGTGATGTGTAAGAGTCAACCCCGCTTCATTCCAAGGCACAATGTGGCCGACACCACTCAAAGTGTCTCTCTTTTGTTTAAAATAGACTTAATTTTAAGTGAAAATAACAACTGGCATACAGAAAACCTACCAAACGAATTCAGAATATATTGAAACTTTAGGACAAGGATACATTGGTCATATGTGATGTGTACAGGTCAACTGTGCCTCAATCTGAGTCATGGTGTGGCCGGAACCACCCAAAGTGTGTCTCTTATGTTTAAAATGAACAAACTTTTAAGTACATACGGAAAACCAACCAAACAGATTCTTATTGTGTTGATACTTTATCACAAGGATCCATGGCTAATATGTGATGTGTAAGATTTTACCCCACCTAAATCCGAGGCGCAGTATGGCTGGTACCACTCAAAGTGTCTCTCTTTTGTTTAAAATGGACTTAATTTTAAGTGAAAACAACAACTCACATACACAAAACTGACCAAATGCATTCGGATTCTATTGAAAATTTAGCACAATGATATATGGGTCATATATGATGTGTACGAGTCAACCCTGCCTCAATCTGATTCACAGTGTGGCCGGCACCACTCAAAGTGTCTCTCTTTTGTTTAAAATAGACTTAATTTTAAGTAAAAAAAACTGACATACAGAAAACTGACCAAACACATTCATATTCTATTGAAACTTTAGGAAAAGGATTCATGGGTCATATGTGATGTGTAAAACGCAACCGCATCTCAATCCGAGTCACGGTGTGGCTAGAACCACCCAAAGTGTCTCTCTTATGTTTAAAATGGACAACATCTTAAGTACATACGGAAAACCAACCAAACAGATTCTGATTGTGTTGATAATTTATCAAAATGATCCATGTCTCATATGTGATGTGTACAAGTTGACCCCGCCTCAATCCGAGGCATGGTGTGGCCGGTACCACTCAAAGTATCTCACTTTTGTTAAAAATGGACTTAATTTTAAATGAAAACAACAACTGACATACGGAAAACTGATCAAACGAATTCGGATTGTGTTTTTACTTTATAAAGAGGATACATGGGTCATATGTAACATGTACGAGTCAATATAACCTCAATACGAGGTGCAGTGTGGCCGATACCACTCAAAGTGTACCTCTTTTGTTTAAAATGGACTTAATTTTAAGTGAAAACAAAAACTGGCATAAGAAAAACCAACCAAACGCATTCAAAATCTGTTGAAACTTTAGAAAAACGATCCATGGGTCATTTTTGATGTGTAAGAGTCAATTATGCCTCAATATGAGGCACGATGTGGCTGGTACCACTCAATGTGTCTCACTTTTATTTGAAATGGACTTGATTTAAAGTGAAAACAACAATTGGCATACGGAAAATCAATCAAACGCATTCGGATGGTGTTGATACTTTAGAAAAATGATACATGGACCATTTGTGACATGTAGAAGTCAACTCCGTCTTAATCCAAGAAATGGTGTGGCCGGTACCACTCAAAGTGTCTCACTTTTATTTGAAAAGGACATAATTTTAGGTTAAGACAACAACTTGCATACAGAAAATGGACCAAACTCTTTCAGATTGTATTGATACTTTAGGAAAATTATACATGTGTCATTTGGGACATGTATGAGTCAACCACACCTCCATCTGAGGAAAGGTGTGATCAATATCACTCTATGTGTCTCTCTTTTATTTGAAATGGACAAGATTTTAAGTGAAAACAACTTGCATATAGAAAACTGACAAAACTCTTTCATATTTTATTGATACTTTAGGACAACGATACATGTTTAAGTTGTGATGTGTATGAGTCAACCCCACCTCCATCTAAGGCATGGTGTGATCAGTATCACTCTAAGTGTCTCACTTTTTTTTTTGAAATGAACAACATTTTACGTGAAACCAACATCTGACATATGAAAAAATGATCAAAGGTATTTGGATTGTGATGATACTTTAGGACAATGATACATTGGTCATTTTTTATGTGTATGATTCAACCCCACCTCAATCCGAGGTACGATGTGGTGGAATCCAACTTTGACCAATAGATCGCACCATACTTGTACCATTTAGTGTTTATAGCCTTAAAAACATTAATATTATCCTAACTAAGTTCAAAAAACATACAATTCCATTCTTCTAGACCATCACAAGTTGAACATGTGATCATTTTAGTTCTTCCTGAATTTTAAATCAAATAATGAGTTCTATACTTTACTCCTTTTGTAAGCACCAAGGAACCATGGGTATGTTTCCCAACCCCATTTTCAAATTTAGTTTCATAACCACCATGGAACCATGGGTAAGTTTCCATACCCCATTTTGAGTTATTGAAACTGTTATTCAACTCCACTGGATTATTCTTTTCGTATGAAGATTGAAATTGGGAATTTTAGTACACCACATGGTTGGAAGAGTTTGATGGTTTTATGTGTTTTTGTGTGTGTTATTATAGGTGTTTTTATGCTGTTTTAATACTGTGCAATAGTTCGGGTGCTTTTTATGCAGGTGGGGGTGCTGGTGCAATGGTGGGGTTGCTGTGCAATGGTTCTGGAAATACACAATACCAACGGTTTCAAACCGTTGGTATAGTATTCCATCTTCAATATATGCCAACGGTTCTCTTGAACCGTTGGTAAAAAACACTATACCAACGGTTTACAACCGTTGGTACACCCTAAAAGTGTATGTTAAAATTGTTTTAGAACCGTTGGAGTATAGATTTACCACCAGTTTCAATGGAACCGTTGGTATAGGTTTGGGATGGAGTTATATACCAACGGTTTTTAAAAACCGTTGGGAAAACTTTCCCCCAAATTGGCAGTAGCCGATCCTCTCCCCCATTCGCGATCCAGATCCCTAAACGGGAGCGCTTGGGCGATTTTGGAGGCGATTTTGGAGGTATTTCGGGTTCTCTTCTTCCATCCCATGCAAGGCTGAGGTATTTTATTAGTTTTTAGTTTCGATTTTGATGTGGGATGAGACCAATTTCTATTCTCATGTTCCAGCCGAATTTTTGTTCCAACTGAATTTATGTTCCAGCCGAATTTCTGTTCCAGCCCAATTTATGTTTCCGTTCTTTATTTACATTCCATGCATATTCCATAGCATATAGATTGCATTAGACAATTGTCTAATTTTTTGATGTGCCTTTCATGTTTCATTACCAATAAATTTTTATTATATGTTATAAAATTCAATCACATGTTTAGTTTTAACATTCATTGTTACTTTATTATCTTGTTTTAATAATTTATATTAATATTATTTTCATATATTCCATCGTTGAGTGTTTTTACTTGTGCAATAGAATTCCAAGCTCATTTTACTTCATAGTGATTATTTAGATTTCAAAGTGTTTTATTTTTCATGTTAAATTTATTAAAAAGTTTTGGGGACTAATTAAAGTTATTAGATTCCAATTTCCATGCTTCTATGCTTGTTAATAATTAAATGAAATATTATGGTTGTAATTAAATGAAACTCAATGTTCAATTTTTATCATGTATGGGTGATTAATAAATTGTAATTTGATGAACCATATAATTGAACCATTGTTGATGCACCAAAAGGTTATTGAATAAAAGTTATTCTTTTGAATTTCGTTACATCATAGATAAAAATGGTTGTGGTTATATGAGAGATACCTCCGATGGTTCTTTGATCATTGTTTTATGGAAAATGATTGGTTTAGGTCAGGTATTAATAGTAGCTCCCAGTGAGACCATTTTAGTATAAGGGGAAACAAGATTATGATCTACAAAGGGGTGATTGAGTTGGTAGAGACCAAACATTGTTTGTTCCTTGTGTTCAAGAACCATAAATAGAGTGTTCCAATTAGGTGGTAATCAGTAAATATGTAGGTAAGATTTCCAAGTCCTGTTTCATGAAGTTGAATATGTGGTTCTATAGTGGTTTTGGATTGTTTGAGGTACTCTTAGTGTATTATAAACCCTCATTTGTTCCATATTCATTTAAATTGATTTAATATCATTTTTTTCACACACACCATTATATCCTCTAAAACTATATTTATAGTGTATTTTCATTTGTATGGTGTTAAATATTTTAGTAAATGTCCAGACTAGCTTCTTTTATGTGTTCTAGGGGTTTAGACTAATGACAGGGCTGCCTGATTATTGTGCGGGTATTCTTTTCATATAAATATATCTATACACCCCGAACCCCTTGGACAACCTGACCACCCCCATGGAAAGCCCGCCCACCTGGACACCCCGACCCCCTAGACATCCCCCACCCCCTGGACACCTCCGACCCCCCGGACGGCCCCACCACCCCCTAGACACCCCGCACCCCCTCGACACGCCACACCCCCCTTGGACAGTCCTGCCACTCGCATGATCCTCATCCTACTCATCATCCTAATCTACTTGAAGAATTTAAAGTATAAAACTCATATACTCCCAACAAGACACTTAAGGATTATGTATTCCTTGATCCACTTCTAATATCTTACTGGTCAATCCTTGAATATAGGCATTATAAATTTTGTATCTTATTTTCTTATATACACTGTATTTTGTTGTATTTCTTAATATGATTCTCATATAAAATTTCTTTGAAATGACTTATTGCGATTTTTTTGATTAAACATTAATATTATTGAATTGCTTTGAAATGACTTATTGCGATTTTTTTACAGAATGGATAGAAGTTGGATGTATAAAACTGGTCGGATTTCAACTGATTTTAAAAATAATTTGAAAAGATTTCTAGATTTTGCATTTGACAAGGCTTCAGATAATGGTCGCATACACTGCCTGTGTTTTAATTGTGTTGGAAGACCTTGGTTGGGCCGTGAAGCAGTTAGCTATCATATAACCAAATATGGTTTCCAAACAAACTATTATGTGTGGTATCATAATGGAGAGAAAATGGAATCTCAAAATGTTGATGATCCATATGATAGGACGGAATTGGAGAGTTTGATATATGATCGGTTTCCATTTATTTGACATCATGAGAAGGAAAGGATGTCCAGCCAACAATATTTCGATACAATCACACATGATGCGTCCAATGAAAATGATGATGTTGATAGGGTGAAAAAATTGAATGATGTTGTGACGACTCCAGTATATCGGCAATGTGATAAAATGAAAAAGTTGGAATTTTTAATCCGATTGTTTCATGGGAAAATTATGTATGGGATTTAAAATATTGCAATTGATTACATTCTTACCTTCTTGAAGGACTTACTTCCAGATGATACAGATATTCCCTCAAACCACTATATGGCATGGAAGTTGGTTGATGAACTTGGATTCTCAAAAAAAAATTCAAGCTTGCCCGAATGATTTCAGCTTATTTTGGGAGGAAACTGCTGAAAGAAATGATTGTATAAAACGCGGAACCTCCCGATGAAAACCAAAAGATGATGGAACACCATATCGTGTTCCACAAAAAGTAATGTGGCACTTTCCATTGATCCCCAGATTACAGAACCTTTTCATGTCTGATGAAATATCCATAAAAATGCGATGGCATGACACCGAGAGAAAAAAGAATAATGAAGAGTTGGTTCACCCTACAGATGGATTTGCATGGCAGAGATTTGATGCTCGATATTCTGAATTTGTAGCCGACGTGCGTAATGTGAAACTGGGTCTTTCATGTGACAGTTTTAATCCATTTGGGCAGATGCTTACATCGCACAGCACATGGCCGGTTTTCATACACATTTATAACCTTCCGCCTTGGTTGTGTATGAAAAAGCCTTACACTTTCTTGAGTATACTGATATCTGGCCTTTCTGATCCCGAAAATGATATAGATTTATACATGCAACATTTTATAAAAGAGTTGAAACATCATTGGGATGTGGGTGTGCCCACATACGATGCATGTTCGAAAGACATATTTTAGATGCGTGCTGCACTTATGTGGACTATCAATGATTTTCCTGCTTATGAAATGATGTCTGGATGGAGCACAAAAGGAAAATTGTCATGAACTGTTTGTATGAAGAATACTCGATCAAGAAGACTGAAATATCTTCATAGTTTTAGTTTTATGGTACATCGATGATTCTTTCCAATGAACAATCCATATAAAAACAATCGTCGAAGATTTGAAAATACCATGGAGAATGACGATCCACCTCAGCGTATGTCTGGAACTGATGTTCTTAATGAATTGAACGATTTGAGTTATTCATTTGGGAAGTGTGTAATGAAATATAGAAAGAGGAAAAATGTTTCCAATGATACCTGTTACAATTGGAAGAAGAAGAGTATATTCTTTGAGTTGTCATATTGGTCAACCAACTTGTTACGTCATTGCTTAGACGTAATGCACATTGAAAAGAATATATGTGAAATGTTGCTTTAGATTCTTCTAAATGTCAAGGGGAAGACAAAAGACGATTTACGATCTCTGCGCGACTTGGTAGATTGGGGGATCAGAACAGAATTGCATCCTGTCTGTATCAGTGAAAATAAATGGAAAGTTTCATGTGCTTATTATGTGATGACTCCTGCTGAAAAAAATCAATTTCTGAAAGTGCTAGAGACTATTAAAGTTCCTGATGGCTATTCAAGAAATATATCAAAACGGGCCAACAGAAAAGAGTTTAAGATGAAATCTATGAAGACTCATGATTATCACGTCCTTTTGCATGAGTTGATTCCAATAGAAATCCGTCATCTCTTATCCAATAATGTTAGAGTCTCAGTTATTCGGTTGTGTTATTTGTTTAGAGATCTTTGTTCTAAGAGGTTGTCCAAATCCCTCGTGCAAAAAATGTTGGCAGAGACACCATTAATTTTTTGTGAGTTAGAGAAAATATTCCCTCCATCATTTTTTACATGAATGTTGCATCTGACTGTCCATCTTCCGACCGAAATACTTATTAGAGGATCCGTTTCTTTCCGTTGGATGTATCCAACTGAAAGAAACATGTGCACATTGAAATCATATGTTCGGAACAGGAATTATCCTGAAGGTTCTATTGTGAATGGTTACATGGCTCAAGAATGTATGGATTTCTGCTCAATGTATTTGTCTGATCATACTACAAGAATAAACAGACCAATGAGAAATGAAGAAGAACAGTATGGGAAAATTTAACCCAGTTTTCCATCACTTCCTCAGACAGGAGGAATTCCAGGATCATATACATTGACAACATTAAGCCTTGAAGAGCGAGAGATGGAACATCGCACTGTGTTGTTCAATTGTGATTTGTTCGATGAGTATATCAAGTAAGTTAATTGTACATGTATCTGTTATCTTATCTCTTGTAATTTAAAATATTTGTTAAACTATTATTATTTTTATCTACAGGGAACAAAAAGAATTGATATATAGTAAGCATCGTTCTTTATATTTGAGAAAGAAGGAGACTTTGTATATCAAAGGGTTTTCTGGTTGGTTGAAATTGAAGGTAAAAATATTTCTGTAATAACTAAATAAAAATAATATTTAATTAAGTTTACTATTTGTTTATATTTCAGGTATCGAGTTTGCCTATAGACTCTGTTTCTGAGGAAGTAAGAGCTTTGGATTTTGGTCCTAATAACATGGTTCGTTATTGTAAATCACTTGTGATCAATGGATACAAATTTATTATCATTGAATGAGCAAGAAACATGAGAACACATCATAATGGTGTTATGCTAACTGCCACAACAGACTGTTATGCCAGTTTATCGGACACTAGACCTCGTTCTGAAAATGTTTCTTATTATGGTGTCGTGGAGAAAATAATAATTTTGGATTATTACTCACATGGTCGAGTCACGATGATGAAATGTCAATGGTTTGATTCAATGACGAGGCAAGGCACCTTTATTGATGATTTTGGATTTCGAGTTATTGACATGACTCACACTCTTGCCACCGATGAACCATATGTATTGGCATCAATGGTGAAAAAAGTTTTTTATGTCAAAGATCATCGTCATCCTAAATTCGGTGTAATTATTGAAGTAAATCCCAGACATGTTTTTGATGATGGTGATGATGAAGTTGACACTATCCCTACTACAATTGGAAGAAATCCGTTTATTACTTATGATGACCCCAACAGCTCAATTGTCAGAGTTGATTGTGAACCCGAAGTTGTGGTGGGAAATATATAGAATCATACAGTCGTGTTCTCACCTACATGTTTCACCTACATCATTCAGAGTGTGTATCCTAGTACTTACCTTCATAACACCATAAATCTTCTGTTTTATTATGTTATTTTTATCATAATGGTTTTTCTATATTTTGGTTTTTGGGTTACACATTAGTTATCTGTTTCTAATTACTTCCATATTTGTTTTCATTGCAGGAAATGACACCCATTGAAGAGAGGCAACGGAAAAAGATGACAGATAATAATCGTCGCATGGTACAAATGGGTGTTCCTCCACTTGTCCCTGTTGTGAGTATTTTATTTCAAATATAAATATTTCAATAACTTATAATATCATGTGTTTACTTTTCTGTCAAACTTTTTTTTAGGATCCACCCCATACATGACAGATATCTGACGAGGAGCCTGATATTGCTCCCAGTAGAGAGGTTGGTGGTAGGAGGGAGGGTGGTGTCAGAGATGGAAGATCATCTAGTGGTCCCAGTACTGAGGCCAGTGGTACAAGGGCTCGTGGGGTGAGAGTTAGACGACCCACTACCACAGACGTATCTTCTACGCCCTATTTTGATCCTGGCATGTCTTCAGGGACATATGAGATATTTAGACCTCCGATGTTTACAATACCAGCTGGACAGATGTCAATGCCATAATCTTTTGCTTCTGGTTCATTATCTCCGGGCTGTTATATTCCACCTTCTTGGACTCCTGCTGCGACACAGTATGTGGCTGAGGAGCATACACTGAGGGACACTCCACCTGTACAGGATACTCCTTAAGCTTCTGCACCCATTGATTCGACTACCACAAGTATATTTATATAACTCTATCAAATTTTTATACCAAAATTTATTTTTATTATAACTTGTATTGATAATATTTTTCTTTAATAACATATTCTTCTACAGATAGGAGGCGGGGGAGGGGGCATACTCGCTTGCATGCGGTATGGAACCGCCAAACACAGTTGATGGTTGAATACATTGTTGATGGAAAAATGATTGAGAAATCTGGGCAGCAATGTCGGGGTTTTTTGGCGATGCTAGCCAAATATTCTCATATCATTCCGGTCATCCCTCTCTCTTGGAGACATCTGCCACCCGAAGTGAAGGATAACGAGTGGGCACAAATATGGGTAAACAATCTATTGGATTTAATGCAGTATATTTTTGTATTTAAATGAACTAATCAATTTGGTTTCAGCTTCGGTTTAACTTCCCTGATGGCGAAGGTGCACGACCAGTGCGTTTAAAAGATCTAGGAGAGCTTTGGAGAGCTTATAAGCATGAGCTGTATGTTGGCTGTTGTGATAGAGTGGGCACGGAGTTAGAGACATTACCTATCATGGATGACTGCCCGATAGATCAATATCGCCAAATGATTACCCATTGGGTGACTTCCAAATTTAAGTTATTAATCTCATTTGAGTTATTTAAATGAGAGTTTTCATATTTTTCATTAATACAATATTATTAATTATTTATCATTATTTATAAAATCTTATAAAAAAACAAAAAAAAACATTGATTCAAAGCAATACCTCCACACTTTGGGGCGCACAACTATGGCAGATCATGAGAGGCAACAGGTACGATATAGTTGTTTATAATTTTTCTTTAGGACTTTCCCTTTTTAGTGGATCCTACTTAAATTATGTGATTTATTGAATAATGAATATATGATTATACTTTCACTTTATATTGTTTCAATGTCATTACAGAAGCACAAAATGAATATTGAAGGACGTATCCCTCGAGCAAAATTGTTTTTCTCAAGTAGAAGAAAAAAAGATGGAACTGCGGTAAATGAACCGACCCAAGAGAAGATTTTAAGTTTTAATTTGTTTATTTCAAATTTTAATATCTAATTTGAAATTTAATAATATATTAATATTTTTTACAGGTTGCTTTAGAGGCTCTTGATGCCCAGCAGCCTGAAAATTTTGGGCCACACGATCATTTATATCAGGTTTTGGGAGATGAGCACTCTGGTCGAGTATGCTGCCGACCTGGTAAGAATATAGTCCCGACGAGGTATTGGTCGTCTCCAGGTATCCATTCTAGTACCACCGAGTTGGAACAAGTCAAGGAGCATGAAAGACAGTATGATAAAAGGGTCACAGAGTTGGAAGTATAAGTTCAAACAAGAGACATAGAATTTATGAAACTGATGAAAGAATTATCTTCACCACTTCCACCAGAGGCTAGTGCGGCTTGTAAGACATTTATGTCGTCGATGGGTGCATCATCCAATGCACCAGGTGGAATCTCTAGTGGCGATCGAGATGATGACGTTCCTGGTGATGACGAGGATGCTGAAGAGGAAGAGGGCGAGGATGAGGATGTGGACGAGGGGGAGGATGGGGCCGAGGGCGAGGATGGGGCCGAGGGCGAGGATGATGCCGAGGATGAGGATGAGGCCGACGATCAGCATGGGGACGATGATTAGGAAGACGACGAGGACAGAGATGGCGGTGAGGATGAGGCTGATGATGATAGTGGTGATGTTGCTGGTGATCAGAGACAGATTGATCCATTACATTTTTGAATTCTGTATAACTCTTTATTTTTGAACATGGTTTTCCACTTTGGGGTTTTCCTCTGCTTCATAGGGACGTTGCATACGGATTCGGTTTTTTTGCACTTGATTCTTATTGTATGATTAGTCTACTACCTAGACCTTTAGTATTCCTTGGTACATTGATACTCATTTATCTATTTTTTTTACTTAGCTTTCTTAGTTAGACATGTATTTCATGTTTATGCATGTGGAAAATGATATGGAAAATGTGCTTTAAAGTAGTGGCCGACACCACTCAAAGTGAACTTTTATTTGAAATGGACATGATTTTAAGTGAAAACAACAACTGGCATACGGAAAACAGACCAAACACATTCAGATTCTTTTTAAACTATAGGACAACAATCCATGGGTCATATGTGATGTGTACGAGTGAACCCTGCCTCAATCTGAGGGCCGGTGTGGCCGGTACAACTCAAAGTGTCTTTCTTTTGTTTAAAATGGATGCGCTTTTAAGTAAAAAAACTACATACAGAAAAGGACCAAACGCATTCGGATACTGTTGATACTTTAGGACATGTATCCATGGGTCATATGTGATGTGTACGAGTCAACCCCGCCTAAATCCGAGGCGCAGTGTGGACAACACCACTCAAAGTGTCTAACTTTTATTTGAAATGGACAGGATTTTAAGTGAAAACAACAACTGGCATATGGAAAATAGACCAAACACATTCGGATTCTGTTTAAACTATAGGAAAATGATCCATGGGTCATATGTGACGTGTACAAGTGAACCCCGCCTCAATTCGAGGGCCGGTGTGGCCGGTACCACTCAAAGTGGGTCACTTTTCTTTGAAATGGATGCGCTTTTAAGTAAAAAAAACCACATACGGAAAAAGGACCAAACACATTTAGATACTGTTGATACTTTAGGACATGTATCCATGGGTCATTTGTGGCATGTAAGAGTCAACCCCACCTCAATCTGAGGCGCGGTGTGGTCGGGACCACTCAAAGTGTCTAACTTTTATTTGAAATGGACATGATTTTAAGTGAAAACAACAACTGGAATACGGAAGACAGACCAAACACATTTGGATTCTATTTAAACTATATGACAACGATCCATGGGTCATATGTGACGTGTACGAGTCAACCCTGCCTGAGATCCGGTGTGGCCGGTACCACTAAAAGTGTGTCACTTTTCTTTGAAATGGATGCGCTTTAAAGTAAAAAAAACCACATACGGAAAATGGACCAAACGCATTCAGATACTGTTGATACATTCGGACATGTATCCATGGGTCATTTGTGGCCTGTAGGAGTCAACCCCGCCTCAATCCGAGGCGTGGTGTGGCCATCACCACTCAAAGTGTCTAACTTTTATTTGAAATGGACAAGATTTTAAGTGAAAACAACAACTGGCATACGGAAAACAAACCAAATGCATTGGGATTCTGTTTAAACTATAGGAAAACGATCCATAGGTCATATGTGACGTGTACGAGTGAACCCCGCCTCAATCCGAGGGCCGGTGTGGCCGGTACCACTCAAAGTGTCTTTCTTTTGTTTAAAATGGATGCACTTTTAAGTAAAAAAACCACATACGGAAAACGGACCATACGCATTCAGATACTTTTTATACTTTAGGACATGTATCCATGGGTCATTTCTGGCGTGTAAGTGTCAACCCCGCCTCAATCCGAGGCGTGGTGTGGCCGACACCACTCAAAGTGTCTTTCTTTTGTTTAAAATTGATGCGCTTTTAAGTAAAAAAACCACATACGGAAAATTGACCAAACGCAGTCGGATACTGTTGATACTTTAGGACATGTATCCATTGGTCATTTGTGACGTGTACGAGTCAACCCCACCTCAATCCGAGGCGCGGTGTGGCCGACACCACTCAAAGTGTCTAACATTTATTTGAAATGAACATGATTTTAAGTGAAAACAACAACTGGCATACGGAAAACCGACCCAATGCATTCGGATTCTGTTGAAACTTTAGGAAAATGATCCATGGGTCATATGTGAATTGTAAGAGTCAATATTGCCTCAATCTGAGGTCCGGTTTGGCCGGGACCACTCAAAGTGTCTTTCTTTTGTTTAAAATGGATGCACTTTTAAGTAAAACAATGACATACGAAAAACAAACCAAACGCTTTCGGATTCTACTGAAACATTAGGACAATGATCCATGGGTCATTTGTGACGTGTACGAGTCAACCCCGCCTCAATCCAAGGTGCGGTGTGTCTGGAACCACTCAAAGTGTGTCACTTTTCTTGGAAATGGACAACAATTTAAGTTAAAACAACAACTGACATAAGGAAAATAGACCAAAGGCATTCGAATACTGTTGATACTTTAGGACATGTATCCATTGGTCATTTGTGGAGTGTACGAGTCAACTCCGCCTCAATCCAAGGCGTGGTGTGGCCGGTACCACTCAAAGTGTCTAACTTTTCATTGAAATGGACAACAGTTTAAGTTAAAACAACAACTGACATACGGAAAACCAACCAAACGCATTCCGATTCTGTTGAAACTGTAGGAAAACGATCCATGGGTCATATGTGACATGTACGAGTCAACCCCGCCTCAATCTGAGGGCCGGTGTGGCCGGTACTTCTCAATGTGTCTTTCTTTTGTTTAAAATGGATGCACTTTTAAGTAAAAAAACGACATACAGAAAATTGACCAAACACTTTCGGATTCTATTGAATCTTTAGGAAAATGATTTATGGGTCATTTGTGACGTGTACGAGTCAACCCCACCTCAATCCGAGGCGCAGTGTGGCCACCACCACTCAAAGTGTCTAACTTTTATTTGAAATGGACAAGATTTTATGTGAAAACAACAACTGGCATACGGAAAACTAACCAAACGCATTCGGATTCTATTGAAACTTTAGGACAACGATCCATGGGTTGTATGTGATGTGTACGAGTCAACCCCACCTCAATTCGAGGTCCGGTGTGGCCGAGACCCCTCAAAGTTTGTCACTTTTCTTTGAAATGGACAACGGTTTAAGTTAAAAAAACTGGGATACAGAAAATGGACCAAAGGTATTCGGATACTATTGATACTTTAGGACATGTATCCATGGGTCATATGTGATGTGTATGAGTCAACCCCGCCTCAATCCGAGGGCCGGTGTGGCCGAGACCACTCAAAGTGTCTTTCTTTTGTTTAAAATGGATGCGCTTTTAAGTAAAAAAAACAACATACGGAAAACTGACCAAACGTAGTCGGATACTGTTGATACTTTAGGACATGTATCCATTGGTCATTTTTGACGTGTACGAGTCAACCCCGCCTCAATCCAAGACGCGGTGTGGCCGACACCACTCAAAGTTTCTAACTTTTATTTGAAATGAACATGATTTTAAGTGAAAACAACAACTGGAATACGGAAAACCGACCCAACGCATTCGGATTCTTTTGAAACTTTAGGAAAACGATCCATGGGTCATATGTGACGTGTACGAGTCAAGCTTGCCTCAATCCGAGGGTCGGTGTGGCCAGGAACACTCAAAGTGTCTTTCTTTTGTTTAAAATGGATGTGCTTTTAAGTAAAAAAACGACATACAGAAAACCGACCAAACTCTTTCGGATTCTACTAAAACTTTAGGAAAATGATCCATGGGTCATTTGTGACGTGTTCGAGTCAACCCCGCCTCAATCCAAGGTGCGGTGTGGCCAGCACCACTCAAAGTGTGTCACTTTCCTTTGAAATGGACAACAGTTTAAGTTAAAACAACAACTGACATAAGGAAAATAGACCAAAGGCATTTGGATACTGTTGATACTTTAGGACATGTATCCATGGGTCATTTGTGACGTGAACGAGTCAACTCCGCCTCAATCCGAGGCGCGGTGTGGACGACACCACTCAAAGTCTCTCTTTTATTTCAAAAGGAAATCATTTTAAGTGAATACAACTGAAATTTACACCCATCAACGATAGTCGCAAACTCTTTTTCATGAGTTGGGTAGTTTCACTCATGGGGTCATAAGTGACGAGACTCCTAAGAAAATATCTTTTCACCATATATTATAAAAAATACAAGTTCAATGCAAAATTCATCACAAATAATTACATACCCAAACCTAGTATCACAAAAAATGGGATTTGATTCAATTTGAATGTCTTATTCAACTGTAATAGATATTTATCAAACTATTCTGCCTATTAGAATTTGATGGGTGAGGTGAATTACCACCGGATGATTGTTGTCATATGTGTTTTTTTGGGCTATTTTAGGTGTTTTTTATACTGTTTGAAGTCTGTATGTGGCTTTTGTGATATTTTTTTATGCAGGTGTATAGTGGAGGGTATACTGGAGGGCTGTTGTGCACTGTTTTTTTATGAAGGTGTATGGTAGGGCTTCTAGAGGGCTTCTGGGGGCTGCAGTGCAGCAGCTCTGGAAAAAGATTTACCAACGGTTCTGAACCGTTGGTAAAGAGGTTCCCAGAATTATCAAACACCTATACAAACGGTTTAAATGAAACTGTTGGTATAGGGATTTCCTCACAGCTAACTGGCCAACGGTTTGGAAAACCATTGGTATACCCTATACCAACGGTTATAAACCATTGGTATAGCCTACTTTTCTAGTAGTGACTATTATATCCTTTGGAAACTATTATAGCCTTATTTATAGTTATCATACTATGATCATCTATCATGTTTCTAAAAACCCATTTAGTTTCAATTATAGGATAATGTAAGGGTATTTCAACTAGTTCTGAACCTTAATTTTTTAAATTTTTTTTACTCATCTTCCATTTATCAGAATACACTTTCATTTGATAAGGCTTATTCTATATATTTAGGTTCTCATTTGGATAGAAAATCATTGAATTCAGAAACATTTCCTAATTTTATTATAGTTTTTACTCCATTATCTAGGTTTCTTGTAAGTGTTTCTAAAGGTTGGTTTTTATGGTTTCTATATAATCTAGGAAACATATGTTTTGGTTTACTGGTTTCTATCCTTATTATATTTTTTTTAATATAATCATGTTTCAAGTCCTCATCTTTGTTGTCATCCTTATAAATAGAGACTTTCAATGAAATATTTGACTTTTTCACCATTTTGGGCTCTTCACTTCATGTTTCCATTTCATCTTTATACATTATGAGAGTTATAATGATATATTTTATCTTTTAATCTTCCACCTATTTAGATTTCTGATAGCTTCTAATATTCCACTTCACTTTTGTGGTAATATTCTAAGAACTTTTAGTTCTTTTTTCAAGCTCTATGATAAGTGTTCATAGAAAAGAAGTGTTATTCACGATCTCAGTAGGTATTCTATTCATTTGAGTAATTATTTATCCTTAAAACAACTCTAAATGTGTCGAAATTAAGGTTAAATATATGATATCTAAGAGCTTTCACTTTTTCAGTGCCTTTATATGAAACTTCAATAGTGGTCCACATTTCATGTTCGGTCTGAAATAAAGAGATTGTGTTAAAATCATCAGGTCCTAACACACAGATAACAAAATTCATAGACATGGATTTTATATCATAATTAACATCAACTATAACATCCCATGTATCAGGTAATGACAAAGAAATTTCATAGGGCTTAACTTCTTTGAGATATACTTTCATACCTTGATTCTTCATGTAAATGACCACATGATCTTTCCAATAGCCATATTTTTCATCATTGAATTATGGAGAACTAACCATTGACATACCTTCTCGATCATCATCCATGTGATGTTGGATATTTTGACACAATCTTTTGATATTTGTGAACTCAAGAGTTACTTCATATGATACCAATTATTGTCCCGGATAATGACTAAATGAATAACTCAAGAGGGGGGGGGGGTGAATTGAGTTCTTAAAAGATTATTGAAAATTATAACACCCTCTTTTAATTATTTATATTTAATTTTCTTCATTACGATTGAATTTAGTGGAAATGTAAAACATGCAATAGGTAAATTGAACATAGAGATTTGTAGTGGTTCAGAAAATAGAAGTACCCTTGTACACTCCACCAACACTCCACTCCCTGATCATGGTGATTTTCTCTGAAAACCCCTTTTATTTTGGGATACCAAATGACTAGAAGCATCATCAACTTAATAAAAAGGTCGAAGATCTTTCAACCAGGATCTCCCTTCAAAAGATTTATCCTTTATCTTACCCACTCTTAATCTGGGTGTAAGAAAGATAGAATGAGATACAATATTTGATAAACTTGTGTGGAACATAGTTTCAAGTAAAAAATGAGAGTAGATAAAGATTCTTCCTAAGATAATTATAGACATCAAGGTCTCGCATGGGATGATCATTATATAAATTTACAGAACTGATAATCTTATCATTAGATGTATTTATTCTCAATATGTATAGATCTCAAGTGTTGGAAAAATGAAAACAGAATTTTTTTTTCTTTCAATTATCTTATCCCTAAAAAATAGGCCATTAGGAGCACTTTAAATGTCCTTTATCAGCACTAGAAAAATTCTGACAATGAGAGCGATGTTAAAATCCCAGGACTTTTATTAGCATTGAAAAAGCTCTGATAAAGGGAACATTTATCATTTCTAATAAATGTGGTGATAAATGTATCCTTTATCAGCACTTAGTGTTGATAAACAAACATCTATTAGAACCTTTTAACATTCCGCTAAAATATTATTTTATCAACACTATAGAAGTGTTTATAAATGAGTTCTTTATCTGCAATTTTAAAAGTTCTAATAAAATTCCATACTACAGTGTGCAGTTATAGCACACCGTAGCACTAGAAGCACTAGAAGCACCAGAAGCACTGGAAACACACCAAATATATCCACAAAGACAATTCCAAATACAGAATTGAAATAAAATGAAATTTACAACACAAATACCAAAAAAATATTATATACATTTTAAATATTATTTTATTGAATTATAGAAATAAATATTATTACATACATTCAAAATCAATCCTAAAAATCAATGATACCATGATTGAAATTAAATTTCTTCATCGAACTGCCAACATTACATGAGAAGCTTCGAACAAACCACATTAACTCGAACAAAATAATACACATGTATAAGAAAGAAATTATTATGTGAGTAATACTAAGAATAAATAAATTAAAGCTAAATATGAAACAATAAATTAATTATGTGGACAATAATTGTATTGTGAAAATATCATAATTACCTCTTTGATTGAGTATAGGAAGTATCGTTGCTATTCCTACAAAGGAAGTGTAGGTAACTTGAAAGAAAGTGATAAATGAACCACTACATGGGTGAAAATAGTTTATGGGAGAAGAAGCACAAAAGTTGGACATAGCACCCAACTCTAACAAAAGAATCAATATTTATAAGAAAAAACTAATAATGTGACTGATACTAAAAATAAATGAATTAAAAATAACTATAAAATAATATATTAATTCTGTGGACAATAATTTTATTGTGTAAACGTCAATATCACCTCTATGATTGACCAGAGGCAGTGTCGTTTCTCTTCTTGAAATGGAAATTGCGGTAACATGAAATTTTTTGATAAATGTGCCATTGTATGTGAGAAAATATTTTAATGGAGAAGGAGCATGAAAGCGGAAAAATAACCCCAAGTAAAACAAATGAATCCACTTGTATATGGAAAAAATTACAATATGAGTAATAATAGAAAAATGAATTAAAAATAAATATGAAATAATACATTAATTCAATGGATAATGATTTTATAGTGTGAACATCAATATTACCTTAGTGATTGAGTAGAGACAGTGTCATTTATCTTCCTGTAAAGGAAAAGAAGGTTACTTGAAAGAAAGTGATAAATATACCACTACATGGGTGAAAAGATTTTAAGAGAATATAAGAATAAAATTGGGATAGAGCACCCGAGCACGAACAAAAGAATCCACATATACAAGAAAACAATTATTATGTGATTAATACTAAAAATAAATTAATTAAACATAAATTTGAAACAAGACATTAATTTTATGGACAATAATTTTACTGTGAAATCATCAATATTTCTCTAACACAACTTAATCAAGTTACCTAATTACCCTGGATTCCCTTTTGTTTGTGATAAATCTTGTTTCACATTCACATGTCACTAACACATCACATTTACAATCACAATTCATGTCAAACAAAGTACACATAGTGTGCCACTACTTTCACAGAAAAACCCTATTTGAAAATATACACAAACCAATTAATTTCTCAAACATGCCTCACACCTATTATGTATATTAGTAATTCATTTAAAAAGTTTCCTAAAATAACCCCTGGAGGAACCGCAAGGCTTTACATAAAAAATACACCCAATTTCACTTGAAAATGCTAATTTTAAAATCAAACACACCGCATAACCACATCATACTTTATTTTCAACACTAATATTATTTAATAAGTCAATTAACTAATTTATAGAAGACTTAAAATTAACAAAATATGATTTTAGACTAATTCAAAACCAATTCTATAGGAAGTCCATTTTTCACAGATTTGTTCACAACCTGAAATCATTTTCAAAAAATTTCTTCCATCCTTTAAAAATATTTACATTTCACATTAAAAAAAGGTAAAATGTGTTCAACATAGAAAAGAATGTCAATTTTATTTAAGAGCATACTCCCAGACCTATCTTCCTTTATTCACCTTTGAAAAATGATTTGTACTTTTCATACAACACATAAAAACCTTCCACAAATCACCCTCTAAAACACACACACACAGAACATATCCATCTTCTATTACAAAACCCAAATCCAACAAAAAGCATGTCAAACCCTTTAATAACACATTTCACATCACTCGAACCATTTAATAAACCATTAACATATATCAAATTTCATTTCTAAAACAAATTCTTCATTATTTAAACACTTCGCCACTCATACTCAAAAGTGCACAACAAGACTAACATGCCCGAAATCATCCATTTCCCATCCAAAATCCTTTTTCAACAGACACTCTCATTAAGAAACAATAAAAATAAATTTATCACTATTAAAACTATTAATTAAACTCTTCCATTTATTTTTCACAACAATGCCTATATAGAAATATAACATTTTCTCTTTAAAAAAATTATTTTCAACACAAATTCATGTCAAAGAATTTCCAAAACACGTTTTCACCACCAAAATAAACCATTGAGCATGAGAAAATTAACCAACCATGAAAATTAAATTATCTAAAATTTTTAGGGCATGGAACCACCTACCTTGGGTGGAGAAATTGTGAGAGAGTGATGAAAAACCCCACCCACATCACAACCACAATAAAAAAACTGGATGTCAGACGAGATGTTCGTGCAATTAGAGCATCGACAGTAGTTGAGTGGTGTGATTAAAGCTTTGATTCACTGAGGAGGAGCGCCAGTAGTGGGTGGCTTCCACAAAAATCACCTGATATCGCGATGAGTACTCAAATGGTTAGGGGGTTTAAAATAGATTGCTACCCTTTTATAAGCACTTATAAATAGTGATGATAAAACCAATATTTATCATCACTAAAATTAGAGTGCTGATAAATATTCATTTTATCAGCACTTTATTTAGCACTAATAAATCCTTATCTTTACCAACGACTTATCCACACTGATAATGATTCTATTATCAGTACTTATTAACAAATCCTAGTTAAAGGATTTATACTTATAAATATAAAAAATTTGGAAAATTTTACAAGTACTTAATAAATATATATTAATATAAATAAAATAAATATATTTATTTTTAAATATATTTATTATAATTTAATAACTATTTATTTCCAATTATAGAATTTTTTTTAAAAAATATTATTTATATCAGAATATATATTTACATAATTATAAATATATATTTAATACATAGATATAAACTTAAATACAATAAATATTTTCATTATTTAAGTAAAGTTATTATAAATTTAAAATTTATTTAAATATATATAATTATTTATTAATAATTATTTAAATAATTTTAAAAAATATTTATTTCATTATAATTATAAATATATAATTGTATAAATATAGTGATCATACATTTATAAATATATATATTTATAAGTATTTTTTACAAATATTTTTTAACATTATTAATGAATATATCTTTTTAAGTGCATTCATCTATGTTAAAATTGAGTGAAATTGAATAAATTAAGAATAAGTACAATTTAACAATATTGTTATAATGGATATGTTTTGTGTATGTGAATTGTATATAAAAATGCATTAATTACATAAATGTAAAACCAATATAAAACAAATTTGATCTAGGTTAAATTGAAAAATAAAATTACATTCAATTATATGTTGAGTAATATGCAATTATAGTAAATATTTTGAATTCATATTATTTTTTATTTATAAACAATTATTCAATAAACATATGACTATTTAATGTAAAGTGTAGAAATAATTTGTAATTTTTAAATCATATTTATATACATTATTATATATCTATATATTTAATATATACAATTTAATAACAATAATTATCATAATCATAAAATTAATAAAATGATTAATAATTAATAAATTATAATCAATCTATTCATTTTTATCAATAATTATTTAATTACTAAAATTTGTAATTTTTTTAATAGAGACATTTTTTTAAATTTATATATATAAATATTAATCATCACTAAAAACAATGTGATGATAAAGGATACACCATATCAGCAATAAAGTTACAGCACTGATAAAGGATACCATGTATTGGAACTAAAAATAGAGCGCTAATAAAGGATACCCTTTATCAGTAAAAAAATAACACATTGATAAAAAATACATTTATCAGCGCTCAAAATGAAGCGCTGGTAATGGTTTTCTTTTATAAGTGAAAAAAGATGAACTGATAAAAGGTTAAATTTATTATTGTTTTATTTAGCGCTGATAAATTTTCCATTTATCAGCGTTTTTTATAGTTCTGATAATTACTAGTGATTTTAAAAGCATGTTTTCTAGTAGTGTGTCTCTTTGTGTTTTTGATAACTATTCCTTTTATGTATTGTTTAAATTTCATCATAGGATTTCTTTAACAGTCAAATGTTCTAATGAATTTTCATGATATGATATAATAATAAGAGTACGCATCCACACTTTGCAAAAATATAATTTCTTTTTCAATAAAAATGTCATAGATTTTCTCATTCTCAATATTTTCTTATTCATGGTAAGTCATGACAGTCTTATCTTTCCATAAATGTATAATATTATTTTGATGTACTAATAATGAATGAAATGAATTGTCAAAGGATTTACAATGTAATCATGAAATTTTTATAATATCAGATATTTGTAGGATATTCACTGAACATACTTTTCAACTTATGATGTTTCTCACAAGATAAAGAATCTTGTACTTGTAAGATAAATTGTTTTCAACATAGCCTAAGATAATTATCTTGGATAAGATAAAGTGAAAATATGACATAGAATTCAATTTTCTCATCTTCTTCTAGATATTAATATTCTTCTCCAAATAATAAATTCCATTTATATTTTCATTTAGACTAAAAGATCTTCCTTCAGTGTCTCATTCAAACATCATATGATAAAGTCTTACATGATAATTTCTACTTCTGAGAAACTAAATATGTTTTTCATATTTCGTAAGCTGTAGTACTTTCATATAGTGATATAATCATTTTGTCACACAATGTAAGATAAATATAATCTAAAACACTTAAAAAACATGATATAATAAGGTAATGGATTTTATGAATCATCAAATCATATAAAACAGAGATATATTGGAACAATATTCTCTTTACAACACCACAATGGTCACACCTTGAAGACTTACCTCTATTTTCACATCACAGTATGATGCATCTAGATCAGTGTATGACTCACATAATATATAGGGATAAATCCTTGGAACAACACCCTCTCCAAATTGTAATTTCCCTAACCCAGTTAACTCATATGTAATCAAATATCGTCAATCAAATGGCTAGAAGGGTGCCTCCCCATATACTAGAGGCTGATGACTAGTAGTGAGAGTCCATGATTGCACAGTGGGGCGACTATACCCTCAATATATGTTTTTAAAATAGGTATAATAAATAAAATAATAGTGGAAGGATAGTAATGTCAATATAGTAACGATGGTAAATTGTCCAAAAAATAAGAATAATCAAGCCAAAAGTGGAATCCTATAAAAAATGATGAGAATTTCATTGAACTATATGAAATTTTGGAATACATAAAAATATGTATATACAAAATTACAAAAGGTTGAAAAGCTATAAAATAGCTTCACAAGCTAGGGATCAGTCCCGTACTCCCAAGCTATCATGCTATAACAAATTAAGCATCCATTACAGTTTGATTTCCCTTATCCCTATTGGTATCTGTGAACTCTATCATAGTCCAAAATGATGGAATAAAAAGGGTGTGAGATATAATCAGTATGGAACCACCAATGGTTTCTCTAAAATTTCACTCTATGAGTTTAAAAGTAGCAGTGTAAATATATAATTATTATTAGTGTAATAAGATGAATGAAATAATAATCACATCCTGCTTACACTCCCCATAGGATGCCCCAACAACCACACCTATATCAGATCATGCCAATAATGGCTGAAATAGGATCCTATAATAGGTTAGGGTCTGTCATGTATAACCTATGTTTAGTATCCTGTTTAATCACAAATAGTACCAAAGGATAAACATGGGTTTCCAAGTCATTATAGTAGTAATGAAGGCTCCAAGGGGAGTCATGGAATCCTTATCCTTAAAAGGTTGATCCATCTCCATGCATATAAAATGTGTAGCCTAGATATGTAGGAATACATTTAATCCAAGTGGAACAATTTAGGAATCCTACTCGGAGAATGTCTAAACAATTCCACTAAATATTTCCATAGTAAATCTCAATTTAATCATGATAGGGTCTCAAGGGGAGAATCCCAGGTTCCTCCTATCCTAATACATTAGTTGAATCCAAGGATTGTATCTGAAGAATTTTAAAACCTATAAATGACTCAAGTAAATAAATAGTTCTATATTGATGTATTAATTTATAATAAGACATTGAAAAAATTACAATGTGGGTATCTCCCATGGTAACTGGCCCAATGAATTCGAATGGGGTCCACTGAGTGATTGAGGTATTCCCTTAGGAACCTAATCTTAGATAAAGGTTGACCACTCCTATAACATGAAATATTTATATTGTAGTAATGTGTACCTTACTTTTAATGAAATAATCATGGCCATGTAATAACCATGACAATAAGTTTACATTATATAATCAAAGGGAAGACCTTTTCATTCAATAATCTCAAAAGATATAGAAGGTGTCATACCATTAATTATTTTAATCTAAATTAATAAGAAAAAATCTAAACAAGATTTTCCAATCATACAGTCTAAATTTATTCATTTAAATTAATCAAAACACTTGACAAAGTCATACCGAACACACCAATGGGTGATTCAACTATTAAAATATAAAGGGGAACAAATGACTAATAATGGGACACCCAAGGGGTGGCTCAATTTGAGGTCTCTAGCCTCAAAACAAAATACATTATGTCAAATTGGGTTTTTATATTTCAAATTAAACAACTAATTTTTTAAAAAATTATTTTATTGGAAAACCATGTGTTAAATAGGTGAATGACATGATGATGAAAATTTTTAATTGATGAGACTCGAGGAAAAATTAAATAGAATCTACCTTAAGGAGTTATTGGAATAGTTATCTAGTACCATCCCTTGGTTTGGTATGAATTGGAAGAAAATGTATGAATATAAAAATTATATGAAAATATAAAATATATACTTGAACTAGAATAATGTCCAACATGAAAATAAAATAAATGAAAATAAGTTAATAGATCAATGTTATTACCAAGAGGAATCCAACATGATAGACCAAATATGATTCAGATGATAGAAAAGTAATATATTTCAATTCCATATTTAATTCCAAAGGGAAGCTCTAATGGAAGGAGTGGGGTGATGTGAATAGAGGAAGATGAGAAATGGGTGTGAAAATAAAATTAAGGAGGGAAAACTTGTAAATTCACCTGTATTTAATATGTTTCTTGATTTGTTTACACTATTGGACAAACCATAAGCCAATTGTGTGGTAGACACTATCAAGGGAACACCCCCCCGCACGGGCTAGACGAACAACCTGATTAACCATGAACATGCCATGAAAACACCTCTACAGAAACGTCTACAACATTTATAAATATTTAAAAATTAGGAATCATGGCTAGGAAAAATCACGTGACCCTATTATTTTCATTCGTTCTCCCCACACAGTTTAGAAAAACATTACAGATTGGGTGGTATGGTTTATATTAATAGTTTGGCCCACTTTTTCCTCACAAAATCGGGTCTCCAGGATCTAAAGAATCCCCATACACTCTCGTAACTTCTGTAACCTCATTATTAATTACAAGAAAGATGAATATATGGAATTAAACAAATACCAAAATAATATGTTCATCATAAAAAATCTTAGTTTTTAAAATCATACAAAATTAAAGCAAGTTATCCCTGAGTTTCCCTTCCAAGGGTCATAAACCTTTATCTGAGAATTACTCCAGAAACTAAGCACTTATATTTAACTCTCACTCCCATGTCTCTCCCTGCATGGGCTCATTCTTCCACAACAACCAGATTAAAGGAATCAACCTTCCTCTGAGATCCTTCAAACATCAGTCAATGATTCAAATATAATGCTCCTTGAATGAAGCATCAATATATAATTCTACCTCATCATTCTAGAAAACATGACATGAGTAAAATTAGTATCTAAGTAAGAGACATTGAACAAGTCATGAACAATTCTACATCTCTCAGGGACTTCTATCTGATAAGATACCGATTTCACCATCCACAAAAGATCAAAAGGTCCAATGAAACTAGGATAACATTTTCATTTCCACCTAAATTGTCAAGGACCTAATCTAGTCAAAACATGAATGAATACCCAATCAATCTTCAAATGTGATTTACATATGACTTCTACCTAGACTAGTCTATAGCCATTCATTTCATGATCACCTAAACCTCTCATAAAGTATCTTGAATGAGAAGAGGTGCAAGTAGTTCCGCCTCCCCAAACTCTAACTTTCACAGAGTTGATCTACATAGAAAACCATATATGGCCTCATAAGGAGCCCTCATAATAATCACATGAGAATTGTTATTGTATGATAAATCATCTAAGGGTATATTTTTCTCCCAATAACCTCCAAAATGAAGGAAAAATTCTTTAAGGATTTCCTCTAACACCCACATCACCCTCTTGGACAAAACGTCGGTCTAAGGGTAGTATGTTTTTCTCAAAAGTACCTATGTACCTAATTCCTCCTATAACCCTTTCCAAAATTGAGATTTCAAACATGAATTAATACCTGATACAATAGTAAATGGGACTCCATGATGTTTTATAATCTCCTAGAAATAGATCTGTCCAATATCATCTAATTAAAATGTATCCTAGTTAGGTAAAAAGTGAGAGACCTTCAGAAGTCTATCAATGATCACCCATAAAACATAATTTTTTCAAGGGGATCTAAGTAAAATAGATAAAATTACTATTCTAACATCATCCCATTCCCACTCAGGAATGAGAAATGGCAATAGAATCCTTAATTTCCAATAGAATTTTGCCTTTACATATTGATAGATGGAACACCTAGTAACAATCCAATATTTATCTATTTTCATACCTGGACACTGGTGTTAATGATGTAGATCATGATACATATTTGTAATCCTAGGGTGTAATGACTAAGTAGTAGCATGAGTGTCTCATGTAAATTTCTTCTAGAAGTCTTTAGGAACCCAGAAACATCAATGGATGTGAATGTCCTCATCCTCAATAATGATTCTTCCTGGAAGTGGGTTCACACATGAAACACCACCCTTAGGACAAGATTATCATGGTTTGATAAATTACTCATACTAACATTCTTAAAAACATAATAGGTCAAGAATAAATCTCTAATTATCAGTTTCCCATGATGCTCATGTACCTCTATGAGAATCTCAAAAAACAAGGAAATCAATTTCCACTCACTTCTAGCCTCCTGAGTTTCCTGTGTCTAAGTCCATTGCCTCAGAGAATATTCTACTACATTACCCTTCCAAAGTGTATAGGAAATATAAAAATAAAAGGATTTATGTTATTAAATACACCACCACTATATAAAATCTAGGTCATGTTGTGTAAATATATACTTGAGTAATTTTTTATCTTTAAACTCTATATTCTGACCTCTAAGAAAATACTACCTCTAATAAAGAAGAATCTGAATTAATGATGCTAGATCAATATAGTTCATTGAGTAATTCCCCTCATGTGGTATAAAATGCTGAGACATGTACCACATGACTCAATTTTCCATTCATCATAACTAATCGTAGCCTGATAGCAAGTTCATCATAATAAACAGTATAGCATCAACCTGAATTTGGAAGAATCCAGATCACCATTGAATTCAATGTCCACTTGATATCTTAAAATCCTATGTCAGAGGATTTTAACAACATGAAAGTCACACCCTTATTTTTGAAACCCATAATAGATTTTTCTAGGAATGAAATTTCCTGAATAAAGCACCATTCATTGCCATCCGACCCTAAGAAACACCGAATATGAAAGGCATTATTTGAATTCTACCAAAAAACCACGACACTCACCTTCCTTTGGTCCACAAAAACACTTACTCTAGAATAATATGATGGATATTGTGAACCTTTTCAATCCAAACGTGTAATATAGTAAAATTTGAATAAAATCAGTGCTATATAAATGTATTATGCACATTCTAATGATAGTTTACATGGTAATTTTGAGTACAATAACACACAAGGATTTAATACACAACGAATAATACAAATAAATATTGATATATGTGGAAAAAAGATTAATTAGATCCATGAAAATGGAAAATTAGTTTGTGAGACCGAATGTTATTAATAAACACTCATAAAGATCATACCTATTAAGAAACATTGTTCGAGGTAGGTATAAAGGCCTATCATGTACCTGATGACTACCTAAATTCAAATGGATCTTCTAGAAAACCCTCAACCTTTGGAGTTTTTCAGGTAGGTCATCTGTATGAGAAAATGGATATCAGTGTTAATTGTATACTAGTTTAAATGATGGTAGTCAATGAAAATCTAGATGGTACTGAATGATTTCTTGGAGAAAAGGACAGGTAAACCTCAAGGTGGAGTATAGGGTTGTCTAAAACCTTTAAACTCAAAGTCCTATAGATACCTCTTGAGCACCTAATACTCAGTAGCATTCACCCTATAAGGAGGAATGGTGTCTAGTGATTCTCCTGAAACTATCTCAATAGATAACTCTACCTCCCTCTCAGAAGGCAATCTAAAAAGGTATTCTAGAGATAAATCCCCGAATTGATTTGCTACAGGAGGGAAATTAATTTTATGTATTCCCTAGTCCTTCCATATAAAGGACATAAATATGGGTTGTCACTCCATGCATCCCGCTAGGCTCTGGTATAGGTATACTTTCCTGGGTATCCCATTCATCCTTGTGAACATTCCTACTTCCCTCTGGTTGTGTAAACGATAACCAATGGTGATAATAGTACACATAAGTGTGATAAGGGACCAACTAGTCCATATCATGAATGAAATAAAAGCATACCATATGGATGGAGAACATATCCCAAAATAAATGATAACTACATACATCATGGGGGAATTCATTTCACTAGAGAACACACTATGATCAAATTCCCAACATAGTATCCCATGTAATCTCACCACAGAAAAACAGAATCTCAAACACAAATATTTCCACAATAACCATATAGATAAATGAATGAAATGATACTATATCAGTAAGTAAATATACTAATGTTGATTTCACTATGATTATACCCACAACTATAGATATTCTGACACCCATGAAGTTATGTAGGGGTTGTACTTCATACATCTAGCCTGATCCATTATTTGAGTGGGAACCTGACTCTTAGAAGTTGGTCCACTCAGTTGGAACAACATATCCTACGTATAGCCTCCTCAAACACATACACCTTTTCAACATGTATGGATATTAGTAGTCTATCTTTGGGAATGGCCTATAGTTATAGATTTTATTCCATAAGGAAGAGCAGGTGCAAATCCTCTCCCATTAAAAACTGATGGGATGGTTTGAAAAACCATTTCATTATTCACTATTTTATCACTATCTCAACACTCAACTGGTTATCAGTAATTCTGAGGATTTATGTAGGCATATCTCCCATACTGATAGAATATAATAGAACTATCAATAAAGATAATATAGAATCCACTGACCCAGTGAGAACCCTTCAGAAGAGACTCCCTACTACTGGATGAACAACTACCCTATATTGGCACTAAAATACATTCCCTACACTATCCACTTATATCAATATACACTCATTAATAATGTATTGATTCATAATTTCTAAGAAAGTAGTCAAGCGGAAAAAATTTATGAGGGAACAGATGGAATACATGAGTCTATCCTCCATGCAACTCATTCTTGAAAGATCATTAGTAGTGGAGGAAGGTGAAAACTAGGAAGTTTAACAAAGAAATCGGAATAATACATTACTGATAGGTATCATTTCCCTAGATGTAGGAACTCCCTAGATCTTTCATCTCTCAGTGTTTCCAAAAAGTAATAGTCATAAAAATCATCATATAAATCTCACCTGAACATATCTCGGTGATGGTATTCTTGATTCAAAATTTCCTCTAATTCTTGGGGGATATAAAGAGAACATAATAGGTTACATTTACCCTTATCTCTATATGAATCTACAAGTTCTCAAAGATAGATATCATGTCCTCTAACCATGTATCACTAGCCTATGGACCACCATACCCCAAAAACATGGGAAAATGACGATGCTGAAACTTTCACGTCGGCTCTTCCATAAAAGGGGAAGGTCACAGAGATCCCTAAATAGTATTCCTATAACATAAAAATAAATATCAAAACTAGGTATGCGAACCCATGATAGGAAGGAAATTTTGATGAAACGTTGGCACTACTGGTGGGTTAGGTACCACTACTTCAAGAAGATGTTCGTTGCTACCTTCTTGGTTCACGTAGTGGGCATGTTGTGGTGGAATGGATCTACAAATTACAACAAAAAACTCATATAATATTTAAAAATGATATCATCATAGATACAAGAATAGGATTAGATAAATCATTCTTATATAAGAGTCAATCAAAACTTTTTTATCGTAAATATAGGCCTAGGATTGTATTAAAATATGATAAAAACCTAGAGGGACTTCCTACTGGACACTACTAAGGTCAATTCTGTTTTATGTTCTCTATTTTAGAATTTGGTTCCAGTATACTGTGATTAAACTATATGTTATAGAGTAAAACACCCTTTATGTTTCAATTGGATTCACCATTGAACAACACAAATTTCCATTTAATCTTATAACTAGATAGTCCTTAAATATGCCTTTACATATATCCACATATATATATATATATACTTATCAGGTTCCAATTAAATGCATTTATCATTCCCTCTTTATGAAGTAATGCACTTTATAAATTGCAAATGGTACTGCATGTAACTAAAACCAATTTTTTTAATATGTTTCCATTAGGAGGATAATTATTACCAATTTATAGAGGCACACACACTCTTTAAATTGATGTTTGAATACATATAATTATATACAAGTAATTTCTATTCTTGTATAACAGAGGTGGCCAACTAGCACTAAGGCTCAATGATGGTACTATAGAGTGACTGTACCTTTATGATCAGAGTAACACTATTATATAATAACGGAAATAATAGAAAAATATTAATAATATCAATAGAGTAGTGAAGTTAACTTATCTAGGAAATAATAATTATCATTCGAAAAATGATTTCATATAAAAATGATGATTATTTATGTGAACTATACAAAATTCAAGTATACATACATAAAAGGATATCAAAAAGTACAAAAGACCAAAATTATATCAAATAGTATCACTATCCAATTTTCGGTCCTATTATTCCATGCTCCCATGCTATAATTAATCAAATATCAAAGACTGAGTGAATTCCCTTATCTCTACCTTCATTCATGATGTCTGTCTACATACCCAATGAATGCATGAATAAGGTGTTAGATATACCCAGTAGTCCTCCACTAACGACATCTATAAAATTTTATTACATTTTTATAAAAGAATCAGCGTGAAGATATAAATATATGTAGTGAAATAAAATGCATGTAATAATAATCAAATCAGTCTCAGACTCCTCATGGTATTCCAAACTAACCATACTTTCTTTGACTTATTTTGATACTATTTTTACAAGAAACATGAAATAGGTTAGTGTCTAGCATGAATTACCTATTTGTAATGGTCTAAATAATAAAAAATAGAACCCATGATGAAACTTGGGTGTCCAAGTTATAACTACAGTAATTATGGATCCACGAGGAATAACAACATCCTTGACCATAAAAGGTCGATCCATCTCACAAAGCATAAACCATATAGCCTAGAAATGCAGCTCTAAGTGTAATCAAGGGGTAAAACCAAGGCATTCTGTTAGAATAATTTCGAACTGAGTCCATCGAGCATGTCCATAGTAAATCCCATGATAATCATGACTAGGCCCAAGGGTATAATCCATCATGCCTCCTATTATAAGATATCATCTAAATCCAATGAGTGTATCTGAGTCGATCTTGAATCCAAAAAATGGTTCAAGTGAATTTTCAGTAGTAAATTGAGGAATTCAATTATAATAAGACATTTTCAAAATATCAATGTGGTATCTCCCTTTAAAACCATCATAATGATTGTGAATTGTGTCCTCTAAGTTATTGAGGGATTCGCTTGGTAATTCAAGGATATAACATGTCTAATCACTTCTATAATAAAAAAAAGTTATATAGTATCAAGAGGCATCATTTGTTTAATGAAATAACCAATTCCATGTAACAACCATTAAAATTAACTCACATCATTTAATCTTAGTGCATAAATTTTCATTTAATAATGATAAAGGCTATAAAAGGTGTTATACCATTGATTATTTTATTCCATATTTATAAAATCCAATATAAACATGATTATAAATATCATCAAGTATCAATTCATCCATTTAATTAATCAAAACACATTAGAAAGTCAATCCCCAAACTCCAATTTGTGGTTTAGATATAAAAATATAATGAAGGACATTAACATAAGAATAAAACACCTAATAGGTGGATGAATTTGATTTCCATAGCCCCAACCTATAATAAAGGGGGATGCAATTGGTGTTTATATTCCTAATTAAATAACTAATTTAAGGGAAAATAATTTTAGTAGAAAAGCATGGGTGAACCCGGTGCATTATAAAAAAGGGACAATTATAAATCGATGAGATTTGAGGGAAAAGTCCTAAACCATATAATTTATAACATTAGAGGAATACTCATCCAGTATCAACACATGGTTAGATGTGAATGAGAAGAAAATAGAAGAATAAAAAAATACCATGAAAATAATTAATATTAGTTTGCAAAAATAATGCACTGCATATAAAGAGAGAATATTTGAAGAAAAGGTAATGAAATAAAAAACAATACTGAGTGGAATCCAACATGAGTGATGGAACATTACTTGGATACAGGTTGAGGAATATACATCAATGAATAGGATAAAGAAAAAGAGAAGATACAACAGAAGGGGTGTGGTGTTGTGTGTGGAGGAAGAGGGAAAAGGAGGATGAGAAGTAAAATTTAATGAGGGATAATCATAAACTCATCCCCCATTAAGTGGTTTCATAATTTTACTGCACAGTTGGACCAATAGCGCACTAGCCATTTTACAACCACTATCCCAGGAACCCCCTTACATGTTATCGGTGAATAGTTTGACTAACCATATGAAACCCATGTTAAATACGTTTTCAATGTGGCCAATAACATTTCCATAGCAATGCGTCATGGAATACACTGATAGGAAAAACTGTGTGGCCCCCTTCCATGAACTGGAGAAACCTACACAATTTAAACAAACACTAATGACTTAGATTCATGGTTTATACTAACCATGTGGACCAACTATTTAATACAAAACTCAAGGCTATGGGATCTACAAAATCCTCAGACAAAATAACTTCCTCTGTAACCTCATTAAAAATTACTATAATGATAAAAATAATGAATATAAATGAAACTAATAGATGTTTTACCTCCTAAAAATATGATTTGATACAAAAATAAAAATAATTGTCACATTGTAATTCACCAATAATATAGACACATTATGGTGGGGGATGCTATCCCCTCATCGTCATTTAGTAACTTCCCCTAGGTAGAGGGATTGAGTACAAAAATAACAATATAACATGGTGGAATCCACTAACATGTGGTGACCTCATGCCCCTTCTAGCCTTCTAGCCATAACAACAAACCATACACTATAACTCCACAGTTTCATGGTGTGAAATTCCTCCCCAAGTAGAATTATATCTTTTAGTTCTTGATAAATTGGCCTGGGAAATAATTCACCGAACTAACACTCTTGTTTACTCCCACACACACAATTTAAAACATGATTAAAACTCTCAGTCCTCAATCTATAAATAAAAATGAAAATCACCCACATATGAAACATTAACTATTAAATTAAAAATTCACTTCAAACTCCTCAACATGGTATTTTTCATCCTTGAGAATCTAGGTAGGTCCTCAAACAATAAATTTGGACCTACCAGTTGGGAAATTTTACCATTAACCTACATTTTTTCATCATTGAGTTTCAAATGTTTTTCAACTTCACTACTCCAATGCCAATAAATACTATTCGCTAAATATTTATACACACACACACACACCCCGAAATTCCCAATATTATTCCCCTTAACAACTATCATATATCTTATATCACTTCATTCAAAAATATCCATAATCAATCCCTATATGGTTTCCACCTCATTAAATATATCTCCACCAAATAATAATAATCAGTCCTTCTTTTCCTGATATTGTACTAAAACGCATTTCCTCACTTACCCACACATCTTTATATTCCCCAAGACAAGATTATTGAAATTTTAGATATATAATGGTGTATAAACCATGGATATGTCCCCTGTGACTATGATTATTGTATATGAAAATGGTCATTATTTGGTCCACAAGGTCGAATACCCTGAGAAGGGTGGGGGGTGAATCTGGGTATGATAGATTGAATCTTCTCCCCTTTGGATCTTGTTTAGTTGTTAAACAAAACTCACTTGTCTATTCCTCCCATTAGAAATATATGAATAGATATGAAATCATGCACATGACACAATTATTTTTACGTGGTTCACCCTCACTGGGCTACGTCTAAGGAGCATACAATATCAATGCACCGATGTACCAAATTCAATAAGGCTCACTACCAATAATGAGTATAGAGTGTGAGGTAGATCTTCTTATGCCTAGGATCACTACCTTTACAAGGATTAGGGTATAATAACTAAATTCCCAAGGGTCACCCCCTATGCCTCTTTCTTTGGCTCACTGTCAATGGAAAGGGTCACCGTATGCTTATTCCTTGGTTCACTACATAAGAAAATGAATTCACTAACAGTTTATGGAAGTGTAGGTCCAACATAGTTTATGAACATATTGGTCGATTCATTATCATTCATTCCTGCATCCTCAACTACAAATAGATGCTCTATTGAAGTTCTTTTTTCACCCGTTGATGATGTACACCTTCATGAGTACTTCTAGATGATGGAAAATACTTTCAAAAATTGATTTAAAGCTCTTACAAGATTCCTTGTGCAAATTGTGAACCACCTTGTTCCACCACATACTGTGTACCAGTTATATATTGTGGAACACCTCCTTCGCGTACCGCATCCACTTCTGCGAACCTCCCTTCGTCCATGGACTACCTCCACTATTGCTATAGCATACTTTCTCTGCATACCGAATCCTTGAACCTCATCTAAGAATCACCCTATGTCTGTGAACTATTCTCTATTCATGGATTGCCTTCTCAAACGACCTTCATACCACGACTTCTTCCTCCAAATACTATGTCTTATGCAGGTTATAGTTCTCTACAAAAACCTTCGATATAATTTCTTCTACGAGAACCACTTCAGGTTTTGCATAATTCTCCCTCGTGAGATTCCTTCAGACTTTTCCAAAATTCCAGATAATAAAGATGTTATCTAATGATATTTGGTCTCTCTTGTAATCGATGGGATTAGATATTCTTATATAGGAAACGATATATGCAATATTTTGTAATCCATTATTTTCCAAATCTTTGATTCGATATAGCCTCCACAACATACTAATCCTCCTACCACCATGGTATGTGTCCTGCCTTTGCTCTTACGTGGTTGATTTTCTCCACCAATGACAAGCCATATGCATACCACACTTCCTTCCTCCACAAACCATTCTCGGTTTCACGAACTACTACCGTGTACTGTTCCCACTACCTAGTGCGCGACCTTGTACTCTTCCTGAACATGGTACACAATCCATGTCCCATGATCCAATTTTCTATTCAATTTCGGATTTCGTACGCTGCTCTTCACACAGTTCAGTCCTATGAAGAAATACATACTTTGAAAAACAAAAAATATCTATTTTTGATGCCCAAAAATTTGGCCAACACTGGGATACTACGCCACCTTAAAAACATGTCTTTGGAAAGAACCTTCCATACTCATTTGTAGTCATCTGGATTTGTCAAAAAACACAATCACACCCAAAACACACTGAGAGGACACATCAAGGGATTCCTTTCCAAACAATATCCCCATTTGGGATTGTTGACAACACATCTCATAACAATTCATCACATTTTTATACCTCGTTGAATCCCATTCCATATTTTTCTACCATTCTCTTTATGCAATTAAGATAGCGATCACCGATTTTCTCAACATATACTCTAAGACCACATGATCCAAACTCATCATGAGAAATAAGAGTATAATGAAATGTTCATCAATGAATGAATTAATTTCTAATCACCATTTTTTCATAACATACTGATACCAATAAAAAAATTTCATCACAAACCTCAACTGTCATGATATCTAATATTTGATCAATTACTTCATGCGTTGTCATATTTATTTCTCCTCTATTTTATAGACGATCTAACTAGATTCAGCTCTAATTCAACTCCCCCTATCTCACTGCTCACTTAACAGCTTCTCCCCATGTCTTTTCTCCCACGGAATAGTCACACTTTCTCTCCCTTTGTCAACAAACCTGAAGGACACTCTAAGGATGACTGCAATAGGGTATAGAAAACATATCTGCATATTTGGGGAAAAAACCTCGAGGACAAGGGGACCCACATCCACACTTTTTAAAGTGCGGGATGTCGACTGGACTCCCAGAGCCGGTTTATTATATTCCAATGCTTCTTTGGGTATGTACTTCATAAGTATATCTACAACTAGTTGTTCTATAGGCACATACTCCAACTTCAAAATTCTTTTCTCGACATTCTCCTTGATAAAATTATACTTGATTTCAATGTGATTTTTCCTTGAGTGGTGGACTGGATTTTTCTCAAATTTATATCACTTGAATTATCATAATGGATTCCGATCATAAATTTCACTTCATTTCCGATATCCTCAAGTTGCTACATCATCCACAATAGTTGTGTAAAAGATTGAGTAGCCACAATATATTCAGATTCTACAGTGATTAATGAAATGAAATATTGTTTATTTCTCAACCAAGAAATACACAATCTACCAAGATAGAAAGCACATACTGACATTTATTTTCTGTGATCCACTGAACTAGCCCAATCTGCATATAAATATCCCAATAGATCAGGATGATATTCTTTATTATACATCAAACCTAAATCCACAATTCCATTGATATACCAAAGAATCAATTTTATTTCAAGCATGTGGATTTCCATCGGATTGATTTGATATCTTTCTACTTGGAATGTGGAAAATACAATGTCTGGCCTTATTGTGGTCAACTATAGAAAACTTCCAATGACTTCCATGTATTTTGTGATGTTAAATACCTTTCCATCATCATCTTTGGATAGTTTCATTTTTGAGTAGCAACTAGAGTCTTCATATATTTGGAATTATCCATTAAAATTATTCTCAAAACCTCCTTGGAATATTTAGAATGAGAAATAAAAGTTTCATTCCTTCCTCGTGTCACTTGTAATTGAAGTGAAAATGTCATCTCACAAATCATCGACATTTCTAACTCGCTTTTTATGAATTAAAAAACTATCTTTAGTGTGATTCATATGATCTACTAAAGATTATGTCATCCACATAAACTAGTACCATCATCCATTGACTATTACCATTGTTGAAATACATATTTTAATCAAAACAACAATGCATAAAAATGGGCTTCTTTAAAAAAATATTTAAGCAATGAATACCTTGCTCTTGGTGCTTTCTTTAAACTATATAAAGCCATATTCACCCGATAGACTCTATTATCATCTTCATGAATGTAAAAACCATCTGGTTTCTCAATGTGGACGTTTTATTCTAAAAATATATTCAGAAATGCTGACTTAACATCCATATGAAAAACATAAAAATTTCATTGCACTACTATGGTGAAGAATAGTTTAATTTTTTCTAGCCTTACAACAGGTGAGAATGTTTCATCAATATCAATACCCTCTATCTAGGAGTATCCTTTTCACACTAGTCATTCATTATTTCAAATCACTATTCCATATTCATTTATCTTGTTTTGATAAACCCATTTAGTCCCGATAACATTCTTATCTACTAGTCATAGAAAAATTTCCTACATATGATTCTTCTCAATTTGGAAAAGATCTCCATTCAATACCTGAACCCAATTATCATCTCCAACTGCTTCATCAATGCATTTAGGCTCAACTTGTGATGAGTTTGAAGCTTGCTATAGAGACTTCATTCTCCTTGTCTACACTAGTGCTTTCTGATCACCAATTATGTTCTACTTATCAATTTCAGCTCTTCTTACTGGTCTCTAGGTATTCGCTGATTTATTATCATCGTTTGAGCCTTCTTATTTATCAACCTCTAGAGCTGGAATATCTCCTAACATGTTTATCTCTTCATCACTATCCTCTTAAGTCTGATCATGTATTTTCGGAGTATTCTATTCATTATCTGCTATAGTCACCTCATGACTATCAACTATCTTTCCTATATTTTTATTAAAGCAGTTGAATTCCTTACTTTTTTGAGCAACCAAGAAATATACCTTCATCCCCATAGGATAAAAATTTCTATGTTTCACCTTATTGGGAATGAAAAATTTACTTCTAAAGAATCAAAATTACTTTAATAACATCATCTTTTCATACCATAACTTATATGAGTCTTCTACTCTTCAAGACAAAGTGAATCACTATTTGATGTTTATATTGATGTCCTCACTCCAAATTTCCAAAACTTCTCTGGATGAAATTTCTCAATGAGAATTGTTCTAGCCTTGTTGATCGCAATTCTATATCTTATCTTAACTACTCCATTTTTCAGTGGATTTATTAATATTAAAACCTGATTCCTTATCGCATTTTTCTCGAGATAATCCACTACTTGGATATTTGTGAGCTCTATTACATTATCGGTTTGAATCGTCTGAATTCTTTGACCAAGAATCTTTTCACATACCCGTCAATATCCAATAATATAGCTAATCATTTCAGATTTTTGTGGTGATTATTGAAACTCATTCCATTCTTCTATAGTCATCAATGAAAAGAAAATAATATCTCCTACAATCAGTTTCCCTTCGAGAAATTGGCCCACACACATCAATTTTCACTAAATCAAGAATTCTTGTTTAACTTTTCTCCTTTGGCTAATATTTATTTTGAATGATCTTCCCTTGTTGATAAGCATCACATGTACGAGTAAGATCATGTGATAATATAGGGATATTTCACGAAGCATCACATTTTACCAGTTCTTCCAAGGACACTTGTCTTATATGGCCAAGATGCTTATTCCATATCCTATTATCTTCATCCTAGGACAAAAATTACACATCTTATTCTCCACCGACGAGGTAGATATTCCATTTGGTATGATTTCCTTGCAAAACAAAAACAACATTGTTTTATTTGATGATACATAATTTTATAGAAACACTTTTGGCATGTCCTGAGACATACAATTGACTAATACTAAGAAAGTTGTGACTAAGTCCCTCAACAACCAAGACATCTACTCATCTCATGTCTTATCCTCCAAACATTGATTTTATTGAACCAATAATATTCAATCCCTCATCATTACAAAATCATATGATACCTTTTTTATCATAATTTATTCTGGTCACTAGATCCATATTTCTTGTCATATACGAAGTGCATCCACTATCATTGATCCATATCCCAGTGCGATCTAAATCATTGAATGAAATTTCTACCACCACTTCCTACTCATCCCTTTTATTTTTGACCGATGCATTTTTCTATATATATCCAATATGGAATGATAATATTGATATTTTTCTCATTATATGACAATCCAACTTCAACTACAGAGCTACAAATCGATTTTGAATTTTTAGCTCTGTTGAAGATACATTTGGATGCTTCTTATGTACAATTTCAGTCTTCCTCGGCACTTTCCTCTGCATTGTTGATGTGAAATATCTTTACATATGTCTATGTACTTCACACCTAAAACGATGACCATCAAATGATGACATGGAATTTTGATCTATGTATGGCCACCTCTGTTGGTCTTTCTCCCTTTGGTACCTCTTTTCTATGGAACATACATTTTGAGAGTGTCCCATCTTTCGAAAACAATAGCATATTATGGGAAGTACATTCTTATGTGGAAATTATGCACCCATAGTTGTGCCTTGGGTTCTCTAAATCTTCTGATTATACTTCATACCCAAATAAATATTCAATCTCGGAGTGGGTGCTTGTGGTCTGACTTGAACCATACCTACCTTTTTGTTTTAGATCAAGCCCCATAAAATCCTTATCGTTTAGAATTGATTGTTGCTTATGTTCTGATGGAATACTCTAATAAAATATCATCTTATCTGTTTCCTGTATGACCATCATTCCTGATGTCAGACTGAGAGTTAATAGTTTATCCCGATCATCAACTGTTCATCACAGACTGATGACTACCTCTTCTAGTTGTTTGATACGTTTGATTATATCTTTTCCAGTATTACTAAAACTATTAATTTCTATATTCTATTATTAAATTTTCGAGTTTGTACTCAATTGTCTTTTCTGAGATTCCTGGCATTGATGACCTCATCATTTTAATTTCTATATTCAGCTCATAATTATTTTCTTCCTACTATTGTATAAAGTATTTTTCATCACGAACAACTTTGTTATCTTTCATTGTTTTGGATCTCAAAATTTCTACATCATCATGGTAATCTTCTAATTCAACCTAAATATCAACTCTTCATTAAGTTTATCCTTTTTTATTGTAACCATCTTCTCTTTTTGATGAATTTCTGACAACTACCACAAAAGAATCTAGTTTATGATGCTTGCAATCCTCCAACTATTATGCCTTATATTCTTTGGAACATTCATCCTCTTTTGAAATCAGATTATTCTTTTTGAAGAACATTCTTCTAGTACCTATCCCCCCTTTATCATTTGATTAATACCATTTTTGGGTAATTTTATCATTTTATTAATCTATTTTTTTAAGAAACCTTACTAGAAAATTCCCAATATTTCTACATCGAAAGCATGAAATTGGATGTTTAAAATTGAACATCCCTTTTACCCTTTTCAGATTGGAGGAGAGAATTGACATGACATCATCCATATTATCCTCCTCAGAACTATCTTAAAAAAGTGATTCTTCATAGCCTTCAATTCCACTTCCTTAGACTTCCCATTTTATAATTCATCATTATCATCGTTTCTCATTTCATATGATACAAGGGTACTGTGTAAGTTATCTAGTGTCATCACTTTAGGGTCTTTATATTCTAACACTGAAACCTTTTTATTTAACCGCGGTGGATGTTTCCTCAACATACGTTTCACATTATTTATTTCTTCAATCAATTATCCAAGACCCCACATGTCTTCCACAATAATGTTTATCCTATCAAAGAGTGCATCGACAGTTTCAATTGGATTTATTATGATATCCTCAATCTTATTCCATAGAACATACAACTTTTCTTCTCAGACATTTGTGTTTCCCCTATAAATGTTCAATACGTTTCCCCCTTGCAAGTGATGTTTTACAGGACATCACCTTCATATAAATTGAATTTTATAGGGCCCCCATTAATGCATTGATCTCTTTAGCATCAGCACCCAATTCCTTTCTTTCATCATCTGATAAAGCATCACTATTAGTGTCAGCTAATATTCCATGCATAGCTGGTGTGAAGACATCCATCACTATTGATTGGAAGTAGTTATGCATTCGATTATTCCACAGTTGAGAATTATTTTTTTCAATTATTAGAATTAAATTAGGATTTACCACCTATATTTATTCTTCTTTAGAGAAAACCACTAATGTTCAACCTTTTTCCTCTGATACCAATTGTTATGTCCACATGGTCGAATACCCTGAGAGAGGGGGTGAATTGGGGTATGATAGATTGAAACTTCTTCCCCTTTGGATATTGTTTTATTGTTAAAAAAACTCACCTCTATCTTCCTCTCATTCGAAATATATTAATATATATAAAATCATTCACATGACACAACCCTTTTTTCTTGGCTCACTCTCACTGGGATACGTCCAAGGAGAATACAACGGCGATGTGTCGATGTATCAAATTCACTAAGGCTCACTACCAATAATGATTAAAAAGTTCAGGTGAGATCATTTATTCATAGGATCACTTTCTTTACAAGGTTTAGTGTATACTCACTGCATTCCCAAGGGTCACTCCCTATGCCTCTTTCTCTGGATCACTACCGGTGGAAAGAGTCATCGTCTTCCTCTTTCTTCGCTCGTTGCTCTTGGATAGGAATTCAATCAGAGTTTATGTATGTGTATGTCAAAAATAGTTTGTGGACATGTAGGTCCCTTCATATTCATGAATTACTACATCTATAACTGTAGGTAGATTCTCTGTTGAAGTTCTTTTTAACCCGTAGACAATGTCCACCTTCCTGAGTACTATTAGATACCAGAAAACACTTTCGAAAACTGATTTGAAGATCTCACAAGCATCCTTGGGGAAACCATGTACCACCTTGTAACATCACGTACTATGTACTGGGTATGGTATGAAAAACACCTCCTCAGCATACGACTTCCGATTATACGGACCACCATTCATCCACTGACTACCTCCATATTTCCTATCGTGTACTGTCTCTACGTACCAACTCTGCGAACCTCTTATGAGAATCACCCTCTATCCATGAACTATTCTTTATTTTCAGTCTTCCTTCTCAAACCACCTGTGTACCATGACTTCATACACTACATACCATGTCTTATGCGGGTTATAGTTCTCTATAAAAACCTTCTGTGGAATTTCTTCTACGCGAGCAACGCCAACTTTCGCAGAATTCTCCCTCGTGAACTTCCTTCAGACGTTTCAAAAATCCCAGACCAAAAATATGTTATCTAATGATATTTGGTCTCTCCTGTAATCAATTGTAATCGAGATTGTTATATATAAAATGATATCCACAATATTTTATAATCCAAGATTTACCAAATATTTGATTCAATACAGCCTCCACCGCATACTGATCCTCCTACTGCTGCGAACTGCAAGCCTTCCTATAAACCATTGTTCATACGTGGTCTGCATACTAACTTTTCTCCTACATAGTTGATCTCCTTCGCCAATGACAAGTCATCCAAAAACCACACCACCTTCCACTGTGAACCCTTCGAGGTTTCGTGAACGACTCCCGCTTACTATTCCTGCTGCCAGGTATGCGACAACGTATTCTTCCCAGACATAGTACATGATCCATGTCCCAGGCTTCACGTTTCTAGTCCTTTTCCAATTTATTTCACTTCTCTTCACATCGTTCAGTCCTATAAAGAAATCCTTTCATTTCCAAACACAAATTCCCGATTTTGAGGCCCAAACATTTGGAAAACACTAGGAAAATACGCCCCTTGAGAAACATGTCTTTGTCAAAAACCATCAATACTTATAGGTGACCATATTTCTTTGTTAACAAACACAATCACACCCAAAACACACTGAGTGGACACATTGAGAGATTTTTTCCCAATAGTCACAACACCAATGTATGCTATTTTTTGTGTAATAACTGCCCATGCTATAGCCAAGGGCATTACCATAGCTATCAATAAAGGCCATAGCTTTGTCTACATTGGCGTTCATGTGGATACCCATATATCCACGGTCTCCCAAACATATCTATTGGGTCGAAAACCTATAAGGGAAACATGGTTAGAACCATATATGGATACTACGAAATGAAATACAATGAACCAATCCACTAACTCACCCATTATATATATAAGAACTATTAATATTTATAGATAAATAAATATATACATATATAAATTATAAACATATTTTAGTATAGTTATTATATTAATAATTAATTACAAAATTAATTACGCATATACCTACGAATTTATACTGTTAACTGACTATGCCCATAGGAATTCCCTTCTAATTTATGGCCATTACTAATTAACCCACCATGGCCATAGCATGAATATATCCATGGATTATTGTTTGAACATAGCCATAAAAGTTACATGCCATCCTAATTCCATGGTTGGTTAATTGACCAAGGGTATACTTGTCTTAATACCATGATCAGTTGGTGGAAAATAGACATATGATAGACCAAAATCTCTTATGGGAATTGTCCATAAAATGACAATTGACTTACTGTTTCTTTACCATGGTCACCTAACTAACCATGGACCTAGGTTCCTTCTCGTGCGAAATAAGTTTCATGAAATAATGGGTGAATCCCTACCAATTGTTTAGTCCTAGAATGTGGTTATAAGTTACCAATAGCGATGATAATTATCTAGAATATGGCTATCAGTAGACTATCAACATGTTCAGAATTGACCATAGATAAAGGTTTATGTCCATAGGTTAAATTCCCACATCTGATATTCCTTAATTCAAGAAGGATTCATATAATCATCTAATGAACATAATAATTTCTAATAAAAAAACATAGTGTTTTTCTTGTTTATAGTCTCAAACAACAAAACCCATCATACTCCACCCATGAATACTACAAAATCCTTTTTTGACTAACTCATGAAATCCACTTCCACCATGACCTTAACTAACACAAGGTCTATGCATTCATGAATTATTTGATTCTCACAGCCATTATGGTATACTTATCACCACCTTGTAAAATAAATATATAAAATATCTTTTGTAAATGTTCTATCCATTGCAGATTGTAATGACTGGACATGACCCCATGGTCATACATGAGCACCAAATTGAAACACTAATCACTAAAAATACCAAGAAAATTCTTAAGAAAACCATCAAACCCAAGACAGTAATGAAAAAACAACTGATTAATATTTGAGATTATGGTTCTCCAAAACATTAGAATCCACCCATAAAAGTGTATTTCAACTAATTGGGCAACATATCATGAGAATCACCATGAAAATTGAAAATTAATAGGTCTAATGTGAACATAGTAAAACACATATCCACTATCATCGACCTAATATCAATGATCCCTATAAATACGACAAATCACACAGATCACAAAAAAAACTATTTCATTCCTTCAAATTAAAAATTAAAAAATCTTATTTCCACCAATATATTACTATAATTTAGGCATAATCATTTTACATAAGCATGAACTACCATTTCACCTATATAAAATAAAACTATTTCCACACCTTCCAACCAAACATATTATATTCGATGCAAACATTCCATGATTTCCAAGAACATAATTATAGAATATAGGATTCTTTCAGCCAAAACATTAATATAGAAGCAATCCAGTTTACATAATTACAGATTATTTTTTCCAAAAAAAAAATCAAACCGTTTCACACAAATCAAATATCATAAGAATTATTGAGACACCCCCTAGAGTCCAAATGCATTGAACACTAATTGAAATAAAAAACCACCATCCCATCCCATCACTATCCTAAAACCTAATTACATTTTGAAATAAAATTTGAAAAATCATTTTTCTGAAAAATATATTATTACCCAATAAATAAAGATCAATTTATAAAATCAAAACTTCTATGATATATTTGTTGTAATACCAACTTATAAAATCATTTTACATAAAAATTATCTCACCATATATTTTTCCTTGAAAAAAAATTTATTTTCAATGGACAATTTTTTCAACAAAACTACACATTCTAAAAATCATTTCTCAATGATTCAATAAAAAACATGATCACAATCAATTTAAAAAACCCATAAAATCTATGTTAGAATTATATTCCATTATATTGTTATCAAGAAGAATCCATTTTATTTTATGATTCATTATTTAATAATTGATTATAATAATAAAACATGTTTGAGAAAACCACCAGGGGGAACATTTTTATTACCCCAAATATAACAAGATAATGATAAAAGAACATATCAATAGTTCTATATATCACCCTATATCTTATTCTAACCATAAACTATACCACATATTCTATCTCAATAAAATAACTCACTCAGCCTAGAGTTCATAATCCCATCATTGGACATCCCCTATAAAAATCTATTTTTACCAATGTCAAATTGTCAAGGCGTGCTCTTAATCTATTTCTCGAGTCCAGAGAACCTATCTCCATTAATAACTAACACAATACCATCCTATTATATAATTTTATACAATTTTTCTCATGTTGTATCCTATCACCAAAATAGAACTAGAGTTGAGACACAATATGACTATATAATGGATTCACTATAAACCAGTGGTAGTTAACCAGAGATAATGGAATATAAAATTATTGGGATAATATTCTATCAATAACAATGTCATGGTTTAAGCCTTAATCTTATAAAGAGGATTCAAAAGCCATCAATATAACAGACACTGAAAATACATGTATAAAAAAATTGTTCCAAGAGTGTCCCTATAATCTATAATTAAATTTGTAAAATTATATACACGATATAACAACGTATAAATTTTTTTTTGAATTGAAAAAAACATGTATCATATAAAATAAACAATGATTCATATTTTAGTATGATTATTGACCAAATAATTAAATAAATAGGTCTCTATCCTAACATACACAATCCATCTAGTAAAATACCCATCCTCAATAAAATCATGGACATGAACCATCTAATGAACTCTAAGAGATACTTATAATAGATAATAATCATTAATGTTTATTCATGTACCTTGTATTCATGCCATGTACATGGGTAGATGGTCCATTAACCTAGTTGGAATATTCAATAACTAAATAATAAAAAATATTAATATAATAAATTGGATATTAATAATATATCTAATATTTAAAAGTCATGATTGTGTCATAGAACCCCTAGTAAACATAAAACAACAAACATAAAAACATAAAATCATAAACATCATTCCATTATTTACTTATTATGTACCAATGAAACCTAACATCCCCCACTTTGGATAGTGAATGAAAAATATTTATCTCATTCCATTTATTTAGAAATATACCCTATATTCATAGCATGTCAAAACAAGCCTAGAACATTCCCCAAATACTCTGGGAAGGTCACCCATCATGTCCTAAAATATTATTTCTTACTAATGGGATGTTTCACATAAATCTTCATCCATGAATTCTCACTCAAGAATGATCACACAACATATCTCAAGACAACAAATCTTACTATTTTTTTTCATATAAATCATTTATCTTACCACACCTTCTCACTCATGGATGGTCATACATTAATTTCCAATAAAAACATAATCAATATTAGTAATCCCAAACATCATAATAAACATAGGTGCCTCAAATTATACGCATCACTAAAATAGTTCCCCAATAACAAAAAAACAACCAAATAATAAATTACTACAGGGATAGTAATTAAATTCCATCTCATAAAACACTCAAGGTTATAAACATAAGAATACACAACCCGAAAAGGGGTTATTTCCACAGTTCAAAACCGTGGCAATATGCCCCAAAACCGTGGCCAAAGGCTACATCCACGGTTTTGGACAACTGTGGCTGGTATAACCGTGGCAGTAGGTCCCGGCTTACTTCCAAGGTTTTAACCATGGAAATAGCTACCTATTGTCACAATTTTGAAAACTGTGGCAATATTCCTCCAAATTTTAAATTGTGGCTCTTAACCTATTGCCACGGTTTTAACCATGGAAAAGGCCTTAGAAAACCATGGCAATAGCCAAAATTATTAATGTCCGCAGTGGGTTTTGATCCCTACACCTCCACTATGAAGTCCAATACACTTAAAACTACAGTTCTCCACAATTTGGATATATATATATTATTATATATATATTAATAAAAAACATGGCAATAACGCTTCCCGCCAAATTTTTGGTGGGAGTTTTTTTCCCGCAGAAGCACGGGAAGCCTATAGCCACTGTTTTGGAGAACTGTGGCCATGGTGTAATGAAAAATTGGTCTATTTACATGGTTTGGAAAATCTTGGCTCTAGGACATGGAAAATAGGCATATTGCAACAGTTTTAAAACCGTGGCTATAGCTACCTATAGCCACGGTTTTAAAATTGTGGCAGTTGCTCCATTTTCTAGTTGTGATAAAAAGTCACCAAATTTCATTAAAAAAATGAAAATAATCACTCATTCCTTCATTTCAAATATCATATACTCTCATATCTATATCTATCTCATCTACTTAAAGTAGGACCACATTAACCAAAAAGATATCTTTACCTCCCTATACAAAAAATAAAAATGATTTTAAATACCTAATCCTATGTAGAATCTAATGGTACATACAAAATGTTGGGAAAAAATAACTCAAGGCATCATTAATGCATTTTGGTGGTGATTGTGTTTGTTGAAAAAGTGGGCCTCCATGTTTTGTCTATTCACAAAGGAGAACACGATGTATAATTTGATGAAATGGGGGTTTACATGGTTATTTTTCAGGTTCAAGAGATGTTGTTGGATATCTATGTTTGATAGAAGAACCTTGAAAAAGTAACATATGATCTGGAGGTGGTACAAAAATAGCAGATACAAGGTGGCACCATTTTCTAGTGTTTGCCAAATTTTTGGGCTTGGAAATTTGAAAATGGAGAGATGCATTTTTGATGAAGGGTGGTGTGCGAAAAATTAGAGTGGTGCGTGAAAAATAAAGTGGTGTGAGAAAAATTGGCATGGTGCATGATGTATTAGAGAGGTGCACGAAATATTGGTGTGGTGCACAAAATAAAGAAAGGAGTTTGTCATGAAAGAGGTGTTTCGAGATCCGATGATCGAAAAATGTAAAAGGAATGAGGTGCGCGAAAATTTAGAGCATGATGAGAAATACGATGTTGCGCGGAAGATGTGTTTTTCATGAAAAACGAGGATTACGTGCGGAAGGAGGGTTTATCACACTCGGGTCGATTTTTCCTATAAATATGAAGTGAACCACCTCATTCGGTATAGCTCAATACATAGAGAGTATCTGAGCTCTGGCGCGCGAAATTGGAGTGCACAAGAGAGTTGCACGAAAACACCAATTTTATGCGTAAAAGAACTATTTGAGTGCAAAGCAGAGGTTGCACAGAAAATAAGACTATTGCATGAAAATTTGATTGTGTGCAAAGGAAGAAAATTATGCGCAAGGCAGTGTAGAGGCTATACGTAAAAGGAGTGGTTGCGTGTAAAAGAGGTGTTGCGCGAAAATTGGATTTCGTGCAAAAAAAAGGGAATTATGCTCAAGCCCCGGAGAAGGTCACATGTAAAAATTGAGGTTTCCCAATAAACCCAGTGCAAAGTGAGATTCATCTACGAGTGAAAGTTGGACATCAACAGAGCATCTATGAACTGTTGAATATGCAGATTTCATTAGTGATACCGAACAGACCTATAAGTCCCTAAACTGTGTGTGGATCATTTTCTGAGTAGTGAGTGAAGGAAGAGAAAGAAGGTAATCCTTTCTACCAGAAGTTAGCCAGAGAGAGAGAGAGGGATAGGGAGTGACCCTTGTTAAAGCAGTGAGCTAACCCTAAACACTTTAAGGAAACGAGCCTGGCTATAGAAGTGATATATCCTAAACATTGAAAATTGGTATTGAGCTTTAGTGAATTTGGTACAACGGATCATCGTCATTGTATGCTCCATGGACGTATCCTAGTGAGGGTGAAACAAGTAAAAATATATGTGTTATCCTCCTTTCTTACCTGTATTACATCCAAATCATCATTGTCAGATATATAAAAAAAATAAAAAGATAAACATTAACAACATAAGAGAAAAAAAATGACCCCTATAATATAGCGGTCAAGATCTAGTGGGGTAGGAAAATTTTCAAATAGAATATCCATACCCTGATTCACCCCACTTCAGGGTATCTAGGCCCCTTTTAGTCCTAACAACTAATATAAAAGGGATAGCTTCTTTTATCAGATTTGTTTGTTATAACTTGGTTTATTCATTTTTTATGGTTAAATATTCAGTCTTCTCTTATCTTGGTGTTCCATGGAAAAGGGAACAACTTCAAAGAAGAAGAATAAGTCTTGTGAAATTCCCCAGTGTGGAAGTGTCAACGGAAAGAGTGTGATTTAGTTAAAGGAATTATGCAGTGAAAAGAATAATGTTTTGGATGAATCATACAGTGAAAATACTTACTCATTCAATGATTCTGAAAGAACGAGTGAAGAACCTGATATTCCAAGTGATGTTGGAACCACTGACGATGAAGAAACTCTATGAAGTCAAAAAGTTGAAGTTGTTCACAAGGAAAAGTAATTGGATCAGAATTTGGATGAGGAGATGAAATCTAGAGAAATCCGGTTCCAAGAGATAGAAATTAAGGTTAACAAGCTATGAAGATTAAATAAAAGGCTTATTGATGTTTCCACTAATCTGAGGGAGAAAAATGATTCTCAAACTGAAGAACTAAAAAATATATCTTCATACAGAGAAACAAAAGCCGATGATAAGAGAGAGAATCAAAAGTCATATGAAATTCAGAATCTGAAATCTAGAAATGATGATCTGGATGCATAACTATCTAAACTAGTTCATGAGAATGAACGGCTACAACAAGAGAATGCATGTTGTTCTGGTTCTGTTTGTGATGAAAAATTGAAAGTAAATGAGCAATGTGACATGGTGGATAAATTGTCAAGTGAATTGGAAGATGGGATGAGTAGAGGGAAGACTCTCATGAGAGAACTTGATACCCAATTTGAATCAAGGGATATAAAGATTCAAAAGTTGGAATAATAAATTGAATCAGTCAAGAGTGAAAAAGAGAAATAAAATTCCAAAAATAAGCCCAAGTTGAAGGATTCCTTACAAATAATATTTGATTATCCTTCGGCAGGTGATGATGAAATGAAAGCCAAATATTCTACATCAGAGGAGAAGCACGAAAGGATTGTATCATCCCAATGGACATCCATTTTAAAAAAATATGGAATTGGATATGATGATCCCACTCCTATGCATGATAGGAAAAGAGAATTGAAAATCTCCAAAGATATGAAAAACCTTGTAGGTACTAGAGATAGACCTAACAAAGATTTTATAGGAAGAAATGACTACAGGTGATATTTTTGTACGATTCATGGTCATACATCAAGGTTTTGTACAGAGTCTCAGAAATACATTTCAGGTTATGAAAATAGGAATATTACTAAATATGAGAAATAAAAAATATGTGTTTCTCATAGGAAAGCATTCATTTGATGCTATTGCTATGGAAGAATGGGACACACCATGAATATGTGTCAGGATGCTCAGAAGCTCAATGCTAGAGGATGAACTCAAGCTACATCAACATCTTGACATAAAAATGATTAGATGAGTAATTTGTTTGATAGAAAATGTTTAATATGTTCTAATTATGGGAATTTGGCAAGACATTGCAGTAAGAAGAAAGAGGGAAATGAAAAGGAACTCAAAAATAAATTTTCGACTCCAGTGGTGTCTAATGAGATATGCTACACTGGAAGAGAAAGTGGTAGGTTGAAAAATTGTTTTTCTAACTTATGGGAATCACAAGGAGGTAAAATAAAAGTGTATAAGTCACCTCCTCTTTCACACTCACAATAGTACTAGTGGAGATAATATGAAAAAACCTAGAAGATTAAGGCGATATCTACTCCTGCTGTGAGTAAAAAGAATTCTTGTTCTGTGGAGGACTCAGAACCAGTGAAAAAAAGTGTGGTGACTCATATATCTCATAAAATAATGATGAATAAATAATTAATTGAAAAATTTGCTTGTCATATGCCATAGAGAGCAGTGGAGGAAAGAGGAATATCCCTACAATGGTGGAAGAAGAAAGGGAAGATGACAAGAATAGAGATTCCTACCTAGGGACAGGATCAATGGAAGTGGCATATTGGTGGAACATCAATGATGGAAATTTCTACCAGTGGGTTTAAAAAAAAAGTGTAAGAAAGACCAAGCTGACAAAATATGAATATTAGAAGAATAATCAGAATGTGGGTAATGAATTCCTGGTCATATTTCCAGAATAGTTGGAGTTGGGTAGGCAGTTGGAGTAAGCAAGGAGAGTTTGTGAGGATTTGAAAGAAAGAATCAAAGGGCTGACCTCTTAGGATCAACCAAAATATTTATCTTGAGGATTCCAGAAAGTCCCCTCACTATATGTATATTAATTTTGTTAACTGATGATTCAAGTGTTTCAGGTTTTAGGGAGATACGATCTAAGGAGAAGTGGCCTCTAAAGATGAAAACGTGGAAAATGTTGATTCTGAAGTGAATATAGATAATGATCATGAGGAATTCAAGTCTCTATCTCCAAATATTCCAAAGAGTCATGATGAAATTGAAATTTACAATGTCATTAGTGATCAAATGGTTTTAGTCCAGGCAATGAAAACGTGGAAAATGTTGATTCTGAAGTGAATATAGATAATGATCATGAGGAATTCAAGTCTCTATCTCCAAATATTCCAAAGAGTTATGATGAAATTGAAATTTACAATGTCATTAGTGATCAAATGGTTTTAGTCCTGGCAATGTATATGGGAACTCTACAATAAGCATGATACTTATCACAGGTAGAGACTAAATGTTTTGAAGAAGGAACTGATGATGAGGATTTGGTTCAAGCTATGAATAAAGGTCTTGACCAAGTTGAGAGGAATTTAAACTTTGGAGATTGATTCAAGGATAGCATATTAGAATGTCATCAGGACTAAATGGGTATATCCCAACAAGATGAATGAAGATGACACAGTGATTTGAAATAAAGCATGACTAGTGTTTAAAGGATACTCCTAGATAGAGGGAATAAATATCGATGAGACATTTTCACCTATTGAAATGCTGGAGACAATCAGATTATTCCTAGCCATTGTAGTGAAATGAAAGATCAAAGTGTTCCAGAGGGATATAAAATCGAAATTTTTGAATGGGCTTCTGGAAGAAGAAGTGTATATCAAGTAGCCAGATGGTTTACTCATTCATGAGGATGAGAACAAGGGTTCTCAACTGAATAAGGCGTTGTATGGGATGAAACAAGCACCGAGAGAATGGTACTCAAGGATTGATCTGTACTTAAAGAAGATTGGTTTTCAGCGTGGAGGAGTTGATTGCAATCTCTATTTCAACAATTACTGCAATAAAAAGATGATGGTGCTGGTTTATGTCGATGAAATAAAATTTTGAAGATCAGATGAAGCTCAGTGCAGACAATTTTCTAAATTCATGAAAAGTGAGTTTGAATTGTCAATGATTGGGGAACTAACCCTTTTCCTTGGCTTATGGGTGACACAGGGAAGGAATGAAAGATTCATTTCTCAATCCAAATATTCTAAGGAGGTTCTAAGAAGATTTGGAATGGAAATTTCATATGAGATAAAGACTCCCATTTCTACTCAGATGAAATTATCAAAAGATGATGATTGAAAGGTAGTTAACATCACAGAATATAGACAAATCATTGGAAGTTTGTTGTACTTGACCATGATAAGGCCTGGCATTATATTCACCACATGCCAAGCAGCAAGATATCAGAGAAATCCCAAGGAAAGCCACATGCTCACAGTGAAATGAATACTTCAGTATATCAAAGAAAATGTGGATTTTGGTTTGAAGTATACTGAAAAGTCTTAGCAAGAGATTTTGGGATATACATATGCAGATTGTGCAAGATTATCAGATGATAGGAAGTTAATTTCAGGAGGTGCTTTCTATCTTGGTGGTTTTTGTTCTTAATGGCTCAACAAAAAGCATGATTTCATTTCATTGAGCATCGTAGAAGCTGGGTATATTGTCGCAACTCATGGATTCCCATAGTTATTATGGATGAAGTAGCAGCTTGATGATATGGGTGTTGAAGTGATGTCTCTGATTGTAATCCAATGTGATAACACAAGTGCTATAAATATTAGGAAAAATCTTTTCCGTCACTCAAGCAAAAATCACATTGAGATAAATTATAATTTTATCAAGGAGAAGGTTGAGAAAGGAATTGTGAAGTTGGAGTATATGCCTACAGAGCTATAGGTTGCAGACATTCTGACAAAGGCATTACCCAAGGATGCATTTGAGAGGCATCAGCTGGCTCTAGGAGTCCAGTCGCCTCCCCGCACTTTAAAAAGTGTGGATGTAGTACCCTATCTCCTCAAGGTATGGTGTGGGTTTCTCTATTGTGATAATATGTCTTCATTTCAATGTCTTAGACCATAAATGAGTGACCTTTTGGTTCTTTGAAAAAGGGGTAGAAATAATGACTCCTCAAGGGGGAGAAACTGTGGCTAATGAAGGGAGAAAATGTCTTTGTCAAATACATAGGGCGAAGCTGACAGGTGGAGCCGTGAGATAGGGGGAGAGAAATGAGATAGGGGGAGAGTTTTGAATCTGACAACTCTATAAGTGATTGATAAAAGAGTAGATATCACGATAGCTGAGGATCGTGATAAAATTAGAAGAGTGGTGTTGGAATGGTTTCAAAAGTTTTCCAGCTATCACCAATTTGTATCAGTGTGGTATCAACAATTGGTATCCATTTTTCAATTGGTATCAGTCTGGTGCCCACATTTGGTGTCAAAAATGAAGTGATTCATTGATGATCTTTTCATTTAATCTTTTTTCTCACAGCGAGCATTGCTCATGTGGGCTTAGAGTATGTGTTAAGTGAATCCTTGAATGCTATCGAAATCTCAAGTGGTGAAGGGTGGTAGAAGCTGGAATAATCATTAATGAGGTATCAAAGTGGAGAGAATTTTCATGGGAGTGTTGTCAACAAACCCAAATGGGGATATTGTTGGGAAACAATCCATCAAGGCATCATTGAAGCATTTTGGAGGTGATTGTGTTTGTCGGAAAAGTGGGCCTCCATGTTGTGTTTGTTCACAAAGCAGACCATGATGTATAATTTGTTGACAAATGGGGTTTACATGGTTATTTTTCAGGTTCAATAGATGTTTTTGGCTATCCATGTTTGACAAAAGAACCTCAACAAAGGAAAAGACAATCAGGAGAGGTGCGTGAAATATTGGAGAGGTGTAAGAAATATTGGCATGGTGCGTGAAATAAGGAATGGAGTTTTTCGTGCAAGTGGTGTTTCGATATCCAAAGCTCAAAAAATAGAAATGGAATGAGGTGCGTGAAAAATTGGATCTTGAAGAGAAATATGGTGTTGTGTGGAAGATGTGTTATTCACGCTCAATGAGGATTATTTGCGGAAGGAGGGTTTTACGCATAGGGGTCAATTTTTCCTATAAATATTAAGTGACCCCCTCCTTTGGTATAGCTCAAGACTTAGAGAGTATCCTAGCTCTAGTGCACGAAATTGGAGTGCACAATAGAGTTTCACGAAAATAACCAGTTTGCGCGTAAAAGAACTGTTAATGTCCAAAGTAGAGGTTGTGCAGAAAAGAAGACTATTTTATGAAAAGTGGATTGCACACAAAAGAAGAAAGCTACACACATGGAAGTGTATAGGATGCACGTAAAATCAATGGTTGTACATAAAAGATGTGTTGCGCAAAAAGTGGATTTCATGCAAAATAAGGGAATTACGCCCAAGGCCCAGAGAAGGTTGTAGGAAAAAATTGGGCTTGCCCAGTACACCCGGTGCAAAGTGAGATTCATCTGTGGGATAAAGTTGGACGTTAACAGAGAATCTATCAACAGATAAAGATTAAAATTTCATTAGTGATAATGAACATACCTACATGTCCATAAACGTTTTGGGGATCCTTTCTAGATCAGTGAGGTAAGGAACACTAAGAAGGTGATCCTTTCTACAGGTAGTAAGCTAGGGAGAAAGAGGAACAAGGAGTGGCCCTTGGGAAATTAGTGGGCTAACCCAAAACATTGTAATGGTAGTGAGCCTGGGCATAGAAGTGATCTAGCACAGACATTGTAAATTGGCAGTGCGGTTTAGTGGACTTGGTATAGTAACACATCGTCGTTGTATGCTCTTTGGACATAGCCCCGTGAGGGTGAACCAAGTAATAATCTATGTGTCTTCCTACTTGCTTCCCTGTATTGCATCTAAAGCATAATTATCAGATAAATAAGAAAATAACACAATAGACTTTAGAAAATAAGAGAAAACAAAGTGACCCTTATAATATAGAGGTCAAGATCCAGTGGGGCATGAATAATTTTGAAATAAAATATCCATTCCATGATTCACCCCCCTCCCAAGGTATCTAGGCCCCTTTTGGTCCTAACACACGATAATCTAGACCAAACCTATTTGTTTAATACTAAATAAAAAAAATCACCAAACACTCACGAAATAATGAACTTCCAAGTAGCGTGAATACATACCAAAAAACCATAATCCTAAAGCACAATAAGCATAAATTCATTAAAAAATAGTTCTCTAACCAAAAGGTGTATAATATACCAAAATTAAGTCAAAAAACCCATTCTATATTTTATTTGTAAAACATTTCTAGTTAGTTTTTTTTAAAAATCTGAAAAGGTATCACATGAAATTTTACTCATGCTAGTCCCTTATCCAAAATCACATCAAAAGAATCAACCAAAAATAATAACATGTTTATAAACTCAATTTTGAAATCCATTCATGAAATTATCCCATTATCCCTTAAATCCTATCACACTGAAGATAAGTTTTGAAATAATATTTAAAAATAAATATATTTTACTCTAGGTAATACACTAATAAAAAAATCCATAAATTAGGTCACACATACTGAGTAATACATGGGGAAAACCAATTCATTTATCTCAATATTTACTGCATGATTACAATTTTTCATACACAATACTATCATAGTTATTGGGTATGTTCACAATAATCTTTTAGAAATATATATTTAATCATAATGATCAAGGAGCAATAGAAAATATTTGAATAACCATGAGACCTAAGAATACCTAGGTCACCAGCATTAACTAATGATATATAATTAAATCACAAAATCATTTATTCATTAAGTGATTTAATTATAATATATCTCATATTTAAACACCATATAATTAATACAATGATTTTTTTAAAACCAAAATCCCAAATTAGATAAACAACTATTAAGTCATTTGGTGACTGCATGATGATGAAATCATGAATAATATGGTGTGGTGGATCCATACAAAAACCCATACATATAACACATAATTACACAAATTATATAAAAGAATAAATATCCCAATCACTTAAATTAATTAGAAAACTAAATAAATTTATGGGTAAATACAACTCAATGAAAATTATGAATAGTGGAATGGATCTTTTCTTCTAGGACATTCTCTAAAAGCAATGCAAAAATGCCTTATCAGGTGGGATGAAACCTCCATAGAACATTAGAATAAGATCCTAAAACAAAAACCTAGAAAAATATAATTACACAAAAAATGGGATGAAAAAAAGAAAAATTGATATTCATACATTAGAACCACATGAAGAAACCCTTGTGAATCATTCATATCGGGGGGGGGGAGGGGGTGTAAGGCACATGATGTATAGTAAAGTTGAACATTTCTACCCCCACTCTTATATCTATGATGAAAAAATATTCAGGTGTTTTAATTTTGAAATCCATAAAAAATAACACCCTAAACCTTTTAAAAAACAACCTATCCATTGATTCCTGATGTCACCATAATGGTCAGGTTCTAAAGAAACCACATTTGGTAACATCATAGTCTGCCTCTACGAGGTTGTGGGGTGACAGAACACAAGAATAAGAAACATTCAAATGAAAAAAACTATTATTAAATAACACTAATAATCACATCATGATACACCCATGGCATGGAAGAATAAGACATTAGGGATCGACACTACATCACCTATGTAGGGTGCATGAAAACGGACAGAACAAAATCATGGAATATGAACCTCTACCTGGCCACAACCTCTTTCCATGTCCCAACCATCCAGTTAGAACATATCCTTCCACACTATGACTCCCATATATTTAATTAGGAAATTATTTCTACAAAGTAATTATAATTTTGAATTATATTGAAAAAATATGGGTGATATTTAAACATTATAACACTCTGAAGACATTTGATAAACCATTTAATGAAATTGACCATTTTTGTCATTGGTGTTTCCATCAAGGGTTTTCCAGATTCGATTCCATGTTATTTTCGGCCTGTTATAAAGTAAGCACTCCTCGAAAATGAAATTTCATCATTTTATTACCTCTATTATTTTGAATAGTGGTAAGATTGATGATGGTTTTCATCGAATGGTCAATGTGGAAACCTAATGATATTTCCCAAGAGTGGCTGGATTTATTGAAACCACCAAATATTGATAGAAAAATAAGATGGGATAAGAATATATTCATCGTAGATCTCTAAAAGTGGTGATAGGGATGAAATATTTGTGTCGATATGTTACATCTTATATTGACTTGATTGGATTTTGGTGGACTGTGGAGAAGATTGCTGAGGTGAATATAGAGAATAGACCCTCACTGGTTGACCTAGGGTTGGAGGATTCTTATCGCAGTGCATAAATGGAGACTGAAAATGGATCCCATCATGATGTGGAAGTGGGGGAAGCCTCAATAGATGACTTTAATTTTGAAATGGAATATTAGGTGGTCAGACTTGTTGGAATTGTTAATACTGTATTATGATAGTAAAAGTGGTGGTAGGTTGAGTTAATTTAACCACTAGTGAGAGTAACTCTTCTGGGTTTTTGGATGCTGAAACAGATTCTAATAGAAGTACTTTTATACATATGAAGTATTTTATTCTAGATCGTATCGTGAATAAAGGTGAAACTACTTTTTTAATTTCTAATAAGGAATTTATCTTTGGTATATTCAATATTTGAAAATATTTCATCATTGCTAGGATTGTTCTCCCTATTGGTGGAAGGATCTAGAAATATGATAATTTGGTTCAAAAGTTATATTCTCTATAGAATTATTCTAATTGGGGATGTATATACATGGTTAGAGGATAATTTCATATCATTTTCCAATATATTTAATTGATGCATAAGTCTTGGGGGATTAGATCAATTGATTTAAAGTTAGGTATGTTTTTCTTTCAAGAATGGTATTTTTTGTATAACTCTTTTAATTTAAAAATGCGAGTGCAAAAGTTTGGATCAAAATTGTTGGTCTTAACTAGATCTTATTGAATCCTACGATTCTATTTTATTTAGACTATATTATTGGACTTCCAATAAAAATGGGTAGATTCACTGAGGTAGAAATGTTTGGGATTTTTCTAGGGTTCTGGTGGATGTAAACTTAAGAATGTGCTTAATTAATAATGTAGATATGATAGAATTGGATGATGATGTCTCTATAAAAGTGAAATATTAAATAATTAATCATTTGTTCTTTATTTCCAATGTAGTGTGCATTTTAATGATGCATTCCATTAAAATATGGTTTTCTCTTATTGGTCTCTAAAAGAGAATCATGAGACATATTGTAGGAAGAAATTGGGGAGGTAGACAATGTGGACATATGGGAAGAAACCTATGTCTGAGGGTGTGGCTGATTCTTGGAAGGGTAAAGCCTCTCCCTCGGTGAGGAGGCATGATCCTAACTTTTCTATTGGAATGGGCTTCCAAATCCTAACATAAATGCAGTTCATTGGAAGACTCTTGTCAAGGTAGAATGGTGCCATAGGTAGGTTCTGGTTCTGTCTTCTTTGGGGCTGTGCATGTTGACACATCTACTACTGACATTGGTGGAGATAATACACTACAGGATATGGAAGCTACAAATAACCCTCCTGATTTTTATTAAGATAGTATCAATTAAAATGATTCATAACATCATTTTGATTGTCATCCATAGATCCAAAAAATAGTTTTACTCATTGATAATTTAGGATAATTGGGGAAATACTTTGATGATGAAGGGTTGAATGGAAGTAACCATATAAAAGCATCTGGCAATGGAATTCATGCATCTTTTAAGGAATTAATCATTAATGTAAACTCAAAGGTGAATGAATTTTAGGGTTTCACTCATACTTCTTTGAAGATATAGATACATAAAGACTATTCTAACCCACTGTGAACTATGTCTACCAGATCTTCCTCTAACATGTAAAATAAGGTCAATGTGAACAATCCTTAATATCTTAAATCAAGATAGGTATAAATATAATTGGGAAACTATTTATGATTCTTAATATGATAATTAAATGTGTTATTATGATATTTAAATATTTTTCATATGGAAAAATAATGCCCCTCTGTTTAACCTCGGTCGTTTCCTTGTGTACTTTTTATTTCCTTTTAATAAATGGTTAAACACTTTTCTCCTTGATGGACTTGTTTTTCATTTAAAGAATGTTTAAAATTACTTTCTATATATAAATAATCAAAAATAATATTTATAATAAATTAAATATTGAAATGTAAATTTACATTCCATTATAAGTCCACAACACAAATCTTCTCCCCCGTGATAAGTAATAGAGGTTTTCTATCAATAAATCCCATCCTCATTTAGACCTCAAATAACCATCAACCTGGAAAATCTCATTAAATAATTTCTAACAAGTTTATTTTATTCATATATAAAGATAATAGGTTTTATTCCCTTAATGATGAGTTACCCACTAAATGGGATTTCCAGAGTTGTGACCTTGAGTTCCATCACATCACTGACATCATATAATTTTCCAGTTTCTTCACCAAATTATGAACATTAAAATTAATGTCCTTCCCCATTAGACCCAAGACCAACCAACCACATTTATACTCCACCCATATTTATGAACAAATATCCAATGTTACAAAATATAATATTCCACCTCTTTAATGGACCTAACTAACTAGTGGTTCATCCATACATGACTTATTTGATGCACCCCATTATTGTAGTAACGTCATCATTACATGGAAAAATAAAATCATCCATTCTCCATTACCCATGTCCAATCTATTTTTGAGCATAATGACTCTACATGTAACACCCCAGGTAAATAAATAATATGAAATTTTTATATTTATCCCTATTTTTGAAGAAAATGTTAATATTAATTTAAAGGGAACGCTATACTTGATGGCTTACCCAATACGCAACAACGAGTTCTTTTGAAATCTCATGTTGCACTATAATAATAAAATAATATTATTTTAAATGGTAGTTAATGCCTATCAATTTTAATGGAGGGAATGAACAGAACTAACTACAAAATGATTATATATGTTTGTCAATTTTTTTTACTTTTTACAATAAATGTTAGAGGGTTAAAAATGTGAATGAATTCAATTATAACCGTAAACATTCCAATATTCTTTAGAAGGTCGATTAACCGCCTTTTGATGAAGAACCAATTTTAAATCAACTTTTTGACAATTTTATATGTTATATTTGACAAAATAAAATTCTTCTTTAGAATCGATACATCAAAATTTACTTTGTGTAAAATTTTGGTATCTTTCCGATAAAGTTCATTTTTTATGAATAGTGAAAAATGTTGTATTTTAATTCAAAACCTATTTTTAATCAAATTTATTTATATAATTAGATTATCTTTTGAATTGTTTTTAAAGTAATATTAGAATATATTTTTACCATTTAATCCAATAGTGGTCATTGGAATTAATTTCACTTTGAAATTGGACTTAAACTAGTGTCAATCTTTTAATAGATATTGTTTCTTAAAAACACGCTATTTGTTTTGACAGTGGGAATTAATTATTAAATTAACTAATGAAACTTATATTTCTTAATTTTGTAAAATAGACATCATTTTTGAGTTTGGAATATCATATATATCTTAGGGTGAATTTTTGGTATTTTTCTGAAAAACTTCAATTTTTGATGAATAGTGAAACCACTAAGTGGTAGTTAAAGAAACTGATTTTTCGTTTAAATGAAACTTTTCCACCTCTATGATTTTAATTTCAAAAATCCTACATACATGGTTGTCATTAATAAGTAAAATGTGGTTCAAGGGGATTAAAATAATTTTTTGGTGAATAGTAACTTTTATGTTTTTAATCGCGATTAGAGGTAATTAGTATAGTTTAAGGTAAAAATAATGTTTTAATAATAAGAGATGAGATTTACACATGTCCTACACTAATTGGATGTGTCATGGCCGACCAAGATAATCCATGTGTCATCTTGGTGACTCCATGGAGCCACTTTGGTAGGAAAATGACATTAATACCTTTTTATTTAATGTTAAAATTAAAATGTCACAAACATGTGTTGTTTTACTCAAACATTTTTTATATGGGGTTATACAAGTCAGAGTTTTGACTATAAATATTAATTTGAAAGCTAAAAATACTTCCTAAATAATTGTATGTTTTTTATAATTTTTATACATTAAATAAATTAATTTATTTAAGACATCATGATGATGCAGTAATTACCTCATTATTTAACGATTTAAATAAAATGAAAATATAATGTAAAATCTAAGACCTACACTTGTAAAAAACCAATTTTATGGGTATATTTGGAACCCTTATCACCTTATCCTAGAATTATATCAATGTGGGATCTTTTAAATCAAAAAATCATTTTAAAATAAAGTAACATTTCTTTACCTTCCAAGAGTGCACCTCCTCTCTTCTTATAAAAGGCCCCCACCACTATCAACTTACCCACACCTCTAAAGCCTTTGGTTCGGCCAAACTATTCCCATTTTGTCTCTCCAAATCCCTATCTTACTCCTAGAAGCCTCACTTTGGGCATAAGTCTTCCCAAGGAAGCCTTTCAGATCAAATCAAAAAGAGTTACCCGATTTAATGGTAGTGTCTTTTCTTGTGTTCTTTTGTTTTATTTTTCTTCTCCGACCCCCTAAACTCTTTTTATTATTTTCTTTTGTAACTAATCTAGTATCTTCAATATACTAGGAAGTCGTTATAATAAGCATTAGAGCTACACTAACACACACCTACATATAATGGTTAAAGAACATACTGTTTCTGTGGATGGAGAATTTCTGCCTCACGAAACGATGATTGTTCAACACTCATATAACACCTTAAAAGGTTTCCATTAAGATGTAACTATATTTATATATGATATATAATATGTTTATGTTTTACTTAATCTTCTGTATTTTTATTTTGTGTCATACCATTATGGTTTCCATTGTGGGTAAACATGATAATTTCATTTTAGGAAGTGCGGACTACCGCCCCCTCAAAGTGATTTGATTCGTTAATGCCATATGTGGGATGTATAAAGGTTGGATTTAAAGTTATTATATATGATTTATGTTACATATAAATTATGAATATAATTATGGAATTAAAATATACATACCTATCATTTGGTTTTAATTCCATTAATATGACATAGAAATGATAGTAGCGTTCATGCGTACGTACGACTTACCATCTCCATGAACAATGCATTTCATTTCTTACCTCTAAATGATTATGTAAAATTATAAATACTTGTATATTATGGATATATATGATATATACGATATCCAAATCATGAATATCATTCTGGAAATAATGAACCTTTGACCACACGAACAACATGTAATTGTAAGAAGTCCACTTTCGACATAAGAACCAAATATCGACAAAACAAACATTATTAACTTAAATGATTACATAATTCTTATAACATGGAAATAAGTGATATAAAAGGATTAATGAACTTGAAAAAGGTTCTTAAGAAATTGGAAATTAACTCAAGTTTATTATTCATGACGTTAAAGAATGATCGAGTCATGTCGGACCCGAGGTAAGGGATCCAACCTCTCTCTTTCTTTTTAAGTACTCTCTTTTATGTCATTTATTTTAAGACCATATTTCTTATGTTTGGGGATGTTATTTTATATTCCTCATACTTTACTTTTTATTTTAATATTATGGGAGACCCTATTTAATCTCATAAATCCATTTTTGGAAGTTTTAAATGGCGTATTTAGGCTGCCGAGTTTTCGTAAGGGATTTTTAATCTCACTTTTATTCTCGTGACATTTATGCTAAATTTTCCACTATTTACTTTGAGTGGTGTATGTAATGCCCATTATTATACAATTTTTGTAGTATAATTTCATTTATAGGTATTTACATCTTCATTTTATGACCCTTGTTCCATGGGGTGCACGTTTCGAAAGTTACCCAACTCGGTAAGGGGAACTTTCACCCTCCTCTTTTTAAAATACTTATTTTGTTATGTCTTTTAATTCACATACTATTATGTTGGGATATGTCATTCTATATCCTTATTTATGTAAATATTATGTCCAAGTGATGAGATACCATTTTCTCTCTCATCAACTCATTTTCTGAATTTTAATGTGACGCCGTTAGGATGTCGGATTTCTGTAAGGGAACTTCTTAACCCACTTTAAATTATTTGGGTTAAACCTCTACTTATTGATTTTATTATTCCAAGATTATGTGTGGAATCCCTATGTTGTAATTTCCACAATCCGTTGTTTGGATATATTATTTCTACACATAATCATCTCATTGATAAATTCTTACGAACTTGTATGGGAAATCATAACTCAATCTCATTTCATTGAGTTAAATATCTATGTCATTGGTTTTGTTTTTCCATGATTATGTGTGAATGAACTCTGATTGTTTCACACCTAATATCCATTTATATTGGGTGTATTTATATTTCTCACACATAATTATGTTATATATTTATCCTTAATTTAAGGATACCATCTTCATAATGGATTTCATATCAATTTACATTTCCATTGAGAATTTATTGTTGTTATGCACCAATTCACTCTTATATGGTGTGTATACTGTCCTTTGACATATTATATCATGAATCCCTTTATTCTCAAGATATTTTGAAGCTCTTATTACATGTTATTCCTCAATTATTTGTATTTAAGAGTCTCTCATTTTGTTAAAAACTCTTTAACAAAAATATCATTTTAAATGTTTTAATGATTCATTATTCTAAATCTTTATCATTAATGTCCATGTTTTCAAAATGGGTTTCTCTATTTATTTATATGGACATTAATGATTTAAAATTATAATTCCAATAAAATCTTCAAAGTGGTATGGGACACTTTGATTCAAAAATCTCTTTTAAATGATTTTTAAAAATGGATTGATTAATTCAAAATCTTGGAATTACTTATTTTGATTGAAAATGAAATGTTGTTATTGAAATGTTTATATTTTCAATATTTTATGTGTAATGATGGTACTTGGACATTTTACAGGTGGTTACGTGATAAACCATATAATGGGTGGTGCCATGAATACCAGGACGGGTGGTTACGTTATAACCTCCAATGCATTGGGTATGGAAGTCGGCCGTATGACTATTCCATTAAGTATGTGTAGAAGTCGACTGTATGGTTATTCCATTTAAGTATGTTTATGTACCAAGTTACCTTTATATGTTATTAGTTCTTTATATGGGTTTTATGGTAATATTTTGGTTATAAAAGGGTAAGTAATGATATTTTATTCAGTGAAGAGTTTTTACTACTTCGTAAAGGTGAATGGTATTACTTTGATAAAGTGTACATGGTTTACTTGTTGCTTTGAAAAACTAACAGTTTTCCTTCTTTGTGTATCCATTACTGAGCTTTTTATGCTCAAACCAAGTTTTTGAAATGTTTTCCACAGGACATAAAGTGGAATAGGGTCAAGGATGGGATCAAGGAAAATTATTGCTATCTAAAACATAGAACTAGACATGTTTCTTTTTAAGAGTTTTTATTTTATGGAAACTTAGTAGAAGTTTCTACTTTGTAATATTTTGAGATGTAATAATTATGTCTTAATTCGATAAAACTCTAAACCTGAAAATATCATTGATGTGAATTATTCATTTAATTCAATATTAAGTAAGGTTTAAGGTCGGGGTCTTATAGTTGGTATCAGAGGATGGTTTAGATAACATTAGAGGTTAGGGTATCCTCTAAGCATAAGTGACATTACCATAATGTTTAGGATTTTAGAAAGACTCCTAGTTTTATATAAAGTGAATGAGTAAGTATATCTTAGTGTTTATCGTACTCATTAGTACATGATGGTTTTCTTGATATACTCACACAGACTTTTCTGTTTTCAGTAAATGGATGGATCAAACAGGCACCAATGTGACAATGGGTTTGATGGAAACTATGGTGGTTCTCAGATTAAGAGATTGGATGAAATGGGGGATTCAATGAGGAATCTCGTGGTTGTTCTAAACAAACTACCAAGGAGTCTTGATCAACCACTTGGACCTTGGTATGTTCTGTAATGCATCATTTACGAGATGACCAATCGATGTGGAAGTTCAGGTAATAATTACAAAGGTAACCATTAGAGTTTATATGATCCTTACTTTTTAGGTAATTATGGGTTACTCTATGATATGCTGGAAAATGAAAGGCATGAGATAAACATGAGGTTAAAATATGTTATGATCATTTTTGAAGATTTTATCTCGTTTTGGGGAATGTTTTAAGAATTATGTAGTTTTGGAAAAAGGACAACACGTAGACCGTGTGACAACCCGTCGCGTCAGACAAAGCTGTGGGAATCGAACCCACAACCAAAGTGCAACTAGTATTTATCTCCTACCACTAGACTACGTGAAGTCCCTGGTTAGTTTTACTGATTATTTTCAGTTAGATTATTTTATGAATTAAGAGTAAGTTGATTTTGGGTTATCTATAGAAATTTATTAACCTATCATGGAGGATATGTGATTAGGTTAATTACTTTTCAATACGAGACTTTAAGAGCAACTGATGTTGTTTGTAGATAAATGTTACGATTTAACTTAGAAGGCTATGTGACTAAATCCTTCTAATATTTGAGTTTCAATATTTGTTTGGTTTACTTTGAAGAATTTTATGGAAAATTTTTTTATCGAATGGTCATCGTTGAACATTGGGTTTTTTGGACAAATTTTAGAGATTAAGAATAGATTTTCTTTTTATAAAGGGTTATCCTTTTCTGGATTATCTGATCTTGTACTAACCTTTTTGGTTTTTGTTTTGGTTAAAGTCTAAAGATATGGGAAATATATAGTTCTCATTTGTGGATTAGGGGATTCTCATGAAGTTGATTATAGTACTCTTAATGTGAAAAATTCTTCCTAAATACTCGTATTTTGGAGAAAATATGAGTTTGATTAAGGAATATAGTAAAATTTGAAAGTCTACGTGACAAGTAAGTATGATTCATTATGCTTTTTTAAGCTCAAAAATAAATTCCTCAATGAAGAATAACTTAAAAAAATGTTGTCTGTTAACTTTTCCTACTGGGGAATCAAATACCGTTTAACCCATCACAAGTTTGTGATTTTCTTATGGTTAACTTTCTCCAAGACATGTTTACTATCAATCTCCCTCAGAACACGACCCTTTGTTTTTTCCTCCATGTCCATGTTTTCTTACATGGAATACTAGTATGGGTTTACTCATGAGACCTCTATACTCCTCGTTCTTTCTTTTAAATTGATTGTTTTACCGACTCTTGTTCTGATGTGGGACTTTCAATGAAGTTTCCGAGCCCAATGTTAAAATTGCGAGGACACAATTCCTAAAAGGGAGGAAGGATGTAACACCATAGGTAAATAAAGAATATGACATTTTTAAATTTATCCCTATTTTTGAATAAAATGTTAATATTAATTTAAAGGGAACGCTATGCTTGATGGCTTACCCAATACACAACAACGAGTTCCTTTGAAATCTTACGTTGCACTATAATAATAAAATAATATTATTTTAAATGGTTGTTAACGCCTAGCCATTGTAATGGGGGTAATGAACAGAACTAACTACAAAATGATTATATATGTTTTTCAAATATTTTTAATTTTCATAATAAATGTTAGAGGATTAAAAATGTGAATGAATTCAATTTTAAGCGTAAACATTCTAATATTCTTTAGAAGGTTGATTAACCGCCTTTTGATGGCGAACCTCTCTTAAATCCACTTTTTGACAATTTTATGTGTTATATTTGACAAAATAAAATTCTTCTTTAGAATCAAGACATCAAAATTTACTTTGTGTAAATTTTTGGTATCTTTCCGATAAAGTTCTTTTTTTATGAATAGTGAAAATTGTTGTATTTTAATTCAAAACCACTTTTTAATCTAATTTATTTATATGATTAGATTATCTTTTGACTTGTTTTTAAAGTAAAATTATAATATATTTTTACCATTTAAACCAATAGTGGTCATTGGAATTAATTTCAATTTTAAATTGGACTTAAACTAGTGTCAATCTTTTAATAGATATTGTTTCTTAAAAACACGCTATTTGTTTTGACATCGGGAATTAATTATTAAATTAATTAATGCAACTTTTATGTTTTGAATTTTGCAAAATAGACAACATTTTTGAGTTCGGAATATCAAATATAGCTTAGGGTGATTTTTTGGTATTTTTCTGAAAAACATCAATTTTCGATGAATAGTGAAACCACTAAGTGGTAGTTAGAGAAACTGATTTTTTGTTTAAATGAAACTTTTCCACCTCTGGGTTTTGAATTTAAAAAATCCGACATACATGGTTATCATTAAGAAGTAAAATGTGGTTCAATGGGATTAAAATAATTTTTTTGGGTGAATAGTAAGTTTTAAGTTTTTAATCGCATTTAGAGGTAATTAGTGTAGTTTAAGGTAAAAATAATGTTTTAATAATATGAGATAAAATTGACACATGTACTACCATAATTGGATGTGTCATGACCGACTACGACAATCCATGGGTCAACTTGGGGACCCCATGGAGCCAGTTTGGTAGGAAAATGACATTAATACATTTTTATTTAATGTTAAAATTAAAATGTCACAAACATGTGTTGTTTTACTAAAAAAAATTTATATGGGGTTATACAAGTCATATTTTTTAATATAAATACTCATTGGAAAGATAAAAATATTTCCTACATCATAGTATTTTTTTATAATTTTTATACATTAACTAAATTAAATTATTTATGACATCATGATGATGTAGCGATTACCTCATTATTTAACGATTTAAATAAAATGAAAATATAATGTCACATATAAGACCTAAACATGTCCAAAATCTATTTTATGGGGATATTTGGAACCCTTATCACCTTATCCTCTAATTATATCAATTTGGGACCTTTTAAATCCGAATCTTATTTTAAAATAAAGTAACATTTCTTTACTTTCCAAGAGTGCCCCTCCTCTCCTCTTATAAAAGACCCCCACCACTATCACCTTACCCACACCTCTCAAGCCTTTGGTTCGGCCACAATCTGCCCGTTTTTTCTTTCCACATCCCTCTATTACTCCTAGAAGCCTCACTTTGGGCAGAAGTCTTCCCAAGGAAGCCTTTGAGATCAAATCAAAAAGAGTTACCCGATTTAAAGGCAGTGTCTTCTCTTGTGTTCTTTTGTTTTATTTTTCTTCTCCAACCCCCTAAACTATTTTTATTATTTTCTTTTGTAACAACTCAAGTATCTTAGATATAATAGGATTTTTTTATAATAATAATTCGGGGTACACTTACACACACCTACATCTAATGGTTAATGAACATACGGTTTTTGTGGATGGCGAATTGCTGCCTCACGAAACGATGATTGTTCAACACTCATATAACACCTTCAAAGGTGGCCATTAAGATGTCACAATAATTATATATGATATATAATATGTTTATGTTTCACTTAAGCTTCTTTATTTTTCTTTTGTGGCATACCTTTATGGTTTCCATTGTGGTTAAACACGATAATTTCATTTTAGGAAGTGCGGACTACCGCCCCCTCAAAGTGATTTGATTCGTTAATGCCAAATGTGGGATGTATAAAGGTTGGATTTAAAGTTATTATATATTATGTATGTTACATATAAATGATTAATATAATTCTGGAATTAAAATATACATACCTATAATTTGGTTTTAATTCCATTAATATGACATAGAAATGAAAGTAGCGTTCATGCGTACGTACGGCTTACCGTCTCCATGAACGGTGCATTTCATTTCTTACCTCTAAATGATTATGTAATATTATAAATACTTTTATATTCTGGATATATATGATATATATGATATCCAAATCATGAATATCATTCTGGATATAATGAACCTTTGACCACACGAACAACATGTAATTGTAAGAAGTCCCCTTTCGACTTAAGAACCAAGTATCGACAAAACAAACGTTATTAACATAAATGATTACATAATGATTATGAAATGGAAATAAGTTATATAAAAGGAATAATTAACTTGAAAAAGTTTCTTAAGAAAGTGTAAATTAACTCAAGTTTATTATTCAGGACGTTAAAGAACGATCGAGTCAAGTTGGACCCGAGGTAAGGGATCCAACCTCTCTCTTTCTTTTTAAGTACTCTCTTTTATGTCATTTCTTTTAAGCCCATATTTCTTATGTTTGGGGAAGTTATTTTATATTCCTAATACTTTAATTTTTATGTTAATTTTATGGGAGACCCTATTGGATCTCACAAATCTATTTTTGGAAGTTTTAAGTGGAATCATTAGGCTTCCGAGTTTTCGTAAGGGATTTTTCATCTCACTTTTATTCCCGTGACATTAATGATACGTTTGAAACTATTTCCTTTGAGTGGTGTATGTAATTCCCATTATTATACTCTTTGTGTAGTATAATTGCATTTATGGGTATTTACATCTTCATTGTATGACCCTTCTTCCATGGGGTTTACGTTTTGAAAGTTACCCAACTCGGTAAGGGGACCTTTCACCCTCCTCTTTTTAAAATACTTATTTTGTTATGTATTTTAATTCACATACAATTATGTTGGGATAAGTTATTATATATCCTTATTTATGTAAATTTTATGTCCAAGTGATGAGATAACATTTTCTCTCTCATCAACTCATTTTTTGAATTTTAAAGTGACGTCGTTAGGCTGTCAGATTTCTGTAAGGGAACTTCTTATCCCTCTTTCAATTATTTGGGTTAAACCTCTTCTTATTTCTTTTGTTATGCCAAGATTATGTGTGGAATATATATGTTGTAATTTCCAAAATCCTTTTTGTGGATATAGTATTTCTACACATAATGATCTCATTGATAAATTCTTACGAACTTGTATGGGAAATCATAACTCAATCTCATTTAATTGAGTTTAATATCTATGTCATTGGTTTTGTTTTTCCAAGATTATGTGTGAATGAGCTCTGATTGTTTCACACTTAATATCCACTTATATTGGGTGTATTTATATTTCTCACACATAATTATGTGATAGATTTATCCTTAATTTAAGGATACCATATTTATAATGGATTTCATCTCAATTAACATTTCCATTGAGACTTCATTGTTGTTATGCACCAACTCACTCTTATATGGTGTGTATACTGTACTTTCACATATTATTTCATTAATACCTTTATTCTCATGATATTATAAATCTCAAATGACATGTTATTCCAAAATTATTTGTATTCAAGAGTCTCTCATTTTGTTAAAAACTCTTTAACAAAAATATCGTTTTAAATGTTTTAAAGATTCAACATTATAAATCTTTATCTTTAATGTCCATGTTTTCAAAATGGTTTTCAGTATTTATTTATATGGACATTAATGTTTTAAAATTATAATTCCAATAAAATCTTCAAAGTGGCACGGGAAACGTTGATTCAAAAATATATTTTAAATGATTTTTGAAAATGGATTGATAAATTCAATATCTTGGAATTACTTATTTTGATTGAAAATGAAATGTTGTTATTGAAATGTTTATATTATCAATATTTTATGTGTAATTATGATACTTGGATATTTTAAGGGTGGTTATGTGATAAACCATATGACGGGTGGTGTCGTCAATACCAAGACAGGTGGTTACGTTATAACCTCCAATGCATTGGGTATGGAAGTCGGCCGTATGGCTATTCCATTAATTATGTGTGGAAGTCAACCGTATGGTTATTCCATTTAAGTATGTTTATGTCCCAAGTTACCTTTATATGTTATTTGTTCTATATATGGGTTTTATGGTAATCTTTTGGTTACAAAAGGGTAAGTAATGATATTTTATTCCGTGAAGAGTTTTTACTACTTTCTAAAGGTGAAAGGTATTACTTTGATAAAGTGTACTTGGTTTACTTGTTGCTTTGAAAAACTAACAGTTTTCCTTCTTTGTGTATCCTTTAATGAGCTTTTTATGGTCACCCCAAGTTTTTGAAAATTTTTTCTCAGGACTTAAAGTGGAATAGGGTCAAGGATGGGATCAAGGAAAAGTCATGCTATCTAAAACATGGAACTAGACATGTTTCTTTTTAAGAGTTTTTATTTTATGGAAACTTAGTACAAGTGTCTACTTTGTAATCTTTTGAGATGTAATAGTTATGTCGTAATTCTCTAATAATCTAAACCTAAAAAGATCCTCAATGTGAATTATTCATTTAATTCAATATTAATTAAGGTTTACGGTCGGGGTCTTATACTACATTACGAAACTATGTATACTCATGGAAAAACTAAAAACATCCATTACAAAGATATTAGAATAATTCCCTACAAATACCATTATCCTCAAGAAATTTAAATGACAAAAACATTTAAAATCTTGGATTATATTGATACCCATTATAAAATACAAAGATAATATTGAATTTTTCATAAAATTGATCTCTAAAATATGTATTTCTCACCAAACATATGTTAACCACACAAAGAAAGGACCCATAAAAATCATATATAGCTACTCATGCCCAATATCACACTTCCATCCTAGGAGTATGAATTATATTACTCTCTAAAAAAACATTTAATACCTATATAATGCAAAATCCAAACCCAGGTTAACCCATTTAGATATTAAAAATATGGCTAACTCAGTATATATTTGATCCAATGTCCTTTTTTCACACATAAAACCTAAATTTTCTACACCAACTAAAAATGCATAGCATATTCCTACTAAATAAGGAATAACAAACATGAATAAAATTTATAACATGAGATTTCCAATACAAAAAACTACAATATAAGAAATTTAGTTTTTAGAAGTTCAAATTGTTGAATTATAATAGAAACAAAATGCACACAAACCAATACTCACCCTTATATTTTAAAAACCTCTTGGAATCCAAGGGATTTCTATCAATACCAAACTAAAAAAACCACTTTCCTAGATAATTAAATTCTTTTATACCAATTATATTGATCAAAATATAATCAAAATATAGTTTCATAAATCTTTTTCTACATATAATTCCCAAAAAAACAAAATTCTAGATCACTTAAAAATAATTGTATCCATGATCCATTTCAAGTGAAACCAAAATAATAAACCATTTTACACAAACATTAGGTCTTTACATGAGTTTTCCTTTCAAAACTAGGATATTTTCATAAAATATGATTTTCTAAAAAATAACTCATCATGATAATAAATTCCCTATGGACACAAAAAATCACAATCAATATCAATTATAAAATCCCCTTTAGTAAAAATTAATCTAATCACCTATTATAATTTAATCAATCATACATAGATTAAATTTTTTGTTGTATAAATTATTTGTGGATCCTGATGAGGAAAAAGGTAAAACACCACCACCCAAATAATCATGTTCATACCCTAAGAATTATATTACCATGGTTAATTAATAGACCAATGGATACTATTTTATACCTCTATATTATCATAAATACTATATATCCCTCTACGGTTTTACCAATTTATCATCACATACATCCCAATGGTGTTTGTATAAACATTAAACATCCGGTCAGTATATGGGTTTTTTTCAATGTCATGTTTCCCAGGAATGAACCTGATATACCTCTTGAGTCCCAAAAATCGATCTTTACCACCAACCAACAATATCCCATCCAATTATAAAATCTTATACAATTTAGTTATTCCAAAACATTTATTTATGAAAAAAAACCTAGGTGAGGATGTGACATGACCTCAAACATTTCTCCTTGTATACCAAAGGATATTGACTAGAAATAAGAGAATAAAAAATAAATGATATAATAGTCAGACGATATTAAATTTCAAGGTTCATTCTTGAATGTAACTAAAATTCAGAATAACTCATCAATATAATAAAAGTACATGAAAATAGCTATATGAAAAATATATACAATAGTTCGAACATATTCAGGAATAAATAGATGTAAAAAATCTATACGATCAAAAAATGTAAAATAATTTAGTACTAGAAATAGAACTATAACATAAATCATATAAAAGAAACAACAAGACACCATTTCGTAAGATTATGGAAATCATAAAGTATCTGATATAAAAAAATTTAACCCAAATAACCCAATAAACCAGTCAAATGATTGAACTCCACACACTAATTTTCCTATACTACATTACAAGCTAAAAGTGATAAATTTGGAAGAGAGAACACATGATGTTCTACTCATGTATATGGAATCCCATTCCATGAACATTGGTAGGGGTGAGTCTAGAAACCAAGTAGTAATCACTAATGAATCACTAATAATTATTGTTATAGTGGTCATGTGTACAAGGATGAAATACCAATATGGTGTATAATTTAGACTTGTCAAATACAACCACCAAAAAACATAATAGATAATTCACATACAAGCTTATTCCTCAAATCATCATCATCATTTAAGGGATCTATGAAACAACATATTACCTATTTTATTCCATGGTCGTAAAATAGTTATATGATTTTATATATCTCATGACATACATAAAGATAATTTGTAGAATATCTTCCTAACCCTATGCGACTCCCTAAATATAATAGGTATTTCTTGCATCAATTTGAAAACCATACATTCTTACTAATGTTTTGGTGTATGTCCAGATCTTACTACACTTTCTCACACATGGATAGTTACACTTCCAGTGTAATGCATCACATTACCTCTTATGGTTGGACCCCACATAATAACTATGACCATGTATTATCACTCAAGGATAGCCACACATTATGTTTCAAGGTACACCTTCCAACCTAATCTTGGGGGTTATATGAAAACAATCCAAAATTTTTCTGATTAAAATAATCACTATAAGGATCCTCAACTGACCCAATTATCTATTCCATGAGAAATGTACGATAGGGATATCCATCAACCACATCCATGGTGACCAATAAAGTATATGAACATGATAATAATTATGAAATTAATTGCTATATAAATGAATGAACTCATCACTTGAACACATGTTCCCATTTTATAAGTCCCCCATATATATATTTAGATCTATTGCTGACTCTAAGACCACCTAACACATGAATTATATCCCCCTCTCAGTAGAAAATTAGTAATGGTTCCATTAAAAATAATCCCCTCTTCCATAAAATTTGTCAATCCCATCAATCTATACAAAAGATATCACATTGGTACCCCCAAAAATATCACAAAAAACTCATGAATTAATAAATTATCAAGAAACAAGAATAAATATAATGAAATATCAATAATAAATCACAATATTTATATATGAAGGGGAATACAAGGAATTTACCATGCAAGATAAAAAGGGGAAAATCATGTTTTCATTTTTTTATTTTCTTTATAATCCATGGAAAATTTAAATTCAAAAAACATTTGGATAATTCATCACATATTTTCTTTCTCAACCTATGACCATAGCCATGTTGAACCAAAATGTTCTTTTCAAAACCCAAAAATTAATTTGAAATTCCATTTCATATTCCATTTCAAGGTTTATCTCAATTCCTCTAAAACAACTTTTAAATTAATTTATATTAAAACAATATTTTTAAAATGTAAACCACCTTTTCCTTTATATACAGTCAATCCACCAAAAAAATACAAAATACGTTCCATTAGAACTCATTCTACCAAATCACTTGTATCTAAACAGTAATTAGGCTATGTAGTTTGTGTTGGTTATTCGGATTATCCATTCCCATGTCAATTTATATAGAAAAGGTCACCCTAATCATGTAAACCATGTAGATAGAAAATATAATGATTTTTTTAAAATCACCAGATAACTAATAACACAAAATATCTATAATTATATAATTTAATCAGTGTAAATTTCACCCAAATTCATTAAAAATAACAAATATATAGGTTGTTAAACAAACGTAAAACATCATAATTGAAGATTCTTGAAAAAATGTATCCTAGGTCCCCCTTTAATATATGAATTAAAGCCTAAACATATAATAATATTCAACAATACATTGGTGGAATCATCTCCTAAAACACCATCCATGTGACATGAAACTGTATAATTCAATGGAGTTTAACAAATAGGACAAATGGAGAATCATACAATTTTTTTTATAGAAAACCCCTTTAGAATAATCTAGATAGAAGGGGGGAATTATGTCGATGAAGGAAGAAGAGTTACTCAGACACCCTCACTTGGGCATCCACCTTGAGAAACGCTTTTCAAATTTCATATTTTTAAACCCATATAAACTTCCATCATTCCCCTTTTAAAAATATTTATATAAGTTATTTCATGGAGTGACTATAATGTTAACACGGCGATGACTCCTTCCAAGGTCCATGTTGTGGTATAGCCTGTTTGAGTAACTACATGATGGAATGTAGGAATATTTTATGATCATATACATAATACCCTTACAGAGTGGCCATAATAGTCACAATGAGATGTCACCATGGTATATCCCTAATGAATCCAATATTCTCTAGGTCAAGTTGTGACTACACTCGAGAAGTTATATTGGACTATAGATATGGAATCGTCACATCATGGAACCTTCTTCTTGACAAAAACCACCTAACAATACCTAACATCCATTCCATGGAAACACTAACCAAGTTTTGACTCCACTAAGTAATTTCATGATATTGTTCATAAAGTATAATTTAATATAAGAACTCACGTGATCTCCTGGAATGAATTATTTTATGGAATTCACACTCTAAAATCATCTTATAAACCAATTTAAAAATTATGTATGTTTTCATTCCTTACTTGAAAGAAAAAAATTCAGATTACCCAAGAAAATAATGATTTTTAGTTTTTTTAATAACATCATTAAATACATTAAAAAATATGGACATATCAGAATCTATATAGGAATTTCATACATTTAATAATGAGTTTATTCTATGTCTTGGTAAAATTGGTCATATGAAAATTCATTCTCCCATATGTTTTTTTCTAACAGACTTATAAATACATATTTGTATGATATATATTAAACAAAATCCACTTTCAACATGAAGGAAACTACAAATTTTAATTGGGGAAACTATATTCATACATTTATTGATTCTAGAATTCATATTTATTATTAATTCTATAATTCCCACATCAAGATGAAATTTATGGTTTTTACATATGGATTACATTCTTTGTCAAGGTTGTGATATAAAATTATTTTAAAATTTACCCAAAATCGTTTTTGAATGAGTAATCACAAGGAATTACATAACATATGATTCATTGTGAAGTTAATGGTAGATTTAAAGAAATTAAAATATTTTCATGGATGTTTTAGATATGGTTTAAAATATTATGGCATTGGATATGATATATAGTGAAATGCCACAATGTCAATAAGTCTCTTGTTTGAGTAGTATATTTACATATATGTTCAATGAATCTCTCTATTATAATTTATTATATAGTAATGTAATATGGAATGAAATATATAATAAATAAGTGAATTGTTTCATGTTATATTAGAGTAATTTCTTTTAGTATGATATGTTGATAACATAGAAACCTTCATGGCTTGAAAGTGGAATGTTATGGATTCAAATCCTCCATGTATTATATATGTAATTACTAATAGGTGTTTCAGAAGTTTAAATTTATAAGTAAAGATAGAATGGATGTGGTGTGACAAATTTTCTCACTACATGAAATTTACCCATTTGTTTTACTATTATATAAATAAATTCATGGATTACCACTGGCATTTTATATCATATTGTGGAGGTAAAATAAAAAAAATATTTTATGTATCTTATATATTAATGATAATTTTTTATTATGTTACTTTTTTTAGTTTTAATAAGTGGATGATCCTAGGTATGAGGTTTATAATATTATCTACACCATTGATGAAATGTTAATATGTCCTTAGAATCGTTTAAATTTAAGCTTTCTATTTTTTATATTGAAAAATAAAAACTCTAATATCTCAAATTTTCTTATTATTTTACTATATTAGTACAATATATATAGGATCACATCCCAAAGGTATAATTTGTTTAGTTTTATTAGGAGACTAGATATATACACGACTTTCACATCACATTAGAAAAAATAAAATAAAATATAAATACTCTAGAGATAACATTATTACTTCTTCTAGTAAATCATATAAATAATTCATATATCCCTTCTTGGTATCCTGGGATAAGAATACATAATAACGAGTGAGATCAAATTCCCAGTAAGGGAAAGTGTATAATAGAATATATCAATGAATAAATAAATAAATAATAATTTGAAATAGATAAATAATAATCAATTATTATATATATATAATATAATAAAAAGGAAACTAAATACAAGGATAGAATATAAATACAAATAATCACATGGATAAAAGTAAGTTTATTCATGATGATAAAATGTATACTTTCAGACAACATAATCTTATCATCAAAGGATTTTTCCATGAAATTTTACATAAATAGGTATGGATTACTTCAACTACCAAAACTAAATTTTCACATTTGACCAAATGATGCATATAGAGGATATTTTTATACCCTATATAAACTTTCTATGTCTAATGGATTTATTATATGAATGGACTGAATAAAATTCCAATACATAGTCAACATAAAAATTCATTTTGAATATCTAGAATATAAAATGATAATATTTTCCCTCTTAAATAATAAGAACAACATGATTATTATCCATCTTGAGTAATATATAAAATGGAATCATTAGAGTGTGTCCCATGTGAAGAATAAGATTCATTAAAAGTTTTTTACATTGATGATTATATTTTTGAAAGATCACAGAAATGTTTTTGTGGAAATTAATACTTTCATTTTGAATCTATATAGTTGAAATATAAAAAATTCAAAAATATAAAGAATTTTATTATTTTAAAATAACAATGGATACCTATAATTTATGTATAATGTAAAATAACATCCATGAAAATGGGAAACTTTGTCTATATAGTAAGAGTTAATACATTTATTCTATTAAAACCTTGAGTAAAAAATAATTCATTCACAAAATGAAATGAAAAATACTTTTAAACATTTTCATGTAATTGAAACATTAGCCAAAATAACGTTAATCAATCACAAAATAATAGAAAAAAATTTCATGAAAACATATTTTTTTTGAAAAATATGGACATAGAATAAAATTATTACTAACGAAATATTTAACATTGATTTATCTTTAAACAATTATTTTAGACTTCGGAGTTGATAGAGAGAAAACAATTTATTAAAAACATATAATTTCTAGAAATAAAAATTATAGGATAAAATGTTTTGGATTTATGATTGAAATATCATCTATTTCCCCCAACAAAATCATTAAAACGATCAGCCCTGAATAAGTATTAGATTATGAAAAAAACCAATACATCAGGTATGAATTTAATCATAGGTTTTTTTAGACTCATATAAAATATATATAAATTTATTATACATATATACCAGAACTATATTCATATATATAATACCATATATTGTTTATTAAAAACCTCTTATCAATCGTTCCTTAACAATCTTTCATTTTCTTCATCACATTGAGTGTTAACTACTTCATTTTTCATATATGTTTCTATCCAATAATAATGGTCCTAACATCATGATCATGGTCACATATTTTAAAATATATTAATCATGTGATAAAAATAATATTTAATAATAATATATACTTTTAAAACCATTCATCAAAAATGGTGATGAAACAATAATTGGGTCACATCATAGAGATGGAAGTATATAAGTGCGCAAGAGTTACGTTTCAACTTTAGGTTGGATAGAAAAATTTAACGTAAATAATAATTAATATCTAAATAATAATAAGTATATAATAAATATAAAACATATATATTAAATGTATATTTATTTAAAACCATGTAATGTGTAAATGATAAACAAATCATTTCTTCCTGTGGAGGTGGTAGTCCACACATATGCACAAGTGACGTTTTTTCCAACGGATTGGAAGGAAGACTAAAGATAATATATTATAATTATATAATTATAATTATGTAAAAAATAACATATATAATTGTTAAATACATCATAGAAACAACCATTAATTATGGTTTTGGAAAATGAATCCTATCTCCATGTGGGTATGGTAGACCTCACTACACATGAAAAATATGTTCATTTACCATTTGATGGAAAGGTGGAAAATTGTATCCCCTTAAACATAATAATATATAATTGTATTCAAGATACTATTTTCATTATGTTAGGATTCGTAAAATATATTTATAGGATGTTCAATAAGAAATAAACTTAAGGTAAAGGCTGTTACCTCTTATTGGAGACACATCATTTGGGTTACAGCTTACACCCTCATAGGATTGTCATGTGAGAAGACTAAATGATCAAGAATGAAGGTAATGAATATATGATGGTTTTTGGGAGGTATTTTATAATATAAATTTATTTATGATATTTTAAGGGAGGAAATGAGGATCGCTTTTACATGTGAGTGGTGGGACACATGTGGAATTACATAAAAGATATCAATAATATAAGGAGACTTTCTTTTTTTAGGGGCTCCAAATGTCTAAGAATTAAAATTTATTATTTTTAAAGGTCTAAATATCTTTAAAAAATAGTAATTATATATGTTTATGTGGAATTAATTCCCTTATCTCTTAGTTTAACCACTTAGAAAACTCATTCTAACCTTAATCATCGAAGAAAAACATTCTCTCTTTTTAATATTCATTATAACTAAAAATTTATTTAACAAGATTTAATTATATAAATTATGAAAATTAAAAAAATTAAATCAATTTTAAATTATTAAACTTAAATAATTGTTAGAAATAAACTATAAAAAAATGCGTAAAACTCTATAAAAACCAAAAAATATATATTTCTTGCATAAAACTAAATTTATTTTCATTCATTTCATTGTAAAAATAACTATATCAATAATTAAATATTTTATAGAATAAATATTATATAATTATTATTATAATTATCAATAAATAATGATTTATCTAAGTTATTACCTTAAAAACACATTACTCACATAAAAAAGGTTTTTAGAAAAATTCATTTTTCATTTGGAAAATAATCATACACCAAAATAAAGTATAATGTTGATTCATATGTAATTAATTATATTATTTATCTTTAAATGAGAATTACATTACATTAATTTAAAATTGATAAAATAATGGTACTTCAAATTACATGGTTTAATGAAAATAAATTAGGTTTTTTAAAAAATAATTAGTTTTCATTATTTAATAAAAATGCATCTTTTGAGAAGAATCCAAAAAATTAACAGTAAAAATTATTGAAAGTATTATATAAAAAATTACATTCATTTGATCAAATATTTATATGAATGGTATAAATAATTTAAAATTTCAACACAAAATAAAAAAAAAATTTGAAGAAAATTTATTTTTGAAACATAATATTTCTTTAGAATAATTGAGTACATATATATTATTAATAAATAAATAAATTTCCATAGTATAAACCCATTATAAATAATTTTAATAATGATGTTATTCCTATTTATATTTATAATTTCATGGATAGTAAATAATGGTGGAAGTTAAAAAATATATTTATATTATATCATTGTTATCATAAAGAAAGAGGTTTCTTGTTAGGAAAGATATCACACAAATATTTATTTTAAGCCATTTTATAGGGTGTTAGAAATGATAATGAAAATTTTATAATCTAGTAAATTTATTGGTGGGAAAACATTAAATAAAATTGTATAAATAAAAATAGTATGTTTAATGAAATATATGCAAGGATATTTTTTTATTGAAGGCCCTTGTATGAAATGATTTTATGATATAATGTATTGGGAGGAAGTAATCTTATTTTATTGATAAATTAAACACATGTAACATTAATTATTGATGAATAATTAATTTTTTTTGGTTTAAGTGTTCATATTTATGACGTCTTATAACATTTACATAACTACTTTCTGGTACAATCTTTTTTTTTTCTTTTCTATCCTTGTTTTTTACAGGGATTATTTAGTTTTCCTTCTTGATGTAGCCTTTTGAGGTGTTAGGATTGAGTTTTGTTTCTCATTTTAGGTTATAAGAGGTGTCTAGGAGTTTTCAATATGGCTGTACATGGATTAGTAGCCAGAAAGGCTATAAGAGATCCACTAGCTAACCGATGACGTCCACTAACAAGCCAATCGAAGTTAGCAAGTACTGTTTTCCATCATGATATTCGCTTTCCCAGAGTTTGAAGTCCACTAGCACAATAGTGGGGATTATAGTGGGACATGGCTTCTTCCTCGAACCACCAGATAGCCATTTAATGTTATAGGCTATCCAACAATGCTGATATAGTTGGGCAAAATAGTGGTTGCATCCAATATTTTTTATTTCAAACTTTTTTTTCATTATAAAATCCTCTTCATTGAAAAAATTCATCCTAAATGATTATGGAGGTTTTCAATATATTATTTTATCCCTTCCATCATATAAATATCATATATCAATGTTTATAATGAATCATTAAATCTATCTCAGTAATTCTATCCCTGATGTATTAATGAATTCAATTTTTTATCATGTTTCTTCAGCCCTGTGATATATGAAATCATGGGATAATTATAAACCTGTGATTTTATTTGGGAATATTTTTTTAAGTATCCCTTCTTTATTAATTTTATCACACCTTATCCCTATGATTGAGGAACCTTTTATGGTGATTGTTGATATCATGAATTCTCATAAGTGGTTTTGTAATGAAGTTCATATTAATTGTAATCGTTTTTTGTTTATTTATTTAAAAAGGGATTTCTAGTTAATTTCTAATAATTTATTTTATAATTTTGATAATTTTTTTCAAAATTTCACGTTGTGTGTGTGATGAAATATCATGGAAAATGGATATTTAAATAAATTGTTGATTTCATGTAATATGATCATGAATTGAGATGAATTATTTTGATAATGAACATTGAGAAGGGAAGGCAATAAATAATTTATGAATTTCAAATGAAATGAATTATTTTAAAATATTATTGATTATATGAAAAAAATTATGTTTCTTTATGAAATTAAATTAATCTTCTTTAAACATGGATGTAGGGATTATTAAAATGATTTGAGATTGAATGAAATTAATGATATCCATATATACAATTGATATCCTTGACGCACATGTGATCCTTGGTGGCTGGGTGAAATGATATGAATAGTAGGCATGTAATGGCTCAATGTTTTAATCTATTAATGATGAAAATAATAACTAAAAAATTATGAGGTTTGTAGGTAAATATTTTTCATGGATTCACATTACCTATAGGTTAGGAATATAGTGATACATGCACATTAGTTGATGTATTTCAACATGAATTTTCAGACCTGTTTTTCAAGATTTAACTAACAATGGGAATCATAACCATGATGCAATGATTAAAAATGATCTATACTTTTATCTATTTATTAATATATTTACTCATTATTTTTTGATAGATATTTCCATTAATACATATTTGGATGGAAATTAAAATTTTTACATATTAAATACTTTCCTTTGAAATTTTTCAAAATACCTATTATTGTGTCTATTGTGAAAATAATATCATGCATTGATTTATTTATAATCTTGAACATTTTTTTTATTATATATTGATTTATTATAAAATGACTAGTGAGATCCTATAGGGATATTGTTTTTCATATCCAACAATTTCCTTTAAAATTTGTATCCGTTCTTATAAAAGGTTCAAGAAAAGGGAAAGCCCCACATGGGGTTTGTCGGTGTTCTTTTTAGAGGAACCTTGTGAGTTAGTAGTGACATGGAGAGTACATGATCCACTTATTATGAAGAGATATTTTATTGATGTTGCGTTTGATTTATGGTCCTTGTTGATTTTTAGAACTATTATCCCAATGAGGTTTTTGGAATGCTGAATTTTTACATAATATTTCCATTTTTATTGTTTTTTTCTATTAATTATTGAGGTGAAATGATTCACTTTTATGGATACATAATCACTTGTTAGTATCCACCATTGATTGGTAATTCCCTTCTGGTTATGTCTAGATTAAATCAAGTACCTTTTTTGGGTTATTGATAATTGTTCCATTAAATATTAGTATCAAATTAGTTTTTGTATCTTCATGGATATTGGTATGTAGTTTGATATTTCTTGGTAGACAAGTGATTGGATTTTTTGAACCTAAGTGGTAGGGTATGTGTAAATATCTAACCATATCTAATCGAAACAAGCCTTATGTTACCATGTGCAATTGATAAAAATTATCACTAATGATTTATTTGATCAGAGTATAGACTGTTCTAGAACACTAATATGAGAATTTATTTCCAACTCGATTTATGATTGACAAAGTTTATATTCCTACGTCTCTTGAATGGTGTTTCTATATTGGTGGTTTATGTTGTGTAGAAAATACCCATAATAATATATCTAACTAGGCTTTAAGAGGGAGGTATAGATGAACCACAAAGTTAAAACCTCTATTAGACCAAATCCTTAAAGAGGTTTTATCATGAAAATAATATATTTATTTGAGACATCATAATCAATTAAGGTGAAAACTATTGTCTTCAAGTATCAAGGTCCTGGAAGGAGGTGGTGATATGTTATATATATATAGATAATATTAATGATAAGTTAGAGTGGATAAAAATTAAGTTAATTTTTATAGTGTAATAATAATAAGAGTAGATGGTTTTGGCTATGTCCATGAGGTTCCTCTACCTTACTAAGGTGAATGGAAAGTAATTAAGTACACCAATCATATTGCTGACATTTCTCAGTTCTCACCTAACAGAATGTTGAATGTTAAAATGAATTCCTTAGGGTTTTATTGGGTGTTTGATCATATATTCTGATCTCAGTTATTTATACCAAAGATGAACATTTATATTAATATTTTAGATCAGGATCTGATGGCGGAGACTAACCTAAATGGTATGTCAGTGTTAATTGGAGTTACTCCTACTCTTAGTGGATTCTTTAGTTTCCCCTTTATAGAAAAGGAAAAGTGAAATTTTTCTCCCGGTGGAAACATTGGTGGTAGTGATCGACAGAGGAATTACTCTAATCCATATACATTTAAAAGAAAATTCCCACTATATTTCATCCACTGTTGATTGTTTTGACATTGTATGTGTTCATTCAGAGTAGCAAAAAAACTAGAGCTCATACAGATGATCATGTCATGTATTGAGGGTTTTCCATGTTTTTCCACATTGTGTAATGGAACAGTGTCATCATTAATTATATGAGATATGTCACAGTGAGATTCATTAATAATAATATGGGTCCATTACTAAAAATGAACAATGATGCTTCTTCACATTGTGGATGATTCTGTAGTTTGAACTGATGTGGGTCCACTAACAGTGAAAGGTTCCAGTACTATTGTTGTATCTTAAGAGACTAATTTATTTGATCTTTTTATTCACATGTTTTTATTTTTACCATCACTATAGACATGTGAAATATTACTTTGGAGATCATTCCTTATGTGATAGAAATTGTAACCACTCTCAAGATGATGAGAGAGCGGGTCCTCCAAAGCCCCACTTGTGTTTTATATATATAAGAGATCAATATTATTTAGTATTTTTTTTGGTTTCTTGAGATAAATCCACTTAATATCATTATCATAATAGATTGGATGTTCACAAACAAGACTAGGATTGAATTTTATCATCGGTTGGTGTCCTTTTCTACTCCTAGTGGGGAGTCTCTTGTTTTTTTATAGAGAATGAGACCCAAGGTATGGATAATCCAAACCTCATATTCATGATATGGTTTTGATTATATTAGTTAATTATTTTTAACTGGATTATTAATGTTTGTGTTTTTATCTTTCTCCATCATTTATTTATTTTCAATAAGAGTTTTTATCAGATACATTTGGTTACCCAATAGTAAGGTAGGTGGAGTTTTTGATTAACTTATTGTCAGGTATACAACCTATATCAATTATATATTATCATATGGTACCAAATAAAATAATTGAGTTAAAGAATTATTTCAATGATTTTATTTCCAAGGGATTCATTCATCTCAGCCTATCTCTAAGGCATACATCATTTTTTATCACTAAGAAGGTTGATGAAACCCTTCAATTGTGTATTGATTTTTGGAAATTCAAATGGGTTTCATTACGGTAATGGGTTTTGTTTTCATACATTGATGATTTTTGGACTATATGAAATAGGATAAGTTGGTATATAAGATTTTTATTTGTTCAAGTTACCAAGGGCTTATGATAATGGAGTATGATATCTGCAATTCAACATTCTAGAGAAAGAATGTATTCTTTCCGTATCATTTTATTCTATTTTGTCTGACCAATACACCTATTGTGATTTTGGTGGTGATGAACATGAATTTACCCCAATATATTTACTTTTTCGTTATGGTATTCATGGATAACATCTTGGTTAAATCTAAAACCTCAGATATGCACATCATTTTTGAGTAGTTTTAGATATCTTGTGTAATCACTGACATTATTTCAAGCTATGAAAATGATAATTTTGTATTTTACATTAAATGTTATTAGGGAACATGGTCTTCTAACATGGTTTTTTCATTGATCTTCAAAAGGTGAAATATTTTTATCGTGGGATGTACTATAGAATATATATTATATTAATAAAATTTTGGGTTTAGAAGTGTATTATTTAATGCTCTTAAAATATTCTTCAATATATAATTCTATATTGAATATTCTTACTTGGAATAAAATGAATATTTTTTGGGATTTTGGATGTCCCACATCCATTGGTGAGTTTAAGAACTGTCTAACTTCAACTCATGTATTATCTCTTTCAGTGGCTAGGTTGGGCTATGTGGTATTTTATGATGCATCAGGTTCAATGTTGGGATTAATTCTCATGTAAGGTGATAATATAGGAGATTTTTATTCCCGTTAGCATCAATTACACAATAAAAACTATCCCATACATGATCATGAACTCATAGCTATGATGTACAACCTTAAGTGTTGGCATAATACCTTATTATAGAATGGTTTTTATTTTACTTTGATCATAATAAGTCAAGTTACATCTTCTCACTAAAACAACTGAATCAACATTACATACGATGGTTGGATTACCTTTAGTATTTTTATATTGATATTTTCTACCCCTTAGAATAGGAAGGTTTTTGATGACACATTGAGTAATAATCTGCCATCTTAGCTTATAAAGTAATTGTTAGAGGAGTGTCATCTTATGGATATTTTTTCTCACACGTACATGTTGGGATTCTTTATATTGTTGGAAGATCATCAGTGAATGGTCTCTATATTCAAAGCACAACCTTCAATTGAAGAAATGTTTTTCCATTACAATAATTTAATGGAATTTTGTGATGGAGGATTGTCACCATTACTAATGGGTGGCTCAACCAGTTAAAATGAAGAGGATTTATGATATAGTTTTTTATTTTTTTTGGTAAGGTATGAAATGGTACATCACTGAATTTGTTTCCCATTTTTATACTTAATATAATATAAAGGTCATTCACCAAATGTTTTCATGTTTTCTATAGATCCTTCCTATATGTACTTTTATCTTTGATGATACATTGATGGATTTTTTGGATGGGTATCATTTTAGACTTCAAGGAAAGAATGTTATTTGGTTGGTGGTTTATTGATTAACCAAATGAGATCACTTTATTCCTATTCATGATACAACCAGAATTTAGGATATATGAAATCTATATATGAAATAGATTTTTTTGTTGTATAGTAGACCATATTCTATTGTTTTTTTATTATTATCCTTAGAAAACATATCATTATTTGGAGTATCCTTTGTGAGTCTTTTGGATCTGAGGTAAGGTTGATAATAGTGTGCCTTCTTTTGATATATATTTATATAGAATAGTGAATAAAGATTCCTAAAAACAAGTTATGTTCATGTGATCATGTATTTATATTATCATGGGAAATAAATTTGGGTTTGGTTGAGTTTTCCTAAAACAACATATAAAATTCATTCTTTAAAATTTCACCCTTTGAGGCCTTGTATTGGAGTCTATGTGAATATGCACTTTTTTGGATGATGATTGGTGATGATTACCTTATGGGACCAAATGTTTTCAAAGAATTTATGATTAAGATATAGATTTTTCAATTGAGATTGGGGATATAATATCGCTAATATAAAATCTATGTGGATCATCATCGATGTGCTTTCAAGTTATCAATTATAAACTAGGTGTTCTTGAGATGTTTGACATTTATTTCTAACTAAATGAATGGAAAATGAGGGATGTTAGCTCTAAAATATGTTTTACCATTTAAGGTTGATTAGTGGATTGGGAAGGTGGTTTACCATATTAATTTTCCACATATAATGAAATTGACCAGAGATGTGTTTCTTGTGTCGAAGCTTAGAAAATATCGTTTATACCTGCATCATGTTTTAAATTGGGAGGACCTCGATGTGGGACCTAATATGTAACATCCATATTTTTGAGAGTGGAATGAATTATTTTAATTTTTTTTGAACCATTTTTATGTGGTCTTTTGGAGTAATCCTAGTAAGTACAACCTGATGCTCTTCATTAGTTCTTGTAATGGAAGGTAGAAGGGTGTTGGATCCTAGTTGTAGAACTAATTAATGATGTGAATTACTCGGGATAAACCCCTTGAGTTTTATAGGGAATGAATTCAATACATTCTATGAATCCAACTCATGATGTAATTTTTTTTTCCATTGATGGAAAAAAGATCTTGAGGAATTCACAACAATAATTCTAGTCATGGTGTAAATTTCTTATGACTAGCTTTTTTTAAAAGGGAAAACCCTTTTTTCTCCAACAAAAGCCACACACATGGGCTCCTCTTCTCCTATATCCTAGGTTCCCTTGGTATTTATTCCTCCAGTATCTAATATGACCATTTTTGGTCCCATTGTAAGTTCATATTTAAGAGATTTGATTCACTTCCTTCATTTTTAAATTTACTCCACCATCATCAGAGATTTTTTGGTGTGAGATAACATGCCAAATTCTCATGGTTTCGACTATTTTGACAACTTATTCCATTATAGATTGGTCAATATCCTAAAAACGGATGATCAGTTGTTTACCAAACTAATTTACTTTATCTGATTCATTTAACTAAATGTATATTTGTATTTAGAATGTGACATTATGATTCTCACCAGACTCCTCTGGTAACACCTTTGAAATTTCTAATAAATTAAATTAAAAGACAACCCATTTTTGATGTAGTCCAATAAATTCTCAATTTAATGTCATCGTGTGACCACCCCAAAGATACCCACCTCATAGAATGTTAATTCAGTAAAGTAATAAGATCTTTATGTCTGGAATTGATTTAAATGACTAGTTTAGGTGTGTAATATTCCCCTTATAATGAATTTATTAAATTTTTTAAATGGTATGAATTTCATGCTATCTAAACCCATACACTTTCTTCGAGATAAAGGTGATACAAGGTTCCTTACGTAACGAATAATTGGATGGGATCATTGAGCTTTATAAATTAGTATTTTAATATAAATCTCTACATTCCTTGATTGATGCTAGGATTATTTTATGGGATACCTTGGATGGCCTCACAGGGTGGCTAACTCATGTACATTTCCTGTGAGAGATACCTAGTTACGTAGTGAATTACTTTGTATGGGATCGGTGGGGAATGCTGTTATACCATTCCATGAGTTGTACTTCATTCCTAATGTCTAATACCATGAATGAGATTAAAGGGTTATTCCATTTGACCATGCTGAAAGTGGTATTGGGTTCCACATGTGGATATCCTTGGATGGACTCTTATAGTGATGGATACTTATGTTTCTCCTCGATTGATACTTTGATTCCTCCTTATGGTTTACCTTGGATAGGCATGGGATACCTATTTGTTAATAATTAATTGATACTTTTCATTAATAATTAAGGTTGCATCCACTAAGACATAGAACATGCATGGGTTTGGTGTGTGTTTTCATTTTACTTTTATGACAACCCAGTTATGTTTTCCAACATGTATTCCAATGGTATTTTAATATTTATATATATATATATATATATTACATTCTTAGTTAAGGTCAATTATCACTAAGAGGTGGAGGGAGTGAATCATGATATCAATTTTTTTATATTTCCTTATTTCAAAAATTAACAGTACCTCTTACTAAATAGTTTTCACATTCGTTGAAAACAATACAATCACACATTCATAAAATATAATAATTTATAGGTTCACTACGCAAGAAGAGTAACTACTTCCTTGGTATTGTTTGTAAACAATCTAATAACACACAACACTCTATAAAACAATCCTTTTGTGTGGAATAAAAAAACTACAATACACCCTTACACCCATGTGACACATTTTTCAATACAATAGTCCATGTGATTCAACTAGAATAGAATGATGTAATAAAATTTTGTGTAACAAGTTATGAAACATGTTACCATACTACCTTGTGAATGTTCACTAATATGATCATCAAAAAAATTGTTCACTTTTTTAACCAATAGCAGGAAATAACTTCTGAGACATTATAATGATACTCAGACTAATTTACTAGTCTGATTACGATCTCTAATTGCTCATTATAATAAAATAAACATGTCAAAATAACACTGAAACAATTCTAAACTGCTTATGCCAAGTATATAAATCCATATACCATTTATTGGTCGAATTTCAAAAACTCTGATTACAATCTATTCTCTTATCCTTTATTCTTCTATCTCTAAAACAATTCTCAATAATATTCAATCCGGAAACACTTTATCTCTGGAAACATTATGCACTCCACCTTCTCTCTTCAACAGTGCATCTATGACATAATGTAAAAAGTACATCTACCTTTTATAGGTGACCCAAAAGTTTTTTGATAGGGATACTGAAAAACATTCCTAATCAACTAAATTTCATTAATAATAATGTTTTTTATACATTTTAGATGAATCTTTAACTTATTCAAAATTTATCAACTCTTCTTATACCTTCTTGAATATTATCAATACTCCAGCTCGCTTCAGACAAACTTCATTCTGATTCAAATTTCTGATTCCTATTTTTACATTATGATGGAAACATAAGGTCACTTTGATTCTCTTGACCTTATTATAAACAACCTAAAACTAAATACATCTCACTATATTGTTCAACAATAATTGTAACATTTGTAGAAAACATTTTATTTCATTACGATGATCCTTACTAACTGAAAAAACCAAAAACTCTTTAATAAAAAACACTTCGTCTCAACACTTCAATCTTTAATCTTACCTTGATAATACTTTTGAGAAAAATTCAAACATTTCTTATTTTCATCTATTCTTAAGAACAATGATCTTGAGAATGATGTAGTATTTAGTATCATCTTGTTCTAGACAAATCAGTCTCTACCTTACTCTGATAAACAATGTCAACTCCAATCTGATGGATCATAACCCAAATATTAAAAAAAAAGTTCTTATATCAATTAATTTACTTATTAAATAAAACAAAGTTCCCTCTTCAAAAAAAGAAAAAAATAATGTTTATGAAAATGTTTGACAACATTGTTGATTGATATCTACTTCACTTCTTCACATTGATCCCAATTAACATTTCTTCTTCTTTTATTCAATAGTCCAAAAAAAACTTCTAATGAAAACAAATCTGACTCGGATTCTTTTTCAACCATCACAACATCTTTTTATAAGTGTCAGTATGACTCCAATTTTCATTGGCACATCACATTCGATGGATCAATTCTTGTAGCCATTACATCAACAACTTCTTTCCTATTCTGATTAACATATAACGACTTCATTCTTTGAATATTTTTTCATGTGGATTATTTGACTAACTGAAAACAAACACATTAGGTTTCTCACATTACTATAAACCTTACCATCCTCCAATAAAATCTTTATTTGGTTATGTCATACTGATGCTCTTGAGAGCAGATGTCACACCCCAATAATTTAATACATTTTAGTTTTACAGATAAATATAATTTATTTTTTGGAATGCTTTATACACAATGTTAAAAATATGCTGCTTAAGACACTGAATTAGCTTGTGTTACACTTGAGACTGAGTTTTACCGCCTTTTAATGGTGAACCTATTTTAAAAATAAATTTTGAAAATTTTATGACTTTAATTATTAAAAATAAATATCATTATTCAATTCATATTATCAAAATTAACTTTGGTTGAATTTGATTAATTTTTTTGAGAAACATAATTTCATAGTGAATAGTTAAAATTGCTGCAATTTAGTTAAAAATATCATTTTTGTTTAAATAATTATTAATGATAAATTATTTATTAGATTTTTTAAGACTCAAATTAGATCAATTATACATAAATTTATACTGTTCAGTTCATTATAATTAATTTTACTTTCAAATTGAATATAAAAACATAACAAACCTTTGGACGTCTTTATAATATAAAAAACGTTATTTCGCCTCATCTGTAGTATTAGTGATAATCGTAATTTTCCCACTTCCATGATATGAATTTTGAAAATTCAAAAATCATTGATTTAATTAGTATTATATTTTTCTCCTATTAAAATCAAGTCAATTTTTTGACCAAAATGATTCGTGAATGCGATTAAGATTGATTATGTTGATTAAGGTACGATTAAGCTCAATAAGGGACTAAACCTTCATATTAAGGACCACAATGATGTGTATACTTGTAAAAAATCCATTAGATGAAAATAATTTGACCATGTTCTAACATGGTTTGAAATATATTTTTATTGGGATATTATTAAATTAAATATCCCTATATAAAAGGTTAAGTATGGAAAAAGAAAAAGGGAACTTTCCTTACCTTTAACATTTTCTAACATTTTCTGATATGTACAAAAAATCCTAATTTCGGTTATGGATATCTTTTTTAAATATATTGTGGTTATTTTTATCATAATAAATTATTAATAATTTTTTAGAGATGGTTTTGGTACATAAAATGCTTAAGAAACGTCAATATAGTGATTGTTCAGTTAATAATTAACTAAAATAAATGATACTATAAATTCTAAAAGTGAAGTTAATTGATTGAATTATTATATTTATTTATTTTTTATAAGAATATATCATTTTACACACATTTATACCTAATATATTTTAATTAAAACATAATATTTATATTTTAAAATTAACATTAAATAAATAATGTCAAAATTGACATTATTGTTATTTTACAATAAATTAATCTTATTAAATGATTCAAAATTAATAAAAACCCCATATTACTCCATGTTCTTTTTATGTGTTCATAGATATTAAATATGGTCAAATAATGTAATAAATAATATTTTTCAGTTAACTTATTAACCCGTATTATGTAAATATATTGATAACATTGTCTAGGTTCAAGCAACGCTATAGTGTGTCCCATGTGCTTGTTTTAAAATTAAATTCCAAAAAACATAAGAATTTTATTTTATAAATTATATATCATATTAATAATTTAGTGGATATTTATTTTATAATAATTATAACTTTAATTTACTCATAATTATTAAATTAATTATATTAGAAAACTAGATGATTTAATAAAAAACAAAATGATAAAATTGGGGAATCATTGATGTTAAGGAACCAAATTATTAAAATGCACATATTTTTATGTGGATGAGTTTTATATTGACAAATATTCTCCTTTAATACATTATGTTTCAATTTTGGAGGCTCTTTAGGTAAGACACACCACCCATTATTTAATACTATTTGGTATTTACAAAAGTGCCACTCCCCCTTCCCTATAAATGGCCACCACCTCTACCCATTCCAACCAACTTTCAAGACTCTTAAGATCCACCAATAACTACCAACAATGTATCCAAAAAACCCTTCCCACTACCTAGAATCCTCCATTTGTTCATAATGGTTTCCAAGAAATCCTTTTGGTATAAAACTGAAGAAGTTACTCGATGAAGAGATAACGCCTTCTCTCGTGCCTTCTAATTTCATTTCCATTCTCCCCTTCCTATAATTTTATTATACTATGATTAAATAACAAAAAAAGTATCCTAAATATACTAGGATATTGTTATGATATGGTTTCATCTTACACTTACACCCACCTCCATCTAATGGGTAACGAACATTCTGTTTTTGTTTACAGCGAAATACAGCCTCACGAAATGATGATTTTTAAATTTTTCCCTACCACTACTCTTGGTGCCCATTATGATGGAAAATATATTTATATAAGATATATATATGTTATTTATTATTTATTATTATTCTATAGTTTTTATTGTGAACATGAATTTATGCTATGCAATTTGCGTAAATTAGATAATTTCATTTGAGGATGTGTGGACTACCACCCTCTCAAAGCAATATGATTCGTTCATGCCATACATAGAACGTATACATGATTTTTTAAATAAAACTATATAAAATATATAGTATATATTTGATTCTGGAAATTATAAAATATATATGTATCATTTAGTTTTATTTCTTTTAATTCAATAAATAAATGGAAGTAGTGTTCACGCATATGTACGAACTACCGTCTCCATGAATGGTGCAATTCATTTATAATCTATAAATGTTATTTAATATTATAAATACATATAAAATGAGTATATATGATAATTTGGTCATGGTATAAAATTTTAATATGATGAAACCATGATATATTTAATAAGAACAAAAAATAACAAGTCAAAATGAACTTGGAAACAGTAGGCAATTAACACCCAAAATAGGTAAAATAATGAAAGAGTGTTAACAAACTGGTAATAAAATATTTTAATAAGTTAATATATGATATTATCAACATGAGTGTGGTGATTTTATTAGTTATTAACATATTTTGAACCACTATATATTTGAAAAATACCAAACTACAAAATGAAAGGATAAATTAAGGGATTTTCATCTCACTTTTTAAATCTGTGAGATTAATGTCATATTCATTACTCCCTTATTTTGTGTTCTATAAATACTTCCCATTTTGATATATTATACCATTATTTCAAATTATATCATTATATTAAACATATAAATTGGTTTTACATCTTCATGTAATCCTTGACTCAAAATCAACTCAAGTAGTAAGGGAATTCCGCCTCAACATAGACATATTTGTTATTATGAACCTATTCACTCTTACTTGGTGCATATAATACTTTTTACATATTATATCATAAATATCATAAATATCATGATATTATAAGTTGTATTTAAAGCCATAATTTCATGTGTAATGTGATATAAATGTTTCAAAGTGGTACATGACACTTTGGGATGTTTAACGATTATTCTCCTCAATAATATTTTTAATGGGAATCTTTGAGATTTCACTTACATTTTTAATTTTTAACATTATCTTGAAACAGTCTCTTAAATTTAATAAATTATCATTGGAATTTTACATAAATATCCATACAATTTTTCATGGAAATTTTTATTGCCTAAACTGTATTCCATTTTTATACTGGGTTCACTTTAAAAGTCTTGAATTATTGTTATGAATCTTTGATAGTATTACATTCATGGAATGAAACCTTGAAAGTATTAGATTATTGTAATGAAGTCTTGAAAGTGTAAGATTATTGTAATTAAGCCTTGAAATTTTTCGATTCATGGAATGAATCCTTAACATTATTAGATTCTTGGCTAGAATCCTTTAAAGTATGATATTATTGGCATAAATCCTCGAAATTAAGAGATTCATGGAATGAAGAATTGAAATTATTAGATCCCTAGAATGACACCTTCTGGATATGTTATAGATATACATAATTTATTTATTCCCTCATTTAGTATTAGTTATTGTTTTCCAATGCAATTTTTCCTCGATATATCTATGGATGTTGTTCATTCATAGTTTATTGATTTATGGAATGTGTTTTAGTTTCTTACTTGCCACATTATTTATGCCTTATCTATTTGATTGAATGGAAAATTTAATCAGTTATTTGGCTTTCTATATAGAGGGATTCATTATTTCATCCATTATACTTACCCTTATTAAAAATTTTATCTCACCCTTATTATGTTTATTTCCCCAGGTTTTGAAGAATAGAACATTTATTATGCTTTCAAGGATGTAGTTTATTTCTGTTATTGTGTAGAATGTTTTATTTTTTCCAATGTATTGTGGGTATCATGTAGGTAATATAGATTCCCAATAATGTTAAATTTAATGGTCCTTATATATTTTCATCCTTGTAATAATGTCAATTTAATGTAATAGTGCACCGGCTCCAGTCTTCTAGGGTCAGGGGGTTACAGTTGGTATCAATGGAAGTATAGGAACAACCATTGAAACTAGATTTATAAAATAATAGATTAGGGATCCCAAAGATAAGATTTAAATTGATTATAAGTATAAATAATGTCCTAGAATTTTGGTAAGGTAGAGATATTGTGGGTGTTCTTATAAATAAAACCCATATTTGGATACTAAAAGTGGATGTGGTTCTGGTACAAATGTACCTAGAAGTAATAACTCTAATATGGTGTTACAGTATTGACTCGGGGTAACATGGTACATGACAACGAGCCTCACTTCGCACCAGGTTTGATACTCTTGGGGGATATGCGTGGGATAATTCAAAATTTTATACCTATCATTATGATGGATTTAAAAGAAATGATTTCCACAAAGTAGTTAATATTTATGGTTCTTTGATTTATAATGCATAAATTTATGTTATGGGCTATACCATATTTAGAATTATATATTATGATATAATCCAATGCATTTCATTATTTAGAAATGAAGCATGGAAGGGTGAATGGTAACAATACTCATTGCCAATGTAGAGGTTTCACTACTATGAAAGTAAATGAAGTTGGTATTATAACTGACCATGTTTTGGATATATTAGGAAAGCTTTGTCGGGTTATGAAAAATAACCTCGCCTGAATGGGGAAACCTTTTCCATGAAGAGAATATCCAATACTGTATCGTTTTTTTGGTGACAGAAGCCCCCATACATTTGTGGGACTAGGAATAAAATTGAAGATGAACAATGGACTAAGTCCATGGAGAAGATTTTTAGAGCCTTGGAATGCAGTGAAAAGGAAAATGTCACACTTGTAGTTTATTTTCTTCAATAAAATGAAGATTAGTGGTGGACTTCATTCTAGAATACAAGAGAGGAAGAAGAAATTGAACTCATGGAATGAAGTACATTTAAGGAGAGATTCTTTGATAAATACTCCCCTCCTGATCAAAAAATGGAGATGAAGAGAATGTTCCCTATCCTAATGTAGAATCAGTAAGAAATTTTTGGGGATTATAAAGATACATTTATAAGAATAGAAAGGTATGTTACATATTACATACGTAATAAGGAGTTCAATATTGATCACATATTTTAGGGTCTTGAGGCAAATCATAGAAGGTAACTTCTTTCTCAAACATTATCATCCTACAAAGAGATAGTTTTATGTTATTTTGAGATGAATAAGGAATTATAAATATACTATGTATTCAAGGGATACCAAGAGAATAATTGGTATTCTGAACACCATTAAAATGGGAATGAGTCAAGTAATATTAAGGGAATGAAGGATTTTACAAATTGTGATTATTGTGGAAATAATCACCCTAGTAAACGCTTTAAAGGATTGAGAGTCTGTTATAAGTCTGGAGAAAAATGCCACCATGTGAAAGAATGAAAAGGGAGGAATAAAAATGATACTATTGAATGTTTAAACTTTAAATATACGAGTCACTATGCAAACGAATACCCCAAACATCAAGAGAAGATAACTCTAATGAAGCTAAGGGACCAAGGTCATGCATATGTGACGAACACAATTGAAATAAAATGATTGATATACTTATGTATTTGGATCAAATAAATTTCTTTAAAAGTATTTTTTTTCTATTTATCTCATTTTTTTATGTTTAAAAAATGTAATAATTTACTATAGTCCATTTTTGTTAAGAATATAGACAATCTGTGGAATGGTACCAAGAAAACTTGTTGATTGTTACGTTAAAAAAAATAAAAAAAAACCGATTAAGGGAAAGACATCCCATAATATGTTTTTGATGTAAAGATAATGATGAAGAAATGACTTATTGTATTAGTGATGATTATCTTGTTATTGGTTAATGACATATCGATAAGTGGTCAATGATATCATTTATGGAGTTTACAACACTTTTGGATTTAAGGAATATATACAATAACATGTGTCTTACTTAAGAAATAATAAATAATGCATGTTTATAATAAATTTTTAGGGTAATTTGAGTTATTATCATATTTGAAAAGGATATATGATGAATTTATTCGCATGTATGGAATGTGAAAATTTATTTTTCACTATTAGAATTTACATTGAGGTCATTTGAAGATCAACCTGTTGTATTTATTATGAATTCTCAATGATTAGCCTAATGTGTATATTGATGTGTTTTTAAAACTATAAACCCAATACATTATTTTATTTTAGATAGAGTCAAAACATGAAGTTTACTCCAACCTATTGAATGAACAAGGGGAGATTCAATATTCTTCACAAGGAAAGAATATGGTAGTAAAATCTCAACTATAGACTATTGTAGATTTATCTAGGTATTCATGAAGAATCACTATCCCTTATCATGTATTTATGATCTAGTAGATCATTGGAATGAATTTAATTAGATCTAAAAAATAATATCTTGGTCTTCATATCCTCAAAAGAAGGTGAATGAAGAAAATTTCTTAAAATATATTTATAGTTATTTCTATAGGAAATTTAATTTTTCTATTATTCCATTCAATGTAATCAATTTCATGTATTTTTTAATTTTATTGATCAATTATATATCATTGGGGTCAAATTATTAGTTTTTTATATAGTTTTCTAACGAAATATAGAGAGGGGATAATTATGAGCATAAAAAGACCATTTTGGAAGTAATTCAGCATCATCAGTTGAATGAAAGTTTATCCATGTGATTATTCTAGATATGCAACATGAACTTCCATGCTATTGATGTTTATTTATAGGGATTCATGAATAATAAAGGGAAAATAATATTATATTATTCATTGGTAGTAGCAATAAATTATTTGTGATTTAACTTTTATTATATTATCTATTATAGTTTTTAGATGAAAAGATTATAATATTATATGAACCAATTAGTATAATTTGAAATCCCACTACCAAAATTTGATGTTGGTCAGTACCCTTGGTATTTGATTCTCAAGAAAGTGGTTTTTTTTGGAATTATCAAAGACTTTCATCATTTTATAGGTTGAGTCTTGATGTAGTAGTGATATGTGAAGATATATGTGAATCAAAAATTATACATTAAAAATATAACAATACAAACCATGATATCATGCTTGAAGTAGTTGTGTTTTCTTTGACTATATAATTACATTATCGTTTTATAGGGATCCATATTGTATTCATTTATAACATGATCTTATGGTAAATATTTTAATTAATATTCCTATTTTGACCTTCCATGTCACAGGACTTGTGTTTTTAAACGGCTTGGTTCACATTCCTGAATGTCATGGGTTGGAGAGAGGAGAAAAGTGTTTCAAAGCATACTGTTTAGGAACAACTTTAACCTATAAAAATGGAACTCAATATAATAAACTAAAACCTTAAATATACATGTGGTATTCATACATTTGTAACTCATTAAAGATAAATAAATAATTAAAAAATATAACTACAATAAAATGTGGAATGAGAAAGAATAGTTAAAAATAAATAATAAAGTGTTAAATTATAAGAGATTATAATGTAATACAAGTGGTTTAATATGAACAAGAAATTAGAATAATGATGTGGACATGGTGGTTGATACATAAGTATTAAATAACAAGAATAATAATATCCTATAGAACATGACATGACAAACCACATGATGGCCCATTTTCACCACATAGTCAAGATGCTAGTAAAACTAATTACAAGGAAACTAATGAAGTACACCAATGGAGAACGACAATTTCTGTTTTACTATATTAGATAAAACAATTTTTAAAAAAACTTTTTGATTGTTTGTAGTATATATGGAATCTCATATAAGTATACCAATATGAGTCAATGTTACTCTATTCATAAATAGAACTCATATAACTTTTTTTTAGTAAATGAAAATAGAAATTAGTTTTTTAGTTTTTTTCTTGAGTAAGAAATCAATTCATTTGAAATATGTTTTTCAAATCAAACCAATATAAGGTATAATAATTTTATAAGTAATATGATTAAGTCCAACATAAAATATTTACTAAAAAAATTCAATTTTAATGAATTTAAAACATTAAAAATTCCTTGAACATTACACCACATGGGATTCCAACATTCAGTCAACTGGGATAAACATTGATCGTGTGAAGGTAACCTATATTAAAACTATTGTGTGATAAAATAGACATATATCTTGACTAAATATATTAGCCTTATATGGTGGAAACCCTTATCCATGGAGTGAACTCGACTATGGTTTCCATTCCATTATCTAATTTGATCTATTAGAGCACTTATCCCAATTACCCGTATAATAATCCAAGGTATCCATGTGAATTTTTTCCAAACCCAAATATCATATCAGAAAATATAAAATTTTCAACTTTAAAAATTATCATAATTCAAATGATAAATGTTTTAAAAAATAACAATGTTTAATAATTTCTTACATGAAAATCACTTATCATCTATAATATAATGAAATTCTGAATGTCATCATTATAAATCCAAAAAAATAAATTAAATATTTATAAATAAATTTTATTATAAAATATTAATTTGATAAATTTTATGAATACATTAAAAAAATTAATTCCTTTTTAAGATATACAACTAATGAAAATAATGAATAATTCATTAAACCGAAAATAAGGTCCTGAATTTAACTGATAACTATTATAGTTCTAATGTAAACTGTTATTTAATTTTTAATATCATAAGTTTGTTCGTAGGAAATAAAAAGCTAAACAAATGTGTAAATAAAAGGAGGATTATTTAAAAACACCTTAAATATCATATAAAGATGTACTCATCCAATAGAAACTAAATTTGAGGGGAGAGATCCATTGATGATAATGAATAAAAAATCCATAATATTATACCAATAATAGTAAATGGATAATAATCCATTGAAAAATAGTTAAAAAAATTGAAACAATATGGAGGATGAAGTGTAGATATGAAGAATTTAAGAGAAGGACATTAAGTAACATCATCATCCTCTAATCTCATAGCTAGGTTCTACAGTGTGGTTTCTCATATGGGGAGCTTGGTGAGTAACCTTTGGTAGTGATTCCCACATCCCTATATGCTTCAACGCCTCCCTTCCACTATCTCTTTATAGTGATTTCGTGGTCCTGTTATAGCGGCTTTGGGTATTGTGTCATTATCACTAATTTCCACCTTCTCTACTCCAATGGTCGTTTATTGATCAAGGGTTTACTTCCTCTTATTCTTTTGGTCAATGTATTTATTTCATTTTTGGGTTTTAAGTATTCATCCTATTATTTCCCATCATTTTGGAATTGTTTACTATAGAGTCCATAGTTCACTTCTACTATAATATTTCTTCATGATTTTTTTGGTCCCCATATTGGAATGGTTTGGGGGATCTTAAAGTGTCTTGGGAAGTTCTATTGATTATCTAAGGGTGGCCCAAAATCCATGTCCTATTTTGGTTTCTTCACTTTATCTACTATACCTCTAGGTTTACAATGATGTCGATGGATAAGTCTTGTTAATGAAGTCTTTGTATGATAAAAAGATTATCTTTCTACTAGTGAATTTTCATTGGACCCTAATTTGGCCTTATATGGTGGGTTTTTGGTAGTTCTAGTATGTGTTGGTTGAGTTTAAAATCGTGTTCTAGGAGGTGCAATTTTTTTGGTGTCAATCTAGTGATGGAGGATAATGGTTTTTCATCCTTTATGATAATGAGGATGTTATTGTAATGTTTTATAAAATAGGTTTCTTTACTTTTTGTGTGATTTTATTAATTTTGTTTGAAAATAATGAATTTATGGTTTGGTGGTTCATTCACTGATGGCTTTTAATGGAGAGTTTCCTTTGAATATGTTTTGTTTCTTACATTTCTGGTGATTTATATGGGTTTTGGGTAGCATTTCGATGTTGATTTAGTTCTCAGTGATGTCATGGATGGGTCATGGTTTGTTAAATTATGGTGATTCATCTTCTATCACTACTAGTGAATGTTAGAGTATTAAATTAGTGAAGGTTTTATTAGTTTTTATTGCAATACCATGGATGGTGGGTTTTTCCTGGTGAAGTGTAGATGACAAAGGTTCAAGGGGAGAATCTAAAGGTGGTTCATGATTTTTAATCGCATGGATTGATGAAATTATGTTGCACTAGGATAGATAGTATGGAATTTATTGAATTTTCAATATTAGATTTTTTTTTGTCTTTGGAACTATTAAATTTTGTATTTGAATTTCAAAATCTAGTTGTTAGTGGTTTTTATGCCACTGAATGTGAGGTTACCACTATACCATAAAGGGGATTTAAAAAAATGTATTTGGTTAAGAGAAGAGATGAATAATGAAGTGGATAATAGCGAGGAAGATGAATTTTATAATAACAAATTTCCATTACATTGAGTAATAATTTCATTGAGAGTAAGATGATGAGAGGGGGTGACCCCATAGACACATGGAGTAGACTCTTGAAAATTTGGGGAATCAAAAAAAAGGTTTTATATAATATAAGAAAAAATAGAAAAATATTTTAATTCTGATCATAATTAATGGTTATATCAAACTGTTATAATACATATGCTCATAACAATGAAAAATTGTTCGTTACATTGTTTTATCCAATAAATTTTATGTAACCTTATATTATAACCATATATCTAGGTGAAACCTTTATATTTTTATATACTCGAGATTTTTTATAAAATAAATAAAACATCCTAAATAAAAATATTATATATAAAATATTTATATCATGGGTGTCGTATTTCTCCCCCACAATACCACATTATTACCCTATAAATTCAACAAAAATTCTAATATAAAAACAGATGTGTACAATGTTCCCACATAAGTTATATATACTCCCATATATTTCTGAAATATTTTCCATACATCTATATCACACAGTCTAGAAGAAAATACTCATAAATAACCGCACTTAAACATTACATAATCTAGTGTCTTTAGACTATATTTCATATTTTTTAATCAATTTATTTTTTTTGGTTACAATGTTTTCAATAATTAAGTTATAATTATTACATAAATATTGCATAATTTTTAAGGTCTTCAATTCTACTATATATTCATTTTCCACCAGTATAGAACTTTTTAAGTAACACATGATTTCTTTCATGAATCATTTTCATGACATTGAACAATAAATCTTCTATTCAATTACCAATACTTATGACCAATGAAAAATATTTTAAAAACATGGTATAAGCACAAAAATATCAATAAGATACATAAAAATAAGAAAATTGTTAGTCTAGTAAAACAAATGAAACACTAAAATAACATTCCTTAAATATATACATTTTTCCCAAAAATTATATAATCATTACTTTAAAAAAATCTATTTAACATACCTTTGGAAATAAATAATTTCTATTAAAAATCATAAGCAATAATAGAAACATCATGTAGTTTCCTTAGGAAACCACATTCTTAAAACTATTAGAAAACCCTTGCAATTGGAATAACTATACGAGTCATTTCCATTATAACTATCTTGGAGACATAGTCATTACCCATTACATTGGAGTATTATCTCTGTGGATCCATTGTATTAGCTATATCAGACCGACGATTGAGCTATAATGGGTCTCAAAGCATCATATACACAATATCCACTGACCATATCATGAATAAAACCAGTTAAATGTTATTTTAAAATTTTTATAAAACAATTTTGGATATCAAAATATATATTTTTATTTTAAAAACCAATTTTAAAACCAAAATACACAAAATAAGGGAATGATGTGTTTTATTTGGATAAAACATGAAAATTTGAAACGTAAGACAAACATCAAATAACATTTACGGTGGGGGGAAGAAGTCATTGTCCCAATATATGTTAAAATGAAATATTCCATTTGTATTTTTCTAATGAAATTAAACACATTTAATTAAATGGATCCTTTTGAATACCATTTAAATAATTTTAAAATAGATATAAAATATCCATTATATATATTTTATTTCCATTTAAAAATATCCATAAAATAACATTAAAAATATGGATATGGAAGAAAAATAGAGTTTTAGGGAAACATTAAAAGTAGATTTTAAAAATAATGTCTCATACCTTGAGTCTAACTCATCAGGTACATTATTTTTCATACTAAATAATAAAATTGTGATAATTATATAGTTTCTTAAAAATATTATTCCATTAATTATTCCATTATTTAATTTCATACCATGTTATATACAATCACTTAATCATTTAAATTTACATCGGGCATTTTGATAATATTCGGTTTATATATCAGAAATGAATTCAATAAGTGTACTATGGTCAAATAGGTCATTATTCCATCATACCTAGAATAATAATCTTTATATATTTTTCCTTTTTAAAAATCAATTTTAATTTCAAAACCAATCATGAATTATTTTTATAAAAAATTAAATCTGTTAAAATCATGGATATGGTAGGTCTTATGTACACATGGGTAACATTTCCATTTTTCAAAGAACATTATGTAAAAGTAGGAAATAATTTGTAAATAATTGAATAATGGAAAACATATCATAAATATGAAAATATTTATGTAATTATATATATATATATATAATCTATGTAATGTGGTGATGAAAAACTAACCACATCACTTAGTGGAGGTGGTAGTACACATGTATGCACAAACGATATAAACATTTTCTCGTGAAGGGAACAAAAAAAAGAATGTGATATATTATATTTTAATACTGAAAAATATTTCATTAATATCAGATATATATATATATATATATATATATTAATTCAATCATTATAACTATCCACAAGATACAGTTATGGATAAAAAATTACATCAGTTCGTGAGTTTGTACTTTTTTGTACACAATAATGACGGTTTTGTTTCGCAGTTGAGAGAAAATAGAGATGGATATATGTTATTCAATTAATATATAAAAATATATGAATTTTTATTATATATTCTATATATTTGTTTCATGAAAAAAAAAATATTTAAAGGAGGTGAATTAAGAAATAAATCTAAAACATGAAGTTAAAATGATACATTTCCTTTGGAAAGTCAACTTTGATTAACACCATAATCCCTCAAAGCCTATAATTATTCCTAGAAAATACATTTATAATGAGGTAGGTATTAAAGGAATATTTTTGGATAGGTCTCGGAAGAACTAAAGTGAGCTTTATATTAGAAATTAAGAGAAGGATTGATATCTGTTTATAAGAGATGGGAGTGGTACTCATTGAATTTAAAAAAATATTGAAAGAAGATAAATTAAATTTTCATTCAATACTGATTTAAAACAATTTATTCAAATTATAGGATGATTATGTCACTAAATAAGTTCATAAATTAAAAATTTACAAGTTTTTACTATTTTTTAACCCTTATTATTTTGTTTTAACCCTCCATTAACCCCCTTCACACATACCATGTCAATAAGGCTTTTTTACTATTTGAGAGCCATGATAGCTACTATACATGTTATAATAGTCCATAAATGGACCATTTTTATATTACAAACCAAATAATAATTCCTTGTATGGATCTATGCTTTTTATAATTTTTATATCATTTAATAATACAAAATATATTATTATATTTCATTAATGTATCTTTTTGAACTATTCATTACCTTGATTTTAATATATAAAGAAATCATGTTAAATTAGAAAAAATATTTTAATACATTCAAAAAATGTAATTTTAACCTATAAAATTCATGTATCTCATTAATTATCTCAAATTATATTACATTTAATATGTTTAATACCATTTATTTGATTTTTTTCTTTAATTGAAAAATTATTACATCTGTGTTGTGTAAACTATTAAGGTAATTATTTATTCAATAAATATTAAAAAATAAAATTCCATGAAAAAGATAAATAATTTATATTGTAAAATAAAATTTATAGCTAAACATATGTTCTGGTGAACCATATGTTAAAAATATTATAGTTAACAAAATACACGAGTGTAATATATTTTACTTTAAATATAATAAATGTTATAAAGGTTATAATGTCATCAAAATGGAATGAAAAGGCCATATCACTGAATATAAAATGATAATGTATTAAATTGAGTTATAAAAAATTCAGCAAAGTGTTATCTTTATTTTATAGCCCTTATCATTTGATTTTTTAACACTTAATGACCTAATTTACCCTTTACTGAGGTAAACCAAATTACTAATGTTAATATATATATTTACCAAAATTAAAAGGGGAATATTCATTAAATATTCACTTAAATATTAAAAAATGGAATACATTTTTATAAAATCAAAATAAAAATGTGTTAGAATTTAATATTATATTCAACTGACAAGATGTGGTGAAAAATAATTTTTTAAATGTATTTTTTAAGTATAATAGTTTTTTATAATACATTTAATTATGAAATAAATTTCAAGAATTATAATTTTATTTTTTAAAATAAATATAATCTAATAAAATTTTAGAACTAATCAAAAATATAAATTTACTTTGAAAATAATTTATAAAGAAAATATATTTTTTAATAAAAATTATTATTTTTCACTATTCATTAAAAAATCAATCTATTTAGAAACTTTTCAAAAATTCACTATAATATAATTTTTAAATGGTGAAGTCAAAAATTAAATTATTTTTTAAAATAAATTTTGTAACATTTTTAAAAATTATTAATAATAATTACTCATAAAAAAAGATGGAAAACTCATTTTTGAAGAATTGTTTTTGTAAAGAATAAAATGAATTTTAAAAATTGAGTACTTATTTAAAATGAATTTATTAAAACGTTATAAATGAAAGGTAAAATTTTATATTAATAAATGCGGTAATAATATTTATTACCACTAATTTAATGTCTGGGTTATAATAGTTATATTTAAATGATAATAATTCATTGTTCGTTTAAGCTTGTTGTTCGGTATCTTGGACACCAATGAACATAGTCATTATTTTTAAAATATCAGGATATTAATTTCTACCATTTTAATAAATTTCATCCCAAAAATTTGAACATGGGTTTGGTCACTAGTTTTTAACTTTTCAAAATACCTTTTTAAAAATCCCACATTATATAATGTTTTAAATTAACTTCCTCTTGAAAAGAGAGAAAGGGAAGTATACAGGTCATATTGAATAACAAATAATGAGTTTTTAAAAAGGAGAACATTAATGGGATATAAAAACACGAATATGGAAGAAAAAAATAACTCCCAAGTACTAATAGATATAGTTAGAGAACATGGTCTGGAGAATTTTTACCATAAAAGACATATAAACTTCTAATGGGTCAAAAGACCATTGATTTATCGATAAGAAAATCAAATGAATAATGGTTTTTCAAAATATATTTCATAAAGTTGTGGAATTATTTTACATCCTTGACTAATAACATAATTAAATATACTTTAATGTCAATAATAATTTCATATTTATTCATTTCCCATAACAAAATCTTGTTTTTGATATTTAAGACAAGTATTCAAGATAATTATTTTACAAAAATCCCTAGAATCAACTTCTAATGCATCACATAATCAACAATATGATAAAAAGATATTTATAATATCATTATAAACTAACTAAAACAACCCTAAAGATGATAAGAAAACATAATTCCAAAAATAATAGAACCATCATAAAAAAAATACATTAATTTATAGAATTCTATTGTATTTCCCTAAGTTCACCATAGATCATTAAATAAATAGTTATCCCAAAACTTCTTCAAAATATTCCAAACTAAGATTTAAATAATAAAATCATAAGCATATGATTACATCATCTTTCCATATTAATTAAACTTTTTTGAAAATAACATCAATCATTATTTATGTCTCATTGAAAAATGTATATACCCAAATCAAATAATATCTAATATATTATAATCATTTTTATAATGAACATTAATCTCCCTAAAGCCAAATTAAAATCATATATTCTTCCAAAATATAATTCAACCTTTATTCCTTAAATAAAATCCTATTAAATTTAGTTTAACATAATCATACATGGTTCCCATAATATTTATGTTTTTTCAAAATAACATTAATCACATAATCAACTAATTAATTTCAATATCATTGTCATCTATATAATAATACACATTTTCAAAAATTGAACATAAGTTTTAACTATTATATTTTTTTTAAAAATAACTTTTTAAAAACTAGGACATCACATAGGCCAGGGGTAGGTGATGCACCCTAGTTTCCCTTCAGTTTTGGGTTCATGCCATGTAACCCAACTAGATTTGATGGATTCTTTCATGACCGTCTTGTTTTCATTTTTATAAAACTATATTAATATAAGAATTATATCATTCTAATAAAATTGATAAAAATAATAAAATATAAACTAAATATATTAAACAAGAAATAAATATTTTAACCACCTTTCATTTTTTATCCCCAAAAATGTAATAAATCATAATGACCTCAAAATAAATAATAATATAAACCCAACATATTATACTTACCTTTAATATAATGCCCAAAAAATGAATAGATAATCCTTCCTCAAATAAATTTTTCACTTTATAATCACAAGTGTTACATATAACTAAAACTTATATCAAAACTCAATAAAGTATTCCTAATGAAATCTCATCATCCAAATAGTTTTTTGTTAATTTAAACTGTTGATCATCCTTAAATCTACAAAAAAATCTTGAATTTCTTATATGTATACATTTTGATCATTCAATATCATTCATAATCCTTTAACCATGCTTGATATTCTTATTCCTTAACACTTCATCACTAAAATAAAGGATATGAATTATGTCATTATATTCTTAAATATATATAAAAAATGATTCATATATATAACATATGAAAATAATTCATACCTTAAATCTAGACATAAGGACTTTCTTCATATCTGATTTATCTTCCATAATGATTCCCAATATCCAAAAAGTAAATAACCCTGTCCTTTTTGTAATTTACATTTTTAAGAGATTTGATAAATTTGATACATTGAAATCAAAAAAATATATTCCAGGACCCCTATAAGTTTTATAGAAAATAAAAGGTGTTAGATAATTCAAATTGTTTATTACATGTTATTTGACTACTCTAAAATCTGTAAAAATTATTCGAACATGATTTTGTAAAAATAGTTATAATAAAATCATTTGAAAGTGATAAAAAGGATGTGGATAATTTATTTCCTCTAATATGGAAAAATAATCCTTAATATATTGAATTGAAAATCGTTTAAACATCAAAATGAATTATTAAAATGAAAAGAATTCCTAGGTTAAAGAAAATACTAGAGAAATTTTATAATACTCGAATCCTTCATTATCATTAGGTATCAGTTGATTTAACTTCTATATAATCTCTCATAATAATTAAAATAATTATACATATTATACCAATAATTTTTGTTAGATGAGATATTTAACTTATGCTCAAACACCATCCTATTCTGTATTGCTATCTAAACCCTTTTATAATAAAAATTATAAGGACATGACCTTAAACATCACATAATATAGTGTGTTTAGACTATATTTCTTATTATTTCATTCCCAAATATAATTTTGGTATATATTTCTAGATAATTAGTTCATAATCATTACATAAAAATACCAAAAATTACAAGGTGGGAACTTCTACTCACCATCTATTTTCCCAGAATATAAATTTTTTAAAATAAAACATGATTTATTTTAATGATAAATCATAATGTATTTCAATATGAAATCATAAATTAAATTACCCATCTTTAAAATCTATGAATATCACTTTTAAAAACATGGGATTTATTTTTTGTAAGATACTTAAAAATAAGAAAAATATTAGACCAGTTAAAAAATGAAAATGAATAAAAATATTTATTAACAAAAAAATGTACCCTAAAAATTTATATTAATTTCTTTTAGAAAATTGATATTTATAATATCTTTAAAATTCAGTTATTTTCATGAAAACTGGTATGAACACATATTAAATTTAGTTAGTTTCCTTAGGACATCATAATCTTAAATCCCTTATAAAATCCTTTCAATTGGAATAACCATATGACAAAAATAAAATATAATTCTACTGAGAAAACAACCATTACCCATTTAGTTGGAGTGATATATGTGAAAACCCGTCATACATGTTATTTTGGGATAACCCATGAGCTATAATGGGCTCAAACCATCATATAAACAATTTCTATGAAACATATTATGAATAAAACCCTTGGAAAAATCTTTGAAACCTATATGAAAAAACACTTTTAGATATCAAAATACATTTTTATTTTAAAAAAATATTTTTAATAAGAAAATACATAGAACAAATGAAATAAGGGGTTTATTTGAAAGAAATTGAAATAATTTTAATGTAACACCAAAATAAAAAAATTATTATGGTGGTGAAAAATGTCATTTTCTTTATATAAGTTAAAATATAACATTCCTTTTGTCTTTCTGTGAAGAAAGTTAAAAAATTCCTTTAAAATATTCGTTTTTAGATCCTAAAAAATAAATTCCATATAGGAATAAAATTTCCTTTATAAATATTTTATGTACCTTTGAAAATAACAATAAAATAATTTTAAATATTTTTATATGGATTAAAAAGAGAGTTTTAAGATAACTATTAAAAGAGGATCTTTAGAAGAGGGTCACTTATCTAGAGTCTGACTCGTCATGTACCTTATTTATCTTCCTAAAAAACAAACATATATTAATTTTATAATATCTTTAGAAACTATATCATGTTCATTATTACATTATTACATTTAGTATTATTATTTCTAAAATTACATATTTAATTAAATTCCAGTCGGGCATTTTGATGATATTTGGATCATATGTCATAAATGACTTTCATATGTTGTTTGTGGTCAAAGAGGCCATTGTTTAATCATCTCTATAATAATAATAATAATGAAATAATTATAAATTTTATACATCAATTATACTTTTAAAACCAATCATGAATGATGGTTATGAAAAATGAACTATGTTATTGTAATGAATATAATAGACTCTAAGTACTCACAAGTAACTTTTCCATTTTTCAATGATTAATATGGAATGAAGGTAAGAATAATTGTTTCATTAAATAATTACCATAATATAAAAAATATAATATTTTTTAATTAATTGTACATACACATATATATATTATCCATGCAATGTGGTGATGTAAAATGAATCACATCACTTTGGTGGGTAATAGTCAACATGTATGCACAATCTATGATATTATTTTTCATTTAATGGAAAGGTAAGAATTTAAATAATATAATAGATTTTAATGATGGTAAATTTGTAATTAATATCATATATATAAATTAATTCCATAATTATAACCATATTTAAGAGATTGAGATAGAAAATGACTTATAACTATTCGTGAGGTGGTACTCTATCATACACTATAATGATGAAATCATTTCCCTTTTTATGGAATATAGGGGTTGAGAAAGGTTTTAAAATTAACATAAAAACAACATAATATATTAAATATAATTTTTTATTAGTTTACTAAGGTTATATATATTTTAAAGAGGCAGAAGAAAAAAAACTAAAACATGTGTTATAAACTATACCTTGTTTTTTGGAAGTATTATTTAATTAACACCATATTTCCTCTATGGTTTCTATTCCTCTTGAAAAACAAATAGAATGAGGGGAGAGACTTTTAGAAGAAACATTTCGAGGAATTGGTTGAAAAAAATTCTTCATGATGTGTGAAATAAAGAGAATGAGAGTTGTCCCTTTATAAGAGATTGGAGAGGCACTCTTGAAATTTGTCAAACTATCTCATTAATATAAATTTCTTTTTAATTGAAAATGGGTCAAAACTAATTTTTTTAAAATATAGAAAAATTAGCGGTTGAATAATCTCATAAAATAAAAATTAGACAAGTTTTGAATTTTTTTAATCCATATAATTTGGTTCTAACCCATCATTAACCCCTTTCACATGTACTATGACACCAAACATTTTTTACTATTTGACGGTCAAGATAATTACAAAAAATATTCAAAATCCCCATAAATGAACCAAGAATGATACTATAAAAAATATATTAATGAATTTTATGAATATAATATTTTTATAAAATTTATTTAATTTAATAAAATATTATTTTTATAATATATCTTTAATTTCATTTTTTAATAGTTCGTTACATTGGTTTTAATAACATAAAAAAAGGAAAAAATTTAATTTTTTTATAAAATCCAAAAGAAATTCATGTAAAAAATTTAATTTTTTAGTGCATTAATTATCTCAAATTATAATACTTATAATATTTTTAGTATCATTTGTTTGATTTCTCTATTAATTGAATAATTAATGCGTTAGCATTGTGATTTTTTTTAAAGAAACTGCTTGCTCACTAAAAAATAAAAATAAATTTACATGATAAATATAAATAATTTATAATTCAAAATAATATTTATCATCAAAATATCCTCTGGTTAATCCTTTGTTAAAAATAAATAATTTTTAAAAACAAAAGTGTGACACTATTTAAATTTATTTAAATAAAATTCTATAAAGGTTATTATCACATAAAAATTGAAATAAAATGCCATATAAAGAAATATTGGATTCATATAGAAGAAAGTGAGTCATCCAACAAAATTTAGGTAATTTTTGGGATTTTTTTATTTTCTTTATTATATTAATTGTTTACCATTAATTACCTGATTTACCGATTACAGTTGTAACAAAAATAAGTAAAGATAGTGTATACATTAAAAAAAATTATATAATTCAATAAATAATTACCCACTCATTCAACATATGGAATCCATTTTTAAAAATTAAAAATATAGAATTTCCAAATTTAAATTTAATATTAAATTGAAAAATTATATGGATAACTATTTTTTAGAAGAATGTGTTTTGAGTATAAATTTTTATTACACTATATTCATGTAAAAAATAAATTTGAACATATTAATTAGATTATTTTAAATAAAATGGAACTAATTAAATATTAAAAATAATCCCTAATAGAATTTATCTTTATAAAAACCTAAAAATAAAATACAACTTTTATTAAAAAATAAACATTTTTAATTATTTATTAAAAAAAACTTTTTCCAAAAATTATTAAAAATTAAACATAGGATAATTTTTACATTCTCAATTAAAAATATAAATTAATTTATTAACTATATTTTCTAAGATTTTCAAACATTATTTATAATATTTACTCATAAGAATTATTTTTTAAAAAAATGAATTTTTGAAGAATAAATATCCTATACTAAAAATTGAGTTCTTATTTAAAAATAATTTATTAATAAAATATAAATGACTATAAAAATTAATATATTTATTAATTCAGTTAATAATATTCATTCCTTCTAATTAAATAACAAGGTTATAATGGTAAAATTTAAATAATAATAATTCATTATTCATTTAATCTCGTTGTTGTGTATCTTATTTGTTATCAAACATAGTATTTATTTTTAAAATATAATGATATTAAAATATTTACCTAAAAATTACATGGTATGATAATCAAGGATTAAACTAGTTTCTACACCATAGTGGTGTTAGATTTTAAATCCAACTCATCACATTCAATCAAATTATATTGTTTAGGTCAATACATTTTAGGTTGAGATACCTATAGTACATCATGTTTCAATGTAATCATGGATGGTAACCATTACCGGCACACCAAATTAACAATACTACACAATAGATTTAAAATATTTAGAATCTATGTTATACTCTTATCCATCTTCTATAATCATTATTTTCCCATCCCATGAGGTATATTTATAATATACATATATCCTAAAAGAAAATTTTAATTCATAATGTCATCAATAAAAACACGATTTCATATGAATCCGATTTTTCCATATTATTTTACAAATCAAATAAATATTAATTCTCATCTATTGAATAATACACAGTGATAATATTGAATGGAAATCCATTCCTTTGAATATTGATCTTACCAACATGGTCATCGATAAAGGGTTAAAAATATTGCCATATTAATTAACTACTCATCACTATTGTTGTATGATAATCTAATCGTTAAAAATGTATTCTCTCAAGAGCCTCTATAATTAAAAAAATATGAATAAGTAATATATTTAATAATATTTATGATATATTTGTTAAAAAAAATAAGTTGGTTGTCGATAATAAATGCTTAAATAATGGTGAATAATCATTATTTCATGAATACTTTTACAAATCAAGATGTAAATTCATGGATCTCAATAAAATATGATAACTAATAGAACTACATGATGTTTAAAAATATCCTAGAGATACAGGTGTTTTAGGTGATTTCCCTTTTTATCACCTTTATTAAAAAATGATGGGGGATTTTATTTATCAATAAATAATTATCCAAATAGCATTATTATCACATAGAACACTTGGAAAGACAATGATGAAACCCATAGAGATCTCATCCTATTTTAATCCTTTTATGTGAAGTGGATGTAATAATATCATAGTTTATTAATGAATATCTATGACATGTTGATTATAATATATTAATATGAGAAGTCAATAATAAATCACATCATCTCTAGAAAACAAAATCAACACATGAGGGTATATAAAATATTGGAATATCTAGGTTGAGTTCCCTAACAAGACCAATCATCCCTTATTATCACATATTTCATTAAATAATGTGTAATAACTAATTTATTATTGAGATATAAGGCACCATTTGAAATCTAAAAATATTACATAAGGTCTCCCAATCATTTTGGATTGTCCGGGAACACTCTCAATCCATGTATGATGATTTCTCTTAGTGAAATTGATCACTTGAGGATTTTAGGAATCATAATCTAGAAAATAATATCGAGTCATATATTTTTAGAACATGATTTATTTCCTAAAATTATTCATTGGATTCAATTTCCCCTCCAAATAATTCATTTATTGAATCAGAAAAATTTATCATCAAGAATTTTTAACCACATTAATTATTCTCTGAGTATAGGGTGCATCAAAATATAATATCTCAAGACACATCACTAAATCTCTATCTCATATATTTATATTTTTATAATTGAAATTAAATTTCATGATTTTATGATAATTATACATTATAAACATATCCATAATGAGATAATGGAATTGTGTATTTTATATATGAATTAAAGTTATAAATTCAACTTCATTAGTGGGGTAATTTTTTTTGGAGGTTATAAATGTTTAGAAACATACACCAGAGTAAGATAATTTTGTAACAATGAAGACCTCAAAACCCAAACTGATGCTTCACATTACTTTGTAAAACCTTCACTAGGATAATAAATAATCAAGACCTTGGTGTATTACATCCTTTATTTTAACTAAATGATAGACCTCTAGTACTTTTATATCTATTTAAAGAGAACATGTTTTTCAAATGATGGTGTATTGTGGTGGATAAAACCATTTCTTTCAAGATCTCCAATATGTTCATTTAATATTTTCAACTATTCTGTATCTATTCAATATAATAGCATGGAATGGGACATATTATTTTCAAATAATAGAAAGATATTTAAACCATATTTTCTATTATAATATGAATTAAATATATTAAAAATACATTAGATTACATATCAACAATAATATGAATCAAATTTGATAAAATTCCTTCAAAAGAATCTATAGGAATACTATATTTCTGAAAATAATGAAAAATATGATAATGATAGGTTCTTCAAGACTAGATATAAAATCCTACTTACCATAGAATAAATGTTCATTTATATCTGAATAAAGAAATATGTCCCTCTAAGTATAGAAATTAATTTTATTTTTATACCATACTATATTATCAATTCATAAAATTTGATCAATGATTTCAAAATATTGAATTACAAAATCCACTATGATCTCATAAAAAGATTCTGGAACATTAAATTATGGTTATTTGAAACCATATTATATTTTGTCATAAATTTTTAGTGATCTCCATCATAAATGGAATAAACTAAAATTATCAACACATAAAATTCATCTCATTATAAGAGATACATTGATGAGATGACCCTCTGTTAAAAATACATAAGACCATAAAGAAAGTAATGAAAATTCTATCTTTAATAGTAGATGGGACAAATTTGGATTCCAATGGTGTATGCTTTATAGTTCATTAATGACGTGGTTTTGGTCCATTGTGAGGTTTCCCTATAGGATAGTATTATTTGTTCATCTAACTATTCCCCAAAAATTATTGACAATGTGATACTACTCTAGTAGATAAAATATCCCACATAGATGATCCTCTAATATAGAAAGTTATAACTTTTCAACTCAGAGAAAGAAGACTCATTTTGAGGCATTATAGTTTCCCAATATATCAACTAAAATAAAATGTATTTTTAAAGTATTAAAAATATATCTTTGAATTAACACACTTATAACATATAAAATCAATTATTGTAATTCTCCTGAATATATCACATGCAGAAATATTATATATATGATTAACACATACACTAAAACCCTATTGAAATATCTCACACTTTCTATTTTAATAAGATGAGTATATTTTACTTACTCTTATAAAAATTAACATATTACCCACCATAATTTACCTTCTATAATAGTATCAACCATAGTCTCCTTGTTTATCACAACTTCATAATTTTTTTTTGTATAATATAAGAATATTTTATCACATAGTTATGATCAATTGGAACTCATAGGGAACTGATTTTATAAAATATTCATTGGGATCTTAAATGAAAATTGTACCAACTCTGAAAATTATTTGCGATATTATATCATATAATTATTTCAATATTCATAGGAAAAACACAATATTTCTTTATAAAAATTCAGGATGTCTTTGTCAAATTGCTATATGAATATATTATTAATCGTTTCCTAGGTGAGATCTTCATTCATCACGCCCTATATGATTGACTGCAACTACTTTTGACTAAGGCCTTCCATTATATAAATGGGTAAAATCACTGATGAAGTTAGAGGAGTGGAAATACAATCAATTATATTCTTTATTCCTTCTATTCATTCTATAGGGTCTTGAGAATGTAAATAACCAGGAATGGAAGTTGGGGTTTTATTATAAAATTCATTAATATGTTACACATCTAGAGCATAATTTAAATCTCCTTCGTAAAATATATATTGAATGTTTTTATTATGTAACTCAATAATTTTCATGTTTAATATAGTGTTATCTTATGGATAATTATTAACAAATCCCACTCAATGGTTCATTAGAATCACAGAACAAAGAATAATCAACAAAAACAAATGATGTGTAAAAACATTAATATTTTGGAATAGAACACAATGATTTTATATAAAACAGATGACCCATATGGGTTGAAAATATTTATTAGATGTCCATTGGGACTTCATGGGGATTTTAAATATTAACGTGTATACATTAAAAAATATGGTGGCTAATTGGATGTGAAATTCAATATGATTTTAAATTTATGGTACTAGATAATTGGGTGTATTGAGAATCTAGATTCATATTAAAATTAAAAGGACTCATATATATATATATATGTGTATATATATATATATGTATATAAGAGATGATTTTGGAAATTTATTAAGTCCCATGATGTGTTATAGGTTATTGAGTGACTATTAGATCATTTTTCTATTGTTCATAATTTTATAAATTTTACAACCGCAAGACTACCATGCACTGACAGGATCATAGAAAACAATGTTAGAATTCATTGATGTGAACTATAATATATTTCTCAATTTTCTAAACCATAATAGTATATGTTGGTCTTTGGGGTATTGGAAAAAATCGGTTAATGTTTGTCACATCCAAACCCAATCGGTTCTGTCATGATGATGGATGGTTGTTGTGTTTCCCTCTTCCACGGGTTTCTCATTTTATGACCTATAGGGGTAAGGGTTTAATTATGGATGGATGAGGGCCATTTTCACTAGCCAGTGTAGTCCAAACATGACTTATAAGGTTCATTCTACATTATATATAAGTGGGGGTGTTGTGAAATTAGACTGAGGATGGACATGTTGTGACTTATATGGGTCACGCTATAAAACAATCCAAAAAATTATTTTTTTTCAAGGTGTGAATATTAATTTTTAGGTCCATAACAAATTGTTTTTAGGGACTATGGGAAACAATAGATACTATTATTGTCTATCTATACCCCCTCATCCTTATTCGATCTACCATGTAATTTTTTATTTCCTTGGTATATTCTAATGCGATTTAATCTATATTATTTGGTTATTTACATTATTATTATTTTTAATTTCATAACATGTTATTTGGTTTTCTTTTTGGTTAGGGGTTTACTCTTATTCCCCTAGATTATGGTGGAATCAATAAGGGATTATGATGATTTTGATTGGTGTGTCTAGAGTATATCCTAGGAAGATGATTCTATATTAATGATTGATGTTTCTTTATAGGTCTAATAAAATTAGAAATTATCTAGGGGTATTGAATAAATTATAAGTAATTGAGGTATGAATTTATGGAAGGTATTTTTGGATTTTTATAAGGATTGCGTGGAGGGAACACCATAGACTATCCATGTATAGATAGTTATTATTTTTGTGTGGTGATAATTCATAGTAAGAATTTTGAGAAATAATTCCAAATTAAATTAAATTGAGTAATTGAAAATAAATTAATATTAATTATTTGGAATTTATGGAGTTATAAGGATACTGGAAGATGATACTAAGGTTCCATGAAATCAAATTATGATAGTTGATAATGATTTAGGTATATAACTCTAATTGAAGTAAGTTGTCATTGACCATTTACCTTTGGTATATGTTTTGTTTTTATAAAGCACGTGTAATTATATAGTTCCCTCTAGAGTGATTGACCTTATTTTTAAAATGAAATTGAATTCGATAAATTATGACAAATAGAATATAATATTCAAGGGTGATGGTGGGCCTTTGATGGATATATTTATGAAAAAACTACTGATAGTTAAGGGATTCATTATAAAAGTGTGTAATGATGTAGGTGGAACCTGGAGGGGTATTAGTAATATATGATTTGATGAAGTGAAAAAAAGATGAGATTCCATAAAACCTTTTTATAATGGGTCACTAATGTATTAAAAATTATTTTCCCAGTGGTATGCTATTTGATAATAATGATATTATGTATATCCTATATGATCTTTCATTAATCCGTGGGTCGAATGTTTCTATATAATGAATATGATAGTAACTGGGTTGTTATAAACAAGGTATGATTATAGAATGGTTTGTTTCTAGAGGGTATATATAAATAAACCATGGGATCAAGATGGGATTAATGACTTCTCCTGAATAGGATATATGAATGATATTTCTTATGAGGCTGATTATTCTATAATGTGATAATGAAAATGATGAATGTCAACATTACCTCAGTGTGATTGTCTTGGATTGAGTGATTATAATGAGATATAGGAGCCAATGTAGTTTGTTTAGACTATGGTGTGACCTAGTGGATTATTTTAAACAATATAGTGTTTTTTCACCCTAAATATGGTCAGAGTAAGGGAGTGGGTATTTCTGATATATGGAGAAATCTTATAATAACTAAAATAATAAATTTTACATAGAATGGATTGTGTGATATGTGAGTCATGTGAACTTGAGGCTATGACCTTAGGGGAATGAGATGGGTTTGAGTGACTCTCTAACTCATGTGGTATGATAAGATTATCTAAGGAGGATTTTACCCCTGTAATTCAGGATATATTATAAATATTAATTAATTAAAATTGAATGATGCTTTAGGGTCAAGGGTGTGACCCAACCTTTGGGTCATAATTGACTACTATTTCTCTATGGTTGGGTACAACCCCACTCGTATATGGTATATGATTCTAGGGTTGCTTGAATGTCCAATGGTTATATTTTTACCTATATGGTTATAGGGTGAGTGAATTTTCCCCTTTTTGTATATGATATGAGAAGTAAGGTCTTGATGCGCGGGTAAGATAACATACCAATTTAATGAAGTTTTAATAAGACTGTAAATTGGATTATTACCGCCTATGAAGCATTCCAAGATAAACCTAAATAAATAGTACATTGATACAATGGAAAAATTAATACATATTAAAAATAGTCATAAAAATCAAGGAATTAAGGTTTAATTTCTTAGAGTCTAAAATATAAAAACACTTATTTTTCATTCAAACAACATTTATCCATAGGAATAACCGCTTATTAGACATTCTGTCAAATATAATCATCATCAGATCCTATGGAAGTAAACTTTTAAGAATTTTTGGTCTCAAATTCTCACTAAATTAAAACATATCAATGGCCACAATGGTTAGATAAAAAACATATGGGAAATAATTAATAAGAAAAACATACATACATTAAAATAACACAAATCAATAAGTGTTTTTGATAATCATTAATGATAGAAAAATAATCTAAAAAACAATTTAAATATAGTGTTATAAATTAAAAATGAAACATATAACATGGGCCAACAGACATAGGATAGAAATTAGTATAATCATAAAAAAGGATGCAATATCTTAATAAAACCAACTACCCTCTAACCAATACACACCTAAAATTTTAGTGCAACTAAAATCTATGACACTCACCCATTGTGAAATTTTCTACTTATATAAATCATCACAATTTTTTTTATCTCATGATGTATAAGACTTTACCCAAGGAATTGGAATGAGATGAAAGTTCCATTTATTAGATAATTCAAACATCTGTTTTCCACTTCAAAACAATTACTGTATCATAAAATAACACATTGAATGTACATGGTTTTAATTTAATTTTCAAATACTCAAATCATAAGGAACCATTGGAAAAAAATGAGAATCTATCATTAACAAATGTTATCACAAAAAATAGATTTAAAAACAAATCAAATGAAACAATTTTTTCCAAATGTATGTATAACATTATAATGGAACATATAATGTGAATCATGGAACCAAAATCAGTTTAATTAAAATATTTTAAATATTAAGAAGTAATTAAAATATAAACGATTTAAAAAATTTATTTCTTTTAATCAATGTTAAATTGTTTTTTAAATAAATATTAACATAATCTAAAAAAATCCTAATGATAAATATTAACATTGGAATCATTATCTATATAAATAATTAATCTTAAAATAGTAAATTCTTTTCTTAAAAACATGTGGTTTATAAATTAAAATATAAGGGAACTACATTTAAAAACAATGTATATAAAAAATTATATATTTTGTTGAAGACCACACCATTAAAATATTTGATAAAATTTTATATTAACTGATATAAAGATAAATATGATCATCACACGAGATAAATTATAATATATTTTCAAATTAAAATGAAATTATTGGTAGAAAGGGAAAATATATACATGGAAAACAAAATTTGATAGAAAATGAAGAAATTATACATTTCAATATCACACATTTTGATTGAAATTATCATGAAATAAAGTGGATATATGAAATAATTAACTAGAAAAAATTAGGACTATATATTATTACTTTAAAAGCAATGGTTAGAGACAAACATTAGAAATTATGTTCTTTAAATATGAGTATATTTCAATGAAAGGTAATTGATTTATAAAAACCCTTATGGATTTAGTAATTTCAAAATAAAAGCACTATGAATTCTGGAAGATCATACGGATTTATAAATCACAAGAAATTATATCAATATATATAAAAAAAAATTCTTTTTTAGTATATACACTATAGAAAAATGAAATTGATGTATACCCTTAAAACAAGTCCCAATGAATGGTTGTTGAGACAAAATACCCATACGAATTATGAAACATTATAATAAAAACAACTAGACAAAGGGTAATCTAAAAATTGAAGTTAAGATACAATGTATAATGATATTTCAAGATATTATATATCTAATAAGTAATATACACACAATTTAAATTAAATTAGGTTCGTAAAAGAAGTTTTATCTCAAAGGATAAAATTATGAGATAAACCCTTACCTTGTTCCCGATTCATTATTCAAAAAATGCACAACTTCCTGAATTATCAAATTATGTTTACCAGTTTCCTTCTTAGGAAATTTTTTTTTCTATTTTTAAATTAATTTATAAAACTTATTATCATATTATGTTTATTTATTATATTATTTTCACTAATGTTTTAGTGAAAATTGAATCACTATGAGCTTATATTACATATTTTAGTGATGAAGGATGATATTTTAGTAATTATTTGAATAAATAATATAAGCATTCTATAATGAAAAAATAATATTAAAAATAATATTAACTAAAAATAATAGTAATATTTAGGTTTTCATAGTATTCTCTGATAGAGTTCTGTTTTATTAATTCAAGTATGTGATTAGACCAACCCAAACATGAACACGTTATATATCGATCTGTGAGTGTTGTTAAAGAGTTTTATAATATCATTAAAACATACTAATAAATTTATTATTAATATTTTTTTGGTTGGTTAATCATATTTTATGTGGTTTGTGTAATGAATGAATATTATGATATAAAACAAATAATGTTACATCATGGAGGCAGTAGTATGTACAATGCACTGTAATTTTTTTTTTCTGGAGTTAGATGTAAATGATTATATAATTTTAATTTAATTAATTTAATTTCTTTTTAGTATCATAATTATAATTATTTGAATATATTAATATGAAAATAGTTGATTTAAATAATAGTATAGTAAAATAATGACTAATAGAATATAATAATCATGATGGAAGATTGAGATTCCTCTTGGGAAACTTCTTGGAGATTAATAAAATATGTTTTGGTGAATAAAATAATGTACAGGAGGGATTATGTACTAGTAGGAGAATAGTTGTAGATATCATTTTGAAAATAAAGGTTAAGTTTATCTTTATAAGGGTGTATGTGGTATCCTTTTATAATAGAATAAAATATTACTTTTGAGAACCATAATTATTTTTCAATAATAATATAACACAATTCAAGGGTCAATATCCCAATAGTTGTAAAAGATAATTGTAATGTGAGTTTGGTTTGAATGTCATGTTAGTTTTTATCGAATTAGTGAATAATAGAAAACTCCCATATAACATTAACAATTGAGATAACTACCTTTCATGATTCGTGTAACTAGTGATTTCATAGTCACCACCATAGTGGTAGATGATCATAGGTTGATTTGATATATGGAATGTGATTTACACACTTTTTCAATTTAAATGGATAATAAATTCCAATATAAAAGAAAATTTTTATAGTGGATGAATAATACAAATTCCAATTGGGATATAAAAATCGTACATCTAGATTTTTTTATCTTTATCAAGTCAATGGAGTGGAAATCTTATGATCTTTGGAAATATCCTTGATTTTCTATAGTTTCTATAACTAATTCCCAATAGTACATACACTAATATAAAGTATGGGATACATATTCCTTAATTTATAGGATCCACATCGTTTTCATGATCTAGTTTAGTCGTGTTGATTGTATAATCTTTTCCTTATTCCCTTTAGGAGGTTTCTAATGTTGGATTTCATCGTTATCCCATGGTTTGGTAAACGTTTTTCAAAATTATCAAAGTCATCACAGTTGAAGCATTAGACTGAGGGTTTTCCATTAATATGTGACATACCTATATCTATTTCTTTACTTGGTATCTTTATATGAATTTATCTTTCATATACTCCATGACATTCTCTAATACATTTGACAAACTTGTTCCTTGAATATAGCCCCCACAATGCTTATTTCTATATATAATACATGTGGAAGTAGGAATATTCTTTATTATATGTTTTTTATGTTGTGAATTCCCAATGAAATTTATTTTTAATTTATTATCCTCAAAACCTTATGAATAATGGTAGTCTCCAGTTTCAATTTCCACCTTATGTGAGTATCTAAAAACCCTTTCTTAGCTATTGAACAATCTTCTAGAGAACTCATTTCAAAGAATTGGTTTTACGATACTAAATAAATATTAGATATTACAATGAGAGTTAATAATATAACAATATATGTACCTTGATATTCTAGGTAATATTTCTTTATAGGTACCAACTAATTCATCCTATTATTTAACTCTAATAATTATCTCTCTATTTTTGTGAAAATTTCAGTGGAAATATTTATAGAAGAATTAATTTTCTAAATCCTCCTATACCATAGTGTCAAATAATTCATTGTAGAACCCAATGTATTTATTTATTATTATAATTTCAAAAAATTAAATTTCCTTGATATTTTTCCATACAATCAATGACAAGTTTTTCTTGCATTACACAATGTGTTAGCTTTCGTTACACATGGAACTATGTTGTAACAAAAAAATGATATATTATTAATATTATTCATACTTGAAAATTATAACCTATATGTTAAACAAATCTTTATTAATTATGGTAACTAATTTTTAAAAATTCATCATTATTGTTTTATATAAATAAAATTCATTGATAAAAATGTTCTTAATTTTTTGATAATTTCATTGTATGTTTTGAAAATAATATTTCCTCAAAAAATGTTTTTTATTTATTTTGGTAAAAAATAATAAGAAACTATTTTGGAACTTTTAGGAAAATAATTTTCTAAAAATAAACACCTTAATTGAAATAATAAATTTAAAATTATTCTAGGGTAAATTTTTGATAACTTTTTGGAAGGAAATTGTTTTTAATTAATAGTGAAAATGTAGATTTTTAATTGAATTTTTTATTTTTTGTATAGATTATTTATGAAGTTAAATTATATATTAAATTGATTTTAATGTAAAATTAGTTAAATTATAAATATATTAATCATATTTATGTCATTAGAGTCAATTTTTATTTTGAAATTTTATTAAAAAAATTAATCCTTTTAAACATTTTCTCTTTGACAACACTCTTTCTAATTGCTTCTTTGAGATTAATTTTAAATATATTTTTTTCTCATTTAATGAATTGAAATTTTAAAAATAGATTCCATATTTTTAATCAAAATAAATTATACTATCTAAAAAGGAATGCATAATTTTTTACCAAAAGGAATAGTTAATATAGTAAATATTAAATAATTACTACTTTTAAGGTAAAAATGGATTTGAAGGGGATTAAAATCAAATGATATGGGTAAAAATAAGCTAAACACATTTCTAAAAAATATTTTATGGAAATATTTTGACCTTATAGTATCTAATTAGTTATAAAAATTCGTTCTGGATTCTTATTTCTATAGAAAAATGTGGTTACACATTTTATTTTCAAACAGTTATAGGTGTTCCAGTCACCTCTTTTATAAAATCCCCCATATCCTATCATATTCAAACCATCAAACTCTTTTGGATCAGACCATATATACTGAAATAACATCCACACTTTTGTAGTACCATCCTAAAATCCTTATCTTTGGCATAAATCCAAGCAATGATGTTTTTTGTTGAAAACCTAAGAATGATACCCGAAGAATAGGTGACGTTCTTAAAAGAGAAATTATATTTAATTTCATCCTCCATAGACTAAAATTATTGATAAAACATGATTATATAGAAAACATAGTAGGTTAAATATGTTTTTATGTTTTTATGTTAATTAAATAACCATTAACCATCTACTTTTACATCATATTTGTTACAAAATAATGATTCGTGTGTACAATAGACTACCGCATAGTGAACCGATGTTCTTTGTTTTTTCCATTGCCACTTATCATGAATGGTTATAATGATGGGATAAATTTTTATATATTATTTATATTATATTATTATACTTATGAATTTATTATTTAACACATACATTCATACTTTCCATTATGTGGGAATAAAATAACGTCACTTGTGTATAAGATGGACTACAACCTCATGTAGAGATTTGATTCATTCATGTTTTGCAGAATGGTAATAAGGATGTGTTTAATGAACATTTTTAATATATATCACATAAAGATTATTCATAAATTTTAATATATTTTTTACATTTTAATTTTTCTTTCCAACTGGAAAATTGAATCAACATTCATGCGTACATTTGGCCTACCATCCCCATGAATTGTGTTTTTTATTTTCTATCTCTAACTTATATGGATCACTCAAAATAATTTTATACTCAATATATATGTTATTTATATCATTTATAACATTTTTTGATCAGGTAAATATGAAAAAAATAAGGGGAATGAAAATTAAAAATCAAAACCAATATGAAAAACAAAGTTTTTAATACCCAAAACATTTTTTTAACAAGGATTTGTTAATAAATAGGTAATAAAATTTCATAATGATATAATATTTGTATGATATATATATGTATCATTATGTAATAAATGTAAAATAATATTATGATTATTATATAAGATGTTTGAATGTGTACGAAGTAAATTGGGACTTAAGGATAGAGATTTATAGTCTCTCTTTTATTTATGTGATACATATGCCAATTAATTATTCTTTTGTTTTTTGTGATGTATATACAACCCATTTGACATGTTATATCATGAATATACTAATGTTCATTGTATTTACTATTTTATTCTATTGAATGTACCTGAGGCCTTAATTTTATTTATGTTTTATAATCCCTGTTTCAATGGGTGAGGTGGAACCCTTACAATGCATGAAGGCTTAAGATATTAAATGACCCGTAGGTCTTAGAGGAATCAAAAAGAAAAGAAAACTGGGAACTATCCCTACCCATAAAATGTCATGATATTATCACACCAATATTCCAAGGATGGTTGGATATCTATCATGTGAAGATATATACCGGCCTGGTCCTGATGGCAATGCCATACCCACTCATTCTTCTAATTTTAATTAACTCTACTATGGTGAATGTTCCTTCTCTAAATCTCTATCTGGAGCCTTTTCCCATGTAATATTGATAGTTTCATCAACCATTGCATGTGTTACAATGTCCTTGGGGTGTCTTGAAGTCCTTGAGGTGACTAGAAGGCGTTGAGGTGGCCCAAACACCATAAAAGACAATTGGCTTGAAGGACTTTGCTGGCACGAAGGCCATGCAGGACCCGGAGACCAAACAGGTGGTTCAGAGGCTCGGATGGATGAATATTTCTGGTAGCTACAGTACAAAATAGTACCTGATACAGTGCATGGTACCATTCCTACTATATTACCATGTAAATATGTCTCCACCAAGATTTGATCTCACGTCACTTGGATTCACTTGCCGAGTCCTCTCCAATCAGGCTGACGATTCAATATTTTCCTAAATCTGTAAGGTACTTTCATCACAGTTTTAGTTTCTAATATACAAATGTCATATTCACCACATTTTTATTTTATAATGTGTATATAATTCTCGTGAATGTATTTTTTGATTAATTTTCTAAAAATTATCAGTATTTATACATCCATTTGAGTGTCACCCTTTTGTGGGGTTTACGGTTCAAATTTTAACAGATTCATAAGGGAGTTTTTTCTCAATTTGTCTTATGTGGTACATATGGTTATGTTATACACCTATTCTATTTTACAAGATGTATTTAAAAAAATATTCATATATAATATCAAGAATATATTTATTGTATGAATATTTCAGGTTTAATTTAACAATGTTACTTAATGGGTATTATGTTTCAAACACACCAAAGTGGTAATGATTTTATGTTACAATATCATCATTTATCTGGATTGATTATTATTATGTTTTCAATGATAATATATTAGGATTCACCTTTAAATAAACTGTTGAAATTTAATCTCCCTTGTTTATGTCATGAAGATACATGTCTTCCCATCATTTTCCTCTCTTTATGTACACAAGAGCTCAAAAGTGATATTTTTTAAGAAGATTTTTTTTATAATAAAACCTTTTCTTCCAAAACAGTTATTTATAAAAAAATTTCACTTTTTTTATCATACCCCAAATGACTTATTAAATAATTTTAACCCATTTTTTACTTTTTATAAAAATAATTAATCCACTCTTCATTTTTTCTTCCAAAAAAACCAAATTTGGATTTTACAAAAAATATGAAATGAGTATTTGTTTTTACATGTATGACATCAATGAAATTTTCCTCAATACGTAACATTGTTTTAATTGATGATTAGTTTATATATTTTGAGTTTCTTTTCAAAGAAAAGTATTTTTAAAATGTTTTAGGTCTCAAAAAAGTATTCTCCAATGTGAAAATGTAAATTTTCTTCAAATAAATGTATCAAGCAATCTTTAAAAATAAATTTTTTACTATGATTATCTCTTTTGATGTTACTTATGATTTACTAGGGTTATGATTCAAGGATACTATTCATATGAATTTTCATAGTGGTTAATGTTAACAATGAAAAGATGTTTATAAAACCCTTTTCTCTTTCGTGGGGTTTCCCATGGTAAAATGATTATAGTTCCTTTTTTTCAGGTGTTATTCTATGATGAGATGATTAAAAGGTAATAAAACCTATCTCTCTTCTATAGGTTGAGATAAGATGAATTGATTATGAAACCCATTTTTATTTCATGGGTTATGATATGACTAATTTATTATGATTAATTGGAACACATATATATGATTTTCATTATGTGATAGGTGAGACATACATCAACCCCAAATTAATTGAATATTGATTAATGGTTTATAATATCAATGGGTAAATAAGAGGTTATACCAAGCCTGAAAGAGGGTAGACTTGTGGAAATAAAAATCCTGATGAAGGTAAAAAAGTGGGTATCCGAAGAAAAACATGTTATGAATGTCTTGGGGTTATCCGTTACATAATATTTTCTATTCTTATACGTATGAAACAAATCTATGCCTTATACCAATGTTATGCTCTCATGGAATATGTTCTTTTGTTCCCTTATTATTCATGTCTTATGAATATAGAATCATTATTTCACTAATCAATATTCTGATCTTTAATATGTTGGGTATGGTTTTAATATCTTATTATCGTGTTCCCTACCCTTATGTTCATGTTATACAAGAGAATATGGCTTTTTTACCCTCAACAAGCACCTGATATCACCCTTTATTATGTTTCTTTTTACAGGATATGAAAAAGGTTTTGAATAGGGTACGTTTGTGAAGATTACTATATGATATGATATTTATGAGATATTTTGATGATCTTTCACCAACTTGACGATTGTGTACCTAGTATCCAAATACAATAAACTATTAAGATCCTTAGGAGATTGTGTAATGCATTTTATATGCATCAAAAAATATTTAATATCATTGTACGAAAATCATAGTTCACTATAGTTGGTGTCATAGGAAAAGATTAGTTATTATTTGGAAAATTGGATGAGAAAACATTAAATATATCTCTACAGATATTTATATATATATGTTTAAGAATATATCTAAGGATAATTCCAAGGATGACTCATTATATAGGAAAATATCTTGAAATTTTTCTAAAGGATAGAGAAAATGGTTGTTAAGAAATTTCATCCATATATGGATACTACATGTGGGTGTGGATCTATCGCAGAGGTATGTGGGGGTGATTACTTTAAAAAGGGTGTATTGAGCTATACTAGATCATCACCTAGTGAATGACAACAATCCTTACTATACAAATGGTATGATTCTCCCAAAGGATATGCATTGGAAATCCACATACTCATTAAGAAAAATCATAAAGGATTTAAATAGATGATAACTATAAATGAGCTAGGATAAAAAAATGTTTCATATATTAAAAATAACATGTAATAATTAAAAAATATTATAAATATATTTTCATGATTATTTGGTTCCCATTATGATTATAGTTTCTTAACATATCATTCTTGGTTTTAGTTGATGCCTTGATCCCGAAAGAAGTGGTTTATGATGGGTGTGGTGGATAATGGAATGATTTTCCTCCCATGCATCTAAATTTTATAGGATATTTAATGAAAAATCTATTTTTCATGATCACAGAAAATTTTGATGCTATGAATCATCCTATAATTGGAAATATAAAAATTAGGGAACATGATTTTTTGTCGTTCTTGTGGAAAAATCCAATTTATTTGAGTGAATCTTATGATCCAATGGTAATTGAACGATAGATCGATACCAATGACAATATATTATCAATTATCTAGTGTTAGGGAAATGAAAATTTCATTTTTTATCTACCAGTTGGAATGTGATCCACATAAATGTTGGAATATTATCAGGAATATGAGGAAATAAAATAAAATTTGCTCATTGGATTATGAAATGGTCATAAAATAATTTCTTAACATGTACTTTCCTCATATTCTCTTTATGTATATGGATTAAGAGTTAATTAAGATAATGTAAAAGGATGATGAATTTGGTGGTGTCTATGAGGAAAATTTTACAATACTAGTGAGGTATGTTTCTGGTATTATCATCTAACTCAAAATTATGGTTGATTATTGCATTAGTGGATTAAAACCAAGTATCTTAAGGGAGTTATCCATTGGTGACATCATTAGATATTAATAGATTGTTTTATGTGATATCATGGTATAAATGGAGGTTGGAGTTATTTATAAATCTCATCGTTTTGATAAGAAGTGAAAAACATAATTTAGATCAAAATCAAAGAACCATTGAGAGAAGAAGATAACATTTCCTTTCTGATTAAAGGGTTGGAATAATAATAGAGGAAATTGTATTAAGGGGATTACTAAATGTTTTAAATGTAGAAATGATTTTTATAGAGTTTTTGTATGTTGAATTGATGTGAATTTGTTATTCAATTATGCGAATAATGATAGATATCTATAAAATGAACTTCCCACACATATGTGTTTCAATTATAAGGAGTTTTGAGATTATTCTAACACGTTCCCAAATCCTTCATTAATAATGGTGATCAACACCATTAACCTCCTTATATGAGATAAAAAGAGAATTTAATGTGATAACTATTTTTGAGGAGTGGTGAAATAATGATGTGGTGAAAGGTATACATTCTATCAAATATAAGACTATCAATGTCTAATTTGACTATTGATCTACCAATTATTTTATATATGAATAATTTTATAAGTGTATCATGTTTCCACCAAAATTATTAGATGTAAAATGTTCTCCTAAACACCATAATGGTATGATTATCACATCACAAGTCTATCAATATTATCCTGTTGAAGATTGTGAGAATACACTTCATGAAAAACATCTCATTCTTCATTTAATTGAATTTGATGTTATCATAGGGATAAATATGAATCCCAAATCAATTTACTAGGAAGGGTAGTCACATTTTATATTCCAAACTAATATATGATAATATATAATTGTGGAGATAAATATGAACTTTCGAGGAAAATTAAATCTATTGAATACATTTTTATTCATATTCAAGAGGGGCATTTATCTCAGGTTGTTGGGGAGAAACTCAACCTCGATGAAATTACAATTCCTTGGGAATTTGTTGATTTATTTATTGAAGGGTTTCTTAGACATAAAAAAATATGAAGTAATATTCTCAATAGAACTCATACCTAGAACCACACTAATTTCAATGAATCCATATGGAATGGCCCTAATTGAGTTGTAGGAATTGAAGAAACACCTCCTGGAAAAATTGTAAAGGGATTTATTTGGCCAGGTGTGTAACTTTGGGGTGAACCTATTATATATTTTAACAATATAATTATATCAATTACACTATTCATTGATTAGTGGTATTTAAAAAATATCACAATTAATAACAAGTATCCTCTTCCCTATATTGATGACTTGTTTGACGAACTGCATGGAGCTTATACTTTCCCATGTTTTAACTTTATTCTTGATATAATTAATTGAGGGTCAAGAAGGAGGATATACACAAGAAAAACATTCCATGCAAGGTATGGAAACTATGAATATGTATTCACTCCAATCATTCTTACTAATTATTCTTCTGTATTAATAGTTTCATTGAATAGTGCTTATAGATTTCATTGATCAATTTTTTGTAGTCTTTATAGTTGATATTATAATCAATTTTGAGCACTAGTATGAGCATGAATATAACATGATACTTGTACTAATTTTTATAAGGAAGGAGAACCTATTTATAAATATTTAAAAGTGTAAAGTTTTGCTATAAAACGACTCATTTTTATGTCATATATTTTCAAGAGTGGGTATATTATTAGATACATAAAAGACCGATGAAATTGAATGTTGGATGAGAACAAATATGGTGACTAAGATCCAAATTATTCTTTGTTTTTCATGATATTAATGTTTTTTTGGAGTGATTATAATGACTATCTAATCCAATCACCATGTTAACCCATAATAGAGCCATGTCCCTCTAAACAGATTCAGGTGATGACAATTTCAATGAACGGAAGAGAAGATTAGTCAGTGCACATGTGCTTACATTACCCTATATTGGAGAATAGTTTTTAAAAATATATTAATTCATTAAAGAAGTTATTGGGAATTATTATTATGAAAAATTACTTGGTTATACCTTATTCCTCATGAATATTAATGATTCCTTGTATAAATAATCCAACTCTTGATTTGGAGTTAGCTATAGTAATGTTTTCATTTTTGGTTTTGAAAATTAAATTCCTGGAAAGAAAAACACATTATTTGAACATGAAGATGTAAAAGAAATATAATTTTTCAAGAAAGGAATTTTTCCTATGTTTGGATACGTGAGTTTATTAATTAATTATTAATTTTTTTACATTCAATAAGAAAATCCTATTACATTTTAAAAGGATTTCTACACTCTACATTGAGTGGGTCTTTATCCAACATAGAAAACCAGTCTAGTATAACAGATGTTTTCCACTATTGATAGGACGTAAGATTGAATTTGAGATTCATGTCATGTTGGATGTTCTCTACACCCATGAATTTCAATCTCATCCAACATAGAAGTAATTATAACATTAAATAATTTAAAGTAAAATAATTAAGAACACCATGAATCCTACTCTAGGTCCAAAACATGGGTTATTCAATTGCTATTCATAAAGTGAAAAGAGATCATGGTGAGAAGAGAAAAGAGATAAAGAGAATGAGATTAGCTTCAAAATAGAAAGAGATATGGAAGATTATAGAAACACTTGAAATAAAAGATATGTAAATGTTTTTCATGGTAATGGAAAATGAAAAGAAATAAATCCTGAATGAGAAACATCCCCATAACACATCATATTAATGGATCCTTAGGATATAATCCCTTATCCCCTAATGAATCATTGTATTTTTAGTGAATATTGGTTCTTGGGAGATCAAAAATTGATCCAAAAAGAATTAATTACATAATCTTCCAATGGGAATCCAAATAAACAATATACCCTTAATGAAATTGCATTCGATATTAAACACTAAATTATGAAATTTCACTTAAATGAAAAGTGAAGAAACGATTTAATTCAGTTTAGAGTAAAAATCATTAAAATATCATAGTTATAGTCTCCCATTTTCTGATAACTCAATGGAAATACCCCTCCGTGGATGTTTAAATGGATTTTATTTAGGAAAGGGAATACATCGAAAAATAAATAAAAGAAAAGAAAATGAATGAAGGAAAATAAATTTTGCATCAGAATGCCATCTAATGTTTCCCTCACTAATAGATACTATTTCAATGCACCCTATACTCTTATTTTTAAGATTTTATCCATCCCTCGGGAGTCATAAATGATACATTATATTTTCTAGGGTTATAATGGGTCATCCCATGTCATAGATAGGGTCATCCACCCTCATTCCCACTAGATCTTACAAATTTGATTCTATTAGAAATTTTTCTATTGTGTAATTGATTCATGATGTGTAATGTGTGGATAACAAATTCTTATGTCATTTGAAAATATATAAATTTTCACATCACTAATAGTGTTCACAAATGTATGTTGATGGGTAGAACTTTCCACATCTTGTCTTCAAGCATTGCGTTCACACCCAACATTACTTCTGGTTAAACCTTGTGAATGAAATTCACAAAATTTAATGTTGAATTATAGAAGATTGTTTTTCTAGTTTTCTACTAATTCATCTCATTGAAAACTTTTTCTTGTTCCTTAACCTTTCTCCAACTTCAATATATCTTTAAAATTTTGTTGTCACACTATACCATGAAGTGGTATGGTGTGAAGTGTTTGTGTCTCACTATATTGATCCCTTTTTTTATTTTTATTTGGTCTATATATCCTGACAGAAAACATAATAACAATCCAATTTTTACAATATTGTTGAATTAATTTATAAAAAAAATCTATTTTATATGAAAAAATACATTCATAAAATGATTCTTTCAATTCTCTGACACTTAGAACTTTTTAACCCTTAAGCATGTAATATCAAAAAAAAGATGAAAAACATGTTATTAATACTGAAATTCATAATATATTAAATAAAATGATTATAAAATGTGGGTCAACCTTTCAATATTAAAATAAAAAATCAATTCCACTTAACATTCTTCAAAGAAACAAATAAAACCATGTATTTTTTTTCCTTTTCCCATTAGACAAGGTGGATCATCTCCTCTCATTCATTCATATATATATTAATTCATTATTTTTACACATTACATGTAATTATTTACCATAAATGGATTATTTTCTCTCTCCAATTGAGAGTCAAATTCAAGTGGTGTTAGGCTATTTTTATAAGTACAGACACCTTTTCCATTAGAAAATAAAGGAACTAGTTTCTCTACAATGTAAATAAAAAATTCCTATAAAATAATTTGTGATTTTAAATAAAGGTTATGATGATTCTAAGGATTATTTTTGTTATGATTGATGTCAAAATATATTAAGGCTAAAAAAGGAAGTTTTTCTCTAATGAATACTGAATTATATCAAAATTAAAGTGAAATAAAAATCCCCCCAGTAAATTGAAAAATCCTTAATGTAAAAACTCATAGTAAGTTCCTGATCAATATAAGTATAATCAAATAGATGCATCTTGTTGATTTGTTTTATTTTATTTCTTTTTTGTTTTTTATCTTTTTCAAAAATTATGAAAATATGAAATCTCACATCCACCACATAACCCAATAATATTGATAGATCATAGGTCTGGTAATGGTTATTTTTAATTTTTATAAAAAACAAATCAACATTTTTTAATTTTTTATAAGAGAAAACAATAAGAATAATTTATGAAGCATGATATCATAAAAATATGAAAATAGAACATCAACACTTTTTCAATAAAACATAATATATATCTTCATACAAAATTCCCCACAACCACACACATAAACTTTAAAATATAATGCAATATAAATAAAGTATGGTTTGAATGGATAAAATGGATTGTAATATGTATCATTCCTATAATGTTTATTAATGTATTGTATGGGATTAACAATTATGAATTTCATGGTGGATCCAAGAATAAGGTCTTAATAAAAAAAATTACTCAATCATTTTAAATGTATTTTTTCACAGTCATATCATCGATAAGCTCCAATTCAAGTTCTAGAAGGTGCAATGCCCCATTATCACTCAATAAATATGATCAATATATAAATATGAATATCTTTTTATATAAATCCTTTTCTCATGGGAAATATATCTTGGTAAAATCACTCACATTATCTAATAATAATATCAAATTAAACAAAATAAATTTCATAAAATCAAGGTGCGAAAATGGTTGGGGAATTAAATTTACATGAATCAAAAAATTCCCCAAAATCATGAGTCATTAATTCAATATTCATGATTCAATATAATTATTCAATTAAATATTTTACTCAGTCAATTTCATTGACATAATAAACTGAAACAAGGAATCACAGGATTCCTAAGAAAATCATGTCTCCTAGATCTGTCATGTAAAGGAAGAAATATAATTAGTATTAAGAAATCTTCATTTAAAAATAAATAATATATATTAAAAAATGATAGGTAATTTAAAATATATTAAATGTGATATAAAACTCCCTTTAGAAATGAATCATCATTTTTTTCATAGATCATATTCCTTCAGTTCTGTATCGCCTTCACGACATATATACAATTCATGAAATGTATTCTATTTAGTCTATCCATATCTTTACCTAGAATCATATACATTAATAGACCTAAATAATAATGATGATAATATTAATAAATTATAGTGAATAACTATTCAGTCATTCTGAAATTATATTGAGGGAAATAATGTACTAAGTTAAAAAATGGAGGTTGCCTCTTGAAAAAGATTTTGTTTAACATTGTTTGCTCAACTAAAAGAATTTTTTTAATCATGAAATAAAATATTCCCCCTCCAAAACTTAATTTATGAAATGTTATAAATTATTTATAATTTATTTTTCATGAAAATTTAATTATTATGGAATTAATAAATTTAATCAAACATAAAAGGGAAGGCACCACCTAGTTGGTCATCATTGGTAATCAGGGTGGGGGATTGTAATATCCTACCCTATTTTATGAGGTATGGTACAATGGAATTTCATCATCAAATTCCATCTTATAGTGAATTGGTTTCCTCATAATTAATTTGAACAAATCATAGCACTAAAAGGATATATATGAATAATAGTAAAATCTCATTTAGATTTTGAATGAAATTTACTTAGAACTACTTCGAATCTAGAGTTGTATAAAAACAATTGATCCACTAGGTTAAAGGATAAGGTTTTAATTATGTTCTCATGGTTTATACTTGTTATTTATTTAAAAATCATTGAATTTTTAAAAGCATCTCTTCTTATTTTCTCTAAACCATGTAGTTTCAATATCCTTTCATTCCTCGCACTGTGAAGGTCCATAGTAATCTGTCTCACAGCCTAATAGGATTTTTGTTGTAGTTACACATGGATGTGGTAGCTCTTCCAATAAATCAATATATAGGGGATCATTTCTGTGTGTGTCTTATAACCATCATATAATACCATTAGGTATTGTAAAACATTGGGTACCAGTATTTCCTCTTCAGTTTTCTATATTTTATATAATACCCTAGATTTCTCTATAGGAAACTAATTTTTATCCATTTGTATGTGAGTGATATCGGGTTGATGTTTTATATTTCACTCCATACCATTTTAGTAATGCCTATATTTTCCAAATGAAGAAGCGGGTACCATCTTCAAGAATGATGGATCTTGGTACTCAAAAGTAATAGAATATTTTAGCCCTATAAAAATAACACACAACTTTTGAATTATCAGCCATGTTAGATCATTCTTCCTCTAATTTTGAAACATAATATACAATGATTATAATATAAGAATAACCATATAAAACAGGTAATGTTCCCATAAATTCAATACCCCAAACTTCAAAATTTTCAGGGAAAGTAATTGGTTTTTTGGGGAATTTCATTTTTCTGAGATGTTTCTAAAAAATAAAAAATTTCATATTTGTTTACAAAATTCTTATGAATATTTAAATAATATTGGAAAATAAATTCTAGATTCTATGTATTTTTTTCTATCCTTTGGGATCCAAAATGTACCCCACATGATAATGTATTTAGTAATTTAAATACTTGTTCCATTTCACCTTTAGTAATACATATTCTCATTAATTTATTTGTGCATATTTTTGATAGGAATTGATCATCCCAAATGTAAATCCTAGACTCGAAATTTATTTTTTATTGATGATGAGAGTTTTGATAAGAGGGTACCTAATATGTGACCAAGTTATTGAAACATTCGGTGTACTATTGTTTTTTTACCATTAATCATATATAGTTGTTCTCTAGTAATCTCATCACTTCATGGGTTCTGATTTGAAAATTCTACTTCATTGGTGTAGGGTAGTCACCACAGATGATCGAAAATTGGATTTTCAGTACCCTTGTTTTCATTGATCTCGAGGTTTAAATATTGTATGATAACAATCCATCTCACTATCATGGATTAGAATCATACTTCTTCAGTAGATACCTAAGAGTTGCATGATTTAAAAACCCTAAAACATTATATTCCAATAGTAATGATCTCAAAGTATCTAGAGAAAATATGACTGGATAGAACTCTATTTCTATAGTCATGTAATTCATCTTCATGGAATACATTGTGCATGATACATAAGAAGTGACATGAGGCTTCCTATCTATTATTTGTGTTAGTGTGGATTCTACATTTTGATTCAATTCATCATAGAGAATCTTAAAAGGATGGTATCTGTTTGGTGGTTTCATTATTGGAGGTGTAATGAGTCTTTTCATTAATTAATCAAATGTATTTCTTTAAAAAATATAAACGTTAATTTCGAATTATTTTACAACAACCATTATAGAATTAGGAAAATACTACTGAAGTCTTTGAAAAATATTTAGTAGAAAACTACATGGCCTTAAAATTATCTAACATGATTAAGACAAGTTTTATATGTAAATTAGTTGATAAATATAACCTTTTTACTTGTATACCTAAATTAATTTTTATTGAAGTTATTTGGCCTAACACTATTCTTTTTCTAACCATAAAATTGTATTTTCCAATGTTTAAAACAAGATTTTATCTATTAATGTTTTTAAATCCTCTTCTAAATTCCCTATGTAATGATCAAAAGAACTTCCTAAAATAGTGAAATCATTGAAAAATACCTCTAGGAATTCCTCAACATGATCTGATAAAATACTTACTATAAAACATTTAAATATAACTATAGAGTTTCATATCCCAAATTGAATTAGATTATATGAAAAGGTGCCAATGGTGTTGGTGATGTTTGTCTTATATTGGCCTTTTGGTTCTATCAGTATGTGGAAGTATCATAAAAACCATCTAATAAATAAATATTGAGTTATTTTAGGTAACTATTCTAGCATATAATGAATGAATGAAATATGAATGTGGTATTTTTGGGTACCTTGATTTTTCTTCATGTAATATACACACACACTCTAGTTGTTTTGTACTCTCATGGGGATTAGTTTATTTCAGTCATTTTTAATAGTGTTCATGCCAGTTTTCTTTGGGAAAAAATTATGTGGATGGCCAAGTAAGAATCAGATATTAGTTAAACTATTTAAACTGATAAACATTTATCTATCTATTTCGTAGAAACCTCTATTATAGTGGGATTGAAACTTATTTTAGGTTTTAAAAATAATTAGGAATCACCTTATAAGATTATTATATGATACAATACTTTAGGATTGATTCTGGGTATATAACTTAAACTTCATACTATTTCTAGGACATTTCTTTTGATGAGGTCAATCAAAGATTTTTCTTTAAAAAGGGATAGGTTATTGGAATTATTATAAGTAATTTCTCTCCTTCCATAAGGCAGGAATACAAAAAATCACTCGGTAATGGATTTAAATCGAGACTTGTGTGGTTTTTCGAGGGATGATATTGAATTCAGGCTTATTACTTCCTAATAATGGGTCTCTTGTATCATGTAAACTTCTCTTAATAAATCATCAAAAAAGTAGAAGTAACTTCTTCCTTTAACTAGGAACAAAAATGATCATTTTTATAGGTACTGATATATTCTAATGAAAATTTATCTCCTAAAGATATTTATACATCAATCATACTTGAATTTTCAGTAGGATATATTCTTTCTTTAGGGATATTTCATAATGTGAGTCACATCTCAATAGATGTTTCATCGCATTAAGAATGAAAAATTGTATTTTATTGTCACCGTGTTTCATTATGAGTGTTTCTTCATGGACATTATTGATGTTCTTTTCTATCTTTCGGAAATGTCTCCCTGGGATAATGGGAGAGTGGTCTGGTGCTATGTCTTCTTTCATGGTAAGGACATAAAAGGCTATTGTAAAGGGAATTTATCTTACCCCTATGAGTGCACCTTCAGCAACACCAGTTGGGAAAATAGTGGATATATTTTTTATCATTACCACCACTCATGTAGGATTCAATTATCCTATCCAAAACGATTATAATACTGAGTGTGGAAAGACATTTATTGAAGCACCAACATCACATAACACATTAGTAAAATTTACAGATCTAATAGAACAAGGAATAGAGAATTTTCCAATATCTTTACATTTTTATGGTATTTATGGTTTTATAAATAATTATAAGATTCTCCCAATGTTTATTCTATTATTTCTATCTTGGCAATCTTCTCTTTCTATACATCTCCATATGAATTTATTCATATTTTTGTATTTTTCAGATAGTATCTGACAATATGATCTTGATTTATAATTTATGTAATGTATCTTAAATATCATTATGGAGTTGATCTTCCTTTGATTTATACATAATTTTGGATTTTCCAGAACATGGTCTCTATATTTTTTGGTTCTTATCCTATTACCTTATCTAGAGAGGTGGATCTTCCAAATTATCCTTATATTTCTCATCCCTTCTTTTTTTAGGTGTAAGGATATATTGTCCTCTTTTTTTGTGTGATAATTATAACATTCTTTAGTGGATTTATAATTTCTTGTGATGGTATATTTCTCATGTTTTTGGTCATGAGGTCTAAAAAATATCTAAACTAATCTGTTAAATTTTTTATATTTTCCTGTATTCATGAAACACTAGAATGTAACTATTTCTCTTTTCGTGAAGTTGCACTAGGGGAGGCTTCTAAAAATACATTCACTAGAAAGTTTGGGTTTTAAATGCTTTTTGTTGCAGAAATTAATATTTTTATGATTGTTTGAATATTTCTCAGTATTTATATTTCTATAATAAAGGCGGTTGATTGGAAACGGGTGTTATATATTGGTTATATTGACATAAAAATCCTTGTATTGCTTTCCATTATCTCCATTTTTTTATTTTATTGAAATTTTTGTGGATTTAATGTGGATCACCAACTATCTATACCCTGTTTTGCAACACATTGAACCACATAATGTTTTTTGGAAGAACATATACCACATAACTAAGGTGGGGATGTATATTCTATTACACGATTCATAGAATGTTTTTTTCATTATACCAGTTAGATCAAAAATCATTGTTATCACTAGAGGAGACGAATCAAATTTTTATACCCCATGAATACCACTTGTGCATGAACTTCTAGTGAGAAATTACAATGTGTTCTAAGAAATTTTTTTAATAAAACATCGAGCATCTATGAGAGGTTAATCTATCAGATACCCTCCATATGATGTGTGATGTTGGTTTTAGTCACTATTGATAAATACTTAATAGAATAGCACAAGTAATTGGTGCTCTACCATTTCATGATGTGGGAATTTATCATAAAAATTCTTAAAACCATTCTTATTACTTATAGACTGTCTCTCTCTTTGATTGTTATATGATTTAAATATCCTTTTCGATTATAGTTATCCTGGATGTGGGGAAGAGTATTTTCATAATGTATATTTTTTAGAAATACCAAATAAATGACCACCCATTATTCCAGATTTTTTAGCTATTCCTTAGCCTCTCCTTTGAGTGAGAAAGGGAATTCCCTCCACTAAAATTTGTCTACAGGAACTCCCCTCCTCCTCATGCTTGAGTAGAAGCAACCTAATTCTTGGAAATAAAAATTTAGGTCTTCTTCTGTAAGAAAATAAAATTTTGTAAGCATAAAAATCATATTTAAACACAATTAAAAATAATTTGGTGTAGTATGTTCAATTAGTTAGTTATTGTTATTATTTATTTGAGCCACATACATATCACACAGATTTTGGTTGAGATTTCAAGCCATAATTTTAGATTCTTGAGTGAATACTAACAGTACCTCTTGGATCTGAGATATTTATTTCATCAATGTTTTTTTTGTTTTTTATCCTTAGTTGGTCTAAGTTTTTTTCAATTTTAATTGAAAAAAATTAGTTTTTTATTAAAACTATGGGTCATTCAAATTAATTGTTTGGGTTCCAAACAGACTTCCACCACAGAAAAAACACCTATTTTTTCATACGCATGTTGTGGGGAATGAAAAAACATATTTCTAATCACAAATGAGTTTTATAGTTGGTTAACCCAAGGTAGTCTCCCAATGAGGGGTGCACATAAAATAGTTTATCATTTTTGATTGATTTTTAGAAAATTGATTTTTGAATGGTTTGTGAAATTGAATATAGAAATTAGATTAAATCGATTTACTCTAAATCCGATGATGGAAGTAGTGATCATATTAGGATTGAATAATTCTAGTTCTATGATATCATCATTTCAAATTATTACAAATTCCAATTCTTCTGGCTAGTAGGAGAGAGATTCCTCTATTGATTCATCTCTCCCCCTTGGTGTAATGGTGATGGAAAGGTAATCCCAACTATTGTGTCAATCATTCATCACTCCATCATATATGCATGTTTTAGTAATAATTCCTTTTGATTAATTAAGGAAATTAGAAACTGGGAATTTTCATTTCCGAATTAACTATGGTCCCCATCATAATTCTTGAGAGGTCCTCTTGAATTCTAAACACTCACCTCCCAACCCCAATCTATTCATTATAAAATAGATACTAAGGGTATGGAGGGTTATTTTAGATCATTGAAAAAGGAAAATAAAAAATAAAAAATATAACCCTAATAGTGTTTCATAATATATTAGAAACATAATTAAGAATTGAAGAAAAGAAAAGAAAAGGAAAGTAGGGAAAAAATATGCCGTAGGTCATTTTCCAGAGCATACCTCATTGATAGATCATCTTTCAATCCAAAATGGCCTCTCATTTATAAGATTTAATCCATCCTCATGGTGTAATAAATGTACCAACAATTTGTTTTGGTTCATAACGGCTCATCCTTGGTTAAAAATAGGATATTTCTCCTCTATTCTGATCAAATATTCTGAATTTAAATCCGTCAGAAATTTTCACATAGTGTAATTGACTCACGAAGTCTAATGTGCATGATGGAACTTCCCATGGATTTTTAGTATATAAATTATTTTTTTTATCATGAATAGTGTTCACGAGAAGTATATTGTGGGGTCGACTTCACAAAACATGTCTTCACACCTTTTATTCCCACCCTATATTCCTACTTGTTACACTATATGAATGAAATCCATGATGTATAATATTGACTTACAATTGATGTTTACCCATTTTACCTTAACTATTCACTTTGAATCCCTCTCCATGCTCCTTCACCTTACACCAGCTTCAATCTATCTTTTAAAATCCATTATTGCACCATGCCCAAATCAATGTAGTGTGTAGTGTTCACTACTTAGTATATCCATCTATTTTCATTGTTTTTTCTTAAAAATATGTTTTATACCACATAAAAAAAATTAAATTTTGAAAAGTTTATTCAATTATGTCTTACAAACTGTCCATTTTATACTCATAAATACCTGCATAAGATGGTTCTATCAATAACGAGTTGATAAAGTGTTTATAATGGGATGGAATGAGGAGAGATATAACAGATATTTTACCTCAGTGCTTGGTATATTAGGAAATTAAGGCTGAGAGGAAAATCGTCTAAGGGGATATTACATCCATTACACATACATGAATAGAAATGGGGAATCAACACCATGTATTTTTTCATTTGTATCCCCCACAAGTCTAATGGAAATAATTTTATATGTCTTATAATTGACCACATTACAAAGTTATCACACTTCATCATTATCATCAATTACCTCTCTCTAGATCAGATTTCAAGGAAATATATTAAGGAAATGGTAATGTTTTATGGAGTACCACATTCCATTTTTTTCAGATTAGGATTTGGGGTTTACCTCAATGTTTTTGTATTTTCTTCAATTTTCTCTTGATATAGAGTGTCATTTAAACATTGTTTGTAATACACATATAGATCGTCTATTTAAGAGAACAATTAAAACTATGTAGAATATTTTGAGGTCTTATTCTTTGAAATTAAAATATAGTTTATAATAATATCTTCCACTATTTAATTTTTCTTACAGCAATCAATTTTATTAAATTACTCAGTTGTATCCTTATAAAGGTCTCCATTAAAAACGATTTATAGATCCAACATGTTATAATAAATTTGGAGAATGAAATGTTTTGGGACCTAAGACTAGTGAAGAAATGGCAGATAAGGTTAAAGCCATTCAGAAACACATCATGTTAGTACATAATAGGTAGAAACGTTCTGCTGATAATTACATGCATGATATAGAATTTGAATTTAGTGATATGGTGTTTGTAATAATTTCTCCATGGAAAAAAGTTATATGATTTGGGGGGAAGGTAAATTAATACTTTTTTTATTATTACCTTTCAAATTCATGACCATATTAGAATTTTAGCTTATTGGTTGGCACTTCCACCAATCCTCTATTAAGTCCAGGATATGATCCATGTATCTATCCGATAGAAGTACAAACCTAACCCTTTATAGGTACAAAACTCATAGGAAATGCTATTAGAGAAAGTTCTTTATTATGAGGAACAACCGGTGAAGATTCTGGATTGTATAGATAATTTTCTACAAATCCATACCACTCACATAGTCAATGTTTTTTATTGAAACTTCCATTTTCAATAATCTTTGTGGGAACCTAAGGAAATTATAATACAGAAATACCCTCATTATTTTGAGTGCTGAATTTCGAGGGGGAAATTAATTTAAAGGGGGGTAGAATGTAACACTGTGAGATTTTATTTATTATTATATATTTAATAAATTAAATTTATTTGATAAATTATATTATATGCAACGCCATGTTAGGATCATGTTACACAATAACTTATCTTTCATTACATAGGACACTGAGTTGTGACAAAACCATGATATATTATTAATATTATTCAAAAAAAAATTATATCCTAGACATCAAACTTCGTGATATGAATAGTAATAAAAATATTTCAAATATTATGTATAATGGTTTCATATAATGAAAGAATATTTTAAATAAGTACTTAATAATTTGATAAAGTATTTATATATTTCATTAATACAATTTTATCAAAAAAATTATTTTTTATTTAATTTTTGAAAAAAATAATAAAAATAATTTTTGAAACATTTAGAAAATTAATTTTTCAAAATAAAATAAATTTTAGAAATTATAATTTAAAAATTATCTTAGGATGAAATTTTTAGAATTTCCAAAAAATAACTTCTTTATGAATAGTGAAAAATATTGAATTTTAATTGAAAACATCCTTTTTGATTAAATTATTTAAAACCATAGGTTATATTTTAAATACGTTTAAAAGGAAAATTTGTTAAATTATATATCCATTGGTACAATTTTTTTCATTGTAATCGTTTTTATATTGAAATTTCATATAAAAACTTTGTAAAATCTTGAATATTTTCTCTTTGAAACCCCATTTTCATAACACATTTGGGGGATTATTTTCAAATAAAATATTACCAATTATATGAATTGAATTTGGAAAAATTATGTTCCATATTATCAATCAACATATTTTTTTTATTTTATAATAAGTTTTACTTAATTTTTGAATGAAATGAATAATGAAAGCAGTCAAAATTAATTACAACAATTAAGGTAAACATGGTTTTAGTGGGTGTTAAACGCAAATGATAATTGTTAAAATGACCAAAACAATGTCTGAAATCTATTTGAGGGCCATATTTGGCCATAAAATTTATTCTTATTGATAATAATTCACATTTTATTCTTTTTCATGAGCAAATTGTGGGTACACCTTTTCTTTTCAAAATTAATACAAGTGTGCAACTCACCACAATTATAAATGGCTACATACTATAATCAATTATTCACACCATAAAACCCATTTGGTTCGACCGATAACTTTCCAAATAACATCCCAAATTCCATAGTCACATACTAGAAGCCTTACTTTGGTATAAAATCCCACATATGAAGAACTTTTTTGAAAACTTAAAGAGGTTACCCGTAGAAGAGGTAACATTCTTCAACACGTTTTTATCTTATTTATTATTCCACCACATTAAATTGTTATAAAAAAATTATGATATAACAAACTAAATGGATTTTATATACTTAGTAATTTGTTTTATGTGATAACCTAAAACCATCTCTAGTTCCATCAAATGGGTTATGATACAATCCTTCGTGCGTACGATGGATATCCACCTCACGAACTGATGTTATTCATTTTTCCATTACTATATCTCATGATTTGTTAAAATGATGGATTAAATTTTTATATATTATATTTATTATATTATTATACTTAGGAATTTATTATATCACACATATATTCATACCTTACATTCTTTGGTAATATGATAACGTCACTCATGACTGTAGTGGACTACCGCCTCGCTATGCAATGGGATTTATTCATGATTTACATAGAAGGTAATAAGGATGATTTAAATAAAAATATGTGATTTATATCAAAAAATATTGTTCTGGAATTTAAATATTTTATTTACATTTATTTATTTATTTCGATTGGGAAAATGTAAACAATATTCATGGGTACGTAGGACTTACCATCTCCATGAATATTGTATAGAATTTTCCATATCTAACTTTTATATGTCACTATAAAAACATATGGACAGAATCATATGATATTTATATAATGGTTAACCTTATTGAGATTATGGAACAATGATAAATGTAACAGTACCAAAAATAGAAAAATCACAAAATATACGAAAAACAAAGCAGTTATTACCTGAAACATAATTTTAATAAGGAATTATTAATGAACGGGTAATAGAAGCCTGTATGTTACTCATATATTGTATGATATATATATAATTATATTTATAGTTATATAATGTATTTATAATAAAAGTATATTAATTACATGAGATGTTGTAACATGTATATATGAAGTCTGTACTTAAGGTAAGGGATTTTTAGTCTCTCTTTTATATCTTTGAGGAATTTTCCAATTCACCAATTATTTCTTTTGGGTAGTGTATATACTTAACATTTGACTTTTTATATAATGAATATAATTATTTTCATGATATTTTATTATTATTTTTATGTTATTACTTATTGGAAACTGTGATATAAAAGTTTTCTAAAGCATAAGGGGATTTTCATCTAAATTTTATTTTATGTTTAAAAATTCAATATTCACAACATTATTCTTTATTGTGGTTTATATAAATACAAAGAATGTCTTTTATGATTCTTCTATTGAAATTTTGTTTTATTTAAAAATCCATTGTAGGACCCCACATTCTTGGGGTTTAGGGTTCAAATGTTCACAAATCCATAAGGGATTTTTGTCTCAGTTTAACTTCTCTAAGTCATATGGTTACTTTATCCACCATTATTATTTTGTGAGGTGAAAATAAAACCAATTATTCTTGTAATATAGTGATGTTATTTATCCTCATGTTATTTTATTTTTCATTTCATATATTATTCTTTATTGGGTTTCATTTTATTATTACCAAATTGGTGATGATTTTAGGTTACAATGTCCTTGTCTTTGAGGATTATATTAGATAATATTTTTTCTGATCAATATCTGAAAAAACATATTAAATTTATTTTCTTTTTTTTTGTATCATTTAGATACATTTTCACTATATTTTTCTCACTACATGTAATCAAGAGTACAACAAAACATTTTATTAATGATATGATTTTAGGTCAAAAATAATTTGTATTCCTAAATAATGTATTCAAAAAATGTATTCAAAAATGTTTTTTGTATACTAAAAATTATTTTAAAGACATTTTTACAGATATTTTAATTTTAAAAAAAATATAAAGGACTCATTATTTTTCCCAAAAACACAAGTTTGGATAATACTTAAAATGTGAATGGAATCTTTGTTTTAACATGTACGCCATAAACAACATTTCCAACCTTCATGATAATTATTTTCATTAAATAATATTTTCTATGTTTTTAATTTTAAATTCAAATAAAATTATTTTCAAAATATATTATGCTTAAAAAAGTGTTTTCAAATTGAGAAGGTTATTTTTCATAAAAAAACTATTCCATATGATATTTTAAAACCATTTTCCATATAACATCCCTTTGATGTTAATTATTATTTAATAAGGATATTATCCATGGATACCATTATTATTAATTATCAAAAAAATTAGGTATATGATTAAAATATGTTTATGGAACCCATTTCACTTCCAAGGGTTTTTCTATGATGAAATTATTATGAGTCCCACTAAATTTCACGGGTCATTCTTTGATGAAATGATGAAATGATTATGAAACATATCTCTTCTTCACCAGTTATGATATAATGAAATGTTTATGGAACCCATTTTCATTTTAGGGGTTCTAATATGATGAATATTTAATTATTTAATGGCACACATATGTAGAATTTTCATTATGTTATTTGAAGGACCTATATCTCACTCCAACTAATTGGGTACTGGTTAATGGTATATGAGATCAAAGGGTACACGAGAGTTTATCCGATGCCTCAAAGATGGTACACTAGATGCCATCCCAAGATTGCAGTAGGTACATAGGGTGGTTAGACCAGGAATAACACATTATGAATGTCATGGTGGATAAAATTGACATAATAGTTTCTATGCTTATGTGTATACCACATATTTGTGTCTTATATCAATGGTATACTCTCATTTCCTAGGTTCATTGATTACCTTATGAATAATGTGTTATAAAATACTGATCATTATGTCATGAAATAATTTTATGATAATTAATATGTAGGTTATGGTATTAATATCTTATAAACTTATTCTCAAACTCTTATGTTCATGTTATTCTTACCTATCTCCCTTTTTTACCCTTACTGAGCATCCAAGCTTACCCTTTCTTATGTTTACTTTCCGCATGTTTTGAATAAATGTTTTATGTAGGTTGTATTTGTGAACAGTACTACAGTATGAGATCTTAAAGGGATATGTTGAATATCTCTCACCAAATTAGATGATTGTGTAGCTAGTCTATAGATATACTAAACTACTATGGTCCTCATCAATGTGTTTATCTAATGTATTGAATATTCATCTAAAAATATGTTATATACATATATGAAAAGAAATGGTTTATATAGTTGGTATCAAAGGAATGGTTTAGTTATCCTTTAGAAATAAGGATGAAAAAATATTAATGAGATCTCTAGTATAATTTATAATGATATTTTTAGATATACATCTAAGGAAATTTTTTTGTATGATTATATGTATAAGAAGTGTTTTTGGAATTTTTTTAAAGGATATAAAAAGCGTTTTCATGAAATTACATCCCTTTATAGATACTTTAAGTGGTTTTGGCTCTATAACAGTGGTAAAAAGGATTAATAACTCTGAAAATGGTGAATTTAGAAGGACTTTATTATCTACCGGTTTATTAAAACAGGACTTGCGGCATAACTGGTTTGAAACTCTCAGAGGATTTTCATTATAAATTCACAAACTCCTTATGAACCATCATAATGTATTTAAAGAGATGAAGACTATGAATTATATAGGATAAACCTTAGTATTCATATATTAAAAACATGGTGTCATTCTATAAACATATTATAGGTAGTTTTTCTTGGTAATGTGGTTCCCCACTATGATTAACGTTTTGTACACTATGATTTTGTGTTTTAGTCAATGGATAGTACCAAAATGAACCGTGTAAATTCTGAGTGTAATGGAAAATGTAATAATTATCCACTTGATTATCCAAATTTCATGTGGTCAAGAATGAATTTTTTTTTCTTTACTCACATGACTCTCTTATGTTATGAATCATGCTGTAAATCCAAAATAACAAAAGAGGGAATGATATTATGTTGATCCCTTTAAGAGGTAATGTCCAGCTTCTTTCAATTGATCTTCTGATCCACTAGTTTTTCAATAATGGATCATCACCACTATAATTATTTTTTAGATTATCCAATATTGAAGACATGATATAGCCATTTTTTGTCTACCGATTTGAATGTGAATCCGATCAGTAGTGGAATCATATTAAGAAGACATTGATACATAGTGAAATTTACTCCATGGATTGGGATGAGTTCAATAGAAAAAAAAATTAAAAAGTAATCCATTAAAAGATAGGTAATAAATTAATTGAGATAAAGTAAAAGGATGATGAATTCATTTGTATATATGATGAATAATTTATGAGACATTAAAGGTATGATTATCATATTATGATCCAACTTGAAAATAATGTTGATTATTTTTTTTAATGTATGAAAATCATGCCTCTTACGGGATTTAGACATTAGAGACATTAGTGGAAATAAAATATATTATTCTCTATCCTATCAATGTGGAAATAGTGGTTGGAGTTATATATCAACATTAGGGTTTTCATAAGAAAAGAAAAATGGAATTAAAAGGAAAATATAAGAACCATGCAGTGAAGAAGATACACATTCCATTATTCTCAAAGTGTGGGAAGAAGCATGGAGTAAATTGTTTTATGGGGAATGATAACTATTTTTATGGTTGGTAAGGAATTTAATAAATTATCCAATTTCATAATTTATGGGAAGAAGATATATGATGATTTGAATTATAATAATTCTCCATAGAATTCAACTCCCACACTTTAGAGATTCAATTATAAATATTCTAGGAATTTTGATAACAGGTGAGAAAATCTGAGTTTTAATAATGTTATTCAATTCCTTTAACATCTTAATATGATATAAAATGGGACATTTCAGGTGATAACTATTTTATAAGAAGTTTTCAATGATGATGTTGTGAACGGTAGACTTATTATCCACTCTATAACTACTAATATCTAATATAACTATCGATCTACCCTTTTCCCCCTATATTAATAATTTTATAAGGGTATCAAGATTCCACCAAAATTACTATATGTATAATTAGAAGTGAAACCCTTTGTTGATATGATGACCACATCCAAAGTCTATGATTCTTCTCCATGTTATAATGTTTTTCCAAAAAACTGTTTCATTCTTCCTTAGGTTGAATTCGATGTTATCTTAAGCATGTATTTTATTTCTCTACATAAGTCACATATCAATTTATGAGTAAGGGAAGTCATATTGGATATTAATAAATAACCAATGATCATCTAACAGTGTAATGATAAATAAGTTTTTTTATGGGAATCAAATCTAAAATATGAGTTTTTCTTGTTATTCATGATTGGAGTTTACCACAGATGGTTGGGGAAAAACTGAACATCGATGATTTGACTATTGTGAGGGAATCTATTATGTTTTTTTGAAGATTTTTCTAAACCCCAAACCCCCATTTTATTTTTATTTATCAATAGAAATCATTATTATTTCCATAAAAATGTCATGAATCCCTACAGTATTGACCTGGATGAGTTGCAAGAATTTCAGAAGAAACTCTAGCAAAAAATTGACAAGGGATTAATTTTGTAAAGTGCGTCACCTTGGGGTGAAAGAATTATTTTTGTTAAAAAATATATAATATATCAATGCGAATCAACATTTATTATCAAGATATGAACTAAATCAAAATTAATAACAAGTTCCCCTTTCCCCTTATTGATAGCTTATTTGATAAACTATTTAGAGCTAAATACATTTCCATGATTGAAATTTATTTTTGATATCATTAATTGAGGCCAATAAGGAGGATATACAAAAAAATCCATAAACATTATAGAAAATATGAATATATAGTGATTCAATTTTGTGTTATTAATCACCCTATTATATTATTGAATTAAATGAATAGGGTCTTTAGAGATTAATTTGATCGGTTTTTGGCAGTCTCTATATATGTTGTTCTTATTTATTTAAAGAGGAATGAAGATAATTAATACTGCTTTGTAATTGTAATAAGGTCCCTAATTAAGGGTACAATATTTGAAAAATATTCAAATGTTTAATTATGGCTTCAAAAGATTTAATTTTTTGGGTTATATAATCTCAAGGGTGGGTATATTATTAGATCCATCAAAGAAGGAGGCTATTTAATGTTAGCCCATAACACACATGATGATTGAGATAAGTAGTTTTCTTGGTTTAGTTGGATATTAATGATGTATTTTTGAGAATTTCTCATGAGTATATAATAAACATATAGTGTTAATTTGTAAGGGATCCAAGTCCCTCTGGATAGATTTATGTCATGAAATTTTCACAGAGTTGAAGAGAAGATTAGTCAGTGCACCCATGATTACATTTCCTTATAATAGAGAATGGTTTATAATCTATATTGATGCCTCAAATAAGGTATTGAGGTGTGTATTTACGAATACCGACATGGTTATAGATTTTTACTCATGCCAATTGATGATTCATGAGAAAAAATACCAAACTCATGATTTAAAGTTAGCTGTGGTAAATTTTAATATAAAATATTGAGGCATTTTCTTCATGAAAATTGTGTGATATATATACCGATAATAAAATTTTAAATTATATATTCAAATATAAGGATTTAAATATCTTCTATAGAATATGTTTAGAGATTATTAATGAGTATTTATGATCAATACATTATTGCAATTGGAATGAAAACAAGGTGGTTGATTACTTCAGTCAAAAGGATAATGCTAGCTTATCCCTGATGAGGATAAAAAAAGATCCAATATTTTTTTGATTCATAAATAATTGAGCTAGAAATAATGAAGGAATTGGGAAAATCATATTTTTTTAACTACATGTTCAAACATATTTCCATATAAAGATTAAAGGGAAACAAAAGGAAGTTATAGATCAAAAAATGAAAGCTATAAATATTACTATGATTAACAATGATCTTGATGTAATGATATGGTTTAGGAAAAATGTATGACTTCCATCATTACTATATATTAAGGTGTAGTTATTGGAAGATCGTATTTCATCATTATATATTCATCGTATATGTATAAAGATATATAGATATTTTAAAGATTACCTATAGTGGGATGGCTTAAAGGGTTATATCGTAGAGTTTGTAATTTGGTGCTTCGTATTTCAGAAATTTATGGTTGAGAGAAAAAAGTACAAGGGGTTATTATATCCATTACCCATAATATATTTGATATGAGAAGAAATCCCCATGGATTTTGTCATTGCAATCCCCAAAATATCTAAAGGACCAAATGTTATTTGGGGTTTAGTCAATTATCTTTCTAACTTGACCCACCTTAACACTATTAGATAATACTATCCTCAAGATCAGATTTCTAGGATATACATTAAGGAAGTAGTATCATTTCATGGAGTACAACAATCCATTTTTTATTATCAATATTATATTATTACCTCAATGTTTTGAAGAAGTAGTCAACAAGCACTTGATATAGATTTGGATTTCATCACTATATATCATCCTTATAGATATGGTTAGTCTGATATAAAAATTAAATTACAAGAGGATATGTTGTGATATTTTCATTTGGGTTTAAAATGTGTTTGGTATTAATTCATTCATTTATTTATGTTTTCCTAATATAATAGTTTTCACTCATTGTTTCATACAGATCCATATGAATCACTATATATAAGGAAACATAGATCTCCAGTGTATTATAATGACATTAGAAGAATAAACCCATTGCGACCTAATGTAGTTAGTTAAATGGTTGAGAATGAAATATCCATTACACCAAACTACAAGGTAGCTCATATTTAGATGAATAGTTATGTCGATAATCATTTAGGTGATCTAGAATTTGATGTTGTGGATAAGGTGTTTCAAATAAATATCTGCATGGAATTATTTTATGAGATTAAATAAGAAAGGGAAAATATTCACTTGGTATATTAGTCCCATTAACATGAATTATCACATCGGGACCACATCTTATAAGTTAGAAATTACACCAAACCACTGTCAAGTCCCCTATTTGTTCTATGTATTTATCCTGAGGAACTAAATACATAACCCTTCACATGTACTAAAATCCGAGGAAAAACTAATAGAGGAAAATATTTCTTATAAGGAAAAACTAGTTGAGGTTATGCATTATATATCAAAAGTTATACAAAACATGACCACTGACCTACTAAAAGTTTTGTGGTAAAACTAGTAGTTAGAGGATTTTATGTGGGACCCCGAGGAAATGATGAGGCAGAAGTAGCCCAAATTATTTTAGTGAAAAAATTTGAGGGTGAAATTCAATTTAAGTGGTGTATAATGTAACAACCCAAGTTTTTATTTATTATTATTTTTTGAATGAATTAAATTTCACTGATGTCTTTTATTACATGAAAGACCACATTATACTCGTGTTACACATTGGGTTAGCTTGTGTTACACAAGGAATTGAGTCATAACAAACCTATGATATAATATTAATTTTATTCTAACATGAACCTTATAACATAGCCTTTAAATTTACTGATATGAATATTAATACCTAATATTTAAATATCAAGTATAATGATTTTCTATAAGGAAAACTTATTTATAAAAAATTAATTAATTTTTGTAAAATATTAATATATTTTGAAAATACTATTTTCCCATTTTTATTTAATGTTTTGATCAATAATAAAAATAATATTTGAAAATTTTAGAAAACTAAATTGATGAAATAAGTTAAATTTTTAAAATTATTATGTAAAAATTATCTTAGTGTAATTTTTTCTAAATTTTCTTAAAAGACTAATTTTATGTTAAATAGTGACAAATACTTAATTTTAATTGAAAAATGTATGTTTATTTAAATTAATTATAAAGTTAAATTATATTTTATTTTTTTTAACATAACATTATTTTTATTATATATGTATTAATCATATTTAGTTCATTTAAATATTTTGGATATTCAAATTGGATACAAAATCATTATTAAATTTTGAACATTTTCTCTTTCAAAGCCCACTTTGTTGTCACGTATGCGGGATTGATTTTAAATAATATTTTCCACTTTTATGAACTATGTTCGGAATAACAGGATTCCATTTTTTAAAATAGAAAAATTTATATTATATAATAAGGTAAGAATAATTATTTACCAAAATTAATAGTGAAAATAATAAGAACTATTTTCTGTGATTAAGGTAAATTTGGGCATACCAGGGGTTAAACTAAAAAGGTAAGTGTTAAAATTACCTAAAAACATGTATAAAATATATTTTCTAGAAATATTTAATCCATATCATTTTTGTGTCTTGTTTTTATCCTTTTTAATCCGTTTTCTTGAAATAAATGTGGTTATACCATTTTCATTTCAAAAAAAAATTACAAGTGTGCAACTCACATCGTTTATAAAAGTCCACCACCTATCATATCTTCATTACAACTTAAAAAGCTTTTGGATTATATAATATCTTCCAAAATCACTTCTAAAATTTGATCCTCACTTTCTAGAATCCTTATTATAGTATGAAATCCAGCCTTGGAAGGATTTTGGTGAAAAACTAAAGAGGATACTTGAAGAAGAGAAAATGTTCTTCAATGAGGATTTTTATTTTATTTCTTACTCCACCTAATTAAATTCTTATTAAATATTTCAGATATAATAACCCAATTATAATTCATATACTAAAATTTTATTAAGTTATGTTAATAATCTACAACTATATCGTATTCCATAAAATTCGTTAGGAACTTTTCAATCATGTGTACAACAAACTACTGCCTCATGAATCGATGTTATTCATTTTCCCATTTACACATTTCATGGAATGTGATAATTTGTAAAAAAATTATATATGTTATATATGATATTGTAACACCCCGAGATTTTATAAGATATATTCTTTTTAATTTCTTTCATATCTTCTGTTGTACGCTACATCAATATTATCTTGCACTATATGCAACACCGTATTAGCTTGCAGTATACGCAACACTAATATTTGATCATGTTAAACAAACTTTCATGTTTGTTTAATAGTAGTTATTCTACAAAAAATTGAGAGTATATATATATATACATTTTATAAATGAAATATGGTTGGATTTTTTTATACAAAACAAAAATGAAGTATTGCCCTACATGCAACCCTGACTTGGCTTGCATTACACGCAATCACAACCTTCCCCGATAGTGTGTGTTGTACGCAATACCATGTTTCATTAAATAACAATATATTGCTATAATATAATTATGGACTAGACGTTATGAATAGTATTAACTAAATTTTGAATTTTATAACATTATTATTTATCTTACACATTTTCTAGATCATGGTATGAGAACAAAACAAAAATTTTAGGTAAAATAGGTATTTTAAAAAAAATGCAGTTTTGTCACCTTTTGATGGCGCACCCACTTTAAATATAGTTTTGAAATTTTTATAAGTTAAATTTTACAAAATAAAATTATTATTTGGAATCATAATATAAAAATTTACTTTGGATAAATTTTTTATATTGTTATGATAACTTTCATATTTTAATGAATAGAAAAAACACGCTATATTTTAATTAAAAACAAATTTTTTCATCATAATAATTTATATGGTTAAATTATAATATTTAATGGTTTTAAAGTATAAATAGAAAATATTTTTTACCATTTAATATAACTTATGTCATTAGCATTGAATTTACATAGAATTCATAGGTAAAATCATTTCAATCTTTTGCGATGTTTTAACTTTTAAAACTCGTTTTCTTAAGAGCGGGATTATTTTTGAATTAATTTCTGCAACTTGTGTTATTTGAATTTGAAAAAATGGATTCCATATTTGGAATTAGTAGGTCTAAATTATGTTAATAAGCTACTTTTTATTTTTTGGCATTATGAATAGTAACTATGGTAAATTGTATTTACCATAGTTAAACGTAAATTGGGTAATCAAGGGTAAATATAATATTATAAAATTACCCTAACACTTGTATTAATATAATTGGATGATTATATTTTTCCCTAAATCATAATTTGGTCTAAATTTTATCTAATGGAACCCACTTATATTTGATTATGATTTTAGTTTATTTTATGTAAAGGAAAGTGAAATATTTCTCACTCAAACTTTAATAATAACTGTATTTTTAATATAAGGTTATACAGATTATAAATTCGGTTATAAATACTCATTTTAAATCTAAAATGTTTTTCTTTATCATGGTAATTTATTTTCAATTTTTAAGAGTTATTTAATTACCTTATTATCTTATACATTAATGATGCATAAATTATTTATTTATTGAAAAATCAATAATAGTGTTTTTATTGAAATAGTAATACATATAAAAACGCCCAAAAATCTGAATAAAACTTATTGGTAGTTTATATATAAACCCTAACCATCCAAGGACCGGATATTTGGCCATTTGGATCCTTATAAAGGTGATTATGACACTTATATTATTTTATTTTAAATGATTCCAAAGTTGTCACCTTCATAATTTAATAAATATAACAATTTACATGTTGTGATTTTAAGATGATAAATTCTAGTAAAAGTATTATTATGAAATATATTAGATTTATCTTCATCATAAGATTTTAGTTTTAATTTTTATTCAAAAAAAGTATATTAAATAATTATAAAAAAATGTTGTACTAATTATTTTATTAAGAGATATAACAAATAAATGATTTTAAAACTATTAAAATAAATATTATATGAACTATTTAATGTGCTCCACGAATTTTATAGACAAATATGACATGATAGAAATATATTAAATATTTTTGTTAGAATATATCCTCGTTTTGGATTTTATTTAAATTTAAATAAATAAATAGTGTCAAAATTGACACTATTGTTATTTTATAAAAATAACATATTATAAAATTGTTTAAAAATCACAAAAATATTTAAAAATGATAAATTAAAATTTATATGGTCTAAAATGTCATATATTAGCCAATTATGGACAATTCATAACACATAAGTAATTATTTATAACAATTTCAAAATTAAAATCATATTACCACAAATAAAATTAAATAGATTAAATAAGAATAAATCAAGTTGATAATGTTTAATATAAATTCCCAACATGTATAAATTTTATTGGTTGATGGTATTACAACCCTATCTCATCTAATATTCTTATTTGAGTCATTTTTGGAGGTTTTTACGTGAGGATGAATTTATTATAAATTAATACTTCTTATGTTACCAAAGGTGCCCCTCTCCTCCCTTATAAAAAGGGAAACCCTTCCCTCTTCTCTTCACACCCTTTTGAGCCTTTAATCTCCTCCAACCTCTTCAAATCACTCTTATTATTCTCTCTATTTATATCATAGAATTTCTGGTCTTCTCAAAAGACCAACTCTAGTGCCCTAAGAAGAAGTTTGAAGGAGGTGCGTCGAGGAAGAGGTAATCTCTTCTACCGATTCTTTCAAGATTCTTTCTACTTAATATTCTTCTTAATTAGATGTTCCATTATATTGTAATAACATCAGTATCACTAATATGCTAATATGTTATTATAAATATGAAATAACCTCATTTTACCTTTTATCCATCCTACTGAAAACGAAATCACCGCACGTGCCAAGGTACGTAATACCGTATCCACACTGTGGTGTAATATGTTTTCCACCACCACCTTACTTAGATGGGTATAATAATGTAAAGAATAAATATATATTATTATTATAACATAATACTGATTCTAAGATATTATATCATCCACTCCAATTCCATTCAATAAATATGGGAACGATATCATCGCTCGTGCGTACGTACGGATTTCCGTCTCCACGACGCGATGAGATTCATTTTGCATGATAACAATTCAGGAATGATTATATAATATATATAATAAGTAATCATGAAATATATTACATATTAATTATACTATATTTATGTATATTTTATTTACTTACATGTATTAAATTTAATAAGGAAACGAAAACATCGTTCTGCGTACGTATGACCTACCATCTCCATGAACGGTGTATTTCTTTCCATTTATAGATCTATTATATATATGTTTATTCTGAATATATATTATATATAAATCATGGTTTATATTATGGAATTATGTAATCATGATCTAATTAATCATATGAATAATTACAAGTCAAAACACGGACGATAAATGAAACGATTTTACCCACAACGCAGCTTAAAATGGAATGTACAAAACAACTGGTAATATAAAGTCATAAGTGAACCATATATGATACCATAACAATGAATATGATTATTTAACAAGTTAATTACATTATTTAAATCATTATACAGGAGGTTCGGATACATACGAAGCATATCGATCATAAGGTAAGGGATAATTATTCCAATCTCATTCTTATCCGAGATTGTTTATTCGTAAGTATTTACATGGGTTATTGTTATCATACATGCCCATGTTTTCTAAATATGTTTTTATGTATGTTTAAAGTCCTTTTTACCCATTTTTTACTTTTACCACATGTTATGAAATAAATATTTCTTTTGTTTACCATACGAGGAACATTTTTACTTTTCCGACAAAAGTACGAGGATGATGTTTTTTTAACTTATACGGCATGAAAAGATTTTTGCGATTTCGAAACACCTTATTTTCAAGAAGCTTACACTATAATATTTCATGACTATTCTCAAAAAATTCATTGTCTTTTAAAATTTCACAACATTTTGTTAAAAGAAAATTATTATGAAGAAGAAAGGTTATTTTCATCAGTAATTCATTTCAAGTGTTTTATCAAAACAATTTTCCATCATAGATTACATTATTTCATATGTGTATGTTTCAGGAATAATGTCTCTATGATTTACATTGTTTCACTTTTCATATGATGAAATGATATTTATTTGTTTTATATGGATTATTTTATGATGGGATGATGTTTATGAAACCCATTATATTCTTTGGGTTTTGATGAATGATTTATGTTTATGTTGTGGCACACGTTAGAATGATTTCATTATGTGATTGGTGGGACCTATATATCCCTCCAATTCATTGGGTAAATATTTATATCTCATGATATAGACATGGTTGGAATGGTATGTTAATCCGGTTTAGTGTTACAGGAATGGAACGAGGAGTAAACTCGATTCAGAAAGGGACTTTGTCCACAAAGATGGTCTTGGCAGCAATGCCTTGGCAATTATGGAAATCATATCATGTGCTTAATTGTTTTCCACAAATACATGTTTTATTACCATTCTATTTTATCATGAATAATGTTCTTTTATGATCTATTCCTTACGTACTGCTATGCTTTATGTCTTTGCTCAATATTTTGATGTTTAAAAATTATGTTTATGTTTTTAAGTTCTAATGTATATGGTTTGTTTTATTTTCTCCATGCTTACCCTTACTGAGCATTTGAGCTCACCCTTTATATGTTTTCTTTTCCCCAAGATATAAACAAAGGATTTAGGTAACAAAACAGAAGGGGAAGATATTTATGGGAGATGTTGAATATCTTTCACCATGATTAGAAGATTACGTTCCAAGTTTCCAGAGACACTAATCTTTTACGGTCCTTGAGTGTTGGTTTTTTTTATATATTATGTATTCCGAAAAAGTAATGTAAATTCCATGTACGTAATGTTTGGAGTATCTACAGTTGGTATCATAGGAAAGGTTTAGTTAACCTTTGGAAACTAGGATGCGAAAACTTTAGTGAGATCCCTAGAGATATTCCTAAGGTATGTCTAGGGATGTCCCTAAGGTTAAGTATAAGTATAAGTTATAGTCATGGAATTACAGTAACAGTATTATAATTAAACCTAAGATGTTAGATATTGAAGTTACCCCCCCCATGATTTTGATTTTTTCCTCTCACACTATTATTTTTTTGTTTTAGAAAATGGCTGGAAACAGGAAGATTCACGATAATGGAGGGTATGATGGACAACAGAATGATATTCTTCATGAGCAACCAAATGAAATTGGATCTGGAAGTCCACATATTGTTATTATGCCTAATCATCAATATCATAATATGATCAATAATCTCAACTTTGGTATGTATCCCGACTCAGCTAATAAGAGAAAGATTGAGTTTCAGGATGATCATAGAGGAAAAAAAGTTTAATTTCCCTCATGTAAATCATGTGGGAAGAGGCATCAGGGAGAATGTTTCAAAGGAACTGGAAGATGCTTTGGTTGTGGAAAATAAGGAAACAAAGATAGTAATTGTAAAGGAAAATGTTCAGTTAACACCATGGACAAGATAATGGTATTTCTAAGACATCAACAACGGTTAATTGTTTTAAATGTGGAATATACGGGCATTATGAAAACCAAATCCCTAAGGGAAAATCTCATAAAGAGAATCGGCATGGTCATATGGGTAGTATTTATGTAGATGATGATGAAGAGACTAAAAATGATATATGAGATGAATGAAATGATGAAGCTCAGTCGGTGGTTTAAGAAGGTAGTGTAATGATTGTATGTTTATCAAGAATAATGTATGGTACTATGGAATAAAGAAAAATCTAATGATTATTACACTGTTGTCTTTTCTTGAGTTTTGAAAGTATATAATTAATGGTACCAGTAACCATGAAAGGTTATTCAAATATTTTTGGATGGAAGATGATATGTGCATAATGAAAGGATAAATTGATAATGAGATGTTTGATAGTATTAATGTGATCATGACTCGTATAAGGACAAAGTTATATCATGGTTTGAGTATATATAACTTTTAGGATTTTGGTATGTGTAAAGAGTTAACTTTTGACAGCATTCATGTTTTCACTATGGTTCAATGGGTATTCATTTTTCAAGAGAATACATGATTAAGGTATTCCCATGATTGGAATGTGACAAACAAGATATATCGGGGATAAATGATGGTATTCACATGCTCAGTAGATGACATTTCTAGTAATTTTTTTGTTTATACTATGATATTGGACAAAAGTATTTTGGATAAGCCTAAATATTCGAAATGGAATATGTTGGACATAAGTTAGTATTGTTTAGGGCTAGATCTTTTTTCTATATTATTGATGGAATGTTATAATGATGTAGTTTTAGAAAAAGGACAACCTGCAGGATGGGCGATAACCCATCGCATTGGACAAGGCTGCAGGAATCAAACCCACAATAGAAGCACGACATGACTTTATCAACAACCAATGGCCTCTAGGAAGTCCATGGTTAGTAGAAACTAGTTTTATTTTATTAAGAGGTATGATAGATGAAGTATAAGTCCATTTTTGTAACTATATATGATTATTTTCAACATAATATGGACTTATGTATATAACGTTTTCTAATCCTATGTTTGAGAGAGATGGAATGACCTGTCATTCTATCTCATGATCTGCTAACACTTCTCAAAAGATAAATTCAGCTTCATTTCTTTAAGAGATGAAGTGGAAATTTTTCAATGCACAAGCAACGGTAAGATATTACCAAAATCAAGTACGTATTTATTTTAATTCAAAAATTCTTCAACTTTAGGTAAATGATCTTGAAAACCAAAAATGTTGTCCTAGGGTCCTTATATATGATGAATCAGATGGTACCTAAGATCATCACAAATTTATGTCTTTTGGATTGTTGGCTTTTTCATAGCTATGTTCTCTACCACTCTCCATCAGACCTTGATTGATAGATTTCTCTTCCATATATATATTTTCACCTATGTTATCATATGTGGAAACCCAGTGATGAGTTAATTTGGGTAACTGTTATGTTTTTTACTTTACTTTCTAAAATTATGTCTTAGTATTGCTTTTTACAATGTGGGTTTCTATGAAAGAAACTTTCAAGTAGTAAACCATTTATAACCCCAACAAATTTCGAGGGTGAAATTCATTTAAAGGGGGGTAGAATGTAACACCCCGAAATTTTATAAGAAATATTATTTTTAATTTCTTTCATATCTTTTGCTGTACACTACAGTAATATTATCTTGCGCTATACACAACACCGTATTAGCTTGCAGTATACACAAAATTAATCTTGGATCGTGTTAAACACAATTTTAAGTTTGTTTAATAGTAGTTATTCTACGCAACATTGAGTGCATATATATATACAATGTATAAATGAAATATGGTTGTATTTTGTTATATGCAACAAAAAACAAGTCTTTCATTACACGCAACCCTGACTTGGCTTGCATTACACACAATCACGACTTTCCTCGATAGCGTTTGTTGTACGCAATACTAGGTTTCACTAATCAACGATATATTGTTATATTATTATTATGAACTAGCCATTATGAATAGTATTAACTACATTTTGAATTTTATAACATTATTATTCATCTTACACATTTTCTTGAACATGTTATGGGAAAAAATAAATTTTTCAGGTAAAATAAGTATTTTTAAAAAAATGCAGTTTTTCCACCTTTTGATGGGAACCCACATTAAATCTAGTTTTTAACATGTTTATAAGTTCAATTAGAAAAAATAAAATTCTTATTTAGAATCAGGATATAAATATTTATTGTGGATAAATGTTTCATATTATTCTGATAACTTTCATATTTTAATCAATAGTAAAAACACGCTATATTTTAATTAAAAACAACTTTTTTCATCATAATAATTTATATTGTTAAATTATAATATTTAAGGGGTTTAAAGTATAAATAGAATATATTTTTACCATTTAATATAACTTATGTCATTAGAATTTATTTTACATTTAATTCATAGGTAAAATCATTTCAATATTTTGCAATGTTTTAACTTTTAAAACTCGTTTTCTTAACAGCGGGATTCATTTTAAATTAATTTCTGCAACGTCTCTGATTTGAATTTGAAAAAATGGATTCCATATTTGGAATCAGTAGATCCAAATTATTTTAATAAGATGATTTTTATTTTAAGGCATTATGAATAGAAACTACGGTAAATTTTATTTACCATAGTTAATGGTAAATCGGGTAATTAAGGGTAAATATAATATTATAAAATTACCCTAAAACTTGTCTTAATATAATTGGATGATTATATTTTTCCCTAAATCATACTTGGGTCTAAATTTAATCTAATGGAACCCACGTTTATTTGATTATGACCTTTAGTTTATTTTATTTAAAGGAAAGTGAAATATGTCTCACTCAAACTTTAATAATTAATATATTTTTAATATAATGTTATACAGATTATAAATTCGGTTATAAATACTCATTTGAAAGATAAATTTATTTTAATCATGGTAATTTATTTGTAATTTTTAAAAGTTATTTAATAACCTTATTATCTTATATATTAATGATGTAGAAATTATTTATTTAGTAAAAAATCAATAATATAGTTTTTATTGAAATAGCAATACATATCAAAAGGCCCAAAAATATGAAAAAAACTTATTGGTAGTGTATATATTAACCCTAATCATCCAAGGTCTTAATTGGTGACCATTTTTATCATTATAAAGTTGATTATGACACTTATATTATTTTATTCTAAATGATTCCAAAGTTGTCACCTTCATAATTTAATAAATATAACAATTTACATGTTGTGATTTTAAGATGATAAATTCATGTAAAAGTATTATTATTAAATCTGTGAGATTTATATTAATCATATGATTTTAGTTTAAATTTTTATGCAACAAATAAGTATATTAAATAATTATACAATTATGTTGTGCTAATTATTTTATTAAGAGATATACCAAATAAATGGTATTAAAAATAATAAAATAAATATTATATGAACTATTTAATGCGCTCCACTAATTTTCTAGAAAAATATGACATGTTAGAAATCTATTAAATAATTTTTTTATAATATATCCTTTGTGTGGATTTTATTTAAATTAAAATAATTCAATAGTGTCAAAATTGTCACTATTGTTATTTTATAAAAATAACATATTATAAAATTGTTAAAAAATCACAAATATATTTAAAACTTATAAATTGAAATTTATAAGGTATAATTTTCATAAATTATCCAATTATGAAAAATTCACAGAACATAAGTAATTATTTATAAAAATTACAAAATTATAATCTTATAACCACAAATAAAATTAAATAGATTAAATAAGAATAAATCAAGTGGATAATGTTTAAAATAAATTACCAACATGTCTAAATTTTATTGTTTGATGATATTACAACCCTTTCTCATCTAATATTTGTATTTGAGTCATTTTTTGATGTTTTTATTGAGTTATAATTTATTATAAATTAATATTTCTTATGTTACCAAAGGTGCCCCTCTAATCCCTTATAAAAAGGGCACCCATTCCCTCTTCTCTTCACACCCTTTTGAGCCTTGAAGATCGGCCAAACTCAGCCAATTACTATTATAAACCTATCTAGTTATATCATATAAGTTATGGTATTCTCAAAAGACAAACTCTAGTTCCCTAGAATGAAGTTTGAAGGAGGTGCGTTGAGGAAGAGGTAATCTCTTCTACCGATTCTTTCATGTTTCTTTCTTCTTCAACATATTCTTATTTCCTTGTTTGATTATATTGTAATAACATAAGTATCACTAATATAATGATATGTTATTATAAATATGAAACAACCCCATTTCACCTTCTATCCATCCTATGGAAAACAAAATCACCGCGCGTGCGTACGTACAGAATACCGTCTCCACGTTGTGGTGTAATCTTTTTTCCACCACCACCTTAATTGGATGGGTATAATGGTGTAAATAATAACTATATATGATTATTATAACATCATACAGATTCTAAGATATTATATCATCCACTCCAATTCCATTCAATAAATATGGGAACAATATCATCGCTCGTGCGTACGTACAGATTACCGTCTCCACGATGTGATGAGATTCACATTCCATGTTAACAATTAAAGAATGATTATAAAGTATATATAATAAATAATCATGAAATATATGACATATTAATGATACTGGATCTATGTATATGTTATTTACTTACATCTATTAAATTTAAAAAAGAAATGAAAAAAGTGTTCATGCGTATGTATGACCTACTGTCTCCATGAACGGTGTATTTCATTCCATTTATCGATCTGTTATATATATGTATATTGTGAATATATATGTATATTGTGAATATATATTATATATAAATAATGTTTTATATTCTGGAATTAAGTAATCATGATATAAGTAATCATATGAATAATTACAGGTAAAAAAATGGACGATAAATGAAACGCTTTTACCCAATACGCTGCTTTAACATGGAATTTACAAAAGAACGGGTAATATAAAGTCATAATTGAACCATATATGATATCATAACAATGAATATGATTATTTAATAAGTCAATGACATTATTTAAATCATTATAAAGGCGGTTCGGATACATACAAAGCATATCAGACATAAGGTAAGGGATAATTATTCCAATCTCATTCTTATCTGAGATTGTTTATTCGTAAGAATTTACTGGGGTTATTATTATCATCCATGTCCATGTTTTATAAAAATGTTTTTATGTATGTTTAAAGTACTTTTTACATATTTTTGACTTTTACTACATGTTATGAAAGGAATATTTCTTTTGTTTACCATACGAGGAACTTTTTGACTTTTCCGACAAAAGTACGAGTAGAATGTTTTTTTAATTTATACGGCATGAAGAGATTTTTACGATTTCAAAACTATTTATTTTCAAGAATCATACTCTAAAGGATTTCATGACTATTTTCAAAAAAATAATTTTCTTTTAAAATTTAATTTCATTTTGTGAAAAGAAAATTATTTTTAAGAAGAATGGATATTTTCATCAACAATTCATTTCAAGTGTTTTATCAAAACCATTTTCCATCTAAGATGACATTCTTTCATATGTGTATGTTTCAAGTATAATGTCTCTATGATTTAAATTGTTTAAATTTTATTATGATGAAATGATATCCATTTGTTTTATATGTATTATGTTATGATGGGATGATGTTTATGAAACCCATTTTATTCTTTGGGTTATGATGAATGATTTATGTTTATGTTGTGGAACACGTAAGAATGATTTCATTATGAGATTGGTGGGACCTATATCTCCCTCAAATGCATTGGGTAAAGATTTATATCGCTTGAGATATAAATTTCTGGAATGGTATGTTAATCTGGTTCAGTGTTACAGGACTGGAACAATGAGTGAAATCGATTCAGAAAGGGACTTTGTCCACTAAGATGGTCTTAACAGCAATGCCTTGGATACTATGGAAATAATATCATGTTATTAATGGTTATCCATAAATAAATGTTTTATTTCCTTGCTATTTTATCACGATTAATGTTATTATATGATTTATGCCTTAAGTAATACTATGCTTTATGTCATTTCTCATGATTTTGACGTTTAAACATTATGTTCATGTTTTTCAGTTCGAATGTATATGGTTTGTTTTATTTTCTCCATGCTTACCCTTACTGAGCATTTGAGCTCACCATTTATATGTTTTATTCACCTAGGATATAAATAAAGTTTTTAGGTAAGAAAACAAAAGTGGAATATCTTTATGGGAGATGTGGAATATCTTTCACCATGATTAGAAGATTATGTTCCGAGTTTCTAAAGACACTAAACTATTACAGTCCTTGAGTGTTGGTTTTTGTTATGTATTAAGTATTCCGTAAAAGTAATATAAAGTCCATGTACGTCAATTTTGGGGTCTCTACAGATATTATTATATTTATTAAATTATAATATAACACATAGCTTCATATGCTTCACTATGTTGGAATACGATGACATTACCTGTGTGTAAGGCGACCAACGGCCTCACAAAGTGATGCGATTCATTCACACTTTATATGGATGATAAAAAGGAAATGCATCATGAACATAAGTTATAAATATGAAAAAATATTCTATATTAATAATATATTATTTACCATTCATTCTTTATTTCTATCTGGAAAATGGATACAATTTTCATGCCTACATACACCCTACAGTCTCCATGAACTGTGTATTTAATTTTCTATATCTATATTTTATGGAACACTATATGTTCATATATTCTGAATATATATGATATTTATATCATTTTTTATATTTTGAATATGATTTAACCTTGATAAATGTAAGAGGAATGAAAATAAAAAATCAAAACACATACGAAAAACAACATGGTAATTACCCAAAACATGATTTTAAAAATCAACTGTTAATATACAGGTAATAAAAGGTCAAATGTAAATAAAATATTTTATAATATATATTATTATGGTTGTATAATATATTTATAATAAATTTATATTTATTACGTAGGAATTTCAGACATGTAAAAAGGATGTCATGACTAATGGCATGGGATTTCTAGTCTCTCTTTTATTTTTGAGAGTCATTTTCCAATTCACAATCAATTTCATTTTTGTGGTGTATATAATGTAAATTTGAAATGTTATATAATTAATATCCTAATTTTATTAATATATAATGTTTTATTTTATGTTATTCTTTATTTGGTCTTACAAATCAATAGATTACAAAAGTGGTTAGGGATTTTTGTCTCAGTTTTATTTTCTGTGAGAAAAATGACATATTCCATACATGTTTCTTTTTATGGTGTATATAATCCCCATGAATGTATTTTTATGATTATTATCATGAAAAATAATTTTTTTAACACCAATATTTTATGATCCCTTTTCATGGGGTTTACAGTTCAAATGATAACAAATCATAAAGGGATTTGTATCTCAATTTGTCTTCTTTCAGACATATTGTTAGGTTATGAAACTATCCTCTTTTGATAGGTGTATATAAAGCCACATTAACATGTAATATCATGAATATAATTATCCTCATAATATTTTAATTTTAATTTAATTATTTTCTTTAATGTGGATTTTTTTCAATGTTACCAATGTGTCAAAGCTTTTATGTTACAATTAGATTGTCTATCAGGATTGTTTATGATTATGTTTTCAAAAATAAAATATTACGATCTATATCTTAAGAAACACATTAATTTTATTCTCCTATTATTATTTCATGAGGAAAAAAATTTTCCTTCATTTTACTCTATTTATGTACTCAATATTTCAAATATAATGTTTTTTTAAAAAATAATTTTTTGGTCAAAAACCCATTTAAAAAAAACATATTTTCTAAAAATGCCTCCAAAAATTTTCTTATCATTATCCAAATGATTTATTAAATACTGTTTTACCCATTTTCTATTTTTCACAAAATTGTTTTAAATTAACCATCATAATGTATTCCAAAAAAATATAGTTTGGATTTTTACAAAAATATGAAAATAATCATTGTTTTAATGTGTTAGACATGAACATAATATCCGGAAACCACAACCACCACTTTCTATAAATCATTATTTATAAATTTTCATGGTTATTTTAAAAGAAATGGATTTTCAAAATGGTTTATGTTTCAATTTTTTCCCAATTGAAATGTTTATTTGTTCTCAAATAAATGTTCCAGGGGATCTTTCAAAATCATTTTTAATCAAAGATGATAGCATTCTATGTTACTTATGATTTAAAGGGGTTCTGATATAAAGATACCATAATTATTATTTCTCCAAAATTTTACATTTATGATGAATATATCTTTATGAAACATGTTTATCTTCCACGAGTAATTCCATGATTAAATTTTTATGAATGTTTTTTTCAAGGGTTATGCTATGATGAAAGGTTTTTTTAAACATGTCTCATTTCTGTAGGTTATGAAGTGATGAAATGATTATGAAACTCATTTTTCACATCATGTGTTACAATATGATGAATATTTTATGATCCTTTTAAACATATAATGTTATATATATATATATATATTATTTTCATTATGGGAGGGTGGTACAAATATATCCCTCCAATCCGTTGGTTAATGTTTAATGTTATATGATATCAAAGGGTTCAAAGGATGTTATCTGATGCTCGAAAGAGGTTATACATGAGATCATCCCAAGACTAACTCTTTTAAATATGTGGTTATACCAAGCTTAACATGTTATAAATATCTTGGTGTGTAGAATTGGTATATGATTCTCTATGCTTATGTGTGTGCGAGAAAACTTTATCTTATACTAATAATTTTGTCTCATGGCCCATGTTTTTTCATTCCCTTTTGATTCTTATCATACAAACATATAATCATCATTTTATGACTGAATATTATGTTATTTAATATATAGTATATGGATTTCATATATTATTTCAATATCCTGATACATTTATGTTAATGTTATGCTTACATATCTCCCATGTTTACCCATAATAGGTGTCTAACATCACCCTTTCTTATGATTCTCCAACATATGTTATGAATAAATATTTTATGTAGGGTATGCTTGAGATGTGTATAAAAGGATAATATATTTATGGGAGATATTGAAGATATTTCCCCAAATTAGAATATTTGTACATAGTCTCCAATGATAATAAACTATTATGGTCCTCAGGTGTGTGTTTGTTTAATGTTATGAATATTTTTCTAAAAATATTAAATATTCGTGTATAAGATGAATGGGTGACTATATCCATTTTTATGTATTTTTTTATATTTCTTCAACTTTTTAGCCTCACATTCTTTGTGATAACCTTCAAAAATGACATTTTCAGGCTCTTAGAATAGGATAATGGAAAATTAATTTTCATTTTAATAGATATATTTCATAGAAATAAGTAGATTAGAAGAACCATTGAAAATTGGTGGATGTTGTTATATAAAATTCTTGATAAAACATTTCACCTTCCTTGGTGAAATATGTAGCTTAACAAGGCTCATGTTATTGATCATAAACTAAGATATCATTTTAAAAAAAGGTTTTTACTACATTTTCCATAAAATTTGGTTCTTCTTCAGGATAATCATTACATTTTCCATCACATCCATTTTTAACTTTTTTTTACTTACTCCATACATTTTCAAAACCAAAGTGATAATTAAGAGTGATTAATACTTAAATCATAAGTGAATTTTAAAAAAAAATATCCTATAAATGTTTTACTCATTGAATCTATAACTTTAGCTTCTACTTCAACCTAAATTATTCTTAGAAAATTCTAGGTTTCTGTATGTAGGGTTATATCATATTCCTTAAAATAATTTCATAAAATAATAAATCATTCATAATGGATGGTAATTTTTTTAATTTACCAAAGAATATCCCCTATGAGTGTCTAGTTAGGTGTATAGTTGGGGATACATGTCAAACACCAGGTAATGGTTGAGTTAATACCCACTCCTCCTCAAAAATTTTATTACCCCAAGGTAATGTTGTGTCTCGACATGTATCAAACTTTCAATTCCTAAACTGGGATTCATTTTATATAAAAACAATATAATACATATTTTAATGGAATATAATGTTTTTATTATTGACATATACTTAGATAACTCTCTAATGTTTTCTTATACTAATCATTAATATTATATTTGAATTTATATTATAAAAATTGAATATTCCCAATAGAAACGTATATAAATAATTCATTTATACAACGGAAAAATTAATATATTTGAAATATAAGGGCACAACTGAATCATACAATGTTTTAGTGTCTGAGGGGCTATAAATATAAAAACACTTATTTTACATGATGTGAATATTCATCTATAGACTAAAACCTCTCTTAAAACTTCTATGATAAATAACCATCTGTAAATACTATGGAAGGGAAAATAGAAGAGTGAATGATACTAAACTCTATGTAAGGTAGAATATAATAAATGATGTTATTCTTCTGACCACATTGCTATAATTTGATGTATGATATATTATGTAAATAAATTACTCATTCCTATGTTATTTTTTCTATAATATGGGTACCAAAGTGGTTCGTTTTTAGTGACATTGGGAATGTTAATAGACCTTTGGATTATTAGAGAATACTTAGGTTACGTTGTGGCTGGAAGGCTATTCCCATATTTCTAGTGGAATCCACCATCTAGCCATTGGTATTTTAGTTGGTCTACAAATTTTTGTAGACCCAAAAATATGCCTATTGGGATGCCACCGGCTAGAAGGTGGATAGAATAATCTAGGTATGTTTTCCACGAACAATTCTCCTCTTGTGTCTAGTCACAAACCCACTGGTGGTTCTATCAACCATCCTATGAGGCATATAAGCTATCCAGTTCTCCTATTCAACGTGTGTATTAATTAATAAACATGATTTCAAATTTAAACTTTGTTTTACCATCATTATTATCCAATTTTTTACCTCAAGTGACCTACTTTGAACTAGATACATCGAATTTTGTTATTAGAGGTCACTCTTTAAAATATAAATGTTTCCTCAATAATAGACCAATATGATGACATTGGAATAGATATTTTTAACTTGATATTTTCTAAACAGTTTTTCTTCTGAAGAGGTGAGCATGAATATAGTATGGATATATGGTTTCCATGCCAATCCAATGAATTATTATTCCTTTCATTATAGATCAGTGATGAATCTAGTTTTTTTAAAATACTTCTTGATCAAATAGAGATCTTTAAGAAAATAAAGAAAAGTATTTGTTTATGAATCATCTTCCAATTTTTTTTTGATATAATAGCGACAATAGGACAATAATTCATTGATAATAATTTGATATGTTTTTGGTGGAATTAAATTTTCAAGGACATACCTTTTACTAAATCATGAGTCACATGAATGTTGAATTTATTTGGTAATTTCGATATATTAATCATCATGAGATGTTCTTATAAATGAATCTACTCATGTATCTCTTTTCAATTGATGGATTATTAGTGGATTGTTTTTAATTAGATATTCATGAGATTTTATTCTATGTTTTATGAATAATTATTGATCTATTCTTGTATTGAGCATAAATATAGTGAATTGATAACCTCTCCTTCAACATATCTTGAAATTATTTATATTGAAAAGTTTCTTGAGTTATATTCTTCTATAAAAATCTTAATTCCCTAGAATATTCTCATTTGATCTACTAAAACAATTTCAATGAAGAACCAAAAAAATAATAGATATCAATTCATACAAGAAATTTAATTGTGGGTGTGCAATGTGGTTTGGGCTCTGATCCTTTGAAAAACAGTGGCGTTATTTATTGTCAACCTTATGTTAGGATGATCCTTACCATTTGAGTCTATAGTATATTATCATTTCCATAATTATTATTTTTTAATATCTTGTTGTCCATATTTTATGCCGTTATTTATGGGGGTGTGTATAACCCTTGATTTCTATATATGATTGCACATTCCATGAGTATTTCTAGAGTACCTTGTTACCATGTTTGATGTTGATGATATGTTGTTTTGTGATGGTACTATATTCTCATGATTACATGTTTTTATTATCTTATTATTTTTTGTCTTGTTATTTTCATGACTATTCCATTAGAGGCTTATCCATGATATTTTGATTAGGTGGACCATTGTGGTATGTGACCCCTTAGAGGAAGAGATTCCAAGACATGAAACAACGATGAAAGTGGATCCATACATTGGCAAGGAACAAGCCAACCTTGTGTCCCAACCTAGAACATGACTAATTGAGTAATATACATAACATCTAAGAACACAATTCCTTATGGATACCGATTAAAATGGTCATCTAAATTCATTGAGGATACTAAGTGACATTTTAGTATCATTTTATCTTGTTTTTATCACATGTGATATCTTAACCATCCTTCTAGCATTGTGCCAATGAAGGTTCGGATGGGCCTCGTTGTGTCTTGGTTATCACATGGGTGATTAGAACATGATTTTTTACGCTTACTTGTGCAATTATAATTAAAATTTAAAACACCTATTAGCCATGTGATTTTTTTAAAGATTCATTTGTGGTGTCCTACTAGGTTTTAATACTCAAAACCTATATGGGTGTCTATATTCTAGTGTAAAATTAATGTGCAGGGTTCTAGTTAAGTGAAAGTCCCCTGTAAAAATAGTTAAGTCATGGATAATAGAGGTAGTTTTGATACCTTGACATACTCTATAGGGTTTTTTTGAATTTTTTTATTTTCTTATCCCCTTGCACATTTACTCTTGTTTGGAATGACACAAAGGGAACCTGTTTTTCTATTGTGTGAAAAGTCAACTATATACTATTATATTATTGTAATTTAATACTATGAGTTTTTTGTTATTTATATTTATATTATTTGTGCAAGGATATGAGATTGAGCATATACACTCCCGACTGATAGGTTTCAGACCACCACTTCTAGTCATCAATCGCTTGTATAAGTGGAGGCATGAATAAGGGCTTATGGCACTCTATTGTGGACCTAGTGGTTTGGGTTAGGGAATTACTAAATTCTATTATAGAAACAATTTCTTCTTTTATTATTAACAAGCCTAGGACATGGTAAAAACATGATAGTGCATGTGGGACTAAGGTAGGTGAGTTTCCATTTTTCTAGCCAACTCATGTGAAACAAACCATTGAGTTATCGTTAATGTTATTTTTGTAACTTTTTTATTGAATTTAAATTCCTTCATGTATAATTATTATTCACATAGGATCAAATAAAATATATATACCTATTTTGATTTATATTATATTTAATTTATTTAAATTGATAATTGTGTTATATAATTGGGATAGACTTATATTCATTTATTGTGTGAAAAAATAGATTTCATTAATGTAGTGATAAATACATTCTTGTTAATTTGTTTAACCTGAGTATTGTTGTATGTTTTTCATATAAATGTGACAATGAATAACATGTAGGGATGGATAACATGGTTAGTTATATGATCGATATACCTTGGTTTATTGGTATACCTATTGTAGATCATTGTGTTCTCCTATATAATAGTTAGGAACTATCTTAGAACATTGGTTTTTCGAAAAATTTACTTTACCTTTCAATAGATGTCACCTCAAAGGAGATTGATAGGACTACTTGATTATGTGGTATAGGAAACTCCTAATAAGGATCACCCTTCTCATCCACCTTCAATATAAGAGGGTACAACATGACACACTCACACACATTCCTCAATGGTGTAGTTATTGGGTACACCTTAACTAAGATTCCATCCGTATATTCCTATCTAAGGAATATGGTCAATAAAGTTGATGGCCGACTATACCACATACTTATAGATATATCACCACTAGATAAACTGATAACTATATGTATTAAATATTAAAAGGATTGTATATCTATCATCTATAGTATCTTTTAATTAATTGGGATTCTTAAGGATATGAAGGTCAAGCTTGAATGATTCAAGCAATAGTGATCCACGCAGGTGTGGTCAGGAATGATGTGATAGGTTGGAATATGTAATGGTGTCACCCAGAATTCCTTTAAGGATATTTTTTATAGGTAATTCATTCTTGATATGGTGAATCTTGAGTGATCATATGATTTTGTTGATCTATATAAGGGGTTAATTACGGTAACTTTATACTCCGCTTCGTTCATCAGGAATTTAAATTATACACCAAAACTATATTAAAATGAGGCATATAATACTCAGTAGTTTTAGAATAGTATTACTCCTAACATCATAAGATATTTTATGTCAAATGACATGACAACATACCTATAGGTTATGTGTAATTCCTAAACAATTTAGATGGTATTGGAGGAAGAACGAGTATTTGGCCTTCTTCCACCCCTCAGTACACATACAGGTGGAGAACCTACTTTTATAGTGTGTTTTAATTCTAGTAGTATTCATAAGAGGGACAGAGGGGTGAATTAAGTTTTTTGTAGAAAGGTGGATCATATTATGTCCTCTTCATCCCTCTATGGAGGAGTTCCACAATGCTTCTACTATATAATGGTCAAATATTATCACAAATTCTGCGCAACAGCTGAAACAATGTGTCAGTGGTATTGAATGTTTTTTAATATTTAAGAGTAATAATCAATGATTTCAAGGAATGATTTAGTAGGGATGTACAACCAGTGTGATATATTACCTAGGGATCTCTATGGGGTCACCAGAAGTAGACTCAAAAATGATAAATCAGGCATGTGAGGCATCTCAAGTATACAGTCATGGATCTAAGGCAGAATGACTTTATAAAATGGATCAAACTCCAATAGATTATAGTGATGGACTTTAAACGATTTGAGTTATGTTCTTGATCACAAGTATATTTTATTCTACATTTTTCATATCATTTCATCACATTTATTTATATGTTAAGATGTTATTATAAGACTTGACAATACAATCACACTGTCTTCTAAGTTCCTTTCCCTTGATAAATCATTGGGAATGATGGTGGCTCATCTTTAGCGATACAAGGAGATTCCTACTCACATTTTTGGTCACGTAAATATATTTCACGTCAATATTCTTGTGATGATGATATTTTATGTGATTCTTCGCAGGTATTGGATGACAAGTTTCATATATCACATTTTTTTTCTATTGGAGATGCGTATCATTTACATTTCACAATGGATAGAAGTAAAAGATGCTTGGAGAATGGAAACTTGGTGTAGGTAGAGTGGGTCCAAACATGAGATATCTTGGGATGATAATAACATAGATTTTAGTATTGGATCTTTGAGTTTGATTTGTGGTAGACCCCTCATTGTTTCTTGTAGTTTTGGATCTCTATCAGGAAGTCTTCCCAAAAAAGAAAATATGGATTCCCTTTGATATAGGAGTTCACTTTAAGATAGATATTATTCTTGGTGAACATCCAATTTAGATACCTCTTATCACAGGGAGTCTTCTGAGTTTAAGTTTACCAATATATATCCCCAGGAATTGGAATAAAAGAAATTTTCTAGTATGGGTACTTTAATATGGGGTGGACCTATTTCTTCACCAATAAGGTGGATGATAATTTAATCTAAGAAGTTCCCTAAAATTTTAGGCTCTATTATACTCTTATTACATTGATTCATATTCAATTAACATAACCGTTTATCCATGTTTTGTTGTTATTTTGATGTGGGTGACTTTTTTACCTATGATACCCATATATTATTATTGATTCCAAGTGTTTTGAAAGAGTAGACTGTTTCCATGGTTAATATTAATCACATGATGTTGTGAGATGAAAATATATTCCCATGGTGATGTATTATGATTTTATTACTTTTATGTAACATATTATCTCCATGACTATGTCATTCAAGGATTTATTGGTATTTTTATCAACTGGATTGTCATAGTTTGTTACCCCATTTAGTGAGAGTGTGCACGACATGTGACGATGATGATGGTGGTGGTTCCTTACATGGGGTATGAGAATGAAATCCTGGTGTCCCTTCCTAAAACTCAATTCCTTCAAAATATCATATATAATTCTTGGACACAGTTCTTTTTGAATACTAAGAAGGATGTTCAGCTTCATTCCTTGGGGATACCAAGTCATATTTCATCAGTCATATAGCTAGTTCTTGGTCATATACAATGTCTTTATAATCCATTTAGAATAAAACTGAAGTCGTTACAACATGGTTTCATTAAGGAATTAGAAAATAAGTATCAAACATATGATTGTTTATTATTTCTTGTGCATTTATTGTAATCTTGAAATACACATATTATACATGTTCATATTTTATAAGGATATTTTGGTGGTGTCATACTATTTTTGTTACTCACACCCAACATGAGATTCTAAAGGCACAAAGAGATTCCATGGATATATATACATGTAAATAAAAGAGGTCATGGAATATAGATGATTGATGGAGAATGGAGCTAGTGGAGGGACCAATAAAAGATTTGAGTTGTGTTCATAATGTTTTATTTATTTATTTACATACACATATACTCTGGTTTATCTTTCCACACTAAGAGAATATTTATTTATTATATGAAATGTGTTCCATATGGAATTATATTCCTCCACATTATTACTCTAAAAAATTTATTCATTTATTTATGATATTTTTGAATGTTCGTTATAATGAGAATATAGTCTCCCTTATAATTGTGTCGAGATTGTTACTGCTAGTTGGATTCCTCTTGTGTATCGGGATCCACACATGATGTTTTTGGGAACTCCATCCAAGATCCGATATAGGTCATTGAATTATAATAGTGTTTAATAATCATGTGGGAATGTATGAATAAGAAAAAAATATAATTTAATATATCATTAAAAATAAGTTTTTACCATAATCATGAATGATATACATATAATCTCAAAATATAATACATTTAATATAGAATTTAATTATAACACTGAATGAATATAACATGGGAAATGGAATCTGGGAATAAAATTTGCACAATCATAAATTTAGGATTTCATATATTTGTGAACTTGGATACCCAGTAACCTCTTCACGCATAAAATTGGGACTATTGATAAATTCCATCATTTTTACAATTAAGAACCAATATACTTTCAAACTAGTTCAAATAAAACTTTTATCATGTCAAATCTAATAATGTACACAATTAAATAGAATTATATAGAGGTATTACCCATCATATAATCAATACATACATGTTAAACCTGAACAAAATCATCATATTATTCAATAACAAATAAAATGTTAATGGGTTTCAAGTTATTTCAAAATCATTATATAATAATGAAATAGTGGAATTAAAATACATTTCATAAAATTATAATTTTTTATATCATAAAATTGATTTAAAAATCAAATAAAATGACACAAAAACGTATTAAAAAAATGAAATAAATTATCAGATTACATTTAATTTGAATCATGAAACAAAAAATCCATTTGAGAAAAATCATATAGTAATGGAGATGAAATTGAAATAAAAATATTTTTTAAAAAATGTATTACTTTAAAAACTACATAAATTGTTTCTAAAATAGAGTTTAAAATAATTTATGATATATTTCTGATTTATAATCAAATACAAATTTTTAAAAAAATTATATGGAAATAGATAATATAAATTTAATAATTATATTATATTAAAAAATTAGGGTCAGATGATAAAATAAAAATCATTAAAATAAAAACATTTTATATCCAAAAATTATACATCTATTGAAACAAAAATCATTTAAATATTTAATAAAAATTATATTAAAAGTGGTAAGGAAAAATATGAGGGACACAATATATTAAACATAACATCTTTCCTAATATTAAGGGAAACATTGGTAGAAATACAAAATATTGACATGGAAATGAAAATTTCATAAGTAAATTTTAAAATCATTATTTTCAATATAACTTTATATTAGTGAAATTGTCATGGAAGAAGAATGGATATAAAACTAATAATTCTGAAAAAAAAAATAATGATTATTTAATAATATTTTCATAGGAATGATTATATCTAAACTATAACAATAATGTTCAATAGAGAGGAGTATAACGTAGTGAATGGTAATTGAGTTTTTAAAACACTTATGGTTTTATTAATTTTAGAATCAAAATAAATTTGTTTCTTAAAATTCGTAAGATTATATAAATTCCAGGAATTATATAGAGTATTATTCCAAAATACATTCTTTGGTAGTATATACACTGTAATAATATAATATTAGTTTATATCATTAAAACATGTCTCAATAAAGATATGTTGAGACGAGGAACCTATCTGGCTTAAGAAATACTATAATAAAAACTACTTGAAAGTGAGAGCATGAGATTGAATTTCAAATAACTTGGACAATGATAATTAATTAAATTATAAATCTAATTGATTATATACAGACCATTTAAAAGAAATTACGTTCTTAAAATAAAATGTGTCCCAAATAAGGATATTTTTAGATGATACCCTTACCTTGAAATAGATTTTTTATGCACATAGGATTAAAATCTTGAATAATCAAATTTATTTTATAAAATACCTTATTAAGAACCATACCATTCTATTTTTAATTTAATATGAACCATTTATTATTATATTCTATTTATTTATTATATATTATTCACTTATGATTGCGTTAATATTAAACAGAATTTGGTTTATTTTGATAATTTTAGTGATCATCAATCATATTATAATAATTAGTTTAATACCTAATATAACCATTTCATAAACCCAAAAAATATTAAAATTTCAATTTATGTTTCCAATGCCTTTCATGAAATATTTTTATATCATTTATATAATGAGGTGTTTTAACTAACCCAAACATTATCACCATATGTCTAAATGGGTGAATATTTTTAGGAAAAGAGTTGTATCATTATAACAAAATTAACTGATATTATATATATTTCATTATTTTATTGAATGATGTTTTGATTCATGGAGGATGTATAGTATAAAATACATTGTTATCATTATATAGTGTTTATCAGAAGATTTAATGGAGTAAACAATAGTTGATTAATCAATATAATTTTATTTTTGTATTCTAATGATAATAATTTCATTATATTGATAAGTTTAGATATGATTTAGGAATGTTATGGGTAAAATAAAGACTATAAAAATTTAATATTCACATTAAAATATTGATTTTTTTCTAAGAAAACTCCTTATAGATGAAGGCCTCCTGAAAACTAAAGGTCACTAGAATAATATGGAGGTGTAAGAGAATTTTAAGAGGACAATGGTATAATTTTTTCATGTAAATATTCTTATATTAAGTGAAACATAAATGGGTAGAATTAGTATCCTTTTATAAGAGTTGAATATATATCTTTTGGAAACACTCATAATATTTAAGTAATGACATGACATTATTCAAGGGTAAATATATCCAAAGTGTAAAAAATATGGGAAGTAATTGTGATTTGAGATGCACCTAAATAACTAATTTTGGTGACAAATTTTCGTGTTTTATGGATTTTTCTTTTATCTTTTTAACTTTTACCCAAATTTAAATTTAATTTAATAATTAATTTTTAACCTTGGTAGTTAATTTTAATAAAAAATTAATATTTAAAATTTTACATATTTTGAACCTCTTGATATAATATTATTAAATTATTTTATCAAATAATATTTATATGTATTTATTTTTTTTAAATTTATTATTTACACACATAACACGTAAAATTAGTTTAAGAAAAGATTATTTTATGATATATTTTTATTAAGCCGTAGTTTTTTAACATATAAAGTACAGTTAAATAAATTATCATATAATAAAAAAATAATTGGTATGAAAAATTAATAGAAATAAAAAACTAAATCCTATCTTGATAATACTTGATTTAAAAAAACCTAAAAATATTATTTATTTAAAAATAATTTTAATTTAGTTCTAAAAATATTCAACATAAGATTTATAAGCTCAAAAAATATATTAAAATTCGTTATAATATTCATTAAAGAGATATTATATTGAATAATTTTTTTGGTAAACTTTTGGGAAATTTTTACTAAATTATATAATCATAGAAATTATAATTTTCACTAGAACCTTATTTTGCGAAAAAAATAAAAAAATAATAATAATCACAAAAAGTCGTACTAAGAAAATTTTAAATTGAGGAATTAAAAACTTATTATTATTTTATCACATTTAAATTCTATAATTGTTAAAATTAATTTTTAAATAAAATAATTAATATTAAGGAAACATATTTTATCGAAACAAACATTTTTCAATATTATGTAATATTAGGTTTATATTCATTGATGGATCATTAGTAGCTTAGTCCTTTAATGATATCAAGAATCCATAATACCTTATAGAGTTATATATGTGATTTTATAGTGGTGAAGGCTCCCTCATGTCATTTGGAATGAAAATTTATCCCCCCTTCTTGGATGGGGTTCTTCGTCTTCCCTCCCAAACTTTCTGCATGGGTTTTTAACGATGATGATCCCCCATTTTTTTGGACATGCACTTCCTTCCCATTGTTGGTCACATATTTTTTGATGATGGTACTAGATCATTAGACCACATTATTATTCTATAAATTTGGTACTCATGGTTTTCTAGTATGGTGGTGGTGTTATCAACTGGGTGCATGCTTATTATGTTTGGTTCCTTTTGAATGGATCTCGATTATCCACACACATATCATCCTTTTTCAACAGTTTTCCTCTTCCCTTTTTATATTTCCCTCATTAAAATACCCAATTTTTAATCAATAATGATGGTTTTATAAGGATATTTGGGATGGTTATGGTGGTAGGGTTATCATTGAATCCACTAATGGTTTACTCTACTATATCATTTTTCTACTAGGATTATTTTTTGTGCCACTTTCATGTTTGTCGTATCTTTTTTGTGGTTGGGATACATTATGGGGTAATAATTTTTATGTCAAAATGGTTTTCACTTGTCATTGTGTGATCAATGATCTACAGTGGAGATGATTCTAATTTTCTTAGGCTTTGAGTATGGATAGATTTTTCTTGACTCAAGATAAAATTTTCAAATATGGTGTATGAATTATTTATTTTATTATCTATTTTGAATTGACTAGTTCAATGGAATTTTTTAATTATTATTCCATAATGATAAACATGATTCCAAAAATATTGGTTCTTATTTCTATTTTCATTCTTGATGGTAGTTTTTCAACATTCACAAGTTGAAAATTGGGATATCTCCAAGAACCTATAGCCACTGTTTTAAAACCGTGGCTATATGTTGGATATATTCATGGGTGTGTGGCCTATAGAAATAGTTTCAAAAAAGGTGTATATAGGCCCTTTTTTAAAGGGATATAACCAAGGTTTTAGTAAAACTATGGATATATCGCACACTTATAGGCATAGTTTTTAAAAATGTGGCTATTGGTCTCCCACCCTTTCCTGGGAGAAAAATTCTCCTGCGAAAAATAGAGTAGGAAACTCTATTTCCACAGTTTCTAGGCTACCACCATGATTATTAAAAATATATGTAACATAATATATATTTATATAAATTAATATTGGGGTGGTGTAGTTGTTACGCACTTAAATTCAATAGGAAAGTTATAGAGATCAATTTCAGACGGTGAGATGTTATTTTTTGGCTATAGCCCTGGTTTTTTGGGTCTATAGCCATAGTTTTCAATTGTGGCAATAACACATACGACCCTAGTTTAAACTATTTATATAAATCAACTTCCAAAATGGAAAATAATAAATACATATTACCACTATTTATAAAATATGGCAATATCCCACCTATTTCCAATGTTTAAACCATGGAAATCGGTCAGACCCTACTTCCACAATAACAGTTGCCATATTTTTGGGCCCTATTGCCACAGTTTTCAACCTTGGAAATAGAAAAATTTTCTAGTTTTGATTAAATATGTCCTCGATGACCTATAGAGGTGGATTTTTTCATTATCTAAAGGGTGGTTCAGGGCTCGAGTTAGGACCCATCCATATTTTCATCATCATCCCCCCACACCCATCGATATCTATTCACATGAAGTTTAGTGGTTTTATAATTTAAATTTGAATTTTAAATTTTAGGTGGTAATTTTGTAATTTGAATTTGGTTTTTTAATTTTTGTTGGGATATTTTTTGGAATTAGGATGGGTGTGAGGATTGAATATTGATTAGGGATCAAGATTTTGTTTTAATGTTTCAGTAGGTTTTCCACTCAAATCATAAATTTTTTCTTCACTAAAAAGTAAAAAATATATTTTATGTAATATTAGATCATATTAATTAATTTTCCTATAAAAGAAATATATTTTATAGAAACCATTGGTGGGGGTCTACTGATATATTCTTACTTCCTAATGATGCATCCGTGGAACATTAGTAACAGAGTAGAACACATTGATAGTGGGTTAATGTTAGAAAATAGACATCTGAGTCATGATCTAGAAGGATATCAATGATGGAGCAACAAGATAGCTATATGATGTAGCTTGGGGATGGTAGTAGATAATCTTGAATATTTTTATTTTATTTATTTTTGTATATATGATCACCCTTGTTGTTGATGATTTTTGTGGTATACTTGTTTTCTTGTATGATGAAATTTAATTTATTAGAACAAGATTTTTATTTTTTGTATTATATTTTCTATATTATTTTTTATAGTTTTTTATTATATAATTAAAATATTATTTATTCTTATATGATTTTATAGTATCTGGAAAACAAATTGTAGGACCATTCTACTATTTAGCTAACACTAGAATAATGGGGGAGTACATGATGTCCCTATAATACTTAGGTTGAGGTTCTAATGAGTTTCATGTAGTGAGGAATCAAATCATTCATTTATATCATGTATATAACTAAAAAGTTGTAGATTCTGGTTACTTGAATATTAACGCGATTGTGATTTTTTTATTGACTTCTTTAGATTTAATAATTATAGTAGAAGGTGTTGTGTGAATAAATTATTCATTTTTTTGTGTCAAATAGTGGAATAGTTTCGTCATGGAGAATATATGGGTGTGTAATTTCCAAATTCATTTTCAGTAACTAGAATTAATTTTACCATTATATTGTTCTAATTTTTAGATTTTTGACTCCATTAAATATTCTTGAAGTTGTTCCTTTAATTGTGATGAGTATTTTTTTTTGGCGATAGATAGTAACATATTAAAGAGAATTTTGATGAGGAATTTAGATTTGGGTATAATAAATTTTCATTCCACGTTTTTTCATTCTCAAATATGAAGTTTCTTATGGGTATATAATTTAGAGAATATGATATTTTATCTCATATACTTTACTTTTTCTTATTGTTGGGGGTGTTAGAGAATGTTTTAAGAATTTCATAGGAATGATAAAATTTGAGATCCGTTTCTTATGAGGAGAAAATATATTTCAAGATATTATAATGTCATGATGAGTTATATAGATGGGTATGGTTTTATGGTGGATGTTGTAGGTTTTCTATTTTAATGGGTTCAAAAGTATCATGTAGTTTATGATAATTTTAGTTAAGGAATATTCCATGGAGGATTTTATAATTTGGAGGACCCTTTTTTGTAACTCTTACTATTTTTTAAATATTTCTAATCGATGAATAATGATGGAATGATTGTTTTGTGTCTCACATCACATTATATAATTTTAATGAAAAATCCAAGTCATTGTTGAATCTTAATTGTATGAAGAAAAATAAATATAAATTTGAAGGATTATAAGTTTTTATTTATTGAAAATATTTTCTTAATATTATATAGATTAATAGATTGTAATGGTATTTCTGTTTGTCAATTTCAAAAACACATTTTACTAATCTTCCGTTAGGGATATTTTTTATTGATACCATCCTCATTATTTCATTGTGTAGAATAATATTGATCCAAATATGTTTTTAGTAAACTCATGTCTTTTTAACTCGTTAACCATGTTTCAAAGAGATTTTTATTAAATTCATTTATTTTCAAAGGGTCATTTATTTTTAAATATATATTTAGAAGAAACCCATTTATTTTTATTGGGATAATCATGTTATAATGAGAATTATTATTAATTTTCTGATTTTAATGATTAAATTAATGTTATATATACTTTATTAAGGTTGTGGTTTTGGAAATTATATATGGTGGGTTCCCCCATATTTCACTCCAATGCATTGGGATTTGATTATCCTCTCTATAGAATTATATTGGATGTCAATAGTATAGTTATTAAAATTCTACAGGTTTGGTAAAGGATCTGTAAGTGTTCAATTATGATTATGTATAAATATAACAACCCATTTTATATATTTAATCCACGGGTGTATAATGTTTCCCTTGATTAAGATTTATATGACTGGGATAATGATTATGGATTCTTATAACAATTTCTTTCATTAAAGCCTTATTCCTTGTTTCTTAATTCATAATTTAGGAATTGATGGGTATGAGTTCTTTTATGATTCACCCATGCACTCTAATTATTTCATCGTACCCTTATACACTTCATATTTTCATTGATGACATTCACTTGTTAATTATTATGTTTTACCTTACTAAGAATTTGATATCGCCCTTATTATTTTTCCTTTTTTTCTCGGTTAACAATAAATGAGGTTGAAGGAATTATTTTAATAAGGGATTTATTATGGATGATTATGATGACTTAATTTGTTATAATAAATTCTTTGATAAGCTACATAAATTATCATTTAATGATATGGGTATTTTTTTTGTAAAGGTTTTTCCAAATATCCTAAAAATAAAAACCCAAAACCACCTTGAGAGTATAAGTGACATAATTTTTTCATTTAATGTGGTATGTTTTGGATGGAAACAATTATGTTAAAATTATAGATATCAACATCAGAAATGTCATGTTAATAATTTCTTCATCAGATCTGGGAGTACGAGTTCTGGGCTATTATAGATGGAATCAGAGGTATGTTTTAGATATCTTTGGAGATTTGGATTTTTTTCAAGTGAGGCTATCTTAAGATTTATGGATACCATCATAGGTATATAATATTAAGGTTGATAATATAATCAATGTATTAGAAACCCCATTTTAGGGTTTTAATTAGTAACTTTTTTATGCTTATTAATGAAATTATTTGAGAAGTTTTATTGGGTTTCTGTATTTTTATCCCCCAGAATCAACATGATGTTTTATTTAGGGAGAGATTATTTTTTCATGTTAATGAATTAAAACTAAAAGGTCAAGTGACAAACCATCCCATTTGGAAAGAATGTGGGACTTGAACCCTCAACCGAAGAGCAGAAAGGGTGTAGCACCTACCACTAGATTATGTGTTGTCATAGTTAGTATGAAATTTTTATAGGTAATGATTAATTTTATTTCGAAAACTTATTGTATTTTATTTAAATAATAGTGGTTGATTTTTCTTGAATGGATATATAATAAAATACTTTTAATTATTGGGTTTCAAACATAGTCTTGAAATATATAATGAATTTTAAGTATATTTATTTATGGAATTATTTTGGTAGAGAATTCGGTATTTTTGTCGAATTTGTATGATTAATGTATCATATGAAATTTTATTCATTTTAGGAATTATCGTTCCATGTTCTAATCATTTTTTTGGTTAATTTCTAAATATATGAGGAATATATTATTTTCTGTTTTACAGATATGTTGTATTTAATGTTATATTTAATTGTTTTAGATTGAAATATTCTCTTTTAACACTCATCATTTGGAGAAAAAATAGGATTATGGTGGAAATTGTACACAGTATGAAATTATACTAGACAAGTAAGTATTTTTCATCATGTTTTCAGTCTATATGGTGATTGAATTACTCAAAACTAGGAAAATGATTTTGAAAAAAAGTATTACCCTAGTATCTTTATATCCAATGAAATAAATGGTATTTCAGATCATATTAGATTTATGGTTCATAGTCCCTTAACATTGACAAGATGAATCACTTAATTATGATTAATGATCTCAATCAGCCTATATAATTATTTTTTATTTTCCTTCATTCAACCCTAAGTTCTTATTATTGGAATCCTAGTAATGTGTTATTATAATTACATTTTTAATTATCATTCTTTGTTATGTGGAGTATAATTTATTAACCATATTTAAAATGTCAGTTTATTGAAAATGAATTTCTAAATGTCCATCATTTTATTACCAAGATAAATTTATAATTATGAGGAATAAATTTATTGGGGGGGGGGGTATACAAAAATTTAATATTTTGAAATAATAAAATTATATTTGATTGTTTAAAGGATACCTAAAATTGAAATTTATTGTTTTACGTGAAACAACACGTTTCTTTGATATCTTTCATTTCATGCAAGACTAAGTTATACCTTCTTAAACAACACATGATAAATTTTACCATTGTAACCAAGCCATTAAATTATTGTATAATAATAGTATTGACTAAATTATTAAATATAAATATATCTTATTAAATATAAATTGTCGATAAATATTTTGTAAATAACCAATCAATTGTTTGTAAATTGATTTTATTCTTCAGAAATATGTTTTCATCAAAAATGATTTTTATTTCCTTCATGTAAATAATAATATAAAAAATTTCTCTAAACAATATAAAAATTATTTTCTAAAATAAAATTATTTTTTTTGAATTATAATATCAAATTTTATTTTGGGTGAAATATTGGGATTTTGCGAAAAATATTGAATTTTCAGGGAATAATTTGAATACCAATTTTCCTAAAAAGAATTTTATTTTAAATAAATTAAATAACTATAAAGTCTTAATGTTTTTTGGAATATGTTTTAAAGTAACCAAATTTATATTAAATTAACTTAATTTCTTTTAATCAATATTATATTGGTTTTTAGTATATGTTCTTTTAGCATAAAAATCAGGTTTCATAAACCAAAATACTTTAAGATGCATAATGTTGGTCCATTTTAATAATTTATAACAAAACATAATATATAATGTTTTTAATAATATATATATATATATTATATATCATTAAATATTAATTTAGTTTCATAAAATTATTATTATTATTCATAGAGTAAATATAGAATCATCTTTTTTCTAATAAATTACCCTTCTTTAAAAAATCGATGTCTTGTCGCTTCATCCAAATTATTATTAAATTATATATATCCACATATCGTAATTCAATTTCAAAAAATTGATTCAATATTTTATTAAAAATAATTTAGTATTTAAAAAAAATTTATTTTAATTTTGGACCTAAATGAATAGTGAATGCAGTACAAAATTCATTACTAGAGGTAAGGTAAAAATATGTTTACTGTGGGGTTAAACTAGAATAATAAGAGTTAAAATAACATAAAATATTATCTTAATTTCATTGAATGAATCTATTTATAAAATTTCCTTAAAATTATTTTGAATATGGAAATTCCAAGCCACTTCTTTGAAAAATGAATCATATAATAAGTTAAGTAAAGGAAAGAACAAAAACAATACATTTCTTATTTTTAAAATTTGTAATGCATTGGGGTAGGGAAAAAACATTGGTTCAGTTATAAAAATTATTTTGAAAGATAATTGAGTTACTATTATCATACTAATTTTTTTTAGAGAAGATATAATTAGTAATAATTTATTTGGAATATCAATGTAGTAATTATTTAGTTAGTAAATAAATGAAATAAATTATACAAACAATGCTAAAAGTGAAGTAAATATTGTAAATTATTTTGTTACATTAATTTAATATGAATATATATTTTTATATGGGTTATAGTATTATATATTAGAATTCCATCATTTTTTTGAAAACTTTTAATTGAAATTATATATTTAACCTCAAACATTACATTAGTTCTATTTTATAGTAAATTATATATTATTAAGTGATTTAAAATTTAAAAATCACATCTTATGAAAATCTCTTAGTAAATTTTACTAATTATAATATATGTCCCATTAATAGACCAATTTTGAATTTATATTGAATATATTGACCCATAATTAGTAAAACAAATATGTTAGTGAGGATATGGTTAAAGTGATGTTGTGGAACGTTACTTACGCTTGTGTAAAATATGTTTTTCTACAGAAATAAAATTTAATTTTGATAAATTGGATTTCATATTTATAATTATTGGTACTAATGTTTCTAATAATTCTCACATTAATTAATCTTAATGAAAAAATTACCTATGTTAGAAAGCTAGTTACCATATCGGAATCCCAAAATGGTAAAAATAAGGAAACATAGAAGTTAATGAACATGATGTCTAAAACATGTTTTTAATTGTGTAGTGGACGTTTTTATATACTATATAATACCTAAAAACCATTAAATATCAATTTTAGATCAAATTTAAGTAATTTGACCTCCCAATAGTGTACACCTTTGAGTATCTACAAGAATGCAACTCCTCCTCAACTATAAAAGGGAACTTACTCCCCTCACTTTATCACACCACTAAAGCAATTTTGGATCATGTAAACAATTCCTAAATCAATTAAAAACATTCCTAATATCATAATATAATACTTAATTTTATAATAAATCCAATATTTCATATTTTTAGTGCAATTCTACCGGGGACACATGAAGAAGAGGTAATGTTCTTCAACAAGAACCTTTATATTATTTCCTTATCCACCTCCATCAATTATTATTATATCATAATGATATAATATATAATTACCTTCCATATATTGAGTTGTTTTTATGTTATGTTTATTACCTACAAACACACACATTAATCAATTTGGTTATGAATTCATCACTCGTGTGTACGGTGGACTATTGCCTCGGAAAACGATGTCTTTAATTTTTCCATTATCACCACCCATTGTTGGGTATGATGATTTATATAAAATTTATATAAGATATTTTGAACATAATTATATCTATGGATTAATTATGTCATATATACCAATTTTATATTCCATTCCATAAGTGATGCGATAACGTCACTCGTGTGTACGATGGACTACTGTCTTGCGAATCAATGTGATTCTTTTTCCACAAATGCCTTACATGAAAGGTAAAAAGGGTAATGATAATAAATATATGTGATATAAATGACCTAATTATGATAATAATGATATAATTATCATTATATAAATATAATATATCATTTTCTTTCTTACATTATCACTCAATGAGAAAGTGATAACGTCATTCGTGGAGGTGTGGAATACAGCCTCCTAGAAGCGATATGATTAATGTTTTTCATCACCACAACAAAAGAATGATATATATAAGTATATAATTAAATTATATTTATTTTAAGATATTATTATTATTATGTAAAGACAAATATTACTTACATTATTTCCATAACGATCATTGAGAAATTGAAATGTTACTCAAATACGTGTATGAACTACCATCACCATGATTGCAACTTCAGTAAATTTTTCCTAACCATATTTCTTGATTTGTTTTAGAATTATAATTAATTCATAAATATTATAATTATTTCATCAATATTATTTGGTTATATGTTTTTATAATGACCACTCTAACCACAATCATCATACTAAAATCGATTTTGACACATATGCCAAATATTGTCAAAGCATCTTACAAAAAATTAATTTATTGTGTAATTGTAAAAAACATTTAAACTAGGGAAATAAAATTAAAAACAATATAATTTTTTTTCTAAATTAAATAATTTATTAACTTATTTTTATTATTTAGGAAGAAAAATTGAAGTCCTGACAAATCAGACTCAAGGAAAGGGTTTTCCCATCTCAGTTTGATTTCTATGAGATATATGTCATAACAACAATTTTTTTGGGGTGTATAAACATACCATGAAAATATTTTATTGTTATTATCCTTATTTTTATGGGGATTTATCAATACATTTAGGATATATTTTTTTAGGGTTTATGGTTTCAAAGTTACCATAGTGGTAATTGATATTTTTTATAATTTTCCTTGTTTGAGACATATTTCTTGTTACACAACAATATTATTTTTTGACGTGTATATACATTAATCTTTACATTTATATCACGAATTTATTTATACTCATTTTATTTTATGTTCCATTTAATTTAATCCTTTCATGGGGCTTATAATTCAATGATAGAAAAGTGGAAATTGTTTTATGTTTCAATCACATACTTTAATGGGGTTGTTTATTATCACGATTTAAATGATAAGATATTATGATAAATATATAAATAAACTCATGAATTTTGTTTTCCTATTTTTTTTCATGATACTGACATGAAATATTACCATTTTCCACACTATTGAACTAAGAATATTTGAGAAACTATTGAAACAAAAATCCTTCTTTATTTATCTCTTTAGTCAAAAATATGATTTCATCCCAAAACTTATTTTATAAAAACTTTTTCAAAACAGTTTTTATCCTTTTAAAAATTATTTATTAAATAATTTTTTACTTATTTTTGTTTTCTAATTTTTTTTTAAATTTAATCTTCATGTCATTTTTATGAAAAAGGTACTTTCGTAACCATTTTATCATGAAAAACAAATGTTCCTTATGACATTTATGGAATTATTGGTTGAAATGAAGATAATTTCATTGAATATTTCATTTAAGTATTAGAAGGTTATTTTTTAAATAAAATCCTCTTAATAAACTATAAATTATTATTTTTAAAAAATTATTTTCAATAAAAATTATTTTTTTACAAAAGTGATTTTCCAAATGAAAATGAAATTTTTGTCCAATTTGTTTTGATATTTTAATGGAATTTCCATTCATTCACCCCAAAAATGGTTTTAATACTTATCTTCCATTAGGGATATTTAGTATTTATACCATCCTCATTATTTCTTTGTATGAAATAATATTGTTTCAAAATTATATTTAAGAATCCCATTTCTCTTCCACTAGTTAACCTTGTTTTAAAGAGATTTTAATGGAACCCATTTCTTTTCCACAGGAAGTAAATGTTTAAAAGAGATTGATATGGAAAAAATTTATTTTCCATGATCTTATCATTTTATAAGTGGAATAATATTTGTTTCTATGAGTTTTATGATGAATTCAAATCTCTATACACTTTTTCAGGCAGTGGATCATGGATGTTATATATGATGGGTGTTCCCAAATAGAAAAGAGTGAGCTCATTATATCTTATATGGTGGGTGCGCCCAAATAGCTCAATAATTAATTTGTTAATGATTATGTTCTCTAATGAAGTATAAAATAAGTCGGTTGTATGGTTATTCCCATTATAAGTGTTCTGTAAGGGTGCTATAATGATGATATTCCAAGTTACCAACACATTTTATCTATTCTTCCCATGGTATTATAATGTTTCCTTTGATCATTATTGACATCATAGTGCTCATAATTAGTTATTCTTCTAAATATTTCCTTTGTAAAATCAATATTTCATTCTTCTTGATTAATAATTATGGTATTGATGGGTATAAGTTATTTTATGTTATTTTCATGCACTCTAATTATGTCAGCATACCCTTATACACTTCTTATGGTCATTGATGAAATTAAATTATTAATGCCAATGTTTTCCCTTACTAGGAATTTAATATTACCCTTATTATGTTTCATTTTTACCTGGATATCATGAGATTATTTTGAATTAATTATGCCTAGAATAGATATCAAACGTATGATGATGTTGACTTAATGTGAAAAATGAAAAGATGTTTTAAGTAAGAGAAACCCTCATTTAATGACATGAGTACTATTTATGTAGAATATTTTTCTAATTAAAAAAAACTATAATCCTAAAATTTACTATATAATTTATGCGATCCAATTTATCTTTTTTATATTGTAAGGTTTTTATGTAAAAAATGAAGTCACAAATACTGGTATCAAATATGGAAATGTAAAGTATTGAATTCATCATCGAATCTTAGAGTACAGAAAATGGGTTGTTATAGTCCAACTAATATAACAACATGTAATTATATTATTGATACTAATTCCATTAAATTTTTTGGATATAATATAGTTTCGTGTTGATGATTAGGGAGAAGATGTTATGAAGAAGGAAATACTTATATTGGACTCTTTATCTTCTCTTAGAGATCTTCAGGGAAAATAATTCCTTAATAAAATTTCTATAGCCTAGTGGATAAAGGATTAATGAATAAATTCTAGGGTAGTTAATTTTTAATGATTATATATTTAAATTTTAATGTTAATTGTATCCATTAGGGTATGGAAGTGATCCACTTTTAGAAGTGAATTAAAGAGAACTTTTTGCAAAACCCTTCACACTTCGTTGATATAGATACACTATTCATAATTTAATGACTATGAAATATCATAATAAGGGTGTTTGGCGTAATATATGGTCGATAATTACTCAACCAATACTTTATTCAAATTTTTTGAATACGTTTATGGTCTTCTACCATAGGTTTTCAAATGTTTATATATTTATTTTTACCATGGTAAATATACTTTAATAATATAATTTTAAATAATATTTCAAATTATAAAATAAAAAATGTAATAATTTTTTAGGTTTTGAACCTAAATTTAATCTCCATTTATTATAATATAATATCCAAATATTATAAATTAAATCGTTAAAATATATTATATATTATATAGAAAAACAAGTCGTGTAAAAAATGAATGTTAATTATTATGTGTTATTAATCAAATTAAGTTTTAATTACCCAATGAATAAAGGTTTATTTAATTATCTATAGGTTTAAAAATAATATTATATCAATCATTTAAATTATATCAATTTAATTTACTAGATAAAAATTACACTATACTAATAAAATAATTCATTTAAATAACATTTGACAATTATCAAGGAAATTAATTTTAATCTTACAAATATTATATTTACGGCTAAAAATGAAATTGAAATATTTAACTATTTTTTTAAAAAATTAATCTAAAATAGATGATAATGTTTTCTAAACTCAATTTCTTAAACTAAAAATATCTAATTTTAAATATAATAGAGTAAAAACTATTTTTAGTGTGAAATATTACTTGAGTTTCAAAAATGGTAAAAATGTGTTTAAAAAATTCAAAATTGTATTTTTAAATTAATTATAATAATTTTTAAGTACATTTTCTATATAACGAATTTTTAAACATTAATTTCAATATTATTGTCACGACTCGTCACTGTGGGGTCTATGCTGCAACTCCCCAAGCCCGCCTCTAATAGTCTAGAGAGTCGTGACTAGTTATGAGTAGGCATATCACTAATATGAGAGGAATTGTATTTGAAATTGTATTCATGCAGACATATCTAGGCCCTAAAAATTCTGAAATGTAAAAAACCACTAATAACCAAATGCATGCATACCACAATATCCCAACCAGAGTATGATAGGAAAGTAAAGTAGAGTAAAGTAAACCAGGCTAGAATACAAGCCCAAAACAAGTCTATAAAAACAAGACCAACATGTAAGAAGGGGTATTGGGACTACTATTTATATTCTAAGGAACACTATGGCCTACTAGATCTCAAAAGGCACCATCTGGTCCTGATCTTCCTAGGACTTCGTCCAAATGTCGCCCGTTTTCACATGACACAACGTGTATGGGAAAAGCTCGTGCAGTGGAGAGTATAATAATACTCAGTTGGACACCCTAAAAAAATCAATACAAAAAGGAATGTATAGTCATATTTTCATAGTAAATGTCTATAACACATATAATAAGAATATCTAGATATACTCAATCCAAGGCATGCAGTCTAGATGTAATTCACAACTACCGCATGCCAATATTAGAGATTCAGCTCGATGATTCCATGAAGCATTCATATTGGGGAACACACTCTTGATTCAAATATCACAGATGATGTCCATCTGAGAAGTACTATTCATTGGGAACCATCATGAGAGAGATGCACTAACAGATCTGAAGTGATAGATATAATACACAAATGAGGATCATAACCAAGTCCAGAGGGTGATACCAACAACTCCCTATGGATTAACCTCCTAAGTAGAGGATTGACTCCTGGTGAATTTGGTCACATCAATACTGAAGACTCTAGCTAAAGCATGATGAAAGAAAATAGGATCCCTCTTTGGGGGCTCTCAGGGGATTCCAACAAATCTTTCTTGGATATGGTGGGATAGTGATTCATGCCTTGTAGAAAGGGTTACACGATGTGTAGTAGGGTCAGACAATGTGTCCCTTAACCTCGACTAATAATCATGTACAACAACCCGTGTTATTCCCACTGTATTATGTAAAAGATGGGTACATGGTGTGTAGAAGGTGTCACATGTTGTTTCCTTCCATCTGGGGTCCACCCTTGTACTTCTTCCATATGATTGTACAATGTGTAAATCTGTGTCTCTCTGCTCGTGTACTTGTACCCAGGGTAGTCTGTGAACTTGGTCATGGACAAGTCATTTTGAGGGGTAAACATCGTGGGGGAAACCCGTGTACTCTACCCCATGTATGTGTCTTTCCCGAGATACACTTCGAGTCTCTGGGAAGGTTATACATGCGATGTGATATGGTCACATGTGGTGTGACATTTAACTATGTCTCTAAACCCTAGTTGTAACACCCCGAGATTTTATAAGATATATTCTTTTTAATTTCTTTCATATATTCTATTGAACGCTACACCATGATTATCTTGGGATATACGCAACACTGTATTAGCTTGCAGTATACACAACACTAATCTTGGATCGTGTTAAACACAATTTCAAGTTTGTTTAATAGTAGTTATTCTATGCAACATTGAGTGTATATATATATATATATATTAAATGTATAAATGAAATACGGTTGGACTTTTTTATACACAACAACAAAGAATTCTTGCACTACACGTAACCCTGGCTTGGATTTCATTACACGTAATCGCGACCTTCCTCGATAGTGTGTGTCGTACACAATACCAGGTTTCACTAAACAACGATATATTATTATAATATTAATATGGACTAGCCGTTATGGATAGTATTAACAAAATTTTGAATTTTCTAACATTATTATTCATTTTAAAAATTTTATAGAACATGGTATGAGAATAAAATAAATTTTTCAGGTAAATTAATTATTTTTCAAAAAATGATGTTTTGTCGCCTTTTGATGGTGCACCCACTTTAAATTATGTTTTTACATGTTTATAAGATCAATTTGACAAAATAAAATTATTCTTTGAAATAATTATATAAAAATTTACTTTGGATAATTTTTTATATTATTCTGATAACTTTCATATTTTAATGAATAGTAAAAACACGCTATATTTTAATTATAAACAACTTTTTTCATCATAATAATTTATATGGTTAAATTATAATATTGAATGTTTTTAATGTATAAATAGAATATATTTTTTCCATTTAATATAACTTATGTCATTACCATTGATTTTACATTGAATTCATAGGTAAAATCATTTCAATCTTTTGCAATGTTTTAACTTTTAAAACTCGTTTTCTTAACAGCGAGATTAATTTTAAATTAATTACTGCAACTTCTATGATTTGAATTTGAAAAGATGGATTCCATATTTTGAATCATTAGGTCCAAAATATGTTAATAAGATACTTTTTATTTTTAGTCATTATGAATAGTAACTACGGTAAATTTTATTTACCATAGTTAAAGGTAAATCAGGTAATTAAGGTTAAATATAATATTATAAAATTAACCTAACACTTGTCTTAATATAATTTTATGGGTATAGTTTTCCCTAAATCATACTTGGGTCGAAATAAAATCTAATGGAACCCAGTTGTATTTGATTATGACCTTTAGTTTATTTTATTTAAAGAAAAGTGAAATATGTCTCACTCAAACATTAATAATTAAAGTATTTTTCATATAAGGTTATAGAGATTATAAATTTGGTTATAAATAATCATTTTAAAGACAAAATGTTTTTCTTTATCATTGTAATTTATTTGTAATTTTTAAGAGTTATTTAATTTCCTTATTATCTTATATAGTAATGATGCAGAAATTATTTATTTAGTGAAAAATCAATAATATAGCTTTTATTGATAACGTAATACCTATCAAAAGGCCCCAAAATCTGAAATAACAGTTATTGGTAGTGTATATATAAACCATAATCGTCCACTGGCCGAATTGTCGACCATTTGGATCTTTATAAAGGCGATTATGACATTTATATTATTTTATTTTAAATGATTCCAAAGTTGTCACCTTCAAAAGTTAACAAATATAACAATTTACATGTTGTGATTTTAAGATGCTAAATTCTTGTAAAAGTATTATTATGAAATATATGAGATTTATCTTCATCATAGGATTTTAATTTTAATTTTTATACAACAAATACTTATATTAAATAATTATACAATAAATTTTGTACTAATTATTTTATTAAGAGATATACCAAAAAATGGTTTTAAAAATATTAAAATAAATATTCCATGAACTATTTAATTTTCTCCAAGACTTTTATAGAACTATATATCATGTTAAGATTCTATTAAATATTTTTGTTAGAATATATCCTCAGTGTGGATTTTATTTAAATTAAAATAAATTAATATGTTCAAAATTGACCCTATTGTTATTTTATAAAAATAACATATTATAAAATTGTTTATAAATCAAAAAAATATTTAAAAATTATATATTGAAATTTATATTGTCTAAAATGTCATAAATTATCCAATTATGGACAATTAAAAACACATAAGTTATTATTTATAACAATTTAAAAATTATAATCTTCTTATCACAAATAAAATTAAATAGATTAAATAAGAATAAATCAAGTTGATAATGTTTAAAATAAATTCCCAACATGTATAAATTTTATTGGTTGATTAGATTACAACCCTATATCATCTAATATTAGAATTTTAGTCATTTTTGGAGGTTTTTAAGAGAGGATTAATTTATTATAAATTAATATTTCATATGATACCAAAGGTGCCCCTCTCCTCCCTTATAAAAAGGGCACCCCTTACCTCTTCTCTTCACACCCTTTTAAGACTTCAATCTCATACAAACTCTGCCAATTAATCTTATAAAACTCTCTATTTATATCATAGAAGTTATGTTCTTCTCAAAAGTCCAACTCTAGTGCCCTAAGATGATGTTTGAAGGAGGTGTGTCAGGGAAGAGGTAATCTCTTCTACCGATTCTTTCAAGATTATTTCTTCTTCAACTTATTATTATTTAGTTGTTTCATTATATTGTAATAACATAAGTAACACTAATATAATGATATGTTATTATAAATATGAAACAAACCCATTTCACCTTCTATCCATCCTACAGAAAACGAAATCAATGCGCGTGCGTACATACGGAATACCGTCTCCACGCTGTGGTGTAATGTGTTTTCCACCGCCAGCATACTTGGATGGGTATAATGGTGTAAAGAATAACTATATATGATTTTTATAACATCATACTAATTCTATGATATTATATAATCCACTCTAATTCTATTCAACAAATATGGGAATGATATCATCGCTCGTGCGTATATACGGATTACCGTCTCCACGACGCGATGAGATTCGTTTTCCATGTTAAAAATTTAAGAATGATTATAAAGTATATATAATAAGTAATGGTGAAATATATTAAATATTAATGATACTGGATTTATGTATACGTTATTTACTTACATCTATTAAATATAATAAAGAAACGAAAACAACGTTCATGCGTACGTACGACCTTCTGTGTCCATGGACGTTGTATTCCTTTCCATTTATCGATCTATTATATATATTTATATTCTGAATATATATTATATATAAATCATGGTTTATATTCGGTAATTATTTAATCATGATCTATGTAGTCATATGAATAATTACAAATCAAAACACGGACGATAAATGAAACGATTTTACCCAAAATGCTGCTTTAACAAGAAATTTTCAAAAGAACATGTAATATAAAGTTATAAGTGAACCATATATGATAACATAACAATTTATATGATTCTATAATAAGTCAATGACATTATCTAAATCATTATACAAGTGTTTCAGATACATATGAATCATATCAGACATAAGCTAAGGGATAATTATTCCAATCTCGTTCTTATCTGAGATTGTTTATTCGTAATTATTTACTGGGGTTATTGTTATCATCCATGTACATGTTTTCTAAAAGTGTTTTTATGTATGTTTAATTTCCTTTTTACACATTTTTTACTTTTACCACATGTTATGAAAGGAATATTTCTTTTGTTTTCCATATGAGGAACGTTTTCACTTTTTCGACAAAAGTACGAGGAGAATGTTTTCTTAACTTATACGGAATGAACAGATTTTTACAATTTTTAAAGACCTTAATTTCAAAAAGACTACTCTATAATATTTCAGGACTATTTTCAACAAAATCATTTTCTTTTAAAATTTCATGGCATTTTGTGAAAAGAAAATGATTATGAAGAAGAAAGGATATTTTCATCAAGAATTCATTTCATGTGTTTTATCAAAACCATTTTCCATCTAAGATGACATTATTTCATATGTGTATGTTTGAAGTATAATGTCTCTATGATTTAAATTGATTCACTTTTCTTATGATGAAATGATATCCATTTGTTTTATATGGATTATGTTATGATGGGATGACGTTTATGAAACCCATTTTATTCTTTGGGTTATGATGAATGATTTATGTTTATGTTGTGGCACACTTAAGAATGATTTCATAATGAGAAGGATGGGACCTATATCTCCATCCAATGAATTGGTTAAAGATTTATATCTCATGAGATAGACATGGCTTGAATGGTATGTTAATCTAGTTCAGTGTTACATGACTGGAACGAGGAGTGTACTCGATTTAGAAATGGACTTTGTCCACTACGATGGTCTTGGCAGCAATGCCTTGGCTAGTATGGAAATCATATCATGTGCTTAATGGTTTTCCACAAATAAATTTTTTATTCCCATTCTATTTTATCATGATTAATTTTCTTTTAAGATCTATGTCTTACGTACTACTATGCTTTATGTCATTGCTCACGATTTTTATGTTTAAACATTATGTTCTTGTTTTTATATTTAAATGTATATGGTTTGTTTTATTTTCTCCATGCTTACCCTTACTGTGCATTTGAGTTCACCCTTTATATGTTTTCTTTTCCCCAAGATATAAATAAAAATTTTAGGTAATAAAAAAAGGACAATATCTTTATGGGAGATGTTGAATATATTTCACCACGATAAGAATATTATGTTCTGAGTTTCCAAAGACACTAAACTATTACGGTCATTGAGTGTTGGTTTTTGTTATGTATTAAGTATTTAGAAAAAGTAATGTAAATTCCATGTACATAAATTTTGGGGTCTCTACAGTTGGTATCAGAGGAAAGGTTTAGTTAACCTTTGGAAACTATGATGCGAAAACTTTAGTGAGATCCCTAGAGTTATTCGTAAGGTATGTCTATGGATGTCCCTAAGGTAAAGTATAAGTATAAGCTATAGTCCTAGAATTACGGTAACGGTACTATAAATAAACCTAAGATGTTAGATATTGAAGTTACCCCTTGATTATGATTTTTTCCTCCCACACTATTCTTCTTGGGTTTTATAAAATGGCTGGAATCTGGAAGATTCACGATAATGGAGGATATGATGGACAATGGAATGAAATTCTTCATGAGAAACCAAATGAAATTGGATCTTGAAGTCCACATATCATTTTTATGACTAATCATCAATATCATAATATGATCAATAATCTCAACATTGGTAATTATCCCGACCTAGCTAATAAGAGAAAGATTGAGTTTCAGGATGCTCACAGAGGAAATAAAGTTCAATTTACATCATGTAAATCATGTGGGAAGAGGCACCAGAGAGAATGTTTCAAAGGAAGTGGAAGATTAATTGGGTGTGGAAAAGAAGGGCACAAAGATAGTAATTATAAAGGAAAAGGTTCAGTTAACACCATGGACAAGGATAATGGTATTCCTAAGACATCAACAACGGTTAAGTGTTTTAAATGTGGAATTTGCGGGCATTATGAAAATGAAAGACCTAAGGGAAAATCTCTTAAAGAGAATCAGCATGGTCATATGGGTAGTATTTATGTGGATGATGATGTAGAGACTACAAATGATATATGAGATCAATGAAATGATGAAGCTCAGTCAGTGGTTTAAGAAGGTAGTGTAATTATAATATTTTTATCCATAATAATGTATGGTACTATGGAATAAAGAAATATTTAAGGATTATTACACTGTTTCCTTTTCTTGAGTTTTGAAAGTATATAATGAATGGTACCAGTAACCATGAAAGTTTAGTCAAATAATTTTGGAAGGTAAATGATATGTGCATAATGACAGTATTAGGAATGAGAAGTTTGATAGTATTAATGAGCTCATGACTTGTATAAGGATAAAGTTATATCATGGTTTTAGTATATACAAATTTTTGGATTTTGGTATGTGGAAAGAGTTAACTTTTTACAGCATTCATGTTTTCAATAAGGTTCAATGGGTATTCAATTTTCAAGAGAATACATGATTATGGTATTCACATGATTGGAATGTGACCAACAAGATAAATCTGGGATAAATGATGGTATTCACATGCTCGATAGATGACATTTCTAGTAATTTTTTTCTTTATACTATGAGCTTGGACAGAAGTATTTTTAATAAGCCTAAAGATTTGAAATGGATTATGTTGAACATATGTTATTATTTTTTAAGGCTATAACTTTTTTCGATATTATTGATGGAATGTTATAATGATTTAGTTTTAGAAAAAAGAAAACCTACAGGACGGGCAACAACCCGTCGCGTTGGACAAGGTTGTGGGAATCAAACCCACAACTGAAGTGCGACAAGCCTTTATCGCCTACCACTAGCCTACAGGAAGTCCCTGGTTAGTATAAACTAGTTTTCTTTTATTAAGAGGTATGATAGATGAAATATAAGTCCATTTTTTGGAACTATATACGATTATTCTCACCATAATATGGACTTATGTATATAACTTTTTGCTAATCCTATGTTTGAGACAGATGTAATGACCTATCATTCTATCGCATGATCTAATAAAACTTCACAAAAGACAAATTCAACTTCATATTTTTAAGAGATGATGTGGAAATTGTTCAAGGCACGAGCAATGGTAAGATTGTACCAAAATCAAGTAAGTATTTCTTTTAATTCAAAAATTCTTTAACTTTAGGGAAATGATTTTGAAAACGAAAAATATTGTCCTAGTGTCCTCATATACGATGAATCAGATGGTACCATAGATCGTCACAAATTTATGGCTTTGTGATTGTTGGATTTTTCATAGCCATGTTCTCTACCACTCTCGATCAGACCTTGATGGCTAGATTTCTCTTCCATATCCATATTTTCACTTATGTTCTCCTATGTGGAAACCCAGTGATGAGTTATTTTGGGTAACCATTATGTTTCCTACTTTACATTTTAAAATTATGTTTTAGTATTCCTTTTTACGATGTGGGTTTCTATGAATGAAACTTTCAAGTAGTAAACCATTTATAACCCCGACGAATTTCGAGGGAGAAATTCATTTTAAGGGGGGTAGAATGTAACACCCTGAGATTTTATAAGATATATTATTTTTAATTTCTTTTATATCTTCTGTTGTACACTACACCAAGATTATATTGCTATATATGAAACACCGTATTAGCTTGCAGTATATGCAACACTAATCTTGGATCGTGTTAAACACAATTTCATGTTTGTTTAATAGTAGTTATTCTACACAAAATTGAGCGTATATATATATATATATAAATTGTATAAATGCAATATGGTTGGATTTTTTTATTCGCAACAACAAATAAATCTTACACTACACGCAACCCTGACTTGGCTTGCATTACACGCAATTGTGGCCTTCCTCGATAGCGTGTGTTATACGCAATATCGGGTTTCACTAAACAACGATATATTGTTATAATATTATTATGGACTAGCTATTATGAATAGTATTAACTACATTTTGAATTTTATAACATTATTATTCATCTTACACATTTTCTAGAACATGGTATGAGAATAAAATAAATTTTTCGGGTAAAATAAGTGTTTTTCAAAAAATGCAGTTTTGCCACCTTTTAATGGTGCACCCACTTTAAATCTAATTTTTTACATGTTTATAAGTTCAATTTGACAAAATAAAATTCTTATTTGGAATCAAGAAATAAAAATTTACTTTGGATAAATTTTTCATATTATTCTAATAACTTTCATATTTTAATGAATAGTAAAAACTCGCTATATTTTAATTAAAAACAACTTTTTTCATCATAATAATTCATATGGTTAATTTATAATATTGAATAGTATTTAAGTATAAATAGAATATATTTTTACCATTTAATATAACTTATGTCATTATCATTGATTTGACATTGAATTCAAAGGTAAAATCATTTAAATATTTTGCAATGTTTTGAATTTTAAAACTCATTTTCTTAACAGCGGGATTAATTTTAAATTAATTTGTGCAAATTATATGATTTGAATTTGAAAAAATGGATTCCATATTTGGAATCAGTAGGTCCAAATTATATTAATAAGCTACTTTTTATTTTTTGGCATTAGGAATAGTAACTACGGTAAATTTTATTTACCATAGTTAAAGTTAAATCGGCTAATTAAGGGTAAATATAATATTATAAAATTAACCTAACACTTTTCTTAATATAATTTTATGGTTATATATTTCCCTAAATCATAATTGGGTATAAATGAAATCTAATGGAACCGAGTTGTATTTGATTATGACCTTTAGTTTATTTTATTTAAAGGAAAGTGAAATATGTCTCACTCAAACTTTAATAATAAAAGTATTTTTAATTTAAGGTTATACAGATTATAAATTCGGTTATAAATACTAATTTTAAAGATAAAATTCTTTTCTTTATCATGGTAATTTATTTGTAATTTTTAAGAGTTATTTAATTACATTATTAGCTTATACATTAATGATGCATAAATTATTTATTTAGCGAAATATCAATAATACAGTTTTTATTGAAACAGTAATACATATCAAAAGGCCCCAATATATGAACAAAACTTATTGGTAGTGTATATATATACCCTAATCATATACTGGCCGAATTTTTGACCATTTGGATCCTTATAAAGGCGATTATGACACTTATATTATTTCACTTCAAATGATTCCAAAGTTGTCACCTACATAATTTAATAAATATAAAAATTAACATGTTGTGATTTTAAGATGATACATTAGAGTAAAAGTATTATTATGAAATCTAGGAGATTTATCTTCATCATACGATTTTAGTTTTAATTTTTATGCAATAAATAAGTATATTAAATAATTATACAAAAATGTTGTACCAATTATTTTATTAAGAGATATACCAAATAAATGGTTTTAAGAATATTAAAATAAATATTATATGAATTATTTAATGTTCTCCACTAATTTTCTAGACAACTATTACATTTTAGTAATCTATTGAATATTGGTTTTAGAATATACCCTCAGTGTGGATTTTATATGAATTAAAATAAATTAATAGTGTCAAAATTGACACTATCGTTATTTTATAAACATAACATATTATAAAATTGTTTAAAAATCACAAAAAAATTTACAAATTATAAATTAAAATTTATAGGGTCTAAATTTTTATTAAGTATCCAATTATGGACAATTCACAACTCATATGTAATTATTTATAACAATTTTAAAATTATAATCTTATTACAACAAATAAAATTAAATAGATTAAATAAGAATAAATCAAGTTGATAATGTTTAAAATAAATTTCCAACATGTCTAAATTTTATTGTTTGATAAGATTACAACCATATATCCTCTAAGATTCGGATGTGAGTCATTTTTGGATGTTTTTAAGTGATATTGAATTTATTATAAATTAATATTTCATATGATACCAAAGGTTCCCCTCTCCTCCCTTATAAAAAGGGCACCCCTTCCCTCTTCTCTTCAAACCCTTTTGTGCCTTGAATCTCGTTCAAAATCTTCCAATTACTCTTTTTAACCTCTATAGTTATATCATAGAAGTTATGGTCTTCTCAAAAGACCAACTCTAATGCCCTAAGAAGAAGTTTGAAGGAGGTGAGTCGAGGAAGAGGTAATCTCTTCTACTGATTCTTTCATGTTTCTTTCTTATTCAACTTCTCATTATTTTGTTTTTTCATTATATTGTAAAAAAATAAGTATCACTAATATACTTATATGTTATTATAAATATTAAAAAACCCCATTTCACCTTCTATCCATCCTACGGAAAACGAAATCACCGCGCGTGCATACGTACGAAATACCGTCTCCACGCTGTGGTGTAATCTGTTTTCCACCACCACCTTAATTTGATGGGTATAATGGTGTAAAGAATAAATATATATCATTATTATAACATAATAATTATTCTAATATATTATATCATCCACTCCAATTCCATTCAATAAATATGGGAACGATATCATCGGTCGTGAGTATGTACGGATTACCATCTCCACGACATGATGAGATTCATTTTCCATGTTAACAATTCAAGAATGATTATAAAGTATATATAATAAGTAATCATGAAATATATGACATATTAATGATACTGGATTTATGTATATGTTATTTACTTACATCTATTAAATTTAATAAAGAAACAAAAACATTGTTCATGCGTACGTACGGCCTATTGTCTCCATGGACGGTGTATTTCTTTCCATTTATTGATATATTATATATATGTATATTCTGAATATATATTATATATAAATCATGGTTTATATTATGGAATTAAGTAATCAGGATCTATGTAATCATATGAATAATTACAAGTCAAAACACGGACGACAAATGAAATGATTTTACACAAAACGCTGCTTTATCATGGAATTTACAAAAGAACGGGTAATATAAAGTCATAAGTGAACTATATATGATATCATAACAATGAATATGATTCAGTAAAAAGACAATTCCTTTATTTAAATCATTATACAGGAGGTTTAGATACATATGAAGCATATCAGATATAAGTTAAGGGATAATAATTCCAATCTCGTTCTTATCTGAAATTGTTTATTCGTAAGTATTTACTAGGGTTATTTTTATCATCCATGTCCATGTTTTCTAAAAGTGTTTTTATGTATTTTTAACTTCCTTTTTATCCATTTTTTACATTTACAACATTTTATGAAAGGAATATTTCTTTTTTTACCATATGAGGAAGTTTTGGACTTTTCTGAAAAAAGTAAGAGGATAATTTTTTTAACTTATACTGCATGAACATATTTTTACAATTTAAAAACACCTTCTCTTAAAGAAGATTACTCTATAATATTTCATGGCTATTTTCAACAAAATCCATTTCTTTTATGATTTCATGGCATTTTGTGAAAAGAAAATGATTTTGAAGAAGAAAATATATTTTCTTCAAGAATTTATTTCATGTGTTTTATCAAAACCATTTTCCATATAAGAATACATTATTTCATATGTGTATGTTTCAAGTATAATTTTTCTATGATATTCATTGTTTCAATTTTCATATGATTAAATTATATCCATTTGTTTTATATGGATTATGTTATGATGGGATGATTTTTATGAAACCCATTTTATTTGTTGGGTTATGATAAATGATTTATGTTTATGTTGTGGCACATGTAAGAATGATTTCATTATGAGATGGGTGGGACCTATATCTCCCTCCAATGAATTGGGTAAAGATTTATATCTCATGAGATATACATGGATGGAATGGTATGTTAATCTGGTTCAGTGTTACAGGAATGGAACTAGGTGAACTCAATTCAGAAAGGGACTTTGTCCACTAAGATGGTCTTGGCAGCAATCCCTTGGCTACTATGGAAATAATATCATGTGCTTAATGGTTTTCCACAAATACATGTTTTATTCCCATGCTATTTTACCATGATTAATGTTCTATTATGATATATTCCTTACGTACTACTATGATTTATGTCATTGCTCATGATTTTGATGTTTAAACATTATGTTCATGTTTTTATGTTCAAATGTATATGGTTTGTTTTATTTTCTCCATGATTACCCTTACTGAGCATTTGAGATCAGCCTTTATATGTTTTCTTTCCCCCAGGATATAAATAAAGGTTTTAGGTAAGAAAACAATAGGGGAAGATCTTAATGGGAGATGTTGAATATCATTCACCACGATTAGAAGATTATGTTCAGAGTTTCCAAAGACACTAAACTATTACGGTCCTTGAGTGTTGTTTTTTGTTATTTATTAAGTTTTCCGAAAAAGTAATGTAAATTCCATCTACGTCATGTTTTGGGTCTCTACACTAGTTTTCTTTTAGAGGGGGCCACATGCAATGTAACCCCAGGTTACATGCCGTGTTCAAAAATATTTTCCAAAAAAACTCACATTCTTCATCTCACACATCAGTCGATCCTCCGAGTCTTGTTCTGGTGATCTTTTCACCTTGAGACTCCGAATCCAATGTCATTACACCACCCTATCACTGATGTGATGTGTTTCGGGCCATTAATTGGCTCCTAAATCCATTTAAATTGATTCTGACAAAATCTTCCCAAAGAAAAGTTTCTTCTGATTTGATCTGATTCGTCCATCATTATTTCCATCACACCTCCATTAAGTTGTCCAATGTTAGGATCTTCAATTTCATATTGTTTCACCAAGTAAATTGATCATTTGTTCACAACCCCATGAAGAGTGAATAACACACATAGAAAACAAGGTATATAATTTCACATGGAACAAACCCGAGGAATGATCCTCGACCATTGTTCATTTGGGACTTGATCCATTATCATAAGAATGATCCAAAATAAAATCAATATAATAATAAACCCTATAAATACCATAACTTAAAACCCATCTTGAAATAATGATCAAAACACAGATCAAAATATTTGTTGGTTTTTCCTTGTTCATCGTTGAATATAATAATGGGAAAATGAATATCCAAAAAACAAACCCTACCTAGTAAAATGATCATTTTCTTTTGAATAATTATTTCCATTGGTAAATCCCATCAAGAATGATCTCTGATCCATGCCTCTATCGTCACCCCTGAGAGAATTCTCTAGGGATTATCTCAGAGCCTCTAGAGAATTTCCAGGGTTATGAGCCTAGCCATGGATCCATGGATAAAGGCTTATTTAATATAAAAATATTCATTACATCATTGCGTCAATAAAATGGTAAAATAAATTATTTCTTTAACAATTTATTTTATTTAATAACAATTCTTGAAACTACTTTTCATAGTTGATCTTCTCTAAACGATGTAGGGTTCACCTAGGGTAAATCATATACTATGAATACATCAGTTCCATCATATTTCTAATTAGAAAATCTATTTATACGTTATTTGGATTTTTTGAAAAAATGTGTGCACCTGGTAATTAATATTTAATTTGTTTTGAACATTTATTTCAGGAACACCGGGCCTCATAATTGCATGTCATCTCATCACCTGTACTCTAATTTAATCCATATAATATTAATAAATGAGTCACGAAAAATCTAGTGCATTAAATTATCCCCACCTTGGGGTCTTACATCCCTGAAAATCCTAAGAAAATGCTACTTAAAAAGATGTGGGTACAGAGTACATATCTGAGCATCCCGCTCCCAAGTGCTCTCCTAGAGATTTTTCTGCTACCACCAGACATATACTAAAGGAATCACTCACTCATGAAAGAACCTATCGTTATTATCCTTGATCTCCATTGGGTACGTAGAAAAAATCTCTCCATCCTCAATGTCCAGCTCACCCTAGTTGGTAACATGTGATTTGTGATGCACACAACTCATTAGCTGCAGCGTGTGGAAGACTTCGTGTACCCGATCAAACTATGGGGGTAGAGATAAGTGGTACACCACCTCTCAAACTCTATACAGTATCTAAAAAGGGCCAATAAACCTCGATGATAATTTTTCACCTCGACCAATTCTCTATAATCATCATCATGGTGAAACCCGAAAGAGTACATGTCTCCTTCCTCGAGCACCAAAGGCATAATTCACCCATCAAAATAAGACAACTGATGGCTCTATATAGTCTTCATCCACACCTCATTTATTTGTTCCTTCTTTGTTATAACTCACACCAACTCTGGGCCCATGAGTGATGACTCTTCTTGGTTAGTCCTGTAATGTTGTGACCGATAGGGTCACACGTACAAAGCCTCTATTGGTGTCATACCATTGGTCTAATGGTAGTTGTTTTTGTATGCGCAATCCACCAGTAGTCGGTGATCCTCACAACTACAACTGATGTCCAACATGCAGGCTCACATCATATCCTTCAAAACCTGAATGGTCTGCTCTATATGGTCATCCATATATGGGTGCAATACTGCGCTCAAGTGTAAATGGGTTCCAAATGCATTATATAAACCCTTCCCTAACGAAGATGTAAAATGATCATCACAATATAAAAAAATCATTTTTGGAACTCCAGGGAGTCGGACAATATCCAAAAGGTAGAGGCAAACCAATCTCTCTACTAAACACTATTCTTGGATATCTGGGAAGTTGGACGACTTGGTGAGCCAGTCAACAATCACCCAAATTGAGTCATGTCCTCTTGACAGACATGGTAAAATAATCATGAAGTCCATATATATCCCATCCCACTTTCATTATGGTACCTTAAGGGGTTGACCTAAACCTATTGAAACTAGGTGATTAGCTCTCACATGTAGACAAGTAAGGCATCACTAAACAAACTTTGTAACTTCTTTCTTCATCCTCGGCAATAAAAACTGACTTTTAAGGTACTGATACATTTTTTCCACTATAGGATGTACTATCGAAGGGGATGCACGAAACTCTCTCAGATCCTCCTCCTGTAATTCCACTGGTACTAATGTTCATCCTATGAAAATAACGACATGCTCCCCACCTTTCGAATATCCTTTAAGAGCATGCCCTGTGGATATCAGAACACATAGAGTCTTGTAGTCGGTATCCTCAAGTTCTTTCTACCCGACTCCTTATAGGAGTGGAGGGGTAACCACCATTGACTGGAGGTAATATTCTCCATCTCTATCCACTAAGGAATATTTTAATGAGAACAACTATTTTAACACCACATTCATGAATTTCTATCTTGATCACTTGTTGAGATAATATTCTACCATGTTCCCCTTCCTAAGAGTCTAGACAATCTTGTAGTCATAATCCTGGAGGAACTCTATCCATAATCTTTGTCTCATGTTCAGATCCTTCAGAGAGAAGATATACTGGAGACCTTTGTGATTTGAGTAGGTGATAAACTTCTCTCCCATCAAGTTGTGTCACCGCATATTTAATTCAAATACTTCAACTGCTATCTCAAGATCATGGGTTTCATAGTTTTTCTAATGTGGTCTCACGTAGCATGAACCATAGGCAATCACTACTTGACTCTACATCAGGACACAACTGAGACTGGTCCCCGATGAATTCCAGAAAACTACGTACTCAACACCCTCCTACAAAAATCCCAAGATCAGAGTGATCATCAAACTCTTCCTCATCTGACGAAAATCATGTTGGCACTTCTATGTCCCAACAAAAGGATGCCCATTTAAATTCAAAGCTATCATCAGTGATGATATCCTAGGGATATCAGGTATGAATCTTCAGTAATTTCCTTCTATCCTAGTGAATCTCTGCACCTCAATCACGAAATTATGTGGCTCTCATGGTAACACAAGATTAACTTTGACAGGGTCCACAACCACTCCATCGACATAGGTACCATGTCCTAGAAAGTGGACCAACTAAATATAAAACGTAAACTTCAGGAGTTTTCCATATATATGGTTCTCTCAGAGTATGTCTAGAACCATCATTATGTGTCTCATGTAATCCTCCTTAGACCCGGAGTACACAAGGATATCATCGATGAAGACTACAATGAACAGGTCTTCGTAATGCTAATAGATATGGTTCATGAGTCCCATGAACACTGTTAGGGAATTCGTCATGCCAAAGGGAATCACCCAAAACTCAAAGTGATCAAAAAAAATATAAAGGCCATATTTAGTTTATCATTGTTGTGTACTAACAACTTGTGATAGCCTAATCAAAGGTAAACCATAGAGAACCATCGTGAACCTCTCAACTGATCAGTGAGGTCATAAATTCTCGGTAGGGGATACATGTTCCTCACATTCACCTAGTTCAAGTGCCAATAGTCCACACACAACTTCAAACACTCATCTACCTTTTTGGAAAACAAAACTAGGGCCGCTCTGGGTGAAACTATAGGTCTAACGAAGCCCTTCTTCTGTAATTCCTCCAACTACACCCTCAATTCGTGGAGATTTGTGGGACCCATCTGATATGCTGGTGCAAATAGAAGTTCCATATGAGGGTTTAAAATAATGTTGAAGTCTATCTCCTAGTGGGGAGGTAATCCTAGAATATTTTCACTGAAGACATCCTTTTACACCCCCACTACTACTGGAAACTGGAAACCGATAACATCTACTGAACCGAAGCTCGTGCTAGCCACTAATTAGTAATCGAATGCACCCACCTACCCTTGAGTCCATCCTATGCTTCCGAGGTTTCCCTTTCACCGAAAAATGAAAATATTGTTCCATCACTATGAACACACCACACCCTTCACCTAAAACATTCAATATTGTAATGGACAATTGATAACCAATCCATTCCAAGAATGATGTTATAAGGCCTCTAAGATGTCACCCATAGGTTACAACTGTAACTCTCACCTCCAAGGGTCAGGTCACACTGTCAGCATAGTGGTGTGATCACTGAGTCTTATCTTGTAGGTGTCACTAAGCATAAGGGTTGAGTTAATGGTTCAACCAGAATATCTTGAACTCAGAAAAGATAGTTTGGGAGAGATAAATCACTAGATCATGTGTCTATAATTACTGCATATAATGTAGAAAATACATATATCATACCTCGAATAATTCAATTGGGTAATATGCATCAAACACATGTAGTTTTTCACTTCCCTATCCTCCATCTCCTTGAGCCTAGTGTGGACCACATGGGGGTGCTGGTGGTAACAAATCAAAATGTCGACCACCTCCTACTACTCTCCAAACCCCTCTACCACATCCTCTTCCCTATAGATCTACATGCTCCTGTCATCGTCTCTACCTCGGTAGTCTGTCCACTGTCTTTTGGTCTACATCACGATGGGATGGAAAATATCTAGCGAGATGTACCCTTACATCACATGAATAGAACCACCTCTCCCTAGGCTGACTGTACCCACCCTATAATCCCTGAACTATAGATCACCTATCTTGGGACCTCCTCTTAAAATGTCTATCATGTCAAGATCCTGGAGAATAACATTAGATCCCTTCCACTGAGGTTGTTTCACCTCCTAATCCACTGCTGGTTATCACCGGCAATATATTCTCATCAATGAAGCTTTCTACTAATAAATCTTTCTCAATAACCCCAACATATGTTGGAATGCATAGAGGGATAACTCCGGCTCATTTGTATCTATGTAGACCTCATTAGAAGGTCAGATCCCTGAAGTAATGATCCATAACCATATCCACTAGGTACTTGGAAAGGTTGTGAACCTCGATGAAAAACCAGCTACTGTCATGCTACCCTACTGGAGATGAAGAAGCTCATGTATATGCGTAACTCTCAACTTAACTATTGATAACTATTCTCTAATTATATGATCGAACTCTTTCCATGAAAGTGTCTCCTCATTGTGAGTTTGGATTTCCAAACTCTACCATCGCCCTGTCAAACCCTATAGAAGGCTCACCGTTAGAAACACCATATGATCTAATGGTGTCTTAACAAGAATGAAAACCTAGGTCATTGCCTAATGTCAACCCTTAGTTGCATAAGGTTTGGGATCACCTCGGAACCTGAGGGGTCTCTTTCAATGGAACTCAAAAAGAACGCTCATCGTAGGCTCCTCATCTTCTGGTACTGCAGGTACCACATGCTACTCCACAGGTGGTTGTATTGTTAGGGAACCACCTGGATGTAACATCTGGGGAACTGATCCTTGTATCGAAGCCCCGCTAGTGAGGGGTCATCCTCATTATTAAGATATTAAATCCTAGATGGTATGCATCTGAAAGGCTTCCTGTAAGATAACAAGATGTATTTTGGTCAATGAGTATATCTCGAGAGCCGAATCAAGAAGGAAATGAAACCAAGGCCGATTCTTATATGATGCATGTACTAGTATTTTCCCAAAAAACAATGTTCATGGGTATTCTTTTTAAAAGAATGTTTGCAAAGTTATGGTGTATGGATACGTTGGTTGCTACACCACCACTTGAGTCCCTGGCCTGAAATAGGAACTTGAAACACCTAACACTATTTCGCCAAACAAATATCATAAACTATGAGTCCTAAAGTTTAACTGTAATCCCACCTCTAATAGGCCATGGGCTGGTGACTAGAACTAAGTTGGCATATCACTAACATGGGAGGAATATCCAATATACTTGTACACATGAACACATCTCCAAACCCAAAAATACTGAAATGTAAAAAAATCCATAAGAACCAAATGCATACATACCACTATATTTCAACCAGAGTATTGTAAGCATGCAAAGATCATTAATGTAAACCGAGACAGAGTACAAAATTTCCAAAAATATGTATGCTACCAAAAGTCCAACTTGGAAGAATAGGTGTTGGGAATGCTATCTGTAGTCATTGGAACACCTCAAACAACCTGATTTCACAAGGCAACATCTAGTACTGGTCCTCATTGGAATCCATTCAACGTTCACTCATATGTACGAGACACGACATATGTGGGAAAATCCTATTCATGGGTGAGTATAACAATACTCAGAAGGAAACCCTGATGGAATAACGCTATACACAAATGAAGGTATAGTCTTCTCTACACAGTATATTTATACAAAAAATATAATAATAATAACTAAATAAACTCAATCCAAGATCTACATTATAGAGGAATGTCAAAAATACCACATACCAATGCTAGGGATTCATCTCGTAGATTCAACAAATCACTCATCTAAGAGAAAACACTCCTGAGTCTGATAGAAATAATGATATATATCCGAGAAGTATTGTTCATCGGGAACCATCATGAGAGATATATGATGAGAGATCTTAAGAGAGATATATGATACCCATATGAGGATAACAACCAAATCCATGGGTCGATACCAAAAAATTCATTTGGATTAACCTTCTACGTAGAGGATCGATGCTTGGTGATGTTGGTCATGTCTTCATTGAAGACTATACCTAGGGAAAGAAGAATGAATATAGGATCCAGCTCTGGTCCTCCTGAGGTATTCCAACAACTATATCTAGGATTCCCTGCTGAAGGGGTCATAATCCTACGAGTATTAAATGATACACAACAACCTTTAAGAAAACAATCATGGGAATGTACCTTAATGAAAATTCTCCATGATATGGTGTACAAGAGATTAAATCCACATAGAAAGGGTAACACAGTGTGTAGTAGGGTCACACGCCATGTCCCTTGACCCCAGGTACTACCCGTGTACAATGTCCTATGTCAGTCCAACTCTTTCATGTAAAATATGGGGACATGGTATGTAGAATGAGTCACATGTCGTGTCCTTTCATCCGGGGTCCACACTTGTAATCCGGTTGTGTGCATGTACATAGTGCCTACACGTGTATCTATTCCCATATACTAGTACATAGGGTAGTCTGTGTACTTGGTCCAGGACAAGTCGTGTGGTGGGGTAGATGTTGTGTGGGAAACCCATGTACTCCACTTTGTGTCTGTGTATCTCTCAAGATACATACCGCATCTCTAGGAAGGGGCTCCACATAGTGTGATAGGGTTACACACCGTGTAAAATTTACATATCTCTTGGAGCCCTAGTCGCCACTAAGATGGGGACACACCCTGTGTAACCCCAGGTTACAATCCAGGTTCATTGGGATTTTCTAGAAACTCACGTTCTTCCTCCAAACATCATATGATCTTTCGGGTCTCACTCCAATGATCTTTTTGCCTTGAAACCCCAGATCCAAAGCTTTCCATAAACCTAACACCGAATCAATATGTTTTCAGCCTTAAATAAGCTCATAAATCCATTGAAATTGATTCTGATGGAAACCACTAAAAGAATGGTTTCCTCTGATTTTCTCTGATTCATTTTTTGTCGTCGTCTTCGCGCCCTTATGAGGTCTTCCTGAGGTTAGGTCTTCAATTTTGGATTGTGGCACCATAAAAATAAGGCTCAAAGATCATTCATTCATAATCCTACAAATAATAATGAAAACACATAGAAAATTGGGTAGATAATTTTTCACTGAAAAAACATGAAGAACGAACCTTGACCATTGTTCATTACTACTTTGACATGTTCCCATAAGAATGATCAACAATCAAATCAATATAACAATAAAACACATAAATTCTAAAATTTAAAACACATCCTGCAATAATGATTAAACCACAGATCATCATGTTCGTTGGTCGGTCTGCATTCATCATTAAATATAAGAATAGGGAAAATAATATCAAAACCACAATCCCAAACTAGGAAGAGGATCATTTTATATTAAAGATCGATTTATATGGGTTAATCCCATCAATAATGTTCTTCGATCCATGTATCTACCTCTCTGCCAAGAGATCTCTCTAGGATTTCTCTATAGAGCCTCCCGATATCTTCAAAGGTTATTAGCTTAATCTAGGATCCCTGCCTAAAGTATTATCTAAAATAAAAACAATTGTTGTGTCCCTACATTGACAGAATAGTAAAATAAAATAAATCGTCAATTTATTTTATTCATTAAATTGCCCGAAACTACTTTTCATAATTGACCCACTCCATCCGATGTCAAGCCTCGCCTGCGGCAAAGTCACTACTCTAAATGCAATGGTGCCCTCAAATTTCTAATTCTGGCATTTTTTTATAAGTTATTCTATTTTTTCAGGAAAATTGTGCATGTGTGCTAATTAATATTTAATATATTTTAAACATTTATTTTGGGCACACAGGTTTTCGGAATTACACAACATCTCTGCACCTGTTCTCAAATTTAATCCATATAATATTAAATAATCATACATGAAAAATTCAGGAGATTACACAAATATTATAAAAGTAATAGTATTTAGAAAAATCTGTTTTTTACTATTCACCTAAAAAAGGATTATTGCAAAAATATATATCAAATATTCATTCTAAGAAAATTGAAATAAAATAAATTCAACAGTGATGTATATTTTATAATATTAAAATTATCAAATTTTTATATTTTTCTTTGAAATTAATACTATAAATTATAAATTAAATTACTTTTATTAATAATAGTGTTTTTAATAATTAATCATTCTTAATAATATTTCATGTAAATTTATAATTTAAGTGATGATAATATTTTGTTTCATATATTTAAATATTTTTTAATATTTACTTTTATTTATTAGATGAAAATTTATAATATTTAATAAATCAGTTTATTGAAAATAAATATTAGTTTTATACTAAATACATTTATTAAATACCATTAATTAAATAATTATATTCCAAATTTAATTTCACTAAACCATTTTTATTGAAATTAATTTTACAAATACAACAAATCTTATTTTAATAATAATAAAATTTGTATATAATGAATATATATATATATATATATATATCATTTTTTAATATCATATTTTTATGTGTTTTATTTTTTAACAATAAACAACACTAGTATACATATTGGATGTACATCCAATAATCATATCAATACTGACCATATTTATAATAACTATATTCATAATGACCGTATTTTCAATGTCCATATTTAAATCCTAAAAATAGCCTTATTAAACATAGTCCAATAACTCTTCTCATTTCCAAATTATTAATTTTTGATCTAAAAATATAATTTATACTTTAATAATTTTGTTCATCAATATATATTTTCATTATCCATTTACGATCCCCAAAGTTGATTATTTTCTTCAATATTTACTTTTTTTATGATTTTATTTTTTTCTATATATGTTTCCATTTTAAGTTTTGATCATTTAATGGTTTTACTGCTCAATGATAACTAATTATACATTTTGTGTAATTCTATGTTTCTTATTATATTGTTGTAATTTCATATCATGAATAAATAAAATTTTCTTTGATTAATTGCTATCTTGAATGAATTATTTCATAGTATATTTTAGTTAATTGGATATATAGGAAAATATTAGAATTATGAACATAGGGATAATTGAAAGTATATTCTATCAAAAAACCTAGAGTGTTACATCCTTGTATTAGACTCAAACATAAGAAACAATGCATTAATTTCCATTAGTGAGATAAAACCTTATAAAAACATTATATTGTACAGATCATGTTTATTTATTTATTTTTATCGTTTTCTTTGTTTGGAATATATAAGTAGATATATTCAACCAAGAAATCTCATTATTTAAAATATTATGATGTGTAATTAATACAGTGAATGAATTTTTTAAAAATGATTTACACAAATTCAACCCCACTATTTTAGTGTGACTACAAAGATCATTAGACACTTAAAATGGTGTTAAAGTAAAATTACTAACAACTAATTGTATGTATTTTCATTCCTTGTATATTTTTTTTAAATGATGATTAGATTTGAAAAATATTTTTATTTTTCTTATATTTAGTATACAATGTCAATTCTTACCATCACTGACATGGAGGTCATTTCCATCAAAACTATAAAGAAAATAAATAATTGTTTTTTGAATAAATTAATAAATATCTTAAATGAGAAATAGGTTGAACTACTAATTGTTTTAGAAAATTATGTTTTTTATCTAAAAAGAATATATTTTTCCTGAAACACATATTTATTTTTTACTTTAATGTAATATACAAGATAAAACAATACAATATTTATATTTTAAGATATATATTGGAACGTATTAAAGGTCTATATGATGATAAGTTACTATCAGGGTATACAGTTGATGAATTCTAAGATGCATTGGTATAATTATAAAAAAGTGAAACTCTCTCATAAAACTAATGAAATAAATAGAAATTTTCTAAATGAACTATTTAGAGTAATTCCATTAAGATTTTGAATTATTGAAATAAAATTAAATATATTGATGACGTATATTAAATTATTGAAATAATAATTGATGGGGTAAATGTAACATAAAGTGATACCAAAATTTTCAAAGATACTATTTTGTAAATTAGGGATCAAGTGATAAAGAATCTTTAAAATTTAATTCAATAAATTTTTATGTTTTTAAATATCATTTTCAAATCAGTAGAAATGAATGTCAATATAGATAAAAATATCTTGATGACTATATGAACACTCTAAATATTTTGAGGTCCTAAAAAAGAATTATTAATTGGAAAATATAATAAAAATAGAAATTAAATATTCTTAAAATATAGAGTGGATAAAAAATAACCTGAAGGATATAAATGAGTGTCTATAATTTTATTTCCCTCATATAATTATTAAAAATATCTTGAAAAAATATCTTCACCCATTATCTATATCATCAAGATAAAAGGTATCACATGTATAATAAAATGTTGTTTTAATGGACAGTTTATGATAAAATTCAAAATCATGGAAAATATAGATCAATAAAAACTTTATTGAAACCACCAATACATTAAATATGGATGTAAGAATGTGAAAAAGGATGATTATATGGAGAAATATCAATCTAAGAGTTAGATTTTCTAAAAATAGAATGGGAACAATACTTTTTAAATTGGTAAAATAAGGAAAAAATGAAAACAAATTCACTTTTCAATATCTGTTGGACTCACCTATTTTGATAATCCCAAATTATGTTTAAATATTGACCATGATATATTAAGCCATTTTATAACCCTTTTTAATCTGTATTTATATTTTTTATCCTGAATAATTTATATTCTTAGTCTCCTAATTTAGTTGCATCAGCTTATAGATTACATTTATCTAAATATATGTTCATTGTTAAAGGCTACTGGTTAGAGTATTCTGTTCATGGTCAACATTATATCTCACTGTTACACTAGGTCACTGATCCTAGAAGGTTACTGTTTAAAGATCTAAAAGGTTTCTATCACAAGTCTACCATTGATCTGCTTATCATAGCACATAGAGAAAGAGTCACCATCACAAGGTCACTACTGTGACAAGGCTTCTATTAGAAGTTCACTGTCAAACTCTTTCTCAAGTATTATATTGAGAGAAACATTGTTCAAGTCTACAATTGGACATTTCTACCGTTAGTAGAAGGCTGCTGCTAGAAAATACCTACTATTGACATAGTCGACCATGGTTCAAATTCTACTGATCGACATACTCCACTGTTAATGAAATTACCTGTTGAGATAGTCTATAGTTGGAAAGGTCACTGTTGGAGTAGTCTGATGTTACAGAACTACCGATTATAAGCTTACTGATTGAAGTCTACCACTGAACAAGGTTACTGACTGATGTTAAATAATAAGGAGATACTGTTACATGGAGTAACAGTTACTGGTACAAGACATCTGCTGACACAAATTCCACCGTTACAAGCCTACAAACAGATAGCCTACCGATGAATATCACAGTTGGATAGCCTACCGATGAAGCTCATAGTTATATAGCCTACTGATGAAGTTCATAGTTGGAGAGACTACCGTTGAAGTCTACTATGTGACATGCATCTGCTACCAGTATAATGATTTTCTATTCTTTTCTCTACCAAATTTATTTATACTATCAAAACGGTCATGTCTGCACAAATTAATGCACCTGTCATTATTTAATGTTATTTGCAGGGATATCAAGAAACAATATGTTGTACAAGGAAGACCACACGTGGTTGAAACATTTTTCCTGTCATCCCCAACTGAACCAATCGAGAAAAAGCTCAGCTGGAAAAGTGTACATATATATATATATATGTGTAGAGACAGACAACAAGAGAAGTGTGTGGAAATATTGAATATACACAGAAAAATCATAAGAGAGAAACACAAATAATCTGAAGAAGAATAATTAAGCACTCATTATGAAGAACAGAGAACTTCATGAAGATCTATAGAAAGAAACTTTTTCAAGCTGTAGTGGTGTTCTAGAAAGAGCTTCAAACTCCAGAAGCTCATCATCTCTACATCTGGAAGTCAGAACCTGGATGTTGCGACACTCTATTTTGGAGGAAACTTCCAGAGAAGGACCAAAACATCATTTCCTTCATTCCAACGAGTCCAGAGCTGATCTGCCAACACAACAGAGCATTCTATATTTGTACCGATTATCTTTAGTTCCACTATGTTTAAATATTTTACATTTTTGAGCAGTGTGTACGTGCTACACACACTGACTTTTATCCTTGAACTGAATGATACTGAAAATCCCTATACCAAACTCTCTTTACAACTATTTCTCACGCATAACTGTGGAAGAAGCCTAGTGTGGCTTGATAGTTTAATTTTTCATATGTATAAGTGTGGTAGAGGTTGCAAAACCAGGACAGTTTTTGAAAACCATTGTAAATCCCGATACATGCTATGTATCAATTTTTAATATATTTTCTTAGTGGCAGGTTATCACTAAGTGGATAGGACTAGGTCTTGACTTAAGACTGAACCTCTTGTTTAAATTATTGTGTTCATATTTCCATTACTCTGTTTTACATTTATCCGTTGTTCTTGTATTTGCAAAGATAGAAATATGTGTTTACATTCACTCTGATAGTTAGTTCTGGTTAGTGTTTATATCTGATTTGTTTAGTAAACTTGTTTCAAAAGTCGAATTATTTCTTATACTGATTCAACTGAGGAGTAATCAACCTTTGAGAAACTTGTTAAACAATAAGTCACTTATATATCTACTGCCTTAATTGACTGGGCTGTTTTAATTTGGGGTATTTTAATCCTAAATGTTTTTAACAGAAATTTTAACTGGAACTCAATTCACCCCCCTCTTGATTATCCACTCTGACCAACATTTGGAATCAAAGGAGACGTTTTTATTTATAAAAAGTTATCAAACCCTCTATTTTACAAATTGTGATTCTAGTTTTATCATAAATATCTTAAATTTTTTTTAGTTCTAAATTTCATCTCCTTAATGTATTTTCAAAAATCTAGTTATAGAAAATAGACTAGAATCTTCTGCTACTAACATGCCACCATTCTTTAATGGTGTAAATTATGCTCAATGGAAAATTTAAATGAAAATTCATTTGGAAAGTATTGGTTTTGATATTTGGTCAACTATAGAATCAGAATATGAGATCTCCAAAACTTCTAGATCTACTTGGGATGATGTTACAAAGTCTTACTATAACAATAACTGTAAAGATATGAATTCCCTTTACTTCTATTTAGGATATGAAGAATTTAACTAAATTTATGCATGTAAAACATCTCGTGAAATCTGGGACACCTTGGCTGTTTCTCATGAAGGAACTACCAACATAAAGGAAATGAGATTAAATAATTATACTGATAAATATGATAATTTTATGAGAAGACCAGATGAACCCATTTCTAACATGTACCTCAGGTTTAATGAGATTGTCAACACCATTGGGAAAAGCTGTTCCAGAAAAGGAGCAGATCATGAGAATATTGAGATGTTTTCCAGACAAATGGAGAGGCACTTCAATGTCTATCAGAGAGTAATGTGACATCAGAAAGCTACATGTTATTGAGTTGATTGGTAAACTAATCATGTATGAAGAAGAAATGAAGGTGAACAAAGAAGAAGACGATGAACCCAAGAGAATATTTGTGGCATTAAAGTCTACTGCTTCAAAGATCAAAGAGAAGGAGAAAATTCATGTACCTACTGAAAGTTCAACTTGTGGAGATTCGGATTCAGAAAGTGATGAAGAAATGGATCAAATATCCAAGAGATTTAAGAAGTTCTATAAGAAGAATAAGATTTTCAGAAAACAAAACTACAAGGGTAAGTATGATCAACAAGTTAAGTGGAAGAAGGATTGGAAGAAATATGATAAGGAAGATGATATAGTCTGCTATGAATGCAAGAGGAAAGTACACATCAATGCTGACTATCTGAAGCTAAAATTCAAAAAAATATGATTATAAGGAAAATAAGTAAAAGAAAGCCATGAAAGCAACCTGGAGTGCTTCAGAAGATAGTTTGAGTGAATCTGATGCTTCAAACTCAAAACAGAGAAAACATACCAATTTTTGTTTTATGATAGAGACATCCGAGGTAACAATTAATTTTCCTGTGCATAATATTTATTATTATCAGAATAAAAGTGACTCTCATAATAACGAAGATATGACTATGGAATAATTATTTGAATATTGTGAAATTATTGAGGAAACTTTTAATGAACTCAAGGACAAATATAAGTCATTAAAAAGATAGCATGATTTAAATGCAAATTACAAGTCAAATCTGGACATAGAAAAAGGGAAATTTTCTACACTGCTAAAGGAAAATAAAGAGTTTAAATTATCTAATGAACTATTAAGAAAGGATATTGAGAAGTTCACTGTTGGTAGGGATACCTTTAAGTGGTTTCTAGGAAAACATATTGCTCAAAAATATACAACTTGTCTAGGATATCAGCCTGGACAGAGACAAATTAGCAAAACCAAATTTGTTCCAAAATCTAGACAGTTCACTGCTAGTTCTGGACTATCTTTTGAGAAAAAATATTTCTAAAGGACCTAACAAAGTATTTCATTCTCAAAATGTGTTTGTTGATCTTAGAAAACCTATAAGGCAAATATAGGATCCCAAAGTTTTACTATCTAACCTCTCTGGACCCAAGAAGATTTGGGTACCAAAATTACCCAATGTTTAATCTATTTTACAGGGAAATCTTTTAAAGAGTTCCTATAAGACCGTATGTTATATGGACAATAGATGTTAAATACATATGATGGGAGACTATTCTTGATTCAAGAGTCTAATTAATGTTTATGATGGGCAATTCACCTTTGGTGACAATGCAAAAGGAAAAATCTTCGGCTTAGGCTAGATTGGTAACCCTGATACAATATTTATTTCTAAAGTACTTTTTTTTGGTTGATTAAAGTAAAATTTACTTAGCATATCTCAATTATGTGATAATGGCTTTAATGTTAAATTTTAAAATGATGCAATACATGCTTTTTAATTCAAAAAATGATTTATTTTTCACTGCATGTTGAAATGAGAATGTATATGCTGTTGATTTAAATTCCTTAGCCAAAAAAATGTTTCTACTTAAATTATTTTCATAAAGATTCTTGGTTGTGGCACAGATGGTTAGGACTCTGTAATGTGCACTCACATAGGAAGCTATCTATGAAATGTTTAGTTAGAGACTTACTTAAATTAGAATTCCTACTTGATAAAGTGTGTAATCCCTGTTAAAAGGGAAAACAACACAAAGTTTCTTTAAAACCAAATAATGAGGTTTCAACTTCCCAAACACTTGAGTTGGTTCACATGGATTCTTTTGGACCATAAAGAGTTTAATGTTTAAATGGGAAGCACTATGTTTATGTTCTTGTAGATTACATCTCTATATACACTTGGGTATAATTTCTAGCTCACAAAAGTGAAGCTTGTTCTTAATTTATTAAATATTCCAAGTCTGTAGAAAACCATAGTGGACTTAAAATTAAGACCCTGAGAAGTGATCATGGTCGTGAGTTTGATAATCATGAGTTTGAATCCTACTTCTCACACAATGGCTATAGTCACAATTTCTATGCCCCTAGGACACCACAATAAAATGGAGTTATAGAAAGAATAAATAGGACCCTTCAAGAAATTTCTAAGACTATGCTTAATGAGTATGACTTACCTATTTATTTTTGGGCTGAATCTGTAAATATAACTTATTATGTTATCCATAGAGTTTTAATTAGACCTGTTCTAAAAAGGGCCCCTTATGATCTTTGGAATAATTGGAAGCCTAAGGTTAATTACTTAATAGTTTTTGGTTGCAATGTATTTATTCATAATACTAAAGATAATCTTGAAAAAATTTCTCCCAAAAGTGATGAATGAATCTTCTTTGGTTATTCTATCTCGAGTAAAGCCTATAGAGTGTTCAATAAGAAAACCAAATGTGTAGAAGAATCAGTTCATGTCAAATTCAATGAGACTGATCCACATGAGCCTAAAACCTATCTAGAAAATCATGAGGAAGATTTTTCAAATCTGAACTTTAAGGATAAGGATATTGAATACCCTGTAAAAGTATCCAGTTCTTGAAATTTTCCAGAATCTGCACCTGCCGATTCTGAACCAACAGAAAACAATGAGGAATCTAGTTCAAACCTTCATAGAGGTATTAGGACTCTCAAGAATCATTCTATAGATGCTTTTGTAGGTGATTTAAATAGAGGAACACAAACTAGATCTTCTCTAAGAAACCAGGTTGAACATCAAGCCTTTCTTTCACAGCTTGAACCCAAAAATATTAATGATTCTATAAATGATGAATTATGGATAATGCCTATGAATAAAGAGTTAAATTAGGTCAAAAGAAACAAAGTTAGGTAATTAGTGGAAAGACCTAACAACACTTTGACCATAGGCACTAAAAGGGTGTTTAGGAACAAAGTAGATGAGTCTGGGAATATTGTTAGAAATAAAGCTAAGATAGTTGCACAAGGATATAGTCAAGATGAAGGAATAGACTATGAGGAGACCTTTTCACCTGTAGCTAGACTAGAAGCTATTAGGATACTACTTGCATATGCAGCTCATCTGAATTTCCAACTTTTTCAAATGGATGTTAAAAGTGATTTTTTAAATGGGTATATAGTTGAAGATGTATTTGTTGAACAACCTCCTGGTTTTACAAATCCCCATTTTTCCAATCATGTTTTTAAACTATCTAAAGCTTTATATGGCTTAAACCAAGCTCCAAGAGAATTGTATGAAAGGCTCAGCTCTTTTCTTATTTCAAAATGTTTTACCAAAGGGATATCTGATCCTAATATTTTCATTAAATGTATTTATAAAGATGTTTTGATAGTACAAATTTATGTGGATGATATTATTTTTGGATCTTCTAAAAATTCATTATGTATTGGTTTTTCAAGAATGATGAAAAATGAGTCTGAAATGAGTTTAATGAGAGAACTCAAATTTTTCCTTGGATTTCAGATCTTTCAAAATAAAAATCGTATTGTTTTTGAATCAAAGTAAATATATTAAGTATATTTTAAAACGTTTTTATTTGTATAGTAGTAAAGGTAGTGAATAACAGATGATTACAACCTATCAGTTGGATACTGATGAAGCTAGAGAACCATGGGATCAAACCAACTATAGAGGTATAATAAGGAGTTTAGTCTATCTTAAAGCTAGTAGACCTAACATCATGTTTAGTGTATTCATGTGTGCTCACATTCAAGAAAATCCAAAAGAGTCTCATTTAACTACTATAAAAAGGATTTTTAAATATCTCAAACATACTCCCAACTTAGGATTATTTTATGCAAAAGGACAATCATTTGATCTGTTGAGTTATTCTGAGGCTGATTTTTCCAGTTCCAAGTTAGATAGAAAAAGAACCTCTGGGACATGTCACATTTTAGGCAAGTCACTAGTATCTTGGTGTAGTAAGAAGCAGAATTCTGTTGCATTATCCACTACCGAAGATGAGTACATAGCTGCTCGTAGTTGTTGTGCTCAAATTCTGTGGATGAAACACACCTTACTGGACTATGGATATCAGTTCAAACATGTCCCTATAAAGTGTGAAAATACAAGTGCTATTAACATTTCCAAAAATCCAGTATCTCATGCTAGGAAAAAGCATGAGACATCACTTTTTGAGGGATCATTATCAAAAGGGTTATATCATTCTTGAATTCATTGGCACTGAACATCAATTTCCTGATATATTCACAAAGCCTTTAAATTCTGAGAGGTTAACTTACATCAAACAAGAGTTAGGAATGATTAATTTCAGCTTAGGAACTCACCGTTAGACCTCACTGTTAGAACTCACCATTATACCTCACTGTTAGAACTCACCGTTGGACCTCACTGATAAACCTAACTATTACACCTCACCGTTGCACCTCACTGGTGTACCTCACTGGTGCATCTCACTGTTGAATATATCGCTGTTTGTCTTTATTTTAGTGGGAATTTAAACAGTTTTTATTCCTATTTATTATTTATATTTAATTTTTTTAATCCCTAAATGATAAAACCGAATGTGAAGAACATATCTCAATCCACCTTCCTCTCTCAATCTCAAACCTTGCTCTCGAAATTCCTAAACCCCAGCTCTTCATTTGATCCCTCAAACCTCTCTCAATCTCCATGGTTAGAACCAAGCGACCCCCAACTGTCAACGAAGATGCGCCAAGGACAATGTGAACCCGAGACGAATCCAGTGGCACAAGTAATACCCTAATGGGACCTGTCAACCCGCATTTGACCAAGAGAGAAATTTTTGCTGAGAAGGAGTTAAGTAAAGAATGGATGCTGTTGAGCAAGTCATTAGTGGTGAAAGCACTAGATGCCCAACGATGGACCAAATGGTTTTCCAACAACAATGGATCGTACTACCCGATGCTCGTGAAATAATTCTATGAATATCTGAAGTTCAAAGAGGAAGATTATGTGCACCAGCTAATATCCAGAGTCAATGGAAATGAAGTCAGCTTCTCGTCTACTGAGTGGGATACCTGTTTGAGAGTTCCTCATGAAGGAGTATATGATTACTACTCTAGAGTGGATCATCCAGAAAATTACGTTTTTGAGTATCAAAAATCCCTGTAAGAAATTACAGGAAATGAAAAATCAAGTAAGATAATTGTAGGTGAGATGAATAGAGAAGACAAGCTTCTATTAAAATTCATTCAGCATGTAATTAGTCCCAGGAGAGGAGATTTTGCAGGGTTGAAGTACTAGAACACATTCCTGATGTACTTACTGAATCATAGAAAGAAGAATAACCTATCTAGGTTACTGATGGAACAATAGAAGGATATGACTAAGACCAGCTCTAAATCCAATTCCCTATTCCATGAAAAGCTAATTTCAGTAATACTAAAGGTAAAGGGTGTGGCTGGAAATCAAGAAGAGATGATAGTGGCCAAGAATAGTGTTTGTATCTCCAGGGTGAATTTAAAATTCATTAAAATTAGCTATAATCCCTGGATGAAGGAATGGGTGAATGATGAAGGAAAGGTATATTAAAAGTTTTACCCTACTACACATCCAACTAGGCCAAAAGACAAGAGAGATCCAGGCCTGAAGCCTAATGATCCAGAACTGGCTTATTCAAATTATGAGGAGGAAGTTGAAGGTGATGTGAACCCTGAAAGAGAGGACACCCCAATTTATGATGGGAGTGATCCTGATTTTCCTCACAGTTCTATAAGGATAGTATCTTTTAGAGCAGCTAGCCCTCCAAAATAACTCCCAAGAAGATAGACTGTTCTGATGGACAGTGACACTAAGACCACTGAAGAAGATGAAGCATATTAGAATATTGTCAAGGACACCTTTTAAGAGGATGAGGCTACCAAGTCAGATCATTCTTCTCATGAGATAGAAGAGGCCTGTGATAAGGATGAAGGAAAAGAGGCTATTGATGAAACTGATGATGAGGATATCCAAGAAGAAGAGCTCAGTTTGAGGCCTCTGATAGATAATACAGAAAAGATATTGTCTGATCAGGAATCAGAAGTGGAATCTACAACCATTGATATGGAATTCATTGATGACATAGTGGAGGCTGTGACTCACCCCACTTGTGAACCAGCAGGTCAAACTATTGTTGAATCTTCTGGAGTTACAGAGAAGGTTGTGGAGTTACCTAGAGCAGAACAAGTTGAGGAGAATACTCAAGAGAGAGATCTATGTGAGGGGGAGCATCTTGGTTTAGATTCTGTGCTATATGACATCGAGGGTTGGCCTTCAGATCCAGTATAAATTGTACTTGGACTCAATTATGGAGATTCAGATGAGGAAGACTAGCCTCAAATAGATTCTTTTATCCTACCTGAATGTGTTCTAGTAGTTGTGGCTGTCAATTTGGAAACCAAGGAGGACCTTGAGTCCTTAAAGGCTGAAATGAAAGAGTCCCTACGAGAATCAGTGGCAGATTTGAAGAATATCCATGTTGAAGAGATGAGGAGTGTGGAGAAATCCTTGGAGCTATCTATAGGATGAGCTGTGTCTAGTCCAAATAAAGAAATGTTGAATGATGTTAATGTGTGCCATACACAAATTGAAAGCTGGACAAGAGATGTGGTTTCTCTGAGACAATCGGTTGCATCATTGACCACCATGAGAAGTTCTCAAAACCAAGTGAAAGCCGAGATTCTTGTATATCAAAGAGGTAGTAAAGAAGTTTGTGGAATTTTTTGAGGCTTTTAAGACATCATTCAATGAACATATGAACAGTTAAGATGAACTTGTTCAGAAGCTGATTGGTAATTTGACTCAGTCTTTCAAAGAGACAGTGGCTTTCTCGGTCAAATCGCTTCCATCATCTAGCTCCTCTGTGAACATTGAACAGATAAGAAATGTGATCCAGGAAGAGCTTGCCAAGGCCAGTACCAGTGGAACCTCTAATTCTAAGGTAATTGCTAACACAAGGAAAGTCAACAGTTATGTTCGTGAATGCTTGCAAGCAGCTACGGCTACTCAGGAATCCATTAAGAATAAGGTCGATTCTTACTTTGATAAGATCTATAGCAAGAACTAAATGACCAACCACTTCAAGATTTTGATAGAGAATATGAAGCTTCCTCTAGTGAATCAGGAATTCAGGGAGCAGGTCAGAAAACTAATAGAATTGACCCCTGCTCTGGATAAATTTTTGGAGAATAAAGATGAATCATTATCTGGTGTGGAAAGAAGTGGAAGCTTTATTATGGACTTTAGAAACCTACTTCTACCCTTTCTGCATGTGGATTGTACCCCTGTCATCATAACTCCTTCCTTACCTGTATCTCAACCCAGTTGTTCTTCCATAATGTCTCTTACAAAATCTATCAGAAGCCTTACTCCACTGATCCCTCAGCGAGCTACCCACTACAGACCCACAAGAGCTTCTCTTGCTGCACCTCCAGTCATTCCTGCAGAAATTCCAAAACCTCCTGATCCATCGGCTCATCCTCCATCTTCTTCTTCCAAAGGGAAAGAGCACTTTGTTGAGGCTGATGTGGATTGAGTCTGTTTATGTATTTTTATAGGGACTTTGTATTCTTTTTGGGTCATGTAATATACTTTTATTAATACACGTTTTCTCTTTTATCTCTATTTGTGTTTCTTTTTTCTAATCACAAAGGGGGAGAAATACTGCAATACTGTGCTAAATCTAGTGTAATCATGTGATTAAGAAGAAATATGCTAATATACTAATATGATCCTATGTTGAATCTTTTCTTCCTTTATCTCCAATACCATGTTCCATTATTTTCTAGTTTTACACTCTTATTAATCTCTGATTACTTGAGACATTTTTTATCTATGTTTAGTAACTGTATTATATATGATATATATCATTAATACATACTGGCATAATTTGTGATTATCAAAAAGGGGGAGATTTTTGGACTCACCTATTTTGATAATCCCAAATTATGTTTAAATATTGACCATGATATGTTAAGCCATTTTCTAACCATTTTTAATCTGTATTTATATTGTTTATCCAGAACAGTTTATATTCTTAGTCTCATAATTTAGTTTCATCAGCTTACAGTTTACATTTATCTAAATATATGTTCATTGTTAAAGGCTACTGGTTAGAGTCTTTTGTTCAAGGTCACCATTATATCTCACCGATACACTAGGTCACTGATCCTAAAAGGTTACTATTTAAAGATCTACAAGGTTACTGTCACAAGTCTACCATTAATATGCTTATCAAAGCTCACAGACAAAGAGTCACCATCACAAGGTCACTACTGTGACAATGCTTCTGTTAGAAGTTCACTATCAGACTCTTTCTCAAGTCTTCTGCTGAGAGCATCACTATTCAAGTCTATAGTTGGACATGTCTACCGTTAGTAGAAGGATACCGCTATAAAATACCTACTGTCGAGATAGTAGACTATTGTTCAAAGTCTATTGATGGACATACTCCACTATTAATGAAATTACCTATTGAGAAAGTCTACGGTTGGAAAGGTCACTGTTGCAATATTTTGATGTTATAGAACTACCGATTAGAAGCTTACTGATTGAAGTCTACCACTGAACAAGGTTACTGACTGAAGTTCACTGATAAAGAGCTACTGTTACATGGAGTCACAGCTACTGATACAAGATATCCATTGAAACAAAGTCCATGGTTACAAGACTACAGACAGATAGCCTACCGATGAAGCTCAAATTTGGATAGCCTACTGATGAGGCTCACAGTTGAATAGCCTACCGATGAGGTTCACAGTTGGAGAGACTACCCTTGAAGTCGACCGTGTGACATGCATCTTTTACCAGTCTAATGATTTTCTATTATTTTATTTAACAATTTTATTAATACTATAATAATGGTCATGTTTGGAAAAATTAATTCACCTAACATTATTTAATGTTATTTGCAGGGATATTAGGAAACAATACGATGTATGAGGAAGACCACACGTGGTTGAAACATTTTTCATGTCGGACCCTACTGAACCAAATGAGGAAAACCTCAGTTGGAAAAGTGTACAAATATATATATATATTTGTAGATATAGGAAAAAAGAGAAGTGTGTGGACATATTGAATACACACAGAACACACATAAGAGAGAAACATACACAATCTGAAGAAGAACACTTAAGAAGTCATTCTGAAGAACAAAGAGCTTCACGAAGATCTATTGAAAGAACCTTATTAAAGCTGTAGTGGTGTGCTGCAAGGAGCTTCAAACTCAAAAAGCTGATCATCTCTACATCTAGAAGTCTGAACCTAGAAGTTTCAACACTCTATTTTAGAGGTAACTTGTAGAGAAGGGCAAAAACATCATTTCATTCATTCCAATGAGTCCAGATCTCATCTACCAACACAACAGAGCATTCTAAACTTATTCCTATTATCTTTAGTACTAATGTGTTTAAATATTTTACATCTGTGAGCAATGTGTACATGTTACACACACTGAATATTATGCTTGAACTGAGGTATACTAAAAATCCATATACCAAACTCTCTTTAGATCTGTTTCCCATGTATAACTGTGGAAGAAGCCTAGTGTGGCTTGGTAGTTTAATTTTTCCCACGTATAACTGTGGTAGATGTTGAAAAACATGGATAGTTTTTTAAAATTGTTGTAATGCCCGATACAGGCTGTGTATCACTTTTTAATATAATTGATTAGTGGCAGGTGATCACTAAGTGTAGAGGACTTGGTCTTGGGTTAAGACTGAACCTCTTGTTTAAATTTTTGTGTTCATATTTCTATTACTCGGTTTTACATTTTTCCGATGTGCTTGTATTTGAAAAGACAAAAATCTATTTTTATATTCACTCTGACAGTTAGTTCTGGTTAGTGGGTATATCTGATTTGTTTAGTAAACTTGTTTCAAAAGTCAAATTAGTTCTAATACTGATTCAACTATGTAGTAATAATCCTTTGAGGAACCTGTTAAACAATAATTCACTTATATCTCTACTCCCTTAATTGACTGGGCCGTTTTAATTTGGGGGATTTTAATCCTAAAACTTTTTAACAGAAATTTTAATTATAACTCAATTAACCCCCCTCGGGAGTATCCACTCCAACCAACACTATCTATGATTTGAATGATTTGGAAATGATGCGATTTTTTTGGCATAACATGTCTGTCATTGCCTAAAAAAGAAGTACCACTCCAATATAGAGAATATCTGATGTAATGAGACATATGAAAAATTCCAAATAAAAATAAAAAGCTGGTAACATATATTAATTATAATTCCTTGTAAAATTCCATAAAATTTTCAATAATGGTTTCCAGAATAATTAAAAGAATATGAAAACAGAAACTACAAATAAAGATGTTGTTTTGATTAAAGAGAACTTGAATTTATGTAATGAAATCATTTTTTTGACCATAAGTGGTCCTTGGAATGTAAACTAAAAAATAATTTTGATAAAATAATAATAAATAAGATGTATAAGAAACATAATGCATCAGATAAGATGATTTTATATTTTCTGAGAAAATGAAACACCATGGACCATTAGAAAATAAATCTAAATATTGAGATTGGTGGAATCAATAAACAATAGTTTAGAGGATCAATTCAAGAATGAAATAGTAGTATTTTTTCGTGAAGACATCCATGAAGAATAACTTTAGGGGGTTCCAAGGAAGAAATACCCAATAAATCCAGAGAAATAAAGTGAAAAAATAAAAGAATCATGAGTAATTACTAAATTCTAAATGATTGTTTGGCTAGACCAATTAGAAATAGAAATGAAAATTTATGAATAAATAGAAATGAATTTACTTTGATAATTGATGTGAAAAATGAAATTTAACATGAGAAAATGACTGTGAAAATAAATAATTCCTTGATTTCAATTATTAATCAAGTTCAGAAAATCAATAGAGGAGAAACAATAATTATTTACCGCTAATATGGAATTGAATTTAAATGATTGTTTTGATTTTATGTGAAATATCATCCACATTTCTATCAATATTATGTAATTGATTATTCCATTTTAATAAAATATTTTTTTACCAATAATTCCTTATCAATAGATTTAGAATAGGACCATTTGTATGAAAATTTGTATTCTATGAATACCTTACAGTATAATGTATTTTCCAAAATGGACTCTTTAACTAGTATCAAAATTCCTCAAAGTATTAGAAATATATGCATTGATATTATTTGTAAAGAATGTCATACCAGATGATGTTTTTTTTATATTATTACTTGATTGGTAATTGAGTAGAGAATCTTTGATAATATCATAATTTGAATTTATAATTAATTCTTTGAAAATTTACTTATTGAGGTATGATAATAACATTCCATACATGTTTTTATTGTATTAATTTTGATTATCAAGGTTGAAAGTTTGTTAAAATTGTAGATGGTAAGGTTGGGGGGACATTTACTTACACATGGAGAGTTATAATGTATTTATTAATGTGATTTTTGTTTATTATTTGTAAAATCTTAATGAACACCCCCCTAAAAAGAGATTTCTATATTTAATCGCATTCTGAAAAATTTAACGGAAAACATTGTTGTCTATTTTAGTCTCTTTAGTTTTCTATATCTATCTAGATCATATTTAATTAGATATCATTAATTTATGTCTTGTTAATTAAGATAATGTTTATGAATCCTATCTCCCATATTAATTAGTGATTACATTCAAATGGGAGGGTGTATCATATAGTCTTGATCAAGATTATAATATGACATGAGTGTAACCACCACTTAGAAATAATTGATCATACTGAAAATAATATGGATGTACAAGATATAAACTATTTATGTCATATTAATTATGACAAGACTGTAGTATTCATGGTTATTAAAAAAATTCTACATTGGAATTACTAATATAATAATATATTTTTTTTATTTTACTTATATTCAATATGAATGGATATTATTATGAAGATAATCTAATTTTTTTTTAAAATGGTTATGATTATAATGGTTAAATAGATTAAAGTACCACCTTTAATGATGAATAATTTCATGGAAAGGGGGATATTGAAGAGATTCATAGTGACTTGGGAGATACAACATGGATTTATCATTTATTCTTCAATTAGTTTTATTGATATTTCTATACTGTGGGTTTCAAGATAAATTTAAAAGTTTTTAAAAGTGTTAAGCTGATTAATTTCAAATACAAATATTTCCATGGAAATGGAAATAATGATATTACGTGAAGAGTTATGAAGGAAACACAAATACATGATTATTATATTTTCTATATGATATGTGAGGAATTATGTTGAATATTATATAGAAGGTTTGATATATTTATAATATTATATTAATTTTATTGATATAAAATGGAATGATTGTGTATTCATAGAGATTATTGGAAGAGGTTATGACCTATTTTTAAGAGTAATTGAATTATTTATTAAAAATGATAAATTAAAAAATAATAGACATTAATTTCACGTAAAAAAATATAGGAAATTTATTAAATATCTCCATGATACATAGCATTATATATAATATATTTATTAAAATTAAGGATCTTTTAGTGGTAAGTATGACATTTTTGAGACTGCTAGATATATGTTTTAAATATCATATTTAAAATAGGTAATGGAAATTATAAACTATGATATATAAAAGAGTCTTGAGCATATGGATTATTTTTAGAGTGATGTATGATATCTTCTTGATGATACAAAACTTTATGATATTGATTAAAATCATAGTTAAGAAAAATATTACGAAACATATTATACCTACTGTGAAATGTCTAATATTATATTTGATATGGAATATATGTAATGGGATTAATTATTTGGTTTATAATATTTTTCATTATAATTTGTATATATAGGATATTTAAAAGTATTCATAAGATACATCAACATACTAAATTAATATGCAATATATTTTAATTCCCAAAATAAATTACTCATTAAAAATGATAGCTATCCTTTGAATTAATTCAGAATATATAAGGTTGTTCTTCTATTAAATATTTTTCTTTTTTTTATTTTTTAAATAATCAATTATATTCATCATAATAATTAAAAAATATATATTGAGGGTATATTTATACTGAAATTCTAGTATTTCCTCTAAAATATTTTAAATAGTTTTTTTAATTTTAAAATGGTAGGTTTTATCAGAGAAAATTTTAAGAATTTTAAATAAGTATTTAAATAGAATGTTATACATTGATCATATACACAAGGATGACTATTATCATTATAGTTAGTTTATAATGACCAATTAAAGAAGCTTAACTAAAAATTATAGGGTTCAAGATTTTTGGAACAATAACATGTGAGATGTTATGTATTGCAGATCATGTGGAAAAACTAACAAAATCTATTGGGAATTGTTATATAATAAGAGAAGTGAAAGAAGAAAGTGGGTTTTATAATAGACTATAAGGGAGTAACATATATATTAAATTTTTAGGAGATTCTATTTATTTAGTATTATAAGTTAGTGAGAAAATGTAAATATTCTAGAAAGAAGATCAAGTACACTAACGAATATGATGAAGAATAAAAATTTAATTCCTATACAATGATATTATTATATCATAGAATGAAAATATAAAATAATATACGATACTATAATCTCATCACTATTTCTATATTTACATATTCTATGTGTCAAGAACATTAATGATGAAGAAGGAGAGTTAGTTGAGAAGAGATTATCAAGTATACTAAAAACCCATATTATCCATCGGTTTTCAAAGAATATGATTATTTACGAATATATTTATACTTAATATAGGGAAATATAAGACTATATTGATGATATTTTTCATTATTGTTTTAGGTGGACACATTTAAAACTTAATAGAGTTATCATAATGAATTAATTGGGGAATGAAAAACATACGAGAGATAATAAATGATTTTGATGGGGTAGCCCCAATGTTAAGGATTATACCTTACCCAACTATGTTCAGAATATAATATTAGTGGAAAGTTATTTCTCTATCATGAAATTAATCAAAAAATTATTTACAAAGATTGTGATCGACCTATGAAAAATGCAATTTACTACTAATCATATTTATTTACAACATTATGTGTGGTATGATGTTTCTTGAATATATAATTAGATCCATTTACCATAATAGAGGTGAATTATTAATGAATAAAATATTGAATTAATAAATTAATATAATTATATAAAACTATATCGCATGAATACATACCTCCCACCACACACACACACTCAAAGTGACTAAATGAATCACAAGGACCATAAAAATGGTCATGATGCTAATCCACGATGTTTGTTTCCACTATTATGATATACCATAGACACAACCATCATAATAAAATGTCATAAAGAAAATATTTCATTATTATACATTCCATGAACTTTTAATTTTAGTGATCTAGATAATTAAGAATAAAAAATTAACTAAAAAGACCCATGTCTTTTCCAACTTATTGAAATTTTCTATTTAAAAAAACACTTAATCCATAAAAATTATTCAAAATTTTAAACATTATTCTCCACACATGACACTCTTCAAGATACAACATATATAATAATTTTCTTCACAACCTAGGGAAATTGATATATAATAAATGGGTAACCACAAAATCTCATTAAGGGTAATCATAAGAGATAAAAATTAATGTCGTAAGTGAGCATAATATTACCATATGGTTAGAATAGATACATTTTAAATTCATACCAAAAAATCATAAACAATAAAACATTTATTTTGGAATATGACATGACATAACATAATAATGAAATAAAATGAGGTTAGAAATATGACTTATTAATCCAAATCCAGGAGAAAATAAAATAGTCACAATAATAAGAAAAAATAAAACTCATAATTATTATCATAGGAAACCATTCCTAGATAACTTATATTACCATGCCTATTTGATCAAAATCATTATGTATAGGATAGATAATTTGAACACATATATTATTTCCATGCCTATAGGAAGAAAATCATTATGTCTGTACATAACTATCTCATGAGATATCAACTTAAACCATTACATTAGAAGGAAATTTAAAAACCCACCCTTCACCTTCCATACATATGTGTGCCATATAAAATAAATAATCATTATATCATAAATAAACTATAAAAAGAAAATGGAATTAGTATACTTTTCAAATTTAATAGCATAAGGAAAACATTTATAATTTCATCATAATAGGAACCTGGTATACCCTTGTAAAATAAGAGGGTATCCAAATATATTCATTAACTATGTACGTAAATATATTTAACAATAAATTTTTTTGACCCATTACATTGTGGTAAATTGTGTGATATAGGTTTTTGGGGGATGTTACCAATGCGTTGAGGAGGGTATTTTCAATTTGAAGCTAAATTTTCATCTGCGGAAGTATTTTGTAGTGTGTAGGCTTATGTCACACCATAACAAGTGTGTCTTTGATTGGGGATATAGGTTCTAACTTATAGACTGAATGTGGATTAATTATGGGTTTCCATATTTTCAACAATGTTGTGGAATGGTTACTAGGCTACAATGGGGAGTCTAAGATATGTAATTTCCAAAGTTTTGTCAATTTATAGGTATATACAATATGGATAAGGGAAACAATGTAGCCTTATTATTGGATACCTAATTCTACGATGTGGTAATTTTCCATACATTGTAGTAATCCTTCTTATTTATTGGTTTTGTGGAATGAACACCATCATGTTTCTTAGATGTGTCTTTGACCATATCTATTGTAGTGTGGTTCTTTCCTTTATGTAATTTTTTTTATTATTTTAGCTCCATTTCACTATATTGAGGGGTGCTACACTGTTGTCTTTTATTATAAAATTTATCTGGAAAATCTTGAGCACCTCTAAACACTATCATACTCCAGTATTTTCCCACGACTATTAGGTGACTCTATGTGATTTTTAGAGGCTTTTCATGCCCCACATGTGTTTCTTGGTCCTTTTAGACCATATATTATGTTTTATTTATTCTAAGGTGATTCTCCCCACTTCATTATTAGTCTTCTTTCCCTTTTATTTATTCTTTAATAGGTTTTTCTTCTAGAGATATATGGTTTAAAATATTTCGTGTTTGAAAATTTATATAGGGTGTTTTGTTCAAGGTTGTTAATATATCCATGTATTAATCACGGTCATGAGTAAATCTATTCTACTTTCTATCCTTGAATAGTGATTTTGATAGCTTCTTGAAGGTATGTGATGATGATCAGTTGGTGTTGGAGATTACCCCTTGATGAGTTTAGTTGTGGGAGATCACCGAGTGACCAAGAATACATGACATATCATGGGTTTCATGTGTGGAAAAAGAAGGTATCTAGGTTGATTCTCTTCACATTCATAAAAGGATAAAAATATGGATATAAAACATGGTTATGTATATGGGGCTATGATATGATAATGAATAATTCTTTCATCAGATTATAGACCCTATGGGAGTTTAGTAAATGTGGGGATGTGTCCAGAACCACATTTTAAATTGTTGAATATGTGTCGAGATATGAATAGATGGGATGGGAGTATAGGATATTTAACATTAGGGCATGAGAGAATAATACTAGTGGAGTAGAAGATGCACATGAATGTTTCTTATCATTCTTTCGATACTATATAACTTTATTTGATAAATGATTTGGTGACTGTAGCATAGAGAGGTTGGTATTTGTTTGTTGACCTACTTAAGTGCATGTTAGATCATCTGTTTATTCATTGGTGTATTAGCATTCTCTTTTAACATGTTCATGAGAGATGTTTGTTACGATTATATACTCTATACATTTTATAATCACCCCATGTATTTATAAAATAATTTATAGTTATTGAGGAGGATTTTAGAGACATATCTATAAATTACTAGGTCAGATATTATAGCTTTCATTGAGTTCTACACTAGGAATTTCCTTTTAAAATTTATTTAGATACATTTGTTATTGTTTCTTGACATTGTTCTTATATTTTGGTATTTTTTTAGATAAATTTTATATTATATGATGAACTGAATTCATTATTTATTTATCCTACCTCTAGAAAATTATTATTATTGAGTGTGTATAAGATAATTATACCATTGGTGTAAGTCACAAACTCATGGCCTACTAGAGGTGGGATCAATATCTCTCTTCCTTAAATGCCATCCTAAGAGGGGTAAATTTAGATGAAGGGGGTCAAGAAATAGTGATATCAATGGATTTTGACAATAGATACGATGGATTTTGATGTTATGTAATGTGAGGATTGTATATATTGTAAGGTTAATGGTATCATTAAATTTTAGTATTTTACATAAGAAATAGAGACCCGATAGGACATGGGATTTTAGGGGCCCACATGATTTGATTTGATAGAACTAAGTCTATCGAATGACAAAGTCACATTGCCTCGTTTGAAGGGTAGGGATCAAGGAGATCTACACACAAGATCTGTGTTTGTATTGATGTCTGAATTTGGAGTTATTGGGGATTTAATTGAAACTCTATAAATAAAATTTGGTAAAATTACATTGTATTCGGCTTAGAGTTTCTTCCATTATCCCAATAATTGATCCTGTTCTTCATCCACATACATCTATAGTATTACAGGATCAGTATGTTGATTTAGTTGATTATTGGAGGATTGATCTTATAATATAGTATGAGGCATGGAAAAGTGCCTTTCATTAATTTTTGAAATAAAATTTTGGGAAGTTAAATGGTAGAGTCTATGATTTGGATATATTGGGAATGTTGGAGGATTTTGAGATATCTTTTGTCAATATTCTAGGTTGGGATATATTTTGGGATCTATTGGTGGTTATACATATGTGTGGAGTTTCTCATTAGTGGTGGATATTGTATCTTCAAGAGAAGAAGGGGGAAAATGTTTTTTGGGTTGAAATTCAGCAGGATTTATATTTGGATTTCCTTTAATTGGTGATATGGGGTGTAAAGAAGAAGGAATATCTCTTCATTATGTAGGGGGTCTAGGTGTGCATGAGATTGAGATTGATTTTAATGATCTTATTCAATTTACTCTGATATCTTTCAAGATGAGGAATCTAGAGTGTGATATCTAGAGGAGTGCATTGTCCCAACTATCATATAAGAGGTCACCCAATTTACATTTCCAATGAATCTGGAGGTGTAAGAAAAGGTAGGGGTTATTGAGAATATGATTTCCCTTTTAGGTGAGCCTTGATGAGAGGTAATTGGGGAATCTTTAGGGGAAAGGATCAAGGTAGTTCACCATAGATGTTGGGCTAGTGTGGGCGTCGACTGGTTTTGATCCAACCTCCACAGAACTATAAATTATATATTGGATTCAGTGGCTCCTCATCACCTATGAGTGGCATTCCATTTTCATGATATATCTATTGGGGTCAAGACCAGAACTAAGTTTAGAGTTTGACATCCTAGGAGGATATTTCCATATGAGTGGTTAGGCCTCATGTTGGTAGAAGTAGTAGTTATCTCTTATGAGGTTTTAGTAGTAGAGACCACAGATGCATGTTTAAAAGATGATGATAGATGTAGTGGGAAGAGGGAAGGATTCCAATAGTACCTTTCTTCAAGGATCTATGATATAGTATAGTTAGGGAGGCCACTAGTATATAGAGTTAGGATTTGGGCATGAGCAGTTGAATGAGATGGAGAAAATGAAGAAAATAGGACCAAAGGTTGTCTATTGTTTGATCAATTTATCATCTACACTTGAATTTAAATTTATTTATTTAGGATCATCACACTCATTAGTTACTCTTAAATTGTTTTATACTTTGGTACTGCATGTGGAGAGACATATAGTTCCAATAGTGTTAAACTCATTAGTTGGAGGTCAATGTGCATTGATTGATTTATGGGAGGATGTAAAATGGGGATGGGGTAGCACTATACACTGGGGGAATTATTCATCTTGTTAATAAATCCACAAGATTTTTTCATTGATATAGAGTTGTTGTATTCTATGATTGTATTCATTAAATTCTACCAAAGGAGTTTTTTATTTTCCAATATGGAGGTCCAGTGAGTGGTGTTTATTTTTGAGTGGAGTTATCATATGGGGGGAAGGAAAGTTGAATCCCTTATTTCTCTATTATAAGTGTTTTCAGTGGAATTTAAAGTATATTATGTTCCTAGGGTTATGGAGGAGTTCCATCATGTTTTTAAAAAATATGTTATTAAACTATCCCATGAATCTGACATCATGATTATGATAATGTTTCATCCATGTGTGTTATTATATTTGAGGAATACTTGTCGAATAACACATACAGACATAAAAAAAATGAGACTAAAAGATCATTATTTGATAGAAGGGGATTTTAGTTTACCCATTGCATATCCATGGGGTACTAAAGTATTATAATTCATGATTGTGCATTGTAGTTAGAGGATATGTGTAGAATATGAGAGGTTTAATAGGGTGACTATTAAAAACTAGCACACTCTTCTATGTTATGAAGATCTGTTTGACTAATTGATGGGATACAGTTGGTTCTTAATGATCATCTAATGTTATCAGTATCACTATATGATTGTGAAAAATGAAGAATTCACAAAACCTTCCTTCAATTATCTGTATATGCACGTTGAGTTCATGGTCATTCCATTTGATATTATGAACAAGCCAGTAATATTCATTGGGATCATGAATTCCATATTCTCAGAATTTATAAAATAGTTTTTAAAATGTTCTATGATTAAATCATTATCTAATAGAAGTAGGAGGAATGGAATTCTAATAATCTCAGATATGTCTAACGGTTTCTTCAACATAAATATATCTATGGAAACATGGGAGGTTAAAAACCTTATACACGCGGTGTCATAAAAGGGTGTGTTCATGGACTTGTCAAAGGCCAGTGTTGTTGTTTCTTATGCATCAACTAAGACCATTGAAAAGGTTCACAGTTCCTTGGATTTATAGACTATTAATGGTAAATCATGTGTAATTTATATCAGGTTTCAACCTAATGACATAAATGACTAAGAATTATTTATCATTATTATGGGTTGTCAATGCCTTTTTGTGTTTGATTAACTAAATGAGATTTTTTTAAATCCCTAGTGCCACAGTTTCTTAAGGAGGGTGTGGGGTTTGATATTTTCTATGACATGTACCATATTGGTATTAGAATCATCTTGATAAATGAAAGGGAATTTATCTCTTATGGTTTTATGAATTTATATCTCCATGAGTATAACTATTTCACCCATGATCTATTTTTAGTATAATTATTTTTGTAAGTGAAGTTGTAAAAGAATTTCATTATTGGTGAGAAGATTGTTTTCTCAATAACCAAAAGATATTGAAATATTTTTTTATCTATACGGGACATAAATCTACAACAATTAAGTTGTATGTATTTTTATAGTAAAATGATCTTTTGATCTTATAACCCCATGAAAGGGTAATGTAGTTGTTAATTTGAAGAGTTAAAATTCCATAGGATATATAGTTCATGATTTTGAAGATATTTGGAATGGGATAGTGGAGCATGTAGTGTTGTATCTTGATATTGGGGAAAGAAGTGAAAGACTATATCTTTATTGGAAAAATAAATAATTATCCTTGATGAAATAGGTGTTGGTGTATTTATTGGGATACTTAGTGGTTGTGGTGATGGGTGGCTATGTTGGACACGATGGTTCTCTATAGTGATGGATAAAGGATTTCTAGGAATGGATGTTATTTCATGGGAGGTAGATTCATCCAATGGTATTGCAAGATTATGTTCTCTATGAGTTTCAAAGATCACCTAAAGAGTTCATCCCAATGTGTATCATATTTATCATTGATCAATGGTACAACTTTGTTGGACTGGAAGTAAATAGATATTGGTGAAATTTTTGGTGAAGGTTTAGGATTTTCAGAATGTGATAGTTGAACACTATCTTACATGTGGTTTTTTTTCTTATGATTTTATTGAGTAGAAATGGGAGTATATTTTTATGGATTTAATCTATGGGTTACTATAACTATAGGTTGTATTGGATGAATATTGGGTAATTTTCATTCGACTATTTATGTCATCTCATGTTTTGTTGATCCATTAATTGAGTTTCTTAGACTTATTGATATGTAAAAATATAGATTATATGGTTAGTCTTCATGTGGTACCAAATACCATTTAATTTGATCAAGATCCTTATTTTACCTTGAAATTAAATATAGGATTACATCATCCCATTATCTCACAGTTTTTCTTTACCACTACTTTAAATCCTCAATTAAATGGGTAGACGGAGCCGACCATCCTAATATTTAAGGATGTGTTTCAATCATGGGTCTTGGATTTTGGTGGATCATGTGTACAAAAACAATATTTGGTTGAGTTTTCCTATAATAAAATCCATCACAAATCAATTTTAATTGATTGATTTGATTCATTGTATGGATGGTCTTATCGTTCTTGTTGTGATGGATTGGAGTTGGATAATTAGTGGTTCTTGGTCCTAAAATATAAAAAAACGTTACTAATAAGATCTATATAGTCTGAGAGAATATTAAAAAGGTAAATTAATGTTATAATTATAATTATAATCTATGTATATAACCACAGAGTTTGATATATATGACCATGTGTTCTTAATGGTTTCCACTCGTTTGGGGAAACAAATGTTCAAAGAGGTAGTATTATTTATCTTCGGTTCATCCGACCTTCTAAGGAGTTAGAGTGTGTTGGAGAGGTTGTGCGTAATATATCTTTTCCAACATAGCTTGATAGGATCCATGATTTATTCCACATGCCTCATCTTCATCTATATTCATGATGAGTCCCACTCCATTGACAAAGGGGGATGGGGAGGGTTGGATATCAAGGACGATGCAATGTGCATGGACTAACCAATAAAGATTAGGATTGTTGAGAAAAAGTGTTTCATGGATAAACCATTCCCTTTTTCCTTATTCTATAGAGGTATTATTTCTTAGAAGAGAATCACTGGGAGTATGAGACAGATATTTGTGCCTAGTAACAAGTTTTGTTTTGAGTTTTTTCATTCTTGTTTGGTTTTAATGATATGATACATAAATATTTATGATATAGAATATATGTATTTACCCTTGTGAATAGTGTGTGTTTCAGATACTAGATTCTGAATAGGGTGTAACCTTTTCCCAATAATTATGTGTCATGTTTACGACACATTTAAAAATAATGGGGGTGATTTAGTGCCCAATAAATCATACATAATTTTCATATGGAGGGAGGGGTTCATTGATAAGTGATCTTCGCGATGTTTTGTGTGGTTGATGTTGTGGTTTTTTTGTTTATGAATTGTTTGATATGGTTTTACAACCTCAGTTGTAATGGTATTATTTAGTGGTATCTCATATAGTTGTTTCTAGAGCCACTTCCTTTTCCCTTTTCTATTATAGGTTTTGATTTTCATTGATGATAATTATATTAGAGGTATATAATTTAATGTGTCATACATTCTGACTAGTTACCTATTTAAAAATAATGCTCTAGAAGCCTATGTGAGTAATTCTTAAGGATGATGAGGAGTTGATGATGGAGTTGTAGTTGCAATTTCATTTGGGGAATTATTTCATGGTGTTGAGGCTATTATTGCAACATAAAGGGAGTTTTTTTCAATGTGGGCGATATATAATGGTATATAGACTTGGATTTGGATCCATTATGGTTCTTCTATTTTCATAATACCTATGGACTGGTTACTATATTGTAGAGTATAGTTTAGGAGGATGTATTTTCTTGGTTCTGTTGATTTTTGGGTAACTATGTTGTGCTTATGGGATACGGTGTCGCCTTAATCTGGGAAATTGAATTCTATATCCTAGGCTTTCACCATGAATTATAGTCCTCGACATGTTTTATATGATATATGGAATAGACCAGTATATGTTTATTGGATGTGTATTTTCGCATCCCAACTACTGAATTTCCCTTTACATTATGTTTTAGAATTTCCATGTGTTTGTGCATTTCCCCAATAGCGAGGGTGGGTTTAACCATATTCTTATTCCATCTAGTTTTTTTATAAATAGTAATCCCTTATAAACCCTATATTCCTCTAGTATTTTTCTCTTAAATAATGGGTGAAACCTTGTAGATTTTGGAAGGCCTTCACCCTACCCTTTTGGGCTTGGCCCTTGGAAACTAGACATTGAGTATTTGTGATTCATAAGTGATACACCCTCTTATTTATCAGTTATTACATTTATCTTTTTAGGAGGATTTGATTTAGGATTTTGAAGGTTTAATATATTTTTTGGTTATAAATTGATAGAGTTTTTTTCTTGTTCAGTGTTCCATCCATGCTTTTATTTTGGCTATGCGGATGTCTATTATTCTTTCTATCCTTACACAGTGATTCCAAAATCATATTCAAGGTATGATAAGTAATTTTCTCTCTCTTTTATTGTATATGTTGGTATTTAATGATTTTTCTTCAATATTTGGGTGGATATTATTGGACATTATAAGAATATAATTAATTTTATACATCATAAATTTAATGAGATAAGAGAGTACTCAAATATTTTTACTCCTTTTTTGATTTTTTCGATGGGATTATATATGCTTATTTCCGATGATAAAAATCATGGTTGTTGAAATCTTTGATTCTATTATAGTTTTGTTAAAAATAACACCCTTTTTCAAGGATATTTTTCAATCAACCATAATGGAATGTATAGCTACTTATATAAGGGTTATTAATTGGTTTCATGTGTTAAAATAGATTTGATTGATGATACTCTTTATAAATAATATGTGGTCTTATGTTAACTACATTGATAATGAAATTGTGGTAAAATAAGGAAACTAATATGTGTTGATTTTTTTTGTGGTTGATTTAAATTTATTGTGTTAACTAAACTAGGGATGTTTCAGTGATTATACTGTACGATGTAACTAAATGCAGAAATGTTGTGGTTATATGGGGTGGTTGTGTGTCACGATGTTTTTAGGGGTGGAATTGGCCCTTACAGATATTATGAGGTGTAGTGGTAGTGTGACTATACAAGTTCAGTTGATGATAACCCAAATGATGGAAATTGTTTACTCTCTATTAATCATGTATTTGTGTTATTTAATTAGTGACCCCACCCATGTTATATTACCATACCAATTCCATTTTATTTTCGGTGTTTTCCATGAAATCAAGGCTTTCTATCAATCAAATTTTTAGATGCCTCATATCCCCCTATTCCTTCAGAAACTACAATTATGAAATTGGTTGGTGTTGATGGTTACCCAGTGATGGTGGGTTTGTTTTATAGATCACTCATTGATAATGAGGATTTGATATGTCATGGGGTTCATTCTTGGTAAGAGGAACGAACTAGGTTGATATCCTTCACATTCAAAATACCATAGCTCCCTGGATATGAGACATGGTTATATATATGATGTTTTCTTGTGATGATTAATGTTGAAAGCTCTGGATTCTAGACCTTGTGGGATTTTGGACGGGGTAATGATTTGTGTTGACTCACATTAGAGATGGTTGGGTATGTTTTCAGATATTCATGGATGAGATTTGAGAAATGGACATTTGATGCTGGGGTGTGTGAATGGAATATTAGTAGGGATTCATTTACAAGGAACAATTTCTTATCATTCATTTTATACAATATTTCTATATTGGGTTCATTAATTGGTGACCATGACTTGGTGAGGTCAGGATTACTATCCAAATCATTTTTCTGTTATTTTTATAAAATCCAATTTAAGGATGAAGTGGGAACAGCGAGAAACCATTCAAATTTAAAAATCATGCCACAAAAAACCAAATTCAAATTCTGCGGGCATGTCGTGGGCCAACGCATCACAGAAGATCAAGTTAGAAATGTTTTTTCTTTACTAGTGAATTAGTATAGTCTTTTCACTTATTCACATGAGACCTTAAGTGTGGTCCAACTAAGTATACATGTTATCCTGACCCCACATATATATAAACAATTTTATAGGTTTCTAGGATGATTTCAAACAATGGTATATACATTACTATCTTGTATATTGTAGCGTTTATTGATTAACTTCCTTAGGATTTGAATATTTTGTATTTATTTAGATACAATTTATACATTTTTTGACATCTTTATGAATCATGAAATGGTTTTAGTTTACTATTATATTATGTGATGGAGCTTGTTTTTAGTTGATTCTTATCTCATGGCCATTAATATTGTTATTTTGGATAATATCTTCTATTTGTGATATTTTTATACCCCAGATGCTAGTCAGAAATCCATGGACAACTGAAGATAAGGTACATGGATTATTATCTGTATTCCTTCATTCCCAACTATGTAGGGGAACTTTTAGAGGGAGGAGATTATGAAAATAACCATCAATCAAGATAATAGAGAATATTGTATGAACACTCTATTGAAAAATGGTATGTGGTTAAGTCAATAATTTCCTTAATCAATCGATGCATGGAATCTTTTTAAACATCATCAAATCAACTGAATCATAAATAATATATTCATAGAAAAAGTTAATTGGGAGATTAATTATGTTTATAAACTGATGATTATTAAGAATAAAAAAGGCATGTATGGATTATTTGTTTAATAGAGATTTAACATTTAGCATTTTTTAAAACACATATAATTAATCAATTGTTAGATAGGGAAACAATTTATTAAAATAATATTACTTTACATTTAAAATTATGAATAAATAATCATTTTTAAGGAAAAAACATTTAGACAAAATATAGAATAATGGGAATATAAATTATGTTATAAAACCATGATTCACATGGAAAAAAATTCAAAATGATGGTAAATTATTTCATGTGAAAAAATTTAAAAAATATTCTTTTTAAAAAACAAATCCTTTATGACAAAACCAATTATTTATCAAGAAAATTAATTTTAAAAAATGTTGGAAAACAAAATATTTGAGATATATTTGAATGTTAAATTGATTCTCTAATTGTTGATTATTTTAAATAAAAAAATTGTTTTGAAGATATAATATTGATTGAAAGATAAAAAATTGGATTCTGAATAGATGGAAAGCAAATTAAACTGTTCTAAAAAACACCTGTTTAAAACCCATATTATAAAAAGTGTATTATATTTTAATTTTAGAAATAGGTAAATGGGATTATATGGATCATATATAATAATAAATATTTTAGTTCCATAAAATAGAATAAATCTTTTTTTGGATGAAATATATGGAGGAAATGATTTTCTTGATATAATGGTAGTTATTAATTCCAATTTAAAATGTTTTATGTGATAATATATTTGATCAATAAAGATTATATCATTGAAAATAATTAATTTTCATAGAGAAAAGGTGAAAATTACATTGAGAAAGGTAATTGGTAAGGTAAATTGGCATCAAAGATGACAATGAAACAACTAATTTATGTCTGAAGGAGAAAAATTTTGAGTCAAGAAAACTATTACCTATGGAGTAATATTTTAAAAAACCCATTTTATGAGGAATTTCATGAAATTAAAATTATAATTCAATGAATGAATGAAATTTAATTTTTATGTTAATCAAACATGAAAAATATCAACAACATAAACAAAATTAGGTGTATAATACAAACATGTCTCATATATTTAAATTTGAGAGCACAACCCTTATGAATTTTATAATTTTTGAGTCAATACCACTTAAAAGAAATAACATGGAATTGAAAATTTAAAATCATTAAATATAATAGAATATTTATTAAAAATATTAATAGTTCATTTGATAGACTATTCAAATGAAATCATGTTGTATAATAATAAATATGTCACTAGGGGTGAAACATGAGACAATAAATGTTATCTTGCTTATAATTAATTATATGTATTCTACTAACTTTTTAAATAAGAAATTATGTTTTTTAGATACCTCCTAATGAACCTTATTCGTATATATTTCTTTTCATACACTCCATTTATTATAATATAATATTTATTATTTTTTCTTATTTTTGTGTAAATATTGAATCGATGTCGGCTCACTCAATAATTTTGAGATCACTGATGATATTTTAATAAGATATAAATACATTAAATAACCCCTCAAAAACCATAAAGCACTCATTATTCTGTAATTAAATTATAATAACAATATGATTTATGTTCCAATAGTTATTTATGAAAGTGTTTTATATCATTATTCTTATCGGTGGATAAACCAACCCTAATCTTGAACACACTATATCTCAATGGTTGATAATGGTTAAGGAAGTTTAAAACATAACTATTACATTATAAAACTTTTCTTACTTATATTTTTTATGTTCATTAATTATATTGAATGTTATTTTGATATATAAATAAAATCAAGATAAAAAACATTACTTCATAGAGGGGGTAGTATGAAAAATAGACGATTAACAATATTCCATTTTTTAATGTGAATGCAACGGGAAAAATAATTTTTAAACCATTTATGTATTAAATTTTTATAATAATAATGATATTTAGGTCAATATATTATATTTCTATAGATGTTTTGGCATAAAATGATTAATAAAAAAGTTAAGGACTATGTAATACTCACTTTTATACAAAGAGTTAACAATTGAAAGTGCCTTAGAAGCAAAGGGATTAGTCTACATATTGTGGCCATGGGTATTTTGTCATGAAAGGGAATTAATAGAGAAGAGACATTGGAATTTTTTCATGATGTTTCTATGGGGATATGATACATTGAGAGGGTGGAAGTGATCCTATATTATACACGATTGAAAAAATGATTGTTTTAAACACCCATTATTTTATAATAATGGAATGAAATAATTCATGGTTAAATAATTCATGATGTGGGAAACAATATAGTTGGTGCTGAGATAATTCTATAAAAAATATACCACCCATTTTCACACATTTATTAAACATTTTTAAAGTTTTTACCAGTAGTTTTTTCTATTTATCTATTTTTTTATTACCATGGTAACTACTTCTTAACCAAGTAGTTCATATATTATTTAAATAATTAAATATAAAAAACATACTAAATTTTCATGGGATAAATCAAAATTAAATCTCCATATAATGTAATTCAATTTCTTAATATTTTAAAATTAATATCTATGATTAAACATTCAATACATAGAAAACTTATTTTGCAGAAAAATATTCGTTATAATGTTTTCTTAATCATATTTACTACTGACTACTTAATTAATTATTGATAATAAATTTATATATATGTTTAAACATTATTCTAATGTCATTTTTTGTAATATTTTAATTTATCTAATGAGCGAAAAATTATACTGTATGATCAAAATAATTCTTTGTAAAAAAGAGTTTTAATGTTATCATGGTCATTTACTATATTCATAATAATCATTCATTTTAAGCATAAAAATAAAATTTACCTATGAAATATTATGAAAATATTTATCTAATATATAAAATCCATTTTGTTGGATTTAATTTCTATTAGTGTGAATTTTATTTTAATATAAGTGAATAAAAAAAATAAGTAAATTATTACTTGTGATTCCAAAACATTACAGATGATATTATAAAAATAAATACATTGTAATTAAATAATTTTTTTAAAATTATAAATATATATATTTATTATGAGAATAAAATTTTAAAACATTTAATTCATAAAAAGTATGGTATTAGAAATCAAATTTTAATTAATCACCTAAAAAACAATTATTTTTGAAAAATATAAAAAAATAATCATAAGATTAAATTTACATTTTTAATATTAAATTGAGGTTAATTTTTACAATTTAAAATTCTAAAATATATAAATTTATCTTGTAGATGAAAATAAAGTATGTATCAAACCACATTTACAAATGATTTTCATTTTTTTATCCTCAAGGTTCCTTAATCATATTTCATATATATTTATTAACAATTTACTATTGATATAGTACTTTATAATTATAAATGTTACCTATTATAATAATGCATTGTCTATGATTAAAATTATTTATTAAGGTAAAATAAAATACATTTTATTTTAAATAATTATTGAAAAGGGATAATATTTAAAATCCAAATTAATGAAAAAATAATATGTATTTATTTTAATTTATTTGTTTCTTCATAACACTTAATTGTTTTATTTTTATTTTTATTTTAATATTCCATGGTTCGTTTTAATTAGGTGTTGTTTTAATTTGTTGTTTCATGTGACAGAATTTATTTACTATTTTATTACTTTAAATGGTCCAAAATCTATTTTCATTACATTCTACATGCTTTAATTAAATATCATTTTTACTCACTGATTAATTTAGGTTATGGTATAACAAATATATTAATCATTTGGAATATAACCACTACGGTTATATCTACCCTACTCTATATACCTTTATGATGGTAATTATTAGTCTTCAAAAAACATTAATCATTCATAAAATCATATATTCTTGTATTTATAAACTCAAAGAATGGATTCTCTAAAATATACCTCTCCCAAAACCATTTGAACCACGAAGACATTTAACCACATAAAAATTATTTAGTTAAAAAAATAGCTCTATATTTTACCATAAATTGCATTATCCACTAGTTCATAAATCCATGCACTAGTCCACATATATCATAAGCCAAACAATGAGAAACAATTTATCAAAAATATATCATATAACATTTTTAATAAATAAGTAATCAATTCCAAGGATATCAATAATATCAAAATCAGTTTTCCCAAAATCAATCAACCATTTTCTACATCAACTTATATAATATACTAAAACTATAATTTATCCATACATCAATTGGGTGTTCTTATATAGTTATCCAAAAAAAATATTTACATTTCATAAACACAATTTTCATGTGTTTATACAAATTATCATATCTCTCCAAACCATTATAGTTGATTAACTAAAGAAAAATACATTCTTGTTTCACAAAAATCTCATAACATTCATAATATACCAAAATATTATTTATAAATATCACTGAATAATTAGTATAGGTAATAGTATAAAGGATTAATTTATATTAATACATAAACCTCATTAACATAGGAAAGAGTATGAAAATCACATCCCTTATTATAAAAACGAATATACATTTTTTATAAATCATTTCATTGTGCTCCCTATTTCAGTTATAAGACATAGTGTTTCAACATAAATATATTTCCCTACATCATATTGATTATCTTGTTTCAAAAAAATACTAAAACCAAAATTATTATTATAATATCCAAAATATGAATAATAAAAAATCAATTCGAAGATGAATTCCCCTATGAAACCTCTATTTATAATATATGATACTTTTGGTTGACCTAAAGAATCTCTTTGTTCAGTCCCTTGATATAAATGAATATTTTTTATTTGGTTGTCTGACATAATAAGTTAACATTATACCCAAATCCTTTATGATGGTTCATTAGATATAATTTGAATTAACTAATTAATATCACCAGGATTTTCAAACAATGTTTGTAGTTATTCTTCTCTGTTGTGAACTAGGTGATGATCAAGTTAATACCCAAATCACCCTTTTAGGGTTACTACCCATAAATAGATATGTTTCAGAGACTACATCCCTATGTAATATCAAACAAGGGATGTAATTTAAAATATAACCACAAAATCTAAACATTACCAAATGTTTGGGATGTTATCCTACACATATAATTATACGTTATATTTATCCTCTGGGTTTTAAGTAATTTTGCTTATCTCAAAGATAAAAATATTCAATATCCCATCAACTAAACTTATTGGGAAATCTATACCTTTGAAATTATGCTGATCCAAAAATTATCACCCTTAAATTTATTTTAACTAACATCCTATCCTTAAAATCCTTCTAAACCCTGAACTAATACCAAATATGATTACCCACATACAAGGTCATCACAATCACAAGGAATAAATTAAATATTATATAATAATTTATTCCTTATTCCTTTTAATTTTATATTTTTAGGTATCTTATAGAAAATATTAACTATAAAAACTCATGTATTTTACATCAAATGTAAATATTCTAACTATATAAAAAAATTATTAATGAATAATAAGTCTTCAATATACCAGAAAACATTCTACACACAAGTTATTCTTCTTGAAAAAAATTGGTATTTCTTTTCTTCAAATTCTGGGGAGATAGAAACATAATAAATGTGTATACATATATTCATACATTGGTTAAAAAATGTTATAAAAATTAAAGATAAAAAGTGAGAACAATATTAGTATTATAGTATAATCCAGATACATAACAAAATAAAACCCAATAATTCATGGATCATAATACTTGAGTCGTGGAATATGTCTTGGAATAAGATAATAATATATTCCTAAGAGTGTGTAAACATAATAAAACAAACATGATCTATGAGAGAATAAAATATTCCAATGAATAATAATAAATCTATGGAAGAAACAAAACTATGGGTAAATCATGTGAGGAATCTTATTATTCCCATGCCCATCTGAACAAACTAATGATTTCCATGACTAAAAATGGGGGAAACCCATTATAATCAAACTTATGTGAATAATGTCATTATCTTAATTGTCACGACCCGCCCTCGGGGTCCGTGCCGTGACTACCCCAAGCCCGCCTTCCATAGACCAGGGGCTGGCGACTAGCACCAAGGCGTAAATCCCAGTAAAAAGGGAAGGCATTGCCTTTGAAAAGTAAACACACACCACAGAGTAACAAGCGGAAAGTAAACACTAAGCAAGCAGAGTACAACTGAAAGTGCGGGAAAGTAAATGGGCCAGTATACAAACCCAAACTGAAAGTAAAATACAACTCGAAAAGGGAAAAACAGCAACTGAAAAGTAAAAGCCGCTACTCCGAGCTGTCCACTGAAAATCCCACCTGAAGGGTGGGTATAGATAGCTCCTCTGTTCCACGGGTCCCACCGTCCGCTCCGTGCACGTCTCACCCAGTGGTCCACCTCCGGGTACCGTCCCGCTCTGCAAGCCTCAGCTAAGGTCAACGCTGTCCGTCGTCTGCAACCAACACAACGTAGTGCGGGCGAAGCCCGTGCAGGGGTGAGTATAAGCTACTCAGTAGGGACCCCGAGACCCCTGAAGGTCTCTCAAATCCACAAAGGATAAACCACGAAGAAAAGTATATTCACGAAGTAACAACCGACTCGGCTTAGGTATATGCCCATACATATACCTAAGTCATCAATTAAAATACGCTCCAACCTCCGAGCCCAAGTACCACTCAGTCCACGCAGGAAAGTATACGTATTCCACATAGGAAAGCAAAACATAATCCACGCAGGATTGCACAACATAATCCACACAGGAAAACAACAGGATTCAGCTCACACAGGTATACTTCTTCAAGGACGATAAAGATGATCACTGATCCATCTAAGTCGTCAGACCCACGAAGGATCGATAGGTAACTAACCCCCGTAGAAGACCCACACAGGATCGGGCTCACACAGAACCTGTAGGCGCTGGCTCACACAGAACCGCTGAGCGCAAGGACCCACACAGGATAGGCCCACACAGGACCTGAAGCACTGATCCACGCAGGATCACTGAGTGCTGAAGTCGTCGTCGTCGAATCCACATAGGATCTCTGTACTGTCGTCGTCAAATCCACACAGGATCTCTGTACTGTCGTCGTCGCAGTCACAGTAGCAGTCGTAGCAGTAGAACAGTCGCAGCCAGCACTAGGGTTCCCGCACACAGCAAACTCGTACGGAGGGTCCGCTCCACGAGCCGAGAGGCTGATACATCAACTGTCACGAAGACCGAAGTTGATGTATCCGAAAGTTCCGTATCGTCAACAGGAACTCAACGTAACAGACGGCGCGTCGATCGGACGCCCGGTCTGAGAGTTATTGGCATTTTCGTCTCCGGGGCCCGGTTGGTTTTTAAGGCAAAACCAACCCGACCATACTCCACCTGCGTCCAAACCTCGGGCGGAGTATGCCAAAAGATCCGTCTCACTAAGAGGAACACAACGCGACTGACGGCGTGTCAATCGGACGTCCGTAGCTCAAGATATGAGCGTTTCCGCTCCGAAGGCCCGGTTGGTTTCGTGAACGAACCAACCCGGCCGAACTCAAAGTAAACCGAAACCTTGAGTGCGATATACCGAAAAGACCGTCTCGATCCAAGGATCGCGTTGTCGCAGACGGTTCGTCATTCGGAGGTCCGAGGCTCATGTTATGAGCCAAAAACCAAAACTGGTTCGAAACGGGGGGGTCCGGGTCCGGGCCGACCCGGCCCGACCCCCCCTGGGCGGCACGGCGGGCGGCGGCGGACGGCGGCAGGCCGCGGCGGCCTGGCGCCGCGAGGTGGCGGCGCACGCGGGGGCTCAGCCCCGCGGTTTTTTTGAAGGGCGGCGCGGCACAAAGGGCCGCGCCCCATTTTTTTAAAGAAGCCCCCCCCCCCCCCCCACGTGGGGGGCCTGCTGGCGCCGAACCAAGGGGGCCGGTTGCCCCCTTCCCTCAAGAACCGCCCCCCCTCTTAAGAGGGGGGTTTTTATTAGGTGGCCGGGGAATTAAATTCCCCGGTTTTAAGACATCCGGCCGGCCACCTGGCCGGCCGGTTTTTACCAACGGGACCGGTAATTCCGGTCCCGCCCTCGACTTCCGACGCCGGCGGCTCGGCCGCCGGTCTCCTCTTCCGCCGCGGCCCGGAACCGGCCGCGGTCTTCTCGTCCCGCCGTGGCCCGGAACCGGCCGCGGTCTCCTCGTCCCGCCGCGGCCCAGAACCGGCCGCGGCGTTCGTCATCCGGCGTGGTGCGACGGCACCACGCCCCTTCGCCGTGCCATGATATTTCTTCAACGCGGCGCGACGGCGTCGCGTTCTTGTTGTTTCTTCCATGGTGCGTGCGACGGCATCGCGTAAGATATTTGCACGTTCATCCGCGTGGTGCGACGGCACCACGCCACTTGCTTCCACCCGCATGAATAAACATGAACGATGGAGGGGGGTTCGGCCGTGTTCATGCGGTCCGGCCCCCCTCACGTTAAAATAAATAACTCAACTTAAACATTCAAACCTCAAGTTAGACATGCGAGATCCACGTTCAAGAAATGGAACAAATAAATAATGAATCATCAACCCCTACCTCGGGTTTAAGATTCGAAGATTCGTCTACGTTCCGCGGAAGACGGCGTCGCGGAAGTCGGGCGTCGCGGTCGTCGTTCGTCAAATCCGTTGACGAAGAGATATGCCCGAGGAGACACGTCGTTGGCGGATCTTCGTTTGCCGACGCAGAAGGTCCGAGGAGGAAGCGGCGTTCCCTTCGTTGTCACGGTGAACGAAGAAAGGAGGTGCGGCGTTCTTCTTCGGAAAAAGAGCGTTCCTCGTCAAGTCTTGAGGAAGTTCAAATTATAAGGAAAACAACGAACTCAAGAACCTCTACCTCGATAGTCGCACGTTGACGTAGTCGTGAAATATCGGTGTCGCGGAGGAAGAGTCGTTGTCGATGGCGTTCGTCGCGGAAAACCGTCGTGGAAGAGATGACGCGGAAGAAGTACGTCGCGTCGCGGATACGGCGTCGCGGATGAACCGTGTTATTCGGCGGAGAAGTTCTTCGTTAAAGAACGACGTTCTTCGCGTTCTTAGTTGAGTTTGAAGAAGAAGAAGAGGAGCTCTCCACCTCTCAAGAAGAAAAACGATCAACCCAAAATAAAATAAGCTACACCTTATTTTATTTTCATTTTGCCAACCTTTCAAAAATTCAAAAGTTGAAATCAATTCATTAATTAAATCTAGAGTTGACAAAATTAAATGAAGAGATAGGTTGGCAAGAAATAAAGTAGGGAAGAGTTACGCAATTAAGAGGGGGTTTAGAGGGGTTAGGGTATTTGAAAAGAAAAAGGGGTTCGTGTGGGCCCCACCACACTTAATCCTCCCAAGGGAGGTTAAGTGGGTGTGGGTCCCACTTCCAACCTCCTTTGGTAGGTTTTTAATAAGTTAAAATAAAATTTGTCTTAAACAAATTTTATTTAACTCAACTGAAAAACCCCAAAACTAACTTTCAACTCGCAACAAACGCAACTCCCGAAAAGGTCTCTTTAAGTGAATATCGGCGCTGCGAGTTCATCGGTGCCCTCGGATTTCAATTCCGAGCACCAGATCAAAAGTTAGAAATTCCCGCTCGTTCGTTCACTGAACGTACCCGAGCCAAACTTCGGAAATTAATTCCGGGCACTCCGGGCCTCGGAATCAGGTGCCGTCTGAAACCGCGCTCTTGTAAAATTCTAAAGAAAATTAAGAAAAAATTTCCCTTGAATTTTACGGGTCTTTACATTACTCCCACCTCAGGGCTTTACGTCCCCGTAAAGATACATCAAAAACTAGGGAAACAAATGAGGGTACTGAGCACACATCTGAGCCTCCCGCTCCCATGTGCTCTCCTGGAGATTCCCGTGCTGCCATCTGATGCGCACAAGAGGAATCGATCGCCCACGCAGGACCCGCTCCTGTCGATCCTCTATCTCCACCGGGACCTCCGTAAAAGTCGCCCCATCGTCAATGTCAAGCTCCCCATGGTCAATGATGTGTGTCGGGTAGTGCACGTATCTCCTCAGCTGGGATACGTGGAAGACGTCGTGCACCCGGTGCAACTGAGGTGGTAGAGCCAGGCGATAAGCCACCTCGCCAATCCTGCTGAGAATCTGGAAGGGTCCGATGAAGCGCGGAGATAACTTGCCGCCTCGGCCAAATCTCCGAATACCACGTCGAGGTGAGACCCGCAAGAAGACGTGGTCGCCATCCTCGAACTCCAGTGGCCTCCGTCTCCTGTCAGCGTATGACTTCGGCCGGCTCTGAGCTGTCCTCATCCGCTCCTGGATGACCTGGACCTTCTCTGTCGTGGCCTGGACCATCTCCGGTCCCACTAGTGCTGACTCTCCGGGGTCTGTCCAGCACAAAGGAGATCTACATGGTCGGCCGTACAACGCCTCGTACGGTGCCATCCCGATGGTGGAGTGGTAGCTGTTGTTGTACGCGAACTCCACCAAGGGTAGGTGGTCCTCCCAGCTACGAACAAAGTCGAGGACACAGGCACGGAGCATGTCCTCGAGTGTCTGAATGGTCCTCTCCGTCTGACCATCCATCTGAGGGTTAAAAGCTGTGCTAAGACGTAACTGCGTTCCGAACGCCTCCTGTAACCCCTTCCAAAGCCGGGAAGTAAAGCAGGCATCTTGATCGGAGACGATAGTTGATGGCACGCCGTGGAGCCGCACAATCTCCTGAACGTAGAGACGTCCCAAGCTCTCCACCGAGCCCTGCTCTCTGATGGGTAAGAAGTGTGCCGACTTGGTGAGTCGGTCAATAACCACCCAGATGGAGTCGTGACCTCTGGAAGTGCGTGGAAGTCCAGTCACAAAGTCCATAGATATGCCGTCCCACTTCCACTCCGGAACCTCCAAGGGCTGTACCAAGCCTGCTGGTACCTGATGCTCTGCCTTCACCTGCTGACAGGTAAGGCATCGAGAAACGAACTCTGCTACAGCTTTCTTCATGCCCGGCCACCAGTGCTGTCGTCTGAGATCCTGGTACATCTTCGCCACTCCAGGATGTACCGCCAAAGGAGAAGTGTGAAACTCCCTCAGCACTTCTTCTCGCAAAGCGACTGGTACCATGGTACGTCCTCTGAAAAGGATGTCGTGCTCTGCTCCAAGGGAGAAACCATCAGGTGCCTGTCCCGAGGATATCTGTGCACGCCGTGTCTCACAGTCAGCGTCCCCATGCTGTGCCTCCCTGACTCGCTGCAGTAGTGGAGGAGTGAGTGTGAGAGACTGAAGAAAGGCTGCTCCGTCTCTATCCACGAAGGATATCTGCAAAGAGGCTAGCTGCTCTGTTGCCTCCTCAAGTAGCTGAATGCCCGTCCTCCTGCTGAGGGCATCGGCTACTACGTTCCCCTTCCCAGGAGTATAGACTATCTCAAAGTCATAGTCCTGGAGGAACTCGAGCCATCGTCGCTGTCTCAGGTTCAGGTCCTTCTGCGAGAAGATATACCTGAGACTCTGATGATCGGAAAAGACTGTAAAGCGCTCACCCATCAGATAGTGTCGCCATGTCTTCAGAGCGAAGACCACTACTGCTAACTCCAGGTCATGGGTAGCGTAGTTCTGCTCATGCGGCCTCAACTGTCGTGATCCATAGGCGATCACTGCCCGCTCCTGCATCAGAACACATCCGAGTCCGGTCCCTGATGCATCGCAGTAGACTACGTACCCTACTCCCTCCTCAGGCAACCTCAAGATAGGTGCGCTAGTCAATCTCTGTCTCAGCTCCTGGAAGCTCTGCTGACATCTGTCTGACCATACGAAGGGTTCCCCTTCTTCGTCAATGTTGTGAGTGATGCCGCAACTCTGGAGAAGTTCGGCACAAATCTCCGATAGTATCCAGCTAGTCCCAAGAAACTCCGAACCTCAGTCACGCTCCTGGGTGGCTCCCATGCTAACACAGCCTCAATCTTTGCGGGATCCACTGCAACTCCCGCCTCAGAGATAACGTGTCCCAAAAAGTGGACCTCACGTATCCAGAACTGGCACTTCGAGAGCTTACCATAAAGCTGGTGCTCTCGGAGTGTGTCAAGGACAACTCGCAAGTGATAGGCGTGCTCCTCCTCTGTCGTAGAGTAAATCAGAATGTCGTCAATGAAGACCACGACAAACCGATCGAGGTATGGCTGAAAGATTCTGTTCATGAGAGCCATGAACACTGCTGGAGCATTGGTTACACCGAAAGGCATAACCAAGAACTCATAGTGGCCATACCGACATCTGAAGGCCGTCTTCTGCACATCCTCGTCTCTGACTCTGAGCTGATGATAGCCTGACCTGAGGTCTATCTTCGAGAACCACCGTGCTCCCTTGAGCTGATCAAAGAGGTCATCAATCCTCGGTAGCGGATACTTGTTCCTCACTGTCACCTGGTTCAGGCGACGATAGTCAATACAAAGTCGTAAGCTCCCGTCCGCCTTCTTGGCGAACAATATCGGGGAAGCCTAGGGTGAAACACTGGGTCGGATGAACCCCTTGCCCTGCAAGTCCTCCAACTGTACCCGTAGCTCTCGAAGCTCGGCGGGGGCCATCCGATATGCTGGAGTGGATATCGGGGCTGTCCCGGGGTACAAGTCAATATAAAAGTCTACCTCTCTGCGAGGAGGTAGCCCTGGAACATCGTCGGGAAAAACGTCCGCAAACTGATCCACCACTGCAGGAAAACCAGGACTCCGCACGTCAACTGCTCCAAGGATAAGGCTAGCCAACTGATGAGTGATGGGCTGTCCTCTCCTCCGCTGAAGTCCATCCTGTGCTGCTAAGGCTCCCTTCTAGCCGGTGAAGGTGAACCTGCTCCCGTCGGTGCGTACACATCGCACCTTGCGCCTAAAACAGTCAATCTGTGCATGGACCGTAGACAGCCAATCCATGCCCAAGATGACGTCGTAAGGCCTCGACGCTGCTACAAGAAGATCCCAGCCGAAGCTCTCGCCTCCTAGAGTAAGCTCACACTGCCGGCACCAGTGCGTAATCGCCGAGTCTGCTCCCGTAGGAGTCTCTTGCCGTAAGGATCGAGCCAACGGCTCTGTCGGAATCTCCGAGCTCCGAACAAGGGCAGCGGCTATGAAAGAATGACTCGCTCCTGTGTCTTTAAGAACTACAGCAAGGGTGGAGTAGACACAGATAGTACCTCGAATCATCTCGGGTGCGCCGTGGTCGTAGGCCTCTGCTGCCTGGAGCTGTGCCTGTCGCTGCCCGCCAGCTCCCTGTGGTCGGGGTGGACCTCCTGGTGGTGGTGGTGGTAGAGCCTCAAAGCGTCGGCCACCACCAGCTGCTCATCCAGCTCCTCTGCCTCGTCCGCCTCCTCCCTACGGACCGCCACGGTCGACCCTCTGCCTCTACCTCGGTGGTCCATCAACTGACTGCTGCTCCTCGACACGGCGGGTCGGGAAGTCACGATCCATGTGGCCCTGTCCGCCGCATGAGTAGCACTGTCTGCCTCTCGTAAGACTGGCTCCGCACTGTGTGCCCCGCACTGCTGAGCCAGTGCCCTGAGATCGTCTGCCCAAAGGTCTGGTCTGTCTGGACCCCTGAGTCATCCGTCGACTGCCTGCTGCAGATGACTCTGCCACGTGCCGCCCTACGGTGGGTCGCTGTGCTGGTGTAGACTCAGCAAGGAAGCTCTCGATCAGAAGGGCCCGCTCCAGTACTCCTGTCTGAGTCGGTATGCTGAGGGAGATCAGCGATGCCCTGATCTCGTGTCTCAAACCCTGCTCGAAGGTCCGGGCCCGGAAGAATGGGTCCCGTACCATGTCGGTCGAGTAGCGCGAGAGATCGGTAAATCTCGCCGAGTACTGAGCGACCGTCATGCTGCCCTGCCGCAGCTGTAGAAGCTCCTGGATACGCACCGCACGAAGGGTGGCTGGGATGAACTCCGAGCAGAAGAGGCTCTCAAAGTCCGTCCAAAGTAGAGATGCCTCATCGTGCACCTGGAGCATCAAGCTCCACCATCGTCCTGCTGCTGCGTGTAGTAGGCTCGCAGCGAGGATCACCATGAGGTCTGCTGGTGTCCTCACTAGCCTAAACACTCGAACCACTGCCTCCAGCCAGTCCTCTACTGCCTGGGGATCCGTCTCCCCGCGAAACCTGGGCGGTCGCTGGCGCTGAAACTCATGCAGTGCGCTGAGGCGACGTGCATCGTCAGCGGCTGCTGCTGGAAGCATCGGGGGATCGGCGGGTAAAGCTACCGCCGGTGCCACAACTGGAAAAGGGCCCTGCACCGAGGCCTCGTCGCTCGGTGGGCTGTCGTCTCGCTCGACTCTCGGAACCCTAGCTGGCTACCGTCGTGGGGCCATCCTGAAAAGGAAACAGGTGCGCCACGGTTAGAACAGTATACCTGGTGAGCTGATATAAGTAATCACAAAGAAAACTTGAGACTTTCATAAAGCAGATCAGTATACCCGGTGAGCTGACACAAGTAATCACAAAGAAAACTTTGAAACACACACGCAATCAATGTTTTCGTGCATTAAGTCGGAAATCAGAAGTCAGGGTCCTGGTGTACGGATACGTCGGCCGCCGCACCAACACTGGACTCCCTGGACTGATATCCACACTCAATACGCTAAACATTATTGCTTCACACATAGAAAAGATCAGAGTTCGCGGTAGAACCGAACTCCTCTGATACCAATTTGTCACGACCCGCCCTCGGGGTCCGTGCCGTGACTACCCCAAGCCCGCCTTCCATAGACCAAGTGCTGGCGACTAGCACCAAGGCGTAAATCCCAGTAAAAAGGGAAGGCATTGCCTTTGAAAAGTAAACACACACCACAGAGTAACAAGCGGAAAGTAAACACTAAGCAAGCAGAGTACAACTGAAAGTGCGGAAAAGTAAATGGGCCAGTATACAAACCCAAACTGAAAGTAAAGTACAACTCGAAAAGGGAAAAACAGCAACTGAAAAGTAAAAGCCGCTACTCCGAGCTGTCCACTGAAAATCCCACCTGAAGGGTGGGTACAGATAGCTCCTCTGTTCCACGGGTCCCACCGTCCGCTCCGTGCACGTCTCACCCAGTGGTCCACCTCCGGGTACCGTCCCGCTCTGCAAGCCTCAGCTAAGGTCAACGCTGTCCGTCGTCTGCAACCAACACAACGTAGTGCGGGCGAAGCCCGTGCAGGGGTGAGTATAAGCTACTCAGTAGGGACCCCGAGACCCCTGAAGGTCTCTCAAATCCACAAAGGATAAACCACGAAGAAAAGTATATTCACGAAGTAACAACCGACTCTGCTTAGGTATATGCCCATACATATACCTAAGTCATCAATTAAAATACGCTCCAACCTCCGAACCCAAGTACCACTCAGTCCACGCAGGAAAGTATACGTATTCCACATAGGAAAGCAAAACATAATCCACGCAGGATTGCACAACATAATCCACACAGGAAAACAACAGGATTCAGCTCACACAGGTATACTTCTTCAAGGACGATAAAGATGATCACTGATCCATCTAAGTCGTCGGACCCACGAAGGATCGATAGGTAACTAACCCCCGCAGAAGACCCACACAGGATCGGGCTCACACAGAACCTGTAGGCGCTGGCTCACACAGAACCGCTGAGCGCAAGGACCCACACAGGATCGGCCCACACAGGACCTGAAGCACTGATCCACGCAGGATCGCTGAGTGCTGAAGTCGTCGTCGTCGAATCCACATAGGATCTCTGTACTGTCGTCGTCAAATCCACACAGGATCTCTGTACTGTCGTCGTCGCAGTCACAGTAGCAGTCGTAGCAGTAGAACAGTCGCAGCCAGCACTAGGGTTCCCGCACACAGCAAACTCGTACGGAGGGTCCGCTCCACGAGCCGAGAGGCTGATACATCAATTGTCACGAAGACCGAAGTTGATGTATCCAAAAGTTCCGTATCGTCAACAGGAACTCAACGTAACAGACGGCGCGTCGATCGGACGCCCGGTCTGAGAGTTATTGGCATTTTCGTCTCCGGGGCCCGGTTGGTTTTTAAGGCAAAACCAACCCGACCGTACTCCACCTGCATCCAAACCTCGGGCGGAGTATGCCAAAAGATCCGTCTCACTAAGAGGAACACAACGCGATTGACGGCGCGTCAATCGGACGTCCGTAGCTCAAGATATGAGCGTTTCCGCTCCGAAGGCCCGGTTGGTTTCGTGAACGAACCAACCCGGCCGAACTCAAAGTAAACCGAAACCTTGAGTGCGATATACCGAAACGACCGTCTCGATCCAAGGATCGCGTTTCCGCAGACGGTTCGTCATTCGGAGGTCCGAGGCTCATGTTATGAGCCAAAAACCAAAACTGGTTCGAAACGGGGGGGTCCGGGTCCGGGCCGACCCGGCCCGACCCCCCCCCCCCCCCTGGGCGGCACGGCGGCGGGCCGCGGCGGCCTGGCGCCGCGAGGTGGCGGCGCACGCGGGGGCTCAGCCCCGCGGTTTTTTTGAAGGGCGGCGCGACACAAAGGGCCGCGCCCCATTTTTTTAAAGAAGCCCCCCCCACGTGGGGGGCCTGCTGGAGCCGAACCAAGGGGGCCGGTTGCCCCCTTCCCTCAAGAACCGCCCCCCCCCCCTCTTAAGAGGGGGGTTTTTATTAGGTGGCCGGGGAATTAAATTCCCCGGTTTTAAGACATCCGGCCGGCCAGCTGGCCGGCCGGTTTTTACCAACGGGACCGGAAATTCCAGTCCCGCCCTCGACTTCCGATGCCGGCGGCCCGGCCGCCGGTCTCCTCTTCCGCCGCGGCCCGGAACCGGCCGCGGCGTTCATCATCCGGCGTGGTGCGACGGAACCGTGCCCCTTCGCCGTGCCATGATATTTCTTCAACGCGGCGCGACGGCGGCGCGTTCTTGTTGTTTCTTCCATGGTGCGTGCGACGACATCGCGTAAGATATTTTCACGTTCATCCGCGTGGTGCGACGGCACCACGCCACTTGCTTCCACCCGCATGAATAAACATGAACGATGGAGGGGGGGTTCGGCCGTGTTCATGCGGTCCGGCCCCCCTCACGTTAAAATAAATAACTCAACTTAAACATTCAAACCTCAAGTTAGACATGCGAGATCCACGTTCAAGAAATGGAACAAATAAATAATGAATCAACAACCCCTACCTCGGGTTTAAGATTCGAAGATTCGTCTACGTTCCGCGGAAGACGGCGTCGAGGAAGTCAGGCGTCGCGGTCGTCGTTCGTCAAATCCGTTGACGAAGAGATATGCCCGAGGAGACACGTCGTTGGTGGATCTTCGTTTGCCGACGCAGAAGGTCCGAGGAGGAAGCGGCGTTCCCTTCGTTGTCCCGGTGAACGAAGAAAGGAGGTGCGGCGTTCTTCGTCGGAAAAAGAGCGTTCCTCGTCAAGTCTTGAGGAAGGTCAAATTATAAGGAAAACAACGAACTCAAGAACCTCTACCTCGATAGTCGCACGTTGACGTAGTCGTGAAATATCGGTGTCGCGGAGGAAGAGTCGTTGTCGATGGCGTTCGTCGCGGAAAACCGTCGCGGAAGAGATGACGCGGAAGAAGTACGTCGCGTCGCGGATACGGCGTCGCGGATGAACCGTGTTCTTCGGCGGAGAAGTTCTTCGTTAAAGAACGACGTTCTTCGCGTTCTTCGTTGAGTTTGAAGAAGAAGAAGAGGAGCTCTCCACCTCTCAAGAAGACAAACGATCAACCCAAAATAAAATAAGCTACACCTTATTTTATTTTCATTTTGCCAACCTTTCAAAAATTCAAAAGTTGAAATCAATTCATTAATTAAATCTAGAGTTGACAAAATTAAATGAAGAGATAGGTTGGCAAGAAATAAAGTAGGGAAGAGTTACGCAATTAAGAGGGGGTTTAGAGGGGTTAGGGTATTTGAAAAGAAAAAGGGGTTCGTGTGGGCCCCACCACACTTAATCCTCCCAAGGGAGGTTAAGTGGGTGTGGGTCCCACTTCCAACCTCCTTTGGTAGGTTTTTAATAAGTTAAAATAAAATTTGTCTTAAACAAATTTTATTTAACTCAACTGAAAAACCCCAAAACTAACTTTCAACTCGCAACAAACGCAACTCCCGAAAAGGTCTCTTTAAGTGAATATCGGCGCTGCGAGTTCATCGGTGCCCTCAGATTTCAATTCCGAGCACCGGATCAAAAGTTAGAAATTCCCGCTCGTTCGTTCACTGAACGTACCCGAGCCAAACTTCGGAAATTAATTCCGGGCACTCCGGGCCTCGGAATCAGGTGCCATCTGAAACCGCGCTCTTGTAAAATTCTAAAGAAAATTAAGAAAAAATTTCCCTTGAATTTTACGGGTCTTTACATTAATGCCTAACGATCTCATGGGTTCTAAACATAAACCATTTAATTTGTGTGTGATATAGAACCCCACCCATAATTATTCATACATAGTTGTTCCATAAAACATAATCCATCATCATACAATAAATAACCCATGAAAAATAAAAATGGGTTTCATTTCTTGTTCAAATTTAATTACATAAGGAAAAAATTTAAAATTTCACCGACAGTCATAACAGGATATACCTATGAAGAAAGGGTATCCAATGATATTTAGTATCATTGTAGGTAAATAATATGTGATAAATATAATAAATCATATTATATATACAAATTATATCTAAATTATATATAGTGAACTATATAATTTCTTAAATCTATTGATGTATGAAATATTAGTGAACACATGTCAATAAAAGTAATAAACAGTAGAGTATTTATAAAATAATTTAATTGGAAGATTTATGGTTATAAAAATAATAATATTTGGCAATACAAAGTTATATTTGATTTATTTTATAGAGAATTAATATTTTTTATTTGTGAAAATATAGGTAAATAATCAACCGATTGATAAATAGATCTATTATAGAATAGTAAAATTTGACGTTGAAAAGAATAATGAAATTGCCCAATTTAAATTATAACCCAATTAAGTAAAAATACAATAATAATGTAACAAATATTTTTATTTGAAAATTATGAATAATTTTAAATAAGACTCAATATAATGTCTAACTATTTTTTGAAAATATTTTAAAAGGTATTTTCTTTTTTCAAAGTTTTCTAGTATTTATAAGTGAAACTTTATTTGTTAATTTTTACTGGTCATCTTAAAAAATGATTGAAGGAAACTTTGTGACTTATATTTAAAATTTAATTTTCATTAAATCTCTAATAATTGATTCTTTAAAAATAAGAAAATGTTTTTTATAAAAAATATTTAATGGAATATAAACATTTGATTTTCAATGCATGGAAGTCCTTTTAAAATATTTTGATTACCTGTTATTAGAAAACCAAAACATAAAATGTATCTTAGATATTTGTTTATAAAATAGGTAAATATAATTATTTGTATCATAGAAAATAATAAATATTAATGTTCTCAAAAATAGTGGAGAGCTTTAACGGGAAAGAAAATATAGAGTAATAGATCAGTTGGAATGAATGTGAGTGATTCTTTCCACTGTAAAACATTTATTGGGTTTGTAATCCCCTAAAGGAAGATAATATCAATAGATTTAAGTGGACTATTTATATAATAATTGTTAATATATTAGTGACATTTTATTTGGAGGATAAAAGGGGCATTGAATATCATAATAAAGTATACAATTTATAACCTAAGGATAAAGAATTAGAGTCGGGAAAACTATTACACCTTGAGTAAAACTTCATTGAAAACCCATTAAAATATATAGATATTGAATTTAAACTATTAATAAAAATAAATAAATATTTTTAATGGTGTTATTAATCAAATAGTATGCATAAAACCCCAATAAATATAATTTAGTTCCCAATTCAAACTTTCTCAATGTATATTTTGGACAACATTCCCTTACAGATTTTGTAACATTTTAGTAAAAACACAATGTGGGAAATAACATAGAATAAACAAATTAATATCATAAAATATAATAGAATAATGATAAAAAAATATATATTAAACTTTCAATATATACACCATTCCAAATAAAAAACTGGTGTATGATTACAAATATATCTCAATGTGTGAAAATTGAAATTAGAAACAATTTCCTAATAACAGATTAATTTTTTTCATGGCCATAACATCCTAAATAATAAAGTTTTTTTATTAGATACATTCTTAAGAATAATATTCCTAAATATTCTATTTAATATTTACCAATTATTAAAATATATTATTTAATGTTTTATATGTTTGTGTGAAAACATAATCAGTGTCGGCTTATTTTTGGTAATTTTGGAGATTGAAGATAATATGTATGTAATAAGTTAGATAAATAATATTACCATTAAATAAACATTAAAAAATAATTATTTTTTTAATAAATTATACTAATATTAGCATTTAAATTCCCATAGTCATCCAAGATTTAATTTTATAGCACTGTTAAACTCGGTGGTGAAACCAATCCAAAAAATGAACACACTATATCTTGATGGGTGATTATGGTTAAAGGAGTGTTTAATATACTTATAATTTAATAATAATGATATTATTTATATTTATTTTAATTTTAGAATCATATTTTATATGTTTTGGATATACATTAAAAATCAAACTTAAAAACAATAACCATTACGTGGTGGACATAGTCGGTACAAAAAGTGATTAAACTTATTTTGTTTTATTTATTAACGTAAATGAATAAATAATGGGTTTTACATTAAATATAATAATAATAACACATATTACTAATTGTATTTTTGTTTTTATATTACTATACATTTGGTAATATTATAAGAGAATGGTTTAGATGAAACTGTAAGAAGTAAGTGATACTCAATTTAGTACCTTGAATCTTCTCATGAAAGTATCCATGGAAATCAATGTCTTATGATAAATTATAGTGAAAAAGGGATTTACATAGTGAACTGTAATTCTAGTTGAAGAATATTTGTTGTGGTATGAATGAGTGTTCAAAGGTAATTTTTATGTCTACAAGGGCGGATGTGATCCCCTTTTTTAAGTGAAAAAGGGCACTTCTTTGAACAATCATTATCATTCATTAATGAAACAAAAATATTAAAGTGTAAATTATTACAGTAATGAGAAATAGTGGGTTTTAGTAAGAGATAAGGTTAATAAATCACCCGCCGTTACGTTTTCCAAATGATTTTAAAAAAATCAAACATTTTTCCACTAGATTTATTATAGTTTACCATTTTGGTTTTTACAATGGTATATAGTGTTTACCATAGATGATTATATTTTATAAAAACATTAATCATACCAAATCTAGAATTTGAGAACCTAAATTTAATCCCCAAATAATATAATTCAATTTACTAATAATATATAATTATATTTTAATTTAAATCACTTGATATATTGAACAACTATTTTATATATAAAATATTTCATTCAATATTAATTGTTTTTAATCATATTTGTTATTGATTTTTAATTGAGTGGTTGATTATATATGTACATATATGTTTAATTTTTCATATTAAATTCATTTTGGTTAAGTGATTGATTTAGTTTATTAAATAAAAACTATACGATATTAATAAAAAAACTGATTAAAAATATGAATTTAACTATTATTGTGGTCAATGACATTAATAATAGTAATCATACTTTTATAGGAAAAAATGAAATTCTAAAAACTAAATATTATGATTTTATTTACCTATAATATTAAATCCATTTCAATTCATTTAATTTCTTTGAGTAATGAAAACTAATTTTTATTATAATGGAATAAAAAGAAGATTTTATAGTAAAATGTTACTCATGTTTCAAAAATATTAATCATGGGTTTAATAATATAAAAAATAATAATTTAAAATTATTAATATTCATTTTAAATAAATATTTTTACAAAGAAATTTATTCATATGCAATTAATTCATTAAAAGGATGGTATTAGAAAAATAGGTATTTCTCACTCTTTACAAAAATAAATTATTTTAGAAAAATATCAAAAATAAATGATGTTAATTTGGGAAAATTATAACTATAAAAGTCATAAATTTCCATTAAAATGATTATATATATATAAGACATCTTTTATTAAAAATTTATCTTTTAATCATAAATCATAATTATCATTTTTCATAAAAGTTTATAAATAATTGAATGTGGATATATATATGTTTATAAATCTAAATATTTCAAATTATAATAAAAAATTGACTATAATTAGTTTATTTTAGTAATGTCAAATACAATAATGTTTTTAAATCCATATTCAAAATGCATCTTTTTTTGTATGTTAATCAAAGTAAAATAATATTATATATTTATTTTAATTAATTATTGTATTTTCATAAATGAATAATTTAAATAATCATATAATATTAATTTGTCTTTGTTTATTTTTTTTCATGAGTTACATTAATTTGGAGTTGTGTGTGACACAAGATATTAATGATAGTATACATGTATGGGTCTAAATTTCTAGGTCATTACAACTATACTGTGGGGATATCAACTATTGTTTAAAATAGTGAGAAATGATTTTATTAAAAGTGATATATAGGTTTTCTTATTATCTAGGATCTTAATTGGGAATTGATTGAGCGTTATAATGAAGTGAAACTCCCATCACCAATGCATAGGTACATCACTAAAAATTTTAATATAAAATATAACATCCATATTATAGTGACCTAGGCTTAACATACATGGATATTACAGTATTTTAGAATAATATTCGGTACATTATAGAAATACATACCAGAGGAGCATATTAGTTTAGTTTCTTTGGACAGTTGGAAACAAAATATTCTATCCTGGTGAAATATCTTCAGCATCTCCCATTAATATATCCACCTTTAGAAATCCTATGTTAAAGAATTATTTTTAACTTGGTAAAAGGAAACCTAAGAAAGGGGTGAACGCATATGCTCAGTAACAGTATATGAAGTAATTGTGTAAGAATTACATGAAAAAAGGGTATGTAACTTTAGTATAATGTTTGATGATCATGTCCTGAATATTAGATATCATAATAAATATTGGCAGTTCATAAGACCCATATCAGATGAGAATTAAGGGAAAACGTCATGAAATCATAACATAGGTATAAAATGTGAGCTTTGTGTCATGAACATTGGTTTATAATGTTGTAAACATGTACATGTAGAAATAGGTTCACTCCTTCAGTTAAGGACTAGAAATTAGGACCGTGTATCAACTTATGGACATGCAACCAGGTCCATACATAAGATTTTGAACATGTAATCAGGAAAACACATAGACTAGTGGACACGACAGAGGTCTATTTATAATAATCTTAATATGTTATTAGGTTCACGCATAACATTGTGATCATGTAATCAGGTTCACATATAAACTTATATACATGAAACTAGGTCTCTGAATATCATTTTGAACATGTAATCAGGTTCACATATAGCATTGTGAACACGTAATTTGGTTCCGGCATAAACTTATGGTTATTCCACTAGGCCCATTCTTAACATTGATAAGATGAAATAAGGTTCACCCATAACATTGTGCACGTGTAATCAGGTTCATGCATAAACTTATGGATATGCAATTGTGTCCATGCATAACATCTTAAACATGAAATTATGTTTACGTATAAAATTTATACTTATGAGTCATCCATCATTTCCTAATGCCCTGGAGGGATATATGTAGGACCATAGAGTAAATAGAGAGTGGAGGGGTGAATTGGAGTGGAAAATGTTTCTTCTAAAATAATGGATCATGTTCCTATGTGGGTAAGAACTCATTAAACCTATATGGGGGATTCTATCGACAATCTAGAATTCACATGTAGAGTAACAACACAAAACTTTTACATGGTACACCACAAATGGATATTTCAAGGAGAATATTATGACACGTTTTTGGTCATACCAAAGTCCATTAATCTTAACTAGGTATGGAGTACAAGAGCTCAAACACAATCAATCTATTCTACGCACACTACCTTCCCAATGATTTTAGTGAAAATACATTGAGTCCCTTCGAATACATACACTGAATCCCCCTTGTTCATAGCTTTGGAAACTCTTTAGTATGATATATGACTATGAAGGAATCCTCTGGATATTTCAAAGTCACACGGTGAAGCTCAAAGAACTAAACAACATAAAAAATTGTATAGGACCTACGTGGAAGACCTATGTGGAAGACCTACACAACAGAACTACATGACAAGATGTTTTATATTCACCTACATCGAGGAGCTATGTGGTAGAGCTATCCATCCGAACTATGCCGAAGAAATGATTTTGACCAGCCCCCTCATTTCCTTTAAATAAGACCCTTGGGATCCTTATATGACAACTGAACATGTTGAAAAAACTCTTGAAGTTCCCATTGCATAGATCTTTCTCCAAGATACCTCAAATTGAATTAGGTATCTCAAAAAAAATACGATAGAAGAATGACTTACTTGGGATAATCATGTATTGAATTCCCTTCAATGTTTGAATCTTTGATAAGCTGGGTTTTCTTATGTTAATAACTTTTTTTGATCCATCACTAAGGCATGCGTGGTGCACCTACGCGAGGTACCAAGGCGGCATACCTACACAGTATACCTACCCTGCATTGCTATGCTACGTAGCTGCGCAGATGACCTACACATAATCTTGTAAACCATATTTTAATACAATCATGGAAGGGTACTTCCTTCCTTGGGTCTCTTATAAGATAATAACTAAGTTTAATCCTCCACCAAAATCTCTTGACTTATCAATAATTTGGGAAAGACACATCAACATGTATTCTATTTCGGTTTGTATATCCCCAGTCAAGGATTTACCAAATCTATTTCATATTGGGTTCCAGATTCCTTGAGTGTGTGTGGGTTTCTATATCCGTAGTCACGTGGATATTTCTCCCAGGAAATGTGTTGTGGAGATCATGGTCTGGAGGATTAGGGTTTGGTTTTTTCCTCCACTTTTTTCCCTCTAATACTCAGATCCTCTAGTACCCAAAAAATAGATTGAAAGTCAAACTTTATTTTCCATTCAGACAAAGGAGAAGTCTCCCACCTCTCTTAGCATCCACGAGGGAACTCCCACCGTGGTAAGTCCCTAATCTTCTAAGATTCAGGTTTCATGACCTCCAATGTCATACCATATTGAAGGGTTCATTACACTTCACCCTCTTCCAGAGCCATCTCAGCCTCATACACCCCTTCTACCATAGGCCCTTCCTCTTCCACCAGTAGAGGAGGAAAATTGTCTATGTGTCTTTGTTGAATCTTTTACATCCTATTATTTCTCACACTGATCATGAATCACGTGGGGTTAGAGATTTTTTATGACAACAACATTTTCACAAACACCCCTATAATGAACTACATGAACTCAGATTCCCACCATAATTGGGATATGTAGGAATCCTTCTTAAGGAATATTCTCCATCTCATTTCATCTATAAGTTGGAATATTCCTTAGAAGTAAGCCCCAAATTAGACCCCCAAATAACCAAGGCATCCCTTTCAGGAAGTAAGTCCAAACTCATTTTTCTCAAATGCCTACACTCTCATATGAGACTCATCAAACTACGTTGTCTTTGATTCCCATCCAAATGGGATACGTATGAAGCCTCTATTAGGTTCAAACCCAACACTTCAAATCAACCCAGTTCTCCCTGGGCTATACTCACAATAAGGTCTTATCTAACTTGAAAAAACATATTCTTTCCATGTTCATTGGTCTTCTTAGGAATAAGTCCCACACCAAACTTTGACAAAGAACCTTTCACTTAGATGTCCTTACCACGTGACATTAAACAATATGGTTAGGTTCTTATCACATGACCAAAAAAGGTATTATGTGTCCCATTAAGTGGAACTGAACAATGAGAGTCATGATTCATTTCACAAGGATTTGTAGGTAGCCCATTTATGGGTACGATCCTGAAATCAAAACAAACCTTCGTCTCCCTGGACAATAATAAATTCCAGAATTCCCCAAAGAGTGGATTAAAAACCTTTACTATCATAACGATGGTTAAAAGAATATCCCAATAGTATATGAGAGGAAACCATTGATGGAGATCCTAGAATACATATGGATGTATCCATTAATGAACAACCTCGAATACACACAAGTGACTCTAAATTTCCCACATGCTAATAATTGATTGAAAATTATAAGGAAACCCTACGTTATACATGGTGAATTAATAAGGATTCAAGAAAATATCACAAATATATAAGAGATTCCCAGTGTATGCAATAATTCCCCCAACGGGGTGTGATGAGTCTGACCTCCCATCATCTCCACTAATGCATGTTCTTAAGTATCATAAGCTCAAACTTAAATAATTCCTAACTCTATGAAGTAGGTCCCATTGGATAAAGAACCTTTTTATGTTTCTGGTTTCATGAATATATACTATGTAAACCTCTTGGAAGTAGTGAATCCTAACTATAACACATGTTCTAAGGGACATGAAACAAAAAATGGTGAAGCTGACGTGAATCCTTAACCAAGTTAATAGTGTTACCCATCTGTCAGGCCCCTATCATTTGATAAATGAAGGATAGAAAAAGGAATCAATCATGAATGTGTGTATATAAAATTTGTTACATTAGTTGAGTTCATTGTTTTTATTTGTTTTCTCAAAACTCCCTTCACTTTAAATGGATTCCTTCAAGTATGAACCCGTGAATTCCACAAACGTTGCTCAAGCTGGATCCTCATTTGTTGGAAGGATGTAATCACCAACTCAGCATATTCAATGATGGGTATAAAATATACTAGTATGGGAATACCATCAACAAGGTACTATCCCGACCTTGGAGGCATCTCAAAAGTCTCTCTAAGTTAACAACAACCCTCAATCATCTAGTCAGCGATGACCGATGGTTAAGAAGCAGATGGTAACAACAACCGTCTTCAACTGTTTCGAGTCCCTATCCTTGGAATTCAATAACAGTACCTACCATACTATATGTAGGTTGATTAAAAGGTCACTCTTGGCCTCAAATAAAAGATTCAGCAGTCCTTCATAATGGCTTTTACCAACAATAATTGTCAGCAGAATCATGAGGTAGTAAACCCCCATCATGATAGGGGTGTTTCCTTCAGCTGTTCGGCCTAGGTCCTTTAGACCCGAGTGTGCAAGAAGAACTGCCAGGGACAATGTCAGGCCAATAGAGAGTAGGTTATTACCATTTCCCCCTATGAATAAGTTCTTATAACGAACTTGGAGACAAACAATGAATGAGAACATACACCCATTTGTCCGAATTCCTCAAGCCCACATACTCGTCTAACAAGGACCCACCAATACCTCCATTTAAATACAGTGGAGTACTATGTAAAGACAAATACATATACTTAAATCTATTATCCAGTCAGAAAGATCATCTAACTGCATTCAAGAAAGCCTTCCAATCAAATAGGGTGGAAAATGGTAATAAAGAACATACAACAGCCTACACTCACCAATTCTACCAACAATATCGTCTGTAATCATTGAAAGAAGTATGTTGACCATGATTGGTGGAAATTCCAAGAAGGAACATATTCCTACCAACATCCATTATGTATACCTACTATCTCATTTGGCAGCACCCGAAGAAGTCGGTTGAAATGCTCCAACAAAAAACCTAGGGCAGACTCAACTCCCTGCCCCCATACATGAGTACTGTCAGTACCGACTAACAGAAAAGGGAGGATATGAGCAGGCACATACACCTACTCTAGATACATAATGGATGTATGTATTCCCATTCCGGCTACAGAAGCCACCTAACATATTTTTATCAATGGTGAAAGTGTAGAAAAAAAAAATTCCTGCCCATATTCTAAAACCATGCTGAATATCCTAATAGAAACTTCAGTAGTACCAGGGGAACAGACACATCATTCGGTCCACACACTTGGGATTAGTCATTGGAATTATATCCTGGAGTAGATACACACCTCTATTCTAGTCCAAGAAGGTTATGGGATATAATCCCCCATATCATATAGACAACTGGATCAAGAATATACACCCATTCCAATTGGAGATAATCATCCCATTTTTATTACCACTCCAAGGAAGACACATACACCTTCCCATGATAACCAATTATACTAGAATGTGGCCCCAAATTATTGTAAAAATGAATCTAATAAAAAGTTCCACAAAAAACAGTTGTAAAATCAGGATCCAATCTATGATCTGGATCCTCTTAATGTTGGAGTTCTTCATTTTCTTAGATATTTTTCTATTGGAACTCTAGGTAATTCCCTAATAGAAAATGTAGGTATGAGAAATCCCTCTCATCTAGAGGAACTGGAGAACAGAAGGCTAGTCTTGTCTGATGGCTTGTCACTAACTGGTGAAATAACATCTCAACTGGAATACATCCAAAGGGAACCATCATTCTCTGAATCTTCCTTGGACCATTTGTATTCTAATATAGTAGAGGAAAAAAGAAATTGATTCCATTTTTTATAATAAAACAATCGAGAAGAATCCACTATGGTCGGACTAAGTGGTGAAACCTCTATAAAAATATGATGAATATATATTGAATATGAGAAAAACATTGGCCAAAGAAGAAATTCCAGTCATGTTCTGGCCCTTGGAAACCTCTCAATACAACATTCCATAATTGATGGAAAAAGATTTCAATCATTAAATCCACATAAACATATGGGAAACTCTTCATCATATGAAAGCCAAAATATTACCAGATGATGAACATCAAATTCATGTAAAGGTAATAGAAGGGTTGGAACACCAAATTGACTGGGAATCCCTCTCAGTTCCCCAAAAAATAAATGTCTATAAATAGAAGAGAACCCTTTCGCATGCATGACTCAATGCACTAAAGAGGATACAAAAGTTAATTATTGATACCCGATCTGGTTTTTGTATCAGAGGATGGGGTGCACACAGTGCATTTCTTTTCACTATGCTCCAAAATCAACAAAGCCTGCCAAAAGTGGTATCAGGAAATGTTATTTCCCATCACCGGTTACAATCAATAGATTTTATGTGTAATCAAAGATATTCTCAAGAATAGGCCTTGACTAACTCTCATCAAAGTTGGTCCCAAAGATAGAAATATGTTGAGATGTTATTGCATCAAGCATCTAAGAACATTAAGAATGCCTCCTACTTAGAGGATTTCATCCATCAGATGGGGAAATTTTCTGAAATATCATAGCGATCTTCTTAATCATGTGATTTAATTGGTTTTAAGATAATACACTCAACGAATTTTCATGTCAAAATTTTTCAAAATCATAAGAGTATCTATGTGAATCTCTGAAATAGGTGTTCTAGAGCCACCCCGGCCTATTGGGATGTGGGATTTTTTAATTCAACCTTTGAATTCAATAAAACAAGTTTAATGATTTGATGAAGAAGAACGTAAAGAATCCCAGCTTGTAGGTTTTGGGGTTTTTTCACATCTACAATCCACTCTTCAACGAAAGTCAGTTTTCTCTTAATTAGGGAAAAATCCAAAAAGTGAACACAAAAATGAACTATCCTATGATTCCCTTCATATTTCTATTTGTAAAAAAATTCCTAGAAATTCATCATATTAGAGAAAAAATTCATTTGCTGGATACAAAAGTAGATGATCTTACAAATATACTAACACAATTCCATCAATGCATTATGCATCCGTGAATTTCATTAATACCATTACCGATGACCCTCCATAGAATAAGTCTAGTTCATGGGACATAGAAGATAATGTTCTTATCCATAACACAGTTCAAAATAAAGAAAATGATGGATGTGTGCATACCAAAAATCACAGGCATACCCAAAATCATGGTATTCCATAAAATAACCAACTCTCACCCCTTCAAAAGGAATCTAACAATGGGAATGGTAAATGTCAGATCATGTCTCATTTATCCACTGGAGAAGGTCAATCTCTTTTGCTTGAAGAAATATTTTCCCTATAAGAAGAGGAGATGAAGGAGTTGAAAAGGCTCAATACAGAGTTACCTCAAAGTATCGTATCTATTAGACCTTCTCCCCATGTAGATCCTTAGTTTGTGTATCCTATAGAAACTCCACAGAAAATAGGGTTTGTTGAAAATACATATGTCGATAATGATTTCCCAACATTGGTACAGAGCTAGGGTAGGTTAAAAAACATCCTTACAGGCATGTCCCCATGGATTATCCCATACAAATACCAGTATCACCACCACTAGTGGTATTTACTGTCGCTGTGCCAGATCAAGTTGTAGCTGCTATACTTGTACAAGTCCCAGCTCATCCATATATTCCTCAAATTATTATAAATGCAATAGAGGCATTAAAAACATGATTAAATGCTTTGGAAGAATGGTGTGCACCAGTACAACTAGAAATTAATGCTTACCCCAAATGGGTAGATCTAATCCCTCCACCACCAAACATTTTGAATACCACATTTCAAATCTTTAATGGTTCCAGGGATCCAAGGTAGCACTTAATGCTTTTTGTTTCTTATCGTGATCACATGATGGGGACCCCTCAACAACAAGATGCAGTAAAGCTCAGATTTTTTGTGCAATAATTATAGGGGTCATCATTTTTCTGGTATACAATTTTGCAGTCTAGATCAATTACTGGATAGGAAGACCTCTGTCATAAATTCCTTCTTTGATTCAGCTCAATGCTACCGAAAACAATGGTGTTTATCATGAAAATTGAAAACAAAGAAATAATGAATGAGTTTAAGATTTAATTTCCCAATTGAAAGGATTAACATATTCCTTAAATCTAACACTCTCTCAAGAATAGTTGTTTTCAATATGTGTAGAAAATCTCGGTGATGAGTTACGTACACCACTAATCCATGTGAAATATAAATGAGGATTTCAATACCTTTATTCAATCACCCAAAAAGTGTAGGATTCCATTTTAAAAAATAAATATAAATATGAGGTACTTATATCAGCTCTGGGAAGGATACAATAGAATGAAGAGACTATTATAGTCATACTCAAACCCGCACATGTACTTTCTTCTACTTCAAAACCTTCACCATACCAAAGGGATTCACCTCCTGAGCATTAACATCAATGACCTCCTCATCAAGATGATCAAAAATATCAAAGATGAAGACAGTTTGAGGAGTTAAAGAAAAAAATTTATTCCTTTCAGAATAAATAGGTTCCTAGTTACTTCATTTCAGCTTTGGAAAACAATTTGGTTCAGTTTCCAAGGCCAAAGAAACCGAACAAATTATGAGATAAATATCATCCAAATTATTTCCCTTTTCATCAAATTTTGGGCATCCCATTCATGAGTGTTTTGTTTTCAATGACCTCCTAAAAAATGGTAGACTCTTGACAAGTCAAACTGAAATTTTCATCAGCCTATGTAGCATGTGTTACTACTAGTGATCTTGAGGAATAAGGCGAGTGGCAGAATGTAAAAAGAAAAAATATATAGATGTTTAATGATAGGATGGACAAGAAGACGATCAACCAAACTCATGCCATCTAATTAAAGAACACGCGCACCACTCCACCAAATGTCCCAACCAGAATTGAACTATCAGGAAGAATATTAATCAAATGAAGAATTGATCTTTGGTTCTGTTAATGTTATCCAATTAACAGATCCCTAAGAAAATGATTATTCATGTTATGATGATCCTGAATTCCCTATACCTGAAGGTGGAACTATTGGAATAATAAAAGGTCGGGGATATAAGGAAAGACATAGGTATTCTAGAAACCACTATTTTAACTCTACCCCTACTTGAACCATTTATGCGGTAGAAATTCGTGGGAGATCCCTTCAGTGGGCTCAGTAAGAACAATAAAATTCTCCCACACATGGCAGGATCAGTCTTGATATGATTATATTAGAGGAACAATTAGAGGATACACTATAATTATCATAGAAAGTAGAGAGAACTAGTTAGTCTAATATACTAAAATTAAGAAGTATTTCTAGCTTCTTCCCTGACATAGGGTACATCAACATCAGGATGATCAACATCCAAGACAAGTACAAAACAACATCTCTATTACAGAAAACACGTACCTATGAAAACATGGTATGATGTTCTGAAATCTATAGCCCATGTACCATCCAATTGGTTAATATTGGATGACTTGAATGTGTGAAAAGATATTTGGGAATCACATATTGAGGCTTTTTCAAGTCCTCAAGAGTCTGAAACTGAGGTTTTTTCTACTGAGGTTTACTATTTAGAGAATACTCTTGTAGAATGTCATGCAGTCATATCATTCATAGATGAAGATAAGGATGATTTTGTACATGGACACATCTGACCCTTGTATCTATCTAGTAGGGTTAATAATAAATACATCTGACGAGCCTTTGTTGATAATGGATCAGGAGTCAACCTCATTCGCATCCGTACACTTCGTCGATTGGGCCTCAATGAATCTGACTTATCTGCTTCCACTTTCATGTTTCAAGGTTATTCAAAAAATAAACAAGATATACTTGGTGAGATTACATGTTGAACTCATTTTGAATATATTTCATCTAATTCTGATTTTATGGTTGTTCGTCCGGACCCACCCTTCAAAATTCTTCTTGGAAGTCCTCGGCTACATCAACATGTGTCAATTCCTTCATCATATCACCACTGCCTCAAGTATTTATTCAATGGTAACATTGTGACATTTTCTGGTGAAAAGGATCCATTCAAAATGTGTGAATCTTATTATATTCAAGCATAATTCTATCACACAATGGTAATGAGGTCTTTGGAAAAAGATGTAACAATAATCAATGCCTGAAATGGCCTGGAAAAGATACCTGCTAACCCATTCAAACATCTCAGTATAGATTATGTGTTTCATATCAATAAAATTGAAACGATAAGCCCAAATACAATAATTCATCTAGTGACTTCCATAATGTCAATTATGGACCTAACAATATGTGAGAAATTTTTGACTTACCAATTAGTGGTGAAATCTTAAATGGAGATGTCTTCATTTCATCCACCGAACTTCAGAAAAACAATGAATTAAAAATCAGGATAAAAGTTGTTTTCTCAATACTAGAGGAAGAAATGGATGTTGATTCCCATCCCATCATTTTCTCTCCAATGCTCTAGGAAGAGACTTCATCATTAGTAGGATCAGAAATGGTTGCATCTTCTTCAAGATGTTAAAATACTTACTCCTCCCCTAGATCTGCATGTTTTTCTTCATCACCTACATTGAAATAAATATAGAAGAATTGGCATGTAAGGAAGAATAAGAAGAAGATATCCAGAATTCTCTACTAGTATTTGAGGAAGGAATCTCCACAATTGTTGATAAACTCATAGAAAATAAATCTAGGTAGAGTTGAAAATCCACGCCCCGTTATAATTAGAGCATCCATGACTTCTGAAGAGAAAGATATGTGTTCCTCATTTACAAGGAAACATCAAGATAAATTTTCTTGGAACTATATAGAAAGTCCATGCCATATTCCCGATGTAGTCACTCATCATTTGGTTTTTCCTGAAGATCATTGAGGATTCAAGTAGGTAGAAAGAAGAACACAACTAACTCATACCTCTAAAATTGAAGTTGATGTTGACAATATTATCAAGGATATCTTTGACATGGAGGTGAAATAGACCAAATGGTTGTCTAATATTGTCCCAGTGAAACAGAAGAATGGGAAATCATATTTTTCATTGATTTCATGGATCTTAACTTGCATTCTTCCTAAAATGACATTCTACTTTTGATCACATAACTTCTAATTGATGCAACAACCAATTATTAAGATCTCTCCTTCATGGAAGGATACTCTGGGTATAATAAAATCGGATTGGCTCCAAAAGATGATAAGTCTATAGCCTTTATATCCTCTCATGGTGTGGTTGGTTATCGGGAAATTCCCTTTGACTTAAATAATGCAGAAACAATGTATCAACATGCCATGAACCATATTTTCAAACCCTTAATAGGAAAATTTGTCGAATCTTATGTGGATAATATAGTAGTTAAATCCAGACAATGTTCCAGTCACTTGAATAATTTGGAGACCATATTCAGTAAACATGGGCAACATAATTTAAAGATGAATCCCTTGAAATGTGCCTTTGGGGTAACCTCAAGAAAATTCCTCATCTTTTTTGTATGCCATCGTGGAACCGAAGTTGATCCGGAAAAGACAAAGGCAATCCATATAATGTCACCTCCTAAGAATTTGAAATAATGAAGGGGACATCAAGGAAACTTTCCCTATATTTGGAACATTATCACCAATTTGGTAGGAAAGTGTCTAACTTTCACTAGACTAATGAAGAATGGAGTCACCTATCAATGGAACGAAGACTGCCAAAAGGTATTTGATACACTCAAGAAATATCTCTGGAGTCCATCAATACTAATGTCACCCATTGAGTGAAATCCACTTATTATCTGTGTGATATCTTTAAAGAGATCCATGGGTGCCTTACTTTCCAAAAATAATGATGCGAAGAATAGAAATAGCCTTTTATATCTTAGTCTAACTATTCTTGACATAGAGACTCGATATTCAAGTATCGAGAAGTGTTTCCTAGAATTAATCTTTTCAGTTCATAAATTTAGGCACTAAATGCATCATCATGAGATCTACATGGTATCTCACAAAACCCATCTCAAAATTTTCCTTAGTCGTCCTATGATTGTAGGATGTTTGGCACAACAGGTAGTTATTTCTCAATAGTTTGATATCCAGTTTGTGCCTCAAAAAGCAATAAAAGGACAAGCCTTTGCAGACATCCTTGCTGAAAATACATCTGTAGAAGATACAACATTGAATTCTGAACATATGGATGAAGAAATATTCTATATTCAAGATTATTTAAAAACATGGGAAATGTAATTTTATGAAACTTCTATAAGTCCAAAAGGGAAGAAAATGGAAAACCCTAAACTCAACAATGTTGGGTTAGGAATTGTGCTAATATTCCCTGAAAAGGAAGTGTTTATATATTCATTTTTTTCGGAAGGTGGTACCAATAATGAGGCAGAATATCAAGCTATCATTTCAATCCTAGAATTGGAACTCTAGGTACAAGTGAACAACCGGAATATGAAAGGTGATTCAGAATTGGTAATCAAAAAGATAAAAGGGGATTATGCTATCAAAAAAGAATCGTTAATCCCTTTGTGTGATTATGTCACAGGGTTAATGGATGAATTTCCCTCAGAACCAAAGTTTTCATATGTCTCATGATCACCAAATTCCTAAGCCGATGCACTAGATAATGCAGCCATAGCCTTGGAAGACCCAGATTGGGGTGACGCAATCATCATTATTTCCCATCGTTGTGTTTTTTCAACTTTCATTCAAACTAGAATGGATGAAATTAATTAAATTAGTCTTATTTTTGATTCGTATGGTCATACTATAGTATGGATGAAACCCATCATATAATTCCTTCAAAATGAATTACTTCCATCAGATAGAGTTCAAGAAGAATAGATCTGACGACGAGTGTCCAATTTTACTCTTTATGATTGTCCATATCACCAAAAGATCCTCTACAAATTAGTTTTGATGGAATTATCATTAGCTGTACTGATGGAGAAGAAAATACGACTATCGTGAAATAAGTATATATAGGATATTGTGGTTCTCACCAGTCTAGGAATAGGATTTTTGAACAAATCCAAAGGTTTGGATACTTATGGCCTTCAATGACGTGAGATTTCACATATTTCACCAAGAAATGGAATCCCTACCATGTGCATGCCAACTTCATTCATCAACCCCCAGAGTCTCTAAAAAAAGATAAATACTCCGTGACATTTTACATATGGGCAATGGATGTAGTAGGACCTTATCCTCCTGCTACAGCTATGTAGTTCATGTATATTTTTACTGCTTCTGATTTCTTCTCCAAATTAGCAGAGGAAATACCTCTCAAAGAAGTCGGAGCCAAAAGATTTGTTGGCTTTTTCAAATCTAAAATCATCACCATATTTGGTGTCCCTCATATTATATTTATGCATAAAAAATATTCTCTTTTGGTAAAGAACTTATATTAGGAGGCCAATATCAAATCCGACCATCATGTAGTGGGCAATGGAAAGATACAAGATTTCAATATAACCTGATAAAACATACTTTAGAAAATGGTGGATAATGATAAGAAATCTTGGATTGATAAAATTTTACATGCATTAAGGGATTATCTGACTAATACTCATAATGCAACCCAGAAAACTCCATATTCATTAGTGTAGGGAACAAAAGCAGTTTTTCCAATTGAAATTCAATTTCCTTCACTATAAGTTGCAATATGGGATCAGTTCTCTATAGACGAAAGGTCTCAGAAGTGATTTGATGAGATATAATGTTTATAGGAAAATATATTGCATACATTTCATCAATTGGAAGTCTATAAGAACATAATAGAATTACATTTTATAAAGAACGTTCGCCTTCACTCATTTCTTCATGGATAATTGGTATCAGTCCTCAGGACTCCAATGATACCAGAAAAAAAGCCTCTAAAATTTGATCCGAAGTGGGAAGGAACTTACTCTGAAAATAATTTTTACTCTAATAGAGCTTATTCCATAATCTCAGTGGATAGAGAACTCATTAAAACTCCAACTAATGAAATATTTTTGAAGAATTACATTGTGTAATTGAACATCATCATATATCCTCGCTACATGACTCTAACCTCCATAGAAAAATGTCCTTGTTGAAACACATTAAACTGCATAACAACCATAAGCGTCCATGCTGCATGATGATAAAATGCATTGCATCTCTTTCCTGGGCGCACAATGTTAAACTTCATAACTTCATTTTTCCTAATTACATGACATTAAACTATATGGTTAACATATTCTTTATTTGATGTTAAGATATTCAAGGCACAAGAATCACATACATAATTTCTACTTCTTAGTGGAACATGAGTTTCATTGATCCTTATGTTTGAATAAGATCTTCATAGGGACCTAATTTCATGAACTGTGTGTGGATTTATTCTCATTCCAATGTGATATGTAGGGACACATAGATCCCCAATCATGGGTCCAACAGCAACCACAAAAAAATTATTCCCCTTTTCTCCTCCTGTATATGATCCATATTAATACATAGTACTCTTTCAAGATACATGATTTGATATTCATACCATTTTGTGTCATAAGATTAAACGTTCTTCTAGAATGTGTTATAATCCCTTTTATCCCACATCATACTCAGTTAAGGTGGAAAATGATTGTTTTAAATACCTATGTGTGGCTTGATTTTCATCCATATGAGATGCATAGAGATGCCTAGATCTCCAATCATGGGCCCAACCACAATGAAAACCCCCCTTTATTCCTTGTGTGTATGAATCAAACATCCATAGTGAAAGTTTCAAATAACGACATGTGTTTTGATTCTCATGCATATGAGATACATAGTGACACCCAGGTTCAATCCTCTGGTCCAACCATAATATTTTTTTTACATCAGAATCACTTCATGTACTTGCGGGATGACTCTAAACTACAAAGAATAATGTTCTTATTGTTTGACATTAAAATTAAAATCACCCAAAGAACTATGTATGGATTGATTCTCATCCCATTGAGTTACATAGTGAACTCTAGGCCTTAGTTCCTAGTCCCATCCATGAGATTATTTTTTCCCCTCTTATGCATATAATTAAAAATCTATGTGGGAGTATTCATTTTGGGTCATCTTCTTAGACAACCAATGAAGGAAAAAAGAAATTTTCCCATATTACGTATGAGTAATATCTATATAAGGGACTGCAAACTCATGGAAAATATGGATTCAAATATTTCTCTTGTGCATTGAGCATTACCCCCTTTCGTATTTCACACTCTAAATCATGAATACTTTTAGATATTCATGACCTTTATTATGGTTTGATGACAGAGTTTCTGATATCTGAGAACTCTTTTGATTGATTATACAATGCTTTCCCTTAGCTGGCCTTGCCGAAATTGCCTACATAACAGGATTTTCAATCAAAAGATGCCACTTTTTGGCTATGCAGAATATTCCCTTGTTCCCTTCATAATACAACAACCATAACAGATTCGTTAAAATGGTAACTTCATTCTTCGTAAAAGAATATTCTTTCCCCTTCAATCTTTGATGACAATATACAATAATTTGTATCTTAAATTAGTCATCCACGTATATTTATCCCATTAACTTTATCTTGATATGAAAGACTTCAAAACCATGGTTTTCACATTTCCATCTCCATGTGTTCAAAGAAATGTAAAATAACCTTGGAGCATTTGACCACATATCATATAATGTTTCATTTTTGTTCCTAACCATATGAGCGAAAACTACAGACACCATAATTCTTACATTTGGGTAATAGCATCATAGAAATTCATTCCCTCAGATTATTTGGAAATCGTGATTGGAAATACATTTTCCAAATTTAGGTACCTTTCTCCATAAACCATACTCCGTGTTGTGGAAAATATGAATCTCCATAATATTTCTTCGGATTTTAGAAATAGAATGTTAATGTTTTTAGAGATCTTTTTCTTGCCTATGTAGTACATTCCCCTAGGTGGACATGCATAATTTTCATACATAACTGTCCTCTCTCAGTCAAAATATGCCACAATTTGTCTATACAACGTATGCCATAGCTAGCCCATCAGAATACAACCTCCATAATGGGGTAATAAAATAATGGTGAACATTTTTCTTAGGAAATACTTCCTCTAATTCCATTAGCCCTTTTCCCATACCATTCATCAGATCAAGAAATTCCCAAATAACAATTTACAATTCTTACCTTCCATACTTGAACATGATAGTATGTTTCAAAACAAATTATCTAGAAATTGAGAGTCTTAATCCTTTGGTCGAATCTAAAGACCATAATTTAAAGCCACCCAATGTCCTCACTGCATATCTTAAAACTACATAGTATAATTTCTTCTCTACATGACATTAAACTGCATTGCCTGATATCAGAAATCCCATATATAACCAATTTTCATTATTCCTCACACACCAAATTTTTTTAGAAGTTGTTTTTCTATTCATGATATATCATGGCATAGATAAGACTTTATTCATAAAATCTATTTCCCTGAAAAAACCACCCAATATGGTCTTGAGTAACCCAAATACTATTTTCCATTGTCTATCAATAATAAAATGTTAAATTTCTGAGAAATATTTTACTTGACTATATAGTATTTGACCATAGGTAGACTTTCATAAGTTTCCTACGTAACAAACCTTTCAATCAAAAGATTCCACTATTTGGATCTACAACATATGCCCTAGTACGCCATGTATAATAAAACCCCCATAATGGTTTCACCAAATAATGGTAACCTTATTCTTCAAAAATACCTCCTTTGTGTTTATAAAAGTTTTTATATTTGGTAACCATAAATATCATGACTCAAGATTCCCCATGGAAGTATCTAAAGAATGTTGGATGAATTTTCAACCACTGAACCTTATTCGGGATCTCATTTCAATATTGATGGATAAAGATATTTGACCCTAAACAATATCCTTTTAGTCTACATGCATGACTCTAAACTATCAATAACCAAGAGACAATGTATGTAAAGACCCATAAAATTCAAGGGAAATTTTTTCTTATTATTCTTTAGAATTTTACAAGAGCGCGGTTCTTGAAGGCACCTGATTACGAGGCCCGGTGTGCCCGGAATCAATTTCCGAAGTTTGGCTCGGGTACGTTCAGTGAACGAACGAGCGAGAATTTCTAACTTTTGAACCAGTGCCCGAAATCGAATTCTGAGGGCACCGATGAACTCGCAGCTCCCGATATTCGCTTAAGGTGACCCTTTCCGAAGTTGTGTTTTTTGAGGAATGAAAGTTAGTTTTGGGGAAGTTAAATGAAGTTAAATAAATTGTGGAAACACAATTGTTTTTAACCATGTTTGGTTATGCCCTCCCAAAGGGAGTTAGGGGTGGGACCCACATTTACTTAACCTCCCTTGAGAGGATTAAGTGTGGTGGGGCCCACACAAACCCTAACACTTCATCTCCCCTTTAAACTCCCAATAACTCCTCTCTAATTAATTTGACAACTTGAGTTATTAATTGAGTTGAGTTGTTTTAATTTCAAACTTTTGAAATTCAAGTGGTTTAGTTGTGTAAATAAAATAAGATTTAAGCTTATTTTATTTTGGTTAGTATCCTTTGCCACCTTGAGAGGTTTTGGGAAGCTCTCTCTTTATCTTCTTAAACCTTGACGAAGAACATGAAGAACGCCGCTTCTCTTCTTCGTAACCGGTGTGTTTCCGAAGATCGACGACGCCGCTTCTTTCGATCTTCTTCCCATGTCAACGAAAGGAGACGCCGCTTCCTCCTCAGACTTTCTTCGTCATCTTACGAAGCTTCACCAGCGACGTACCTCTTCGGATGCACCTCGACGTCAACGGAATCGACGTACGATTACCGCGACGCCCGACCTCCGCGACGCCTGTCTTCCGTGGCTTGTTGGCGTGATCCTCTCTTGAAACCGAGGTGGGGGTTTTATTTATTTATTTTTTCGTGAATACCTACTTGGTGATGATCATGTATTAAAACCCTTTTTGTTATCGAATAACGCGAGGGGGTCGGACCGCACAAACACGGACGACCATCGTCCTTTTTTCGTGATGGTTTCTTAAGGTTGGTATGAGAAAACGTGGTGCCGTCGCACCACGCGGTATTTTGCGGAAGATACGCGCGGCACGGTCGCTCCGCGCCGTGGAAAGAAATTTCAAGGACGCGACGCCGTCGCGCCGCGTCGAATGAAACCGAGGACGCCGCGGCCGGAGCGGGGCCGCGACGGAGGGGCGCGGTGCTGACGCACCGCGCAGGACGACAAGGGCCGCGGCCGGTTCCGGGCCGCGGCGGAGCTTTGTGACCGGCGGCCAGTCGGGCCGCCGGTGTCGGAAGCCGAAAAGGGACCGGCCCTGCCGGTCACGTTGAGAGGGAGCCGGCCGGCCACGTTGGGCCGGCCGGAATGAAGAAATCCAGGGGAATTTAATTCCCCCGGCCAGCCGAAATAGCCCCCCATTATGAGGGGGGTCCGCGGTTTCACAAAGGGGGGCATGCGCCCCTCCGTTCCTCAATCAGCTCGGCCGAAGGCCGAGCTGGCAGCGCGCCCAGCGCGCTGCCTTGAGTTGGACTGGCGCGCCTGCCTGGTCTGCCATGCCGGGGCCGAGCCCAGCCGCGTCGGGCCGCGCCGCGCCGTGTCGGGCCGCGCTGGGCCGGGTCGACCCTGTCAGGGGCGGGTCGACCCGGTTTGTGCCAGCTGGGGGGGGGGGGGGGGTCTCGGGCTGGGTCGGCCCGGGCCCGAAACCCCCGATACTGAACTGCTTAGGTTCAAATGCCCATATCTCGGGCTACAGACCTCCAAACGACACGCCGTCAGCGGAGATGCGATCATTGGATCGGGACGATCGTTTCGGTATATCGCACTCAAGGTTTCAGAATACTTTGAGTTCGACCGGGTTGGTTCGTACACGAAACCAACCGGGCCCTCGTAGCGGAAACACTCATATCTCGAGCTACGGACGTCCGAATGACGTGCCGTCAGCTTTGTTGAGTTCCTCTTAGTGTGACGGATCTTTTGGAACTCTCCGCCCGAGGTTTGGACGTAGGTGGAGTACGGTCGGGTTGGTTTTTTCCTTAAAAACCAACCGGGCCCCTGGAACGAAAAAGCCAATAACTCTCAGACCGGGCGTCCGATTGACGCGCCGTCTGTTGCGTTGAGTTCCTGTTGACGATACATAACTTTTGGATACATCAAATCTGGTCTATGTGACAGTTGATGTATCAGCCTCTTGGCTCGTGGAGCGGACCCTCCCGAACGATCTTACTTTGTGCGGGAACCCTAGAGCTGGCTACGACTGCTACTGTGACTGCGACGATGACTGTGCAGAGATCCTTAGAGGATTCGACGACGACGACTACAGCACTCAGTGATCCTGTGTGGATCAGTGCTACCGATCCTGTGTGGGTCCGATCTTGTGTGGATCAGCACTCAGTGGTCCTGTGTGAACCAGCGCCTACAGATCCTGTGTGGGTCCGATCCTGTGTGGGTCTTTGCAGGGGTTAGTACCTATCGATCCTTTGTGGGTCCGATGACTTAGATGGATCAGTGATCATCTCTATCGTCTTCGAAAAAGTATACTTGTGTGAGATGAATCCTGTTTGTTTTCCTCTGTGGATTGTGTTGTACTATCCTGTGTGGATTACTTTTTGCTTCTTTTGTGGAATACGTATAATTTCCTGTGTGGACTGAGTTGTACTTGGGCTCGGAGGTTGTAGCGTATTGAAATGATGATTTAGGTATATGTATGGGCATATACCTAAGCAGTTTCGGATGTTACTTCGTGATTGTATATTTCCTTTGTGGTTTATCCTTTTTGGATTTTGGGAGACCTTCGGGGGTCTCGGGGTCCCTACTGAGTAGCTTATACTCACCCCTGCATGGGCTATGCCCGCACTACGTTGTGTTGGTTGCAGACGACGGACAGCGTTGATCGTGGTTGAGGCTCGCAGAGCAGGACGATACCTGGAGGTGGACCACTGGGCGGGACGTGCTCGGAGTGGATGGCGGGACCCGAGGAGTGGTGGAGCTATCTGTACCCACCCTTCAGTTGGGATCTCCAGTGGAAAGCTCGGCGTAGCAGATTTTACTTTACAGTTGTTGTTTTCCCTTTCGAGTTGTACTTTACTTTCAGTTTGGGTTTGTATACTGGCCCATTTACTTTTCCGCATTTTCAGTTGTACTCTGTTTTTACTTAGTGTTTACTTTTCCGCTTGCTTACTCTGTGGTGCTTGTTTACTTTACAAAGGCAATGCCTTCCCTTTTTACTGGGATTTACGCCTTGGTGCTAGTCGTCAGCCACTGGCCTATGGAAGGCGGGCTTGGGGTAGTCACGGCACGGGCCCCGAGGACGGGTCGTGACAAATTTGTATCAAAGGAGTTTGGTTCAACCGCGAACTATGATCTTTTCTATGTGAAGCAATAGTGTTTAGCGTATTCTGTGTGGTTATCAGTCCAGGGAGTCCAGTGTTGGTGCGGAGGTCGACGTATCCGTACACCAGGATCCTGACTTCTGATTTCCGACTTAATGCACAAAAACATTGATTGCATGTGTGTTTCATGTTTTCTTTGTGATTACTTTGTATCAGCTCACCAGGTATACTGTTCTGACCATGAAACACCTGTTTCCTTTTCAGGATGGCCCCACGATGGCAGCCAGCTAGGGTTCTGAGAGTCGAGCGTGATGACAGCCCACCGAGCGATGAGGCCTCAGTGCAGGGCCCTTTGTCAGCAGTGGCACCGGTGGTAGCACTACCCGCCGAGACACCGATACTTCCAGCACCAGCCGCTGATGATGCACGTCGCCTCAGCGCACTGCATGAGTTTCAAAGCCAGCGACCGCCCAGGTTTCGTGGGGAGACGGACCCCCAGGAAGTCGAGGACTGGCTGGAGATAGTCGTACAAGTTTTCAGGCTAGTGAGGACACCAGCAGACCTCATGGTGATCCTCGCTGCGAGCCTACTGCATGAAGCAGCGGGCCGATGGTGGAGCTTGATGCTCCAGGTGCACGATGAGGCATCTCTACTCTGGATGGACTTTGAGAGCCTCTTCTGCTTGGAGTTCGTCCCAACCACCCTCCGTGCGGTGCGTATTCAGGAGCTTCTTCAGCTACGGCAGGGCAACATGACGGTCGCTCAGTACTCGACAAGATTTACAGATCTCTCGCGCTGCTCGACCGACATGGTACGCGACCCATTCTTCCGGGCTCGGACCTTTGAGCAGGGTTTGAGACACGAGATCAGGGCATCGCTGATCTCCCTCAGCATACCGACTCAGACAGGAGTACTGGAGTGGGCCCTTTTGATCGAGAGCTTTCTTACTGAGTCTACACCAGCACCGCAACCCACCGCAGGGCGGCACGTGGAAGAGTCATTTGCAGCAGGCAGTCGACGGATGACTCAGGGGTCTAGGCAGACCAGACCCTCAGGCAGACCACCTCAGGACACTGGCTCAGCAGTGCGGGGCACACTGCGCGGTGCCAGTCTTTCGAGAGGCAGACAATGCTACTCGTGCGGCGGGCAGGGCCACATGGCTCGTGACTGCCCGACCCGCCGTGCCGAGGAGCAGCAGACGGTTGAGGGACCACCGAGGCAGAGGCAGAGGGTCAACCGTGGCAGTCCGCAGGGAGGAGGCAGACGAGGTAGAGGAGCTGGCCGAGCAGCAGGTGGTGGGTGACGCTTTGAGGCTCTACCACCACCACCACCAGGAGGTCCACCCCAACCACAGGGAGGTGGCGGGCAGAGACAGGCACAGCTCCAGGCAGTAGAGGCCTATGACCACGGCGCGCCAGAGATGATTCGAAGTACCATCAGTGTATATTCCACCCTTTCTGCAGTTCTTATCGACACAAGAGCGAGTCACTCTTTCATAGATGCTACCCTTGTTCGGAGATCGGAGATTCCGATAGAGCCGTTGGCTTGATCCTTAAGGCTAGAGACTCCTACGGGAGCAGACTCGACGATTACGCACTGGTGCCGGCAGTGTGAGCTTACTCTAGGAGGCTATAGATTCGACTGGGATCTTCTTGTAGCAGCGTCGAGGCCTTACGACGTCATCTTGGACATGGATTGGTTATCTATGGTCCATGCTCAGGTTGACTGTTTTAGGCACAAGGTGCGATGTGTACGCACTGTCGGGAGCATGTTCACCTTCACCAGCGAGAAGGGAGCCTTTGCAGCACAGGATGGACTCTCGCAGAGGAGAGGACAGCCCATCACTCATCAGTTGGCTAACCTCATCCTAGGAGCAGTTGACGCGCGGAGTCCTGGTTTTCCTGCAGTGGTGGATCAGTTTGCGGACGTCTTCCCCGACGACGTTCCAGGGATACCTCCTCACAGAGAGGTAGACTTTTATATTGACCTATACCCTGGGAAAACCCTAATATTGAATCCATCATATCGTATGGCCCCCGCTGAGCTTCGAGAGATACGGGTACAGTTGGTGGACTTGCAGGGAAAGGGGTTCATCCGACCCAGTGTTTCACCCTGGGCTTCCCCGATTTTGTTCGCCAAGAAGGCGGACGGAAGCTTGCGACTGTGTGTCCACTATCGTCGCCTGAACCAGGTGACAGTGAGAAACAAGTATCCGCTAATGAGGATTGATGACCTTTTTGATCAGCTCAAGGGAGCACGATGGTTCTCGAAGATAGACCTCAAGTCAGGCTATCATCAGCTCAGAGTTAGAGACGAGGACGTGCAGAAGACAGGCTTCCGATGTCGGTATGGCCACTATGAGTTCTTGGTTATGCCCTTTGGCGTAACCAATGCTCCATCAGTGTTCATGGATTTCATGAATAGGATCTTTCAGTCATTCCTTGATCGGTTTGTCGTGGTCTTCATCGACGATATTCTGATATACTCGATGACGGAGGAGGAGCACGCCTACCACTTACGGGTTGTACTAGACACACTCCGAGAGCACCATCATTATGGTAAGCTCTCTAAGTGTCAGTTCTGCATATGTGAGGTCCCCTTCTTGGGACACGTCATCTCTGAGGCGGGAGTTGCAGTGGATCCTGCAAAGATCGAGGCAGTGTTAGTTTGGGAGCCACCCAGGAGCGAGACGGAGGTTCAGAGTTTCTTGGGATTAGATGGACACTATCGGAGATTCGTGCAAGACTTCTCCAGAGTTGCGGCACCACTCTCAGCTTTGAAGAAGAATGAAAAACCCTTCGTGTGGTCAGACAGATGTCAGCAGAGCTTCCAGGAGCTGAGACAGAGATTGACCAGCGCACCTATCTTGAGGTTGCCTGAGGAGGGAGTAGGGTACGTAGTCTACTACGATGCATCAGGGACCGGACTCGGATGTGTCCTGATGCATGAGCGGGCAGTGATCGCCTATGGATCACGTAAGTTGAGGCCGCATGAGCAGAACTACTCTACCCATGACCTGGAGTTAGCAGCAGTGGTCGTCACTCTGAAGACATGGCGACACTATCTGATGGGCGAGCGCTTTACAGTCTTTTCTGATCATCAGAGTCTCAGGTATATCTTCTCGCAGAAGGACCTGAACCTGAGACAATGGTGATGGCTCAAGTTCTTCCAGGACTATGACTTTGATATAGTCTATACTCATGGGAAGGGGAACGTAGTAGCCGATGCCCTCAGCAGGAGGATGGGCATTCAGCTACTTGAGGAGGTGACGGAGCAGCTAGCCTCTTTGCAGATATCCTTCATGGATAGAGATGGAGAAGCCTTCCTTGAGTCTCTCATAGTCACTCCTCCACTTATACAGTGGGTTAGAGAGGCACAATGTGGGGATGCTGACTATGAGACGCGGCATGCACAGATATCCTCAGGAGAGGCACCTGATGGTTTCTCCTTTGGAGCAGAGCACGACATCCTTTAAAGAGGACGTACCATGCTACAAATCGCTTTATGGGAGGAGGTTCTGAGAGAGTTTCACACTTCTCCTTTGTCGGTACATCCTGGGGTGGCGAAGATGTACCAGGACCTCAGACGACAGCACTGGTGGCCAGGCATGAAGAAGGCTGTAGCAGAGTTCGTTTCTCGATGCCCCACCTGCCATCAGGTGAAGGTTGAGCACCAGGTACCATCAGGATTGGTACAACCCTTGGAGGTCCCGGAGTGGAAGTGGGACGGGATATCTATGGACTTCGTGACTGAACTTCCACGCACTTCTAGAGGTCACGACTCCATCTGGGTGATTGTCGACCAGCTCACCCAGTCGGCTCACTTCTTACCCATTTGAGAGAAGGGCTTAGTGGAGAGCTTGGGACGTCTCTACATTCAGGATATTGTATGGATTCACGGTGTTCCATCATCTATCATCTCCGATCGAGATGCTCGCTTTACTTCCCGGCTTTGGAAGGGGTTGGTGGAGGCATTTGGGACGCAACTACGTTTGAGCACTGCCTTTCATCTTCAGACGGATGGTCAGACGGAGAGAACCATTCAGACTCTCGAGGACATGCTCCGTGCATGTGTCCTCGATTTTGGTCGTAGCTGGGAGGACCACCTACCCTTGGTGGAGTTCGCGTACAACAATAGCTACCACTCCACCATCGGGATGGCACCGTACGAGGCATTGTACGACCGACCTTGCAGATCACCGCTGTGCTGGACAGACCCTGGGGAGTTAGCACTTGTGGGACCAGAGATGGTCCAGGCCACAAAAGAGAAGGTCCAGGTCATCTTGGAGCGGATGAGGACAGCTCAGAGCCGGCAGAAGTCTTATGCTGATTGGAGGCGGAGGCCACTGGAGTTTGAGGATGGCGACCACGTCTTCTTGCGGGTCTCACCTCGACGTGGTATACAGAGATTTGGCTGAGGCGGCAAGTTATCTCCGCGCTTCATCGGACCATTCCAGGTCCTCAGCAGGATTGGTGAGGTGGCTTATCGCCTGGCTCTACCACCTCAGTTGCACCGGGTGCACGACGTCTTCAACGTATCTCAGCTGAGGAGATACATGCACGACCCGGCGCACATCATTGACCATGGGGAGCTTCACGTTGATTATGGGGCTACTTTTACGGAGGTCCCGGTGGAGATCGAGGATCGGCAGGAGCAGGTCCTATGTGGATGGTCGATTCCTCTAGTGCGCATCAGATGGCAGCACGGGAATCTCCAGGAGAGCACATGGGAGCGGGAGGCTCAGATGCGTGCTCAGTACCCTCATCTGTTTCCCTAGTTTTGATGTATCTTTACGGGGACGTAAAGCCCTGAGGTGGGAGTAATGTAAAGACCCGTAAAATTCAAGGAAAAGTTTTTCTTAATTTTCTTTAGAATTTTACAAGAGCGCGGTTCCTAACGGCACCTGATTCCGAGGCCTGGTGTGCCCGGAATCAATTTCCAAAGTTTGGCTCGGGTACGTTCAGTGAACGAACGAGTGGGAATTTCTATCTTTTGAAACAGTGCCCGGAATCGAATTCCGAGGGCACCGATGAACTCGCAGCGCCGATATTCGCTTAAGGTGACCTTTTCCGAAGTTGCGTTTTTTGCGGAATGAAAGTTAGTTTTGGGGAAGTTAAATGAAGTTAAATAAATTATGGAAACACACTTTATTTATTTATTTTTAACCATGTTGGTTATGCCCTCCCAAAGGGAGTTAGGGGTGGGACCCACATCTACTTAACCTCCCTTGAGAGGATTAAGTGTGGTGGGGCCCACACGAACCCTAACACTTCATCTCCCCTTTAAACTCCCAATAACTCCTCTCTAATTAATTTGACAACTTGAGTTATTAATTGAGTTGAGTTATTTTAATTTCAAACTTTTGAAATTCAAGTTGTTTAGTTGTGTAAATAAAATAAGCTTTATCCTTATTTTATTTTGGTTAGTATCCTTTGCCACCTTGAGAGGTTTTGGGAAGCTCTCTCTTCATCTTCTTCAACCTTGACGAAGAACACGAAGAACACTAAAGCTCCGACGAAGAACGCCGCTTCTCTTCTTCGTAACAAGTGTGTTTCCGAAGATCGACGACGCCACTTCTTTCGATCTTCTTCCCGTGTCAACGAAAGGGGACGCCGCTTCCTCCTCAGACTTTCTTCGTCAGCTTACAAAGCTTCACCAGCGATGTACCTCTTCGGACGCACCTCGACGTCAACAGAATCGACGTACGATTACCACGACGCCCGACATCCGTGACGCTTGTCTTCCGCGGCTTGTTGGCGTGCTCCTCTCTTGAAACCGAGGGAGGGGATTTATTTATTTATTTGTTCGTGAATACCTACTTGGTGATGATCGTGGATTAAAACCCTTTTTGTTATCGAATAACATGGGGGGGGGGGGGTCGGACCGCACAAACACGGCCGACCCTCCTCCTTTTTTCGTGATGGTTTCTTGAGGTTGGTATGAGAAAACGTGGTGCCGTCGCACCACGCGGTATTTTGCGGAAGATACGCGCGGCGCCGTCGCGCCGCGCCGTGGAAAGAAATTTCAAGGACGCGATGCCGTCGCGCCGTGTCGAAGGAAACCGAGGACGCTGCGGCAGGAGAGGGGCCGCGACGGAGGGGCGCGGTGCCGACGCACCGCGCCGGACGACAAGGGCCGCGGCCGGTTCCAGTCCGCGGTGCAGCTTGGTGACCGGAGGCCAGCCGGGCTGCCGGTGTCGGAAGCCGGAAGGGGACAGGCCTTGCCGGTCCCGTTGAGAGGGAGTCGGCCGGCCAAGTCGGGCCGGCCGGAATGAAGAAATACGGGGGAATTTAATTCCCTGGGCCAGCTGAAACGGCCCCCCATTATGAGGGGGGGCCGCGGTTTCACAAAGGGGGGCAGGCGCCCCCCCCCCCCCCCCCCCCCGTTCCTCAATCATCTCGGCCGAAGGCCGAGCTGGCATCACGCCCAGCGCGCTGCCTTGAGCCGGACCGGCGCGCCTAGCCGGTCTGCCAGGCCGGGCCGCTCCGGGACGGGTCGACCCTGTCCAGGGTGGGTCGACCCGGTTCGGGCCAGCCGGGGGGGGGGGTGTCGGGCCGGGTCGGCCTGGGCCCGAAACCCCCGATACCGAACTACTTAGGTTCAAATGCCCATATCTCAGGATACGGACCTCCAAACGACGCGCCGTCAGCGGCGATGTGATCCTTGGATCGAGACGGTAGTTTCAGTATATCACAATCAAGGTTTCAGAGTACTTTGAGTTCAGCCGGGTTGGTTCGTACACGAAACCAACCGAGCCCTCGGAGCGGAAACACTCATATCTCGAGCTACGGACATCCGAATGACGTGCCGTCAGCTTTGTTGAGTTCTTCTTAGTGAGACGAATCTTTTGGAACTCTCCACCTGAGGTTTGGACGTAGGTGGAGTACGGTCGGGTTGGTTTTGCCTTAAAAACCAACCGGCCCCCTGGAACGAAAAAGCCAATAACTCTCAGACCGGGCGTCCGATTGGCGCGTCGTCTGTTGCGTTGAGTTCCTGTTGATGATACTGAACTTTTGGATACATCAAATCTGGTCTATTTGACAGTTGATGTATCAGCCTCTCGGCTTGTGGAGCGGACCCTCCCGAATGAGCTTGCTGTGTGCGGGAACCCTAGAGCTGGCTGCGACTGCTACTGTGACTGCGACGACGACTGTGCAGAGATCCTTAATGGATTCGACGACGACGACTACATCACTCAGCGATCCTGTGTGGATCAGTGCTACCGATCCTGTGTGGGTCTGATCCTGTGTGGGTCAGTGCTCAGTGGTCCTGTGTGAACCAGTGCCTACAGATCCAGTGTGGGTCCGATCCTGTGTGGGTCTTTGCAGGGGTTAGTAACTATCAATCCTTTGTGGGTCCGACGACTTAGATGGATCAGTGATCATCTCTATCGTACTCAAAGAAGTATACCTGTGTGAGCTGAATCCTGTTTTCATTCCTGTGTGGATTGTGTTGTACTATCCTGTGTGGATTACTTTTTGCTTCTTATATGGAATACATATACTTTCCTGGGTGGACTAAGTTGTACTTGGGCTCGGAGGTTGGAGCATATTGAAATGATGACTTAGGTATATGTATGGGTATATACCTAAGCAGTTTCGGATGTTACTTCGTGATTGTATCTTTCCTTTGTGGATTATCCTTTGTGGATTATCCTTTGTGGATTTTGGGAGACCTTCGAGGGTCTCGGGGTCCCTACTGAGTAACTTATACTCACCCCTGTACGGGCTATGCCCGCACTACGTTGTGTTGGTTGCAGACGAAGGACATCATTGATCGTGGTTGAGGCTCGCAGATCAGGACGGTACCTGGAGGTGGACCACTGGGCGGGACGTGGTCGGAGCGGACGGCGGGACCAGAGGAGCGGTTGAGCTATCTGTACCCACCCTTCAGGTGGGATCTCCAGTGGACAGATCGACGTAGCGGATTTTACATTACAATTGCTATTTTCCCTTTGGAGTTGTACTTTACTTTCAGTTTGGGTTTGTATACTGGAACATTTACTTTTCTGCACTTTCAGTTGTACTCTGTTTTTAGTTAGTGTTTACTTTTCTGCTTGCTTACTCTGTGGTGCTTGTTTACTTTACAAAGGCAATGCCTTCCCTTTTTACTGGGATTTACGCGTTGGTGCTAGTCGCCAGCCCCTGGCCTATGGAAGACGGGCTTGGGGTAGTCATGGCACGGGCCCCGAGGACGGGTCGTGATAAAGTACTCACCATATTGAAAACTCATATTGGTCACTATGAACATAAGTATAGTTTCTGCTCACTAGACATACATTTTTGTATGGTTTATGAAATATTGAGAAATAAAGACTAAAAAGATACAATGTTTATGTGGTTTTTCTATATAACCCTACTAAAAATAAAGCATTACTTATTTAGATCATTGGCTTATGTAAAACTTTTGAGCACCCCCATTCTTGTTATTGTAATTATGATTATATGACATAAATGTTTGATATTAAGAAAAATAATCATCATCACCACCTATGAAATTTCAATTAAAGAAAGTAAGAATGAATAAATACATGATTGGAGAAAAAATTCATTTCATTTATATTATAAAATCATAGGGACATCCACATAATGGATCCTATCTATCATGTGTTAAAATAATATCTCAGCATAACTCATCATCTGTTAAATAACCTCATCAACTCTCTTAGCCACCTATTGAAGTATATACAGTTGAGTAACTTCAACTTCATCACATTTAATAAGTGATTTCGTGGTAATTGAAATGCTAGTTATCCCTAGAAATTGGGTCTCCTCCAATATACAATTTTATGGAATGAGTTTTTTATGAACAAACTACATTTTTTTGAGGATGTATCATCTCCTCCATTACTTCTTTAATTTTTTGACCGATTTCAATCAAACTCTTGATATGGTAAGCCTCTACCTCACCTAAAGTAGCTTGTAATCTATCAACATTAATAATTCATTTGCCTTTTCAACATCATTCCACTGCTTATGTTCTTTCTCCCATCAGCGAACGCTCTCTTTCACTGCATTGTAGACTGGGTGACAATTAAATCCACCAAATCCCAATACGCAAAACAGTGTTGGGAGTGTACCCAAATGGGATAGTAGATCACCCAAAGGCTTCTCAACATTTATTTTCCATATATTTTGACATGTCTTTTTATTTTACAAGCCAAGAGAAAACTCCATATCTAAATATGAATATAATTCACTACCATGGGGTAAAATGGACTCTGGAAATAGATCACTTAAAGTTGTTCCTTGCTCTGCTTCTCTCGGAATAGTGGATGCCTCACCTTTTACTAATTTATAAGCCAACATAGAAGTTTCACCTTCCGATCTAGGTGTGGGAGTTGAAAACCATAAATGGTGAGTCATGGGTTATTATTAGATTCAAAATAATGATATAAATAGAACATGATATAGAAAACTGAAAAACATTACCCAATAATAAGTCGGCTACTTGATTAGATTTATCCCCAGTCTTCTCAACATTAAGAACATGAGCAGATGTTTCTGGAGGAGGTTAATCTCTTGTGTTTACCCAGTTTCCATAATTGAAGGCTCTTAAATGTCTCCCAAAATGGGGTCCCTAGTAAGTATTTCTCCAACTTTAGAATAACAAGGTTATATTGGAATGCCATGTTCATGAAGGGCCTTAGAAACATTCTCTGCAGATAAAGATACATAAGTTGAAATTTTATGTAAAGTACTTGGTAAAAGAAAAAATATATTTAGGAAAAATGCATGAATTAGAACATAAGTCCTTGAAATTCCTCATGGAAGTCCCCAAACTCCTTGTTCAAACCTAGAATATCAATGTTTGGATTAAGGTCGTCCATCATTTCACTGTATGTGGGTTGTAATGTTAAAAATTCTCACCATTTAATGTATCAAAGAATGCTGGTTGATGCCAAAGTTAGCTCTACTGACATTTTGTTATGTCAGTTCTTCAAATGGTTCAACATCATCAGATCTTTCCAAGTAAGTATCAGCACCTATATCTGCTTTAGATGGCATATGATCGTAATTCCTTACTTCTAGTGCAGTGGGAATACTAGCACCGAATATTGCAGGATCCATTGGGAGGGAAACTAATCTGAGACTTTATGAAGATTAGAATATTAGAAAAATCAGTTTATACTTGATAGAAATGTATTTTAAATTATCATTACTTCTCTCCCTCTATCTCTGTAGGAATAAGAACAGATGCAGTTGTATATCTTGTTACTTGACCTCTTAAAGTAACATATTCATCATCAGGAACATGTGTTCCTCCTAGGGTTTCCTTCACCATTTTAGGAAGGATCAGTTCTTAATCCCTTAAGAGAAAAGAGAGATGCAGATCCTATGAGAGAATGAATGAGGTCACCATGTTGTATCAAGAAATTCAAGATACCAGAAGAATGTATAAATACTTACTTCTTCGGCATACACATTAAAAAAATCTCATTTCTCTCTTGTATTTATTTTCATAATCTTGTGGGGAAATTGAAATACTCCTATTCGTAGTAGAAACCTAAGGTAATAGATGAGGATTTTCTTGACGCCATTACCAATGTCACGATTCTCACTCATCGAGAATGTTATGGAGACTTGGGAGGATTATTTATCAATTTAATGGGAGAACCTGTGGGTCCAAACCCTGGTGACCTGGGAACCTGTCCTAAGGTTCCATCCTTAAATTCAAGCTTCAAAATGAAATCTCATCAAGATTAATGAAAGTGAATTACAAATAATAATTGAGATAAGTTAAAAGGAAATTACGTTATCAGTATTAACATAAATGTCTCATTCCTCCTCAAGGTGAATAATTTCCCCTTCACACATCCCTAGTTCCATCATATTAGTTACTCATTTAGATTCTAGGACTTGTTAATCAGTTTAATATATAAAGTTCTATAGCTCCGTAATATATTATTGTACATCATCCAAGTTATTATCTAGATGACAACCAGAAGGTGCCTTAATGTCATCAAAATCTGGTATTTGAATGCCATTTTTTAGTAATACCAATGCACATGTGAGATCATGGGTCAAGCTCTCCCAAAATTGAATAGCAAAAGTCCGCACATGATTCTGTTTTGATAAGGTTGGATATGTATAAAACTCAACACCATCTAAATTATGAGCCTATTTAGGCATACATTATTATTCATAAAGGTCAGTATATGGGATGTGAATCTCTTTTTGATGGAAGTGGCTAGATCATCTCGGTGCCGGAGGTATTTTTTCCCTAGCCATATTATTCATGGAATACCTTAAATGATGATTTTTTGAATGTTTGGAAACATTTGAAGCCTCTCTATCATCCCTATATTTAGACCTATTACCATGATTACTATGAAAAAAGTCTTGTGGCCAACACACGATATAATCATTTTTTCAAATCCCCTTGAGGATATGAATAGTCCCAAGCTTTGGAATATCCGTCTTCCAATAAAATTGATGTATCTACTAGATGTGACATAATTGATTATTTGGATATTTATAAAGACATAAAAATCCACAATTGTCTCACTACCATTTGGTGTTTCTCATTTCAAATGTACGTGGGAGAAAAAGTGTTCGATTATAGAAGAAATTTTAACTGCAGAGCAATATTATAAGGGATTTAAGCCTCACTGATAATTTCTCCATCAATAATGGTCGATAAAACACCATCCCTAATTGCCATCACATAAGACCTTACCTCACAATTGTTTTCCTTATTGTCATCAATAAATGTTCTAGTTGGTGGGATACCAAAATGGAAGGAGTTTAATTCTGTTCATGAATTCAAATCCCTCATCACTATATCAGGTCTAATTTTATGATGCTAAACACCATAAATTTTCTATAAAAATGGGATAAATCAACCATTGGGGAATCTAACATAATTCAATATTGAATATGAAGAAAATGGTGCTGCAATCCAGCCCCAGAACACATGGAATGGACCTGCATGTCTGAATGGATCCTTCCAATTATTCAATGGTAGAAAGGAATAATAAATTCTTTCCACTATAGGAGTTATTAACCCAATATACATTCCCTCCACTAATTTGGATGAAATAAAAAAAGTCATTTTCCTTACACTGCCCCCAGAATCACAAACTAGGGGCATGTAAATACTTAGACACATGCCAAGGAATCCAGATAAGAATACCATCACATCAATATCATATTTTACATTATATCCCCAGTGTTTTTTGTCACCTCCCTCCAATGTGGTCCAATATGTGCTTGAAATGTCATGGTTATCTATAGAATGAAAAATAGTACGACGTCCACTGGTGGGGAATTTCTCTATTTTGGATTCTAAAAAAGCTTCCATCCACATTCTTACATGAATAACTTTCTTGTATTTAGGAAATTTATTTGCTATTTTGAATAATTCAAGAGCTTATAGTGGTGTTCTATTAATATCACCCGATATTGTTACTGGTTGAATAAACTCATCAAAAATTTCCTTGAGAATGGGAACCCCAAATATTTGGAAGATATCCCATATTATAATGCCAACCTCACCATGCATTAAGTGGAAGGTATTTTTTGTGTGGACTCCATCAACTCTAAAATTCAGGTATGAAGTCATTTTTATATAAATAAGTTTGTCCCATCCAGATAGATTCTTAAATTTGAACATCTGATAGCTCTTGCATTAATCATGCACAAGTCCAGCTTACCCAAAATTCCCACATCCATTCAGGTTTAACTCATCCTTTAGAACAAAGATCCCAAAATTCCTTCCAACCATTAGACTAATATTTTATTTGAATAATTAAATGTTGAATCCTAGAAATGTGTCCTTTGCTCTAAAACATTTTCTTTCATATTATGAGTACAACCACAATGGGGTAGGATATATCCGACAGGGAATTCTGCCTCATGAATGGTCATACCCTTCATAGTTATATTCATTAAAGGACAATTGGAGTATTGGAGAAACCAATTCATTGGAAAATATATCTTAATAGATGGAATGTGGGCATCTTGAAAAAGATTATGTCTATATAGAGGCCGATAAGGACTTTGTTTATATTTATGTTGGTATGGAATTATACCTTTCAATAGTCTAGGAAGAGTACTATCAATAACGTCATAATAGTTTGGTCCAAAAATATTCTTCATCCCATTTTGATAAACCTTATATTCCTCAGAGGTTGTCATCAACTGAACCATTTCATGAAAAAGAATTACCAAATTTCCCCTATTAGGTTTGGATTTTGAATTAAAAAATTTAAAAATCAATTTAAAGGAATTTAAAAATTTGGAAAAGGAAATGCATCATGTAGGTCCTTCGATGAGGACATTAGCATAGGTCCTCCAACAAGGGCCATAGAAAAATTATTTAATGAAGTCCTTCCATGTAGCGCCATCACTCAAAAGGTCTCCCCGTGAGATGATTTCAAGGATCCTATGAGAGAGAGCAATGCGGAAATGATGGATGAACAAGGTCCACAATGAGAGCGGAAAATTTTAGATCTCGTGTGAAGAAAATCACAAAGGAACGATCCTATTTATAGAAATCATCAACTTATGAGGTATAACAGACCAACATAGATATGTGGAAAACCTAAGTGACTCAGAGTTTACTCCATAGTATTTTCTTCATGATCTTACCTCAGAACATGACCCTCATTCTAAACAGATCCAATCCTCAAGGGGGGCTTTTGTGACTCTCCTTAGTATGAAAAAATGTCCATGAAGGAATCCACTAGATATATAAAAGTATCAAGACAAAGCTCAAAAAATTAAATTTAATAAAAATTTGTAGAGGAACTATGCGTAAGACCTACATGGTAGACCTGCATGGTAAAACTACACGACAAGATGCTTTTTGTACACCTATGTAGAGGACCAACGTAGAAGGGTTTGGCGAATGACCTAATATGAAGAATTTATTTTTACTAGCCCCCTCCTTGCCTACACATAATACCCTTGGGCTCCTCATGTTGACAACTGATCCAGTTTAAATAACTCGTGACAATCCCAATGCATAGTGTTTTCCCCCAGATCCCTCAAATTGTCTCAGTTAGATCTCTAAAAACATTTCAGAAGAGATAATTACATGGGATATTCATGTATTTAAGTCCCTTCATTGTTTTCATCTTTTATAGGATTTGTTATCCTATGTTAAGAACACTTTTCAGTCATTTATAAGTCATGTTTGGTTCACCTACATGGGGTAAAAACATGGAACATCTACACAGGGAACCTTTGTGTCATACCTTTACAGTATACCAACCCTATATAGAAAAGCAGATTTGCTAAGAATAGGACCTAATAATAATCTTTTAAACCCTTTTTAAATCTACTCATGGTATGGTACTACCTTCTTTGGTTACATTACCAAAATGAGACCATGTTGAAGCCTCCCCCAAAAACTCTTGACAAATTAAACTGTTATCAAAGACACATTAGTGTGTCTCATATTTGGGATTGTATATCTGCAGTCTAAGGTTTCCCACATCTGTTTCGTAATGGGTTCAGGATTCATGGAGTGTATGTGGATTTTTATATCCATATCTAGATGGACCTTTCTCCTAGGAAAAATGTTGGGGAGATCCTTGTATGAAGGATTAGGGTTTGGTTTATGTCCTCTAATTTTTCGCATTTGAGACTCAGAGCCTCCAGTTCCCAACAAGGAGAGTGAGGGTCACACTTGCTTTTCCATTCATGAAAAAGATAATTCTCCCTCCTCTATTGGGATACATGAGGGAACTCCCACTAAGGTAAGTCCCTAATATTCTAAGGGGCGGGCCGCATGACCTCTAATTTCATCCCTAATTGAAGGTTTCATGGTTTTACACCCACTTCCATGGCCACCTAGGGCTCATCCACCCTCGACATCGTAGGCCTATCCAATTCCACTATCAGAGGAGGAAAATTTTGTGTTTGTCATTGTTAAATCATTGACATCCTCTTGTTTCCCACACTGAGCATGAATCCCATGGGGTTAGATATTTTTACTGATCACAACATTTCCACAAACACCCCTGTAATGAACTACGAGAACTCTGATTCCCACCATAATTGGGTTATGTAGGTTTCCATCCTAAGGCCTGAGATCTAGACAATTTCATCCATAAATGGACATCCTCATTATGAGTAAGCCCAAAATTAAACCCCCAAATCACTAAGGAATCCTTTTCAGGATGTAAGTGAAAACTCATTTTTCACAAAGGACTACACTTTCCTATAAGACTCATCAAACTATGTGGGCTTTGATTCCCATCAAAATGGGATATCTAGGAAGCCTCTATGAGTTTCAAACCCAAAACATCAAATCAACCTTGTTCTTAATGGGACATATTCCCAACAAGTTCTAATAAAACATGAAAACCCATATTCATTCTATGTCCCTTGGGCTGCATAGACATAAGTCCAAAAACAAAATTGACTAAGAATCATTCACATAGATGTCCTTAACACATGACGTTAAACATTATGGTTAGGTCCTTATAAAATGACCTTAAAAGGTATGATGTGTCCCATGAAGCAGCACCAAACTACGAGGGTTTTGATTCCTTTCACTAGGATATGTATGTAGCCCATTTATGGGAACGATCCTATCATCAAAACAATCCTTCATCTCTCTGGATGAGAATAAATTCTAGAGTGCCCCAATAAGTGGATTAAAAGCATGTAATATCATAATGATGGTGAAAATAATCTCTAGATATTATATGAGTTGATACCACTAATGGAGATCCTCGAATACATACAGATGGCTCCATTAATGAAGAACCTCAAATATATATGGATGGTTCTAAATTTCACTCTTGATAATAAGTGATTGAAAATTACAAAGTAAACCAACATTATACATGATGAATTAATAAGGATTCATGAAAATATCTCAAATATATAAGTGAGTCTCAGAGTATGAAATAATTCCCCTAAAAGGGTGTGATAATTATAACCTCCCTTCCTCTCGACCAATGCATGTTCTTAAGTATCATAAGTTGAAACGTAATGAATGAATGAATTCGGAAAAATAGTTCCCTTTTCATAAAGAACTATTTTATGTTTCCATTTCAATAAATAAATCAAATGGAAACCACCCGTAAGTAGTGATTCCAAACAATAACCCATGTTCTGAGGCAGGAGAAACAACATTTGTGGGTGATGTCTGACTTGGTTTATTGACTTGAAGGTATATTCAATAGACTGACATTGAAGTCTTTGTATCTGTCCAACATTAGACACTACATGAATCGAATTCCTAAATTTCTGAACATCAAAGTACTAATCAAACAAGATTGTCCTTCAAATCTTACAAGAATTACAAACTAATACTTACGCGCAAGACCTGCCTTAGGGCAGAAGATTTTTGATTGTCGGGCAAGATGGATTTTGAAAAACCCTTACTTTTTATAAAGCCCTTATATTTGGAATAAACACACAACAATTTTCACTTTGTTTTTAGACTAAAGTAACACTTTTCAAGCAAGTTTCTCTCTCTACTTCTCTTCTACGTGCAAGCCTCTCACACGGTATAAGAACCCGACTTTTTTTTGAGAATTTCTAACTCTTGAGAGGGGGTAGCCACTTATTTATAGGCCATGATGGTCCTACATTCATATTTCTGGAGAATCTTAATCAGTGAATGTAAGTTTCATTCGGATCATGAAAAACCCCTTTTGATGTCTCATTGGGCGCATAAGACTCTTCCAAGAAACCACATCCTTTAAACACATTTGACTTTTTTCACACACTTTTTTCCATGTCCATATTTTGATGTAATGATACTAAAATAAGTCTTTTGAAAAAGATTCCAAACCTCTTTCGATATTGTTCTCAACTACCTTTTCCAAAAACAAATTTCTCCATTTTCCAATTTTTGGACCCAAAAATTTGGTAAACACTCGGAAAAGATACCACTTTTGATACTATTGTCTGCCAAAACTATAAGCTCTATTTTACTATAATCTCAATGATCTTACATGAGAGTATTGAAAATAAATCCAATCCAAACACCATTTACAGCAATGAAAATCCTTGGTTCCAATAATATATTGGTCCCACCCATTTCATAAAAAAATCATTCATACATGTGTGACAAGATAATAAAACATTCATCATATCATGACCCATAAAAAGAAATAAGATTTATATACATAAAATCATTACCCAAGAAATGAAATGGGTATCATTAATATTTAATAACATCCTAAAATATTGAAAATATATTGGTTTAATATCCATTACATCAAAGAATAACAATTGAAAAGAAGTGGGTTTCAAAATTGTATAACATGTGGAAGAGAAATAGGTGTGGTAAGTATTATTCCTTCAAAACATAAACCATTCAAGAAATAATATGAATGGAACCTTTTTATTCTTTTCTATCAGTTCTTTACTATCATTAATTGAATTCTTCTTAGATATAGAATAACATTGAAATATATTTTGAAAACATTTCATGAGTGAAATATCATTTCTTCATTGAAAAAATGCTCTTTAAAACATTAATCTTTTTGAAAACCATTTCATTTGAAAATAATTTAAAAGCACATGAATAAGGATTGACATTTTTTTAAAAAAATTTTTCCATGAAAACTAATTAAATTTTCTTGGAAACATTTTAAAAACTATTCTCATTGGAAACATATAAAAGAATATTCAAAACATTTAAAAAATATTTTATTTGAAAATAGATTTCAAAACTTATAATGGAAGATTTTAAAACAATAAAAAATTTAAAATACCCTTTTCTTGAAAATTATCTTCAACGATCATTTTAAAACATTTTTTAAAACATTTTTTTGAAAACCCAGTTTTTGTATCAAGACATATTTTCTACCGAAGAGAGAAATACGATAATATTTTCTTAAAACAAATTTCTTAATTATCATAAGTACTTAAGAGTAGGAAAATTGTATAAATAAATGGATATTTCTTGAAAAATTAGAAGAGAAGAAATATCATTATTGTTTTATAGATATGGATCATAATATTTCATCAAAATAAGTATAATCATTAACAATCTCGAAAAGCAACGAGATTGTTTCAATATACTCTTACTACTTTGTTACGTGGGATCGTACTCATTATGTTTGAAAATAAAATTAAATGAAGCCTAAAATATCATGAAAGTAAAAAATTTAATTATATACATTTCAATTGGAAACATATAAACCTTATTAAATAACATAGGTTCATAACCAAACAAGTTGCTCAAAGAAGGTAATTTGATACACAACTAATTTACCAATTTGGTAACTTTTGAAAAATTAACCCCATGAAACGGAGATAAATGAATGGATATTTAAATACCATAAATTTAATTATATGAATAATATAATACTTCCTTGGTTAGTATACATACCACACAAAAGGAATCAGTGGTGAATAAAGCATGTATCTAATGGAAAAACCGAGATAAATCCCCTTACCTTGCGTCTTGACTCTAGTCGTACCTATTAAAAACACCTGTATAATAGATATAAATTAATTAAACATATTATAAAGAACACTGTCATTATATCTGATACCATACATGGTTTTATTGTGACATTATATTACCCTCTTGTTAACCATCCTATGTTATGGTTTCACTTTGGGTAATATTCGATTTGTTCATCATATGTGTATTAATTTGTTATTAAAACGGTACTGTTACATCACAATTTCCATAACTTACACCATGATATAAATATAATTTATATTAAGTGTATTTTTATTATAATTATCTTTATAATATTGATGTATGGAATGGAATATAGTATTCATGGAAACGGTAGGTCATAAAAATGAATGAACATTGTTTCCATTTTTATTATCGTATTGAAAGAAAGAATGAAAATAAAATATATGTATATATGTATATTATATCATTAATTTATAATTATAATGATATATATATCATATATTTCCACTAAACCAATCCTTCATAAATTTCTCGTAGTTTTTGAATGAATCACATTTCTTTGAGGGGGCGGTAGTCCACACTTCCTCAAACGGAATTATCGTATTTACACCAAATGGAAAGTAAAAAAACATTTGTGCTATAAAAGGAATACATAATCATTAATTCATAATAGATATAAAACATTACATATATAAACCTAGTTTCTATTATAATGTTCACCATGAGATGTGGTAAAGGAAAAATGAACAATCATCAATTTGTGGGGCGGTAGATTGATGTAAACATAAACAGTATGTATATTATGCATTAGATGGAGGTGTGTGTAATTTTAGGTTAAAAAATTAGAATAAAAACATACTAGTATATTTAGGATACCTTGTTTTCACACTATCATGGAATAAAGATATTGGAGGGGTTATAGAAGGAAAATCAATGAAAGGTGCTTAAGAGAAGGTGTTACCTCTTAATCAAGTAAATCCTTTTAGTTTGTGAAAAAAGGATCCCTTGTAAGAATGTATGTGAAAATTTAGGCTTAAACTAATAATTTAGGGATGCTTTGATAATATTTTGGTAGAGTTTTGATGATCCAATGTGGATTTAGAGGTGTGATGAAGGGGTAGAGTTATTTATTTTTTATAGTGGATGAGGAGTGGTAGTGGTGTAGATACCAAAAGGTATTCAATAATGGGTGGTCTCTTATACATAATGTTCCTCAAAAATGGAAAAAAATTGATTAATGTGAATTTCTGTTCTAACCAAATCTAGACCACACAAACATATTTTTGACACTCCTTTTCTTCATAGAGTCTAATGACTGAAAAAGGGAAATACCTTAGTCCAAAGTTATTCATCCTTTGAAGAAACATAAAAAAATTAACAAAGGAATGAACAAGGATTTCTTCAAACTTGAGTGATGCAAGTTTCATCAGGGTCAGGCAATTATACTTGCGCGCCACATATTGGTAAATAAGGTGACATGTGCGCCCTATCTGATTTTCGCCCGGGGTCTTCCCTGGCCTAAAAATACCCCTTGTGGGCCCCCCATTTCGGGGACGACAAATTACAGAACTCATATTCGAGCTCCTAGGGCCCTAGTCTCTTCTGGAAGTCTTCCGAACACTTCTAAGGAAATTTCCTACCATCAATGGAAGATCTAAATAGGGGAAAGACGGCCAAAGTGTTGAAATTCATCAACACCTGTGCGCCTAGGTGTTTAAACCCTTAAGGGAAGTAACACACTTGCGCGCCACCTTATCCCTTCACCAGAACTTGCACGCCACTCTTTTTGAATCCCATAGGGATAATACTAAGGTCTTGAGCCAAGAATCGCCTAAGTATTATCCTATGGGTTGACCGTCGTGCAGGTACCTATGTGTTGCGCAGGTATACCTGCGCGACTAGGACCAACGCACCCATGCAGGACCTACACGCCTACTTCTTTTTGGGTGCCCCTCCTGCCTATTCACCTATTTTATTCAAATCCAACTCTCCTCTTCAAGATTTAGCCTTCAGAACCCTCTTCAGAGTTATTTATGGCATGATTCTTGGGTTGGGTTCCATATCTAAAAAGAAATTCTGTGGAACATCTCTCAAAACCTAGTGATTTACATATCTTTATGTCACTAAGGTTATAGATTTCATGTATTAAACCTCATCCATTAAGATGAGAGGATCTTTAACATGGGACTCCTTTTAAAGAGTAACCCCCAGTCCATGTTCTCTTAACCTGGGCATCCTTCTTAGGAGTAATCCTCAAGTCCCCTAACCTAGGCTACTTTTTTAAGAGTAATCCCCAGTCTTTAAATTCCCAAATAAGGGCATCCTCCTTAGGAGTAAGCCCCTATCGTAATTTTTCATAACCTGGGCCTCCTTCTTAGGATTAAGCCCCAGTCATAATTCGCCTTAACCTTGGCCTCCTTCTTATTAATAAGCCCCAGTTCTCAATTCCCTTTTACCTGGGCCTCGTTTTTAGGAATAAGCCCCAGTTCTCAAGTCCCTTTAACCTGGGCCTCATTCTCTGAAATAATCCCTAGTCATATTTTTTCTTCACCAGTCCTAATTTCTTTTGATTTGGGAATCCTCCATAAGAGTAAATCCCAAAGTCCCCTCCTAATTTGGGAATCTTCTTCAAGAGTAATCCCCAAGTTAGAGTATCCAAATCTCTATAAAATCACATATACCTTTATGAACCCTGTTCCTGAACTTCTTCTCTGAAATAAGTGCCGATCTCTATCTATTTGGGTGTTCATAAATACAAAAGCCCCACATCATGTCTTAGGATTTCATATTTCATGGAACAATTGTCTAGTTTTACCAATACCTCTTGTTTCTCACTCCGAGCATGACTCACATGAGATTACAGTGTAAAAGTAATTATGACATCTTTCTTTGAGCCATCAGTCATGCTTAAAACTCATACTTATTTACACAAACTACGTGGGTTCTGATTACTTTTCTAAAACAAAGGATATGTAGGTATCCCATCTGCGGGTACGATCCCAACTCTGAAATAATCTTTGTCCTTCTGAATGACAATAAACTACAAGTTCCCCACTGAGTGGCTTTAAAACTGGTATGGTTATCATAATGACCAAGAGATTTCTATATAATGTGTCAAAGTATTCCATTGACTAAGAATCTCTAAACAAATAAAAATGACTATATATCGATGAAGAACCTCGAATACATATAAAAGATTCTCTAAATCTCTTACATACTAATCATTGATTTTCAGATCTAAAGGAAATTTCATTTTACATACTTATAAATTTAATAAGGATTCATGAACATAATTTAAATATATAAATAGAGTCCTAGAGTAGACAATAATTCCCCTCAAAAAGGTGTGATGATTCTCACCTTCCATCCTCTCGACAATTGCAAATTCTTAAGCTTCATCAGTTCACCACAAATGAGCACTTACCTTTGGAAAGTAGGTCCAAATGGAAATAAAATAATTGGATGTTTCCAGTTCTACGGAAAACCCCTTTAAAAACCTATTGGAATGTTTTAACCTTAAAAGATTCTCTAAATATCCTAAATACTAATAATTTATTGTCATATCTAAAGCAAATATCATTTTTCATAGTTGGTAATTTAATAAGGATTCATGAACATAACATAAATCTATAAAGAGAGTCCCAGAGTAGACAATAATTCCTCTAAAAAAGGTGTGATGAGTCCGAACTCCCATCCTCTCGACTAATAAAAATTCTTAAGCCTCATCAGTTCACAACAAATGAGCACCTACCTTTGGAAAGTAGGTCTAAATGTATATAGAATAATTGGATGTTTCTGGTTCTACGAACTAACCCGTTAGAAACCGCTTGGAATGGTTGAACCTTAAATCAATGAGGTCATACCCAATTCACGAGGAAACAAAAAATGGTGAACCCAATGTGAATCCTTAAGCAAGTTAAAATGATGTTTTACTTATTTGTTAGGCCCCTATATAATCTCAATTAAAGGGCCAAGAAAACAGTCAATAACATATGTTCTCATCCAAAGGATGTACTGACCGGACATATCCTGATTACGTTTTTTATATCAAACATACACTCTTTTCCAAGATCTTATCCGTCACAGAAATGGATTCTCTTATGTTCACACCTGTGAATACCTCTGCTGTGAATGCCTCTGATGCTACTCCTACTAGATCATTGTCCTCTCTAAGGACAACATCACCTACTCAGCGTCTTCAACGTTGGGTATCAAATTTTCTGGTTAAAGAATACCATCAAAATAGTACTATTATTACTCTCGTTGCCACTCGACATTCCCTCCAAGTCAATAATGCACCCTGGTCATCAGGATATCGACGACCAGTGATCAAGAAGCAGGTGGTGCCAACCACAATCTCTAACCGTTTTGGGTCGTTATCCATGGAACACAATCAGCAGTTCCTCCCATATGATGGAGAGGTGAATGAGCAGGTCCCCCAGGGCCTTAATTCAAAGAGACAAGAGTCCTTCCCGAGGTCCCCCATCAACAATCGCTGCCAGACTCGTGTGATAGTGAGCCCTCAACATGATGAGGGTGTCGTCTCCAGGCGTTCGGCTCAGGTTCTTCGAACCCGAGCAGGCAAGACAAACCACAAGAGGTGATGACTGGTCAACAATGAGCAGGTTCTTATCTCTTCCATTTGCGGAAAAGTCCACCATCCTAACTTGGTGGAAAGAAACGAGAGGGACCACACAACTGTCCATTTTAATTCTGCTGTTCAGCAGACTCGTCTAGTAGTAGCACGCCAATCCCGCCAGGAAATTCTGGCGGAGTACTATAGACAGAAACATACACGTGTTTATAAATCATCAGCTAGTCAGCAGGCTCGTCCGACTACATATGATGAATCCCGCCAACCCAATGTGTTGAAAACTAGTAAACATGCACATACACCTACTTATAGAAATCAATCCTGCCAACGTCCTCGTCTATTAGTATTGATGGAAGTTCATTAACCACGTTCGGTGGAGTGCAATCAGCAGGCACATACACATGCTAGTATTGATCAAGCCTACCAATAGTATCGTTTGCTAGCACCATGAGAAGTCAATTGGAATGCTCCAATGAAAAATAGGAGGCATACTCAACTCTCTTCCCCCACACATGAGTACTTTCAGAATTCACTTACAGGAAAAGGAGGACAGGGGCAGGAATACACACCTACTCCATGTACGGAATGGACCTATTTCCCCATTCCGGCAGCTTAATTCATCAAGCATATTTTGTCAATGGTGAAAGAATAGAAGAAAATACCTACTCATATTCTGGATGCCTATCAGGATATTATAACAGCTTCAGTAGCATCACTGGGAAATAAATGAAAATCTATCCCTACTAGTTGAGTGACACATCAACATATCACTCCAAAACAGACACACACCTCTGTTCCAGTCCAGGAGGGTTATGGGGAATACTCCCCCATATATACGGACAAAAACGTTAGGCACATACACCAAATTTGAGTGGAGATAATCAGCCTAATGTGATCATTTTTCCTGAGCAGGAACATAAAGTTGCCCATAAATACCACTTTTGTCAACAAGTCTTTCCTAAAGTAAGTAAGAACGAATCTAAGAAGATGACCCACCCAACACAGTCAATAAATCAAGTGGAATTATGTAATAAGGCCTTGCTCGATGCTAGAGTTCATGAAGCCCTCAGACAATTATCTGTTGGAATTCAAGATTATGCTCCCTCATTTCCCAAATAGTGGGAACATTAATTCTGAAGGTCTTTATCAGATACATCTTCATGAAGTCTTTCTTCATGACAGTTCGGTCTATCTCAAAGTTTCATCTTTTAATGAGAGCCACAAGAACCCTCTGTGTGGCCAGAAGACCAAGGAGAAAAATGTATCATCTTTTTCTGTAACCCACCATGGTGGTCCTCCCCATGATGATGAATTTAGCTGAAAAAGTCCTCTCCGCAGTAATAATTCACATTGCCTGGAAAATGCTCCAATGGAAAATGTACTGACAAGAAATCCCTCTTATCTTGAGGCACTTGAAAATGTGAGGCCAATCACATCGGATTCCTTACCACTAGTAGGTGAAATACTTTCTCAATCAGAAGATAGCCCAGGTTATAGGTCATTCACTGAACCACCCCTCAGTCGTTCATCTTTAAGTTTGATTAATGAATTCTCTACCAATCTTGTTGAATCTTATGAAGCAACAACGAAGCACCAGCTCTAGTCTAATCAGGCAGAATAATCTTCATCAAATGATAAATAAGAAGTGTTGAATATGATAACATAGCTAGAAAAAGGTGACGTACCACTCATGTTTTGGCCTCTGGCTGACTCTTAGTATGACATTCCAAAAATGTTGACGGAAGGTGTAATTCATGATATTCGTCTCAATATATGGAAAACTCTTTGTCAATTAAAAAATAAAATATTATCTTATGATGAATCTGAAAATCATGTTAAGATAATAGAAGGGTTACAACACCAAATTGATTTGGCCTCTCTGTTAGTTTCTCGATATCCGAAGGCTGAAAAGCAGCAGAGAGCCCTTCATCGTTCATGCCTTAGCACACTAAAAAGATTACACCAGTTAATTGCCAATTCTCCATCTGGTATTCATATCAGGGAATGAGGTGTTCATGGAGCACTACATTTCACTATAATCTCCAGTCATCAAATCCCGTCAAAAATGGTCTAATGCAATGTTATTGCCCATGGACGACCACATCCAATTGGATTTATTTGTAATCAAATGCTTTCCCAAGAACAAGCCCCAATTAGTTCTTCTCAAAGTCAAGAATACAGAGAACAAGTTGTTGAATTAATCCTGCATCAAGAAAACGAGAATATTGAACAAGCTTCTCATTTAGAGAAAGCACATCACCAAGTGACAGAAGTGTCATAAATCATCCAGCATTCATTTGAGCCATGTGATAAAAGTGGATGAAATTTGATGCATCCAGCCAATTTCTGGAATAAAGTCCACAAGATCAGGAGAGCTTTCAAGAAATTCTCATATATAGCATCTCAAGAACGAACCTAGCTTGCCAGACCGGGGACTCATTTAACTCAACCCTCAGAATCAACAAATAGGATTTGAGAGGTTGATCAGGAACAACAGGAACAAACCCAGTCCACCAGACTGGGGACTTTTTCAAATCAACAATCTTTTCCTCAGAGAAAGTCAGTATTCTCTCGATTAGGAAAGAAGCCCCAAGTGGAACGAAGAGCCAAATTATAATGATATTCCCTCTAAATTATTCTTCGTCAAGAAGTTTCTGAGGTATCAAATCAACAAAAGGAAATATCTCATCATGTACATGGAAGAAGAAAATATCGCAGAAATTCTAATAGAATGGATGAAATGCGTTATACATCAATTAATGTCATCAATGTTGTTTTTGTTGATCCTCCAGAACATGAGGCCCACTCTGAGGGATTAGATGAAGTGGTTACTACTCCAGAAGTTGTATGCATGGACACAAATGAAGAAGGTGTGCATACACGAAATCAAAGGCTTACCAGAATCTGGGTATTCCTTCAAATAACCAGCTTCCCCCTCTCTGAAAGGAGACAAAAAAATGGAAAGGAAAGAATCTGGTTACATATCCTTCCTCTATAGAAGGCCAATCACTCTCACTATAGCGATGATTCGCACAACAAGAGGAAGAAATAAAGGAATTGAGGAGGTTGAATGTATAACTACTTCACGGTAGTCTTCCTCCTAAGCGTGCTGGAGTCAGTCAGCCAAGGGAATTTGTTTCAGCCACTGATATGGATAAAGAATATCCTCCATTATCAGTACACCCTAAAAGGTCTAATCCTATGGGTTAGGTGCAACATCAACTGGTGGTGTTGTCATCAATTGCAGTACCAGCCACCACATCTGTCCAAGCTCCAGTTATTGCACCTACTTAGGTCCAAGCACAGTTGGATGTTTCTAAAAAGTTAATAACTACTATTGAGTCATTAACAGCTCAGTTGGAATCTATGGAGGGAAAACATGGTCAAATTCAACCAAAAAAGGGAGCTTACCCTGAATGGGTTGATGCAATTCCTCCCCCATCAAATTTTTCAAGTACCACATTCGCAATCTTTAATGGTTCGGGAGACCCAGAGCAACACTTAACACATTTTGTTTCATGTTGTGATCCTATGATGGGAACCCCTCAGCAACAAGAAGCAGTTAAGCTCAGGTCTTTTGTACAGCCATTACAAGGACTTTCTTTGTCTGGTACAAAGGCTTTCAATCCTTGTCAATTACCGGATGAGATGAAATCCGCCAACAATTTCTTCTTCAATTCAGCTCAACTTTTCCAAAGACAACAGATTTTGATCGTATAAATTTTAAGCAATGTTAAAATGAAAGGGTTTCAGATTTTATTGCTCACTAGAAGGGATTAACAAATTCCCTAAGCTCAGCACTCCCTCAAGAGGAATGTTTTGCAATATGTGTGGAAAATTTTAGTGATGCATTTCTCCCTATTGATCCCTATGAAATACATAGTAGGGTTTTGAGACCTTACTTCGAGTTCTCAGAAGATTCAAGACTCTCTTATGAAGACTAAGTATAAAACTAATGTAATTCCATCATCTCCAGGAATGAGAATGGGTAAAGTAGATACTGCTATAGTTACACTTAAACAAGCACTTGCACCTGCTTCTACTTAAAAAAATTAATCTTATTGAAGGTCTCCACCTCTTGAGCATCAAAAACCGAGGCCGTTTCGTCAAGATTATCAGAGAGGTAAAGGACAGAATCAAATTGAGGATCTGAAGAGCAATGTTTAATCATTTCAATATGAACAATTTCTTGGGTACTTTATTTCGGCTCTAGAGAATAATTTGGTTCAATTTCCAAGTCCGAAGAGGCCAAACAAGGAAGGAGACGAATATCTTCGCAACTATTGCGCATTTCATCAGATGTTGGGACATCCCATTAAGGAGTGTTTTTTCTTCAAAGACCTCCTGCAAAAAATGGTGGACTCGGGACAAGTCAAATTGAACGGTTCTTCAGCTCAGGTAGACTGTGTTACTGCTACAAATACAGAGGAAGATGGCAAGTGGAAGGAATTCAAAAACAAAAAATGCGCAGAAATATAATGATTGTATGGTCAGAAAAACGTTCAATCGAAATCATGCCATACTGAAAACACAATTGAAGAAACCAATTGTGCCTTCTGATATGAATGCCACAGGAATTCCCCCTTCATCAGAGGGAAAATCCTCAAAGAAACAACATAATTCAATGAAATAGGAACAATCAGAAGAAGATGAGATTGTGTAAAAGCACATGTTGTCTTTGACTATTGAAGATTTTATGCCATCTAATTTGAAGACACAGGAACCATCCAACCAAACAGAACAACCTAAACTGGCTAATCAGGCAGAGTCTTCATCAGATGAAGAGTTGATCTTTGGTTCTGTTAATATGATTCACTTAAGAGATCCTTATGCCAATCATAGTTTCGAGATCGATGAGCCTGAATTCCCAGTATCAAATAGAGGAATTAGAGGCAGTTCCAGAGGTTTGGGATACAGAGGAAGACATGGATATCCCAGAAGCCACTATTCCAATTCTACCCCTACCAGAACTGTGTTTGCAGTAGAAACTCATGGAAGATCCCTTCAGCGGGATCCATAAGAACAAGCAATTTCTTCCACATATAGCAGATTCAGTCCTGGTACAATTACTCTGGAGGATCAGTTAGAGGTTCCACCTTATTCCTCTCAGCATGTAAATAGACCTAATCGTTCTAATCTTCCAAATACAAGAGTATTTACAACTCCTACCCTGATACTTAAAGCATATACATCCAAAGCATCAACTTCTAAGGCACCTGTGAAACCACATGTTCCTGTTAGGAAACGCAGACCTTTGGAGAAAAAGTATGATGTATTGAAACACATGGCCCAATTACCGTCCAAGTTATCAATTTTGGATGCCTTGAATTTATTAAAGGATCTTCGGGAGGCACTTATTTTGGCTTTGTCAAGTCCCCAGGAGTTTGAAACTGAAATTGTTGCAGCTAAAGTCTACCATGTAGAGAATAATCCTGCAGAATGTCATGCAGTGGTATATTTCACAGATGAAGATGAAGATGATGTCATGCATGGACATAATAGACCTTTGTACTTATCTGGAAAGGTCAATCATGTATACATTCGAATATCTTTCATTGGTAATGGTTCAGGATTCAACCTCATCCCCATTCATACACTTCATCGATTGGGCCTCACGAAATCTGATTTATCTCCTTCTACTTTGATGTTGCAAGGGTATAATAAAAATGAACAAGAACCACTAGGCGAGATTAAACTCAAAACTCAGTTTGGAGACCTTGTATCCAATTTAGATTTCATGGTTGTTGATCATGATACATGCTTCAATATTTTTCTTTGAAGACCTTGGCTATAAGAACATGCATCTATCCCTTCATCATACCATCAATGTCTCAAATATTGTTTCCGTGGTCAAATTAGGACATTTTATGGTGATAATGCCCCATTAAAGGAATGTGAATCTCAATAAATTGAGGAGGAATTCTATCACATGAATGGTAAGGAGAAATCCACAACAAGGGAGGTTACCAAGGTTAATGCTCCATTTGGTTTGGATAAGATTCTAGTAAATCCATTTACACATGTGAGTACAGATTATGCATTGTCTATCAGTCAAATTGAAAGGATAGACCCAAATCAAAATACTCTTATGGAAACTTCCAAAATGTCAATTATGGAAATCAAGCCAGACATCATGGGAGAAATTGGTGACTCACCAAGCAATGATGAAAGCTCAAATGGAGATGTATTCATTTAATTCGCTGAAATCTAGAAAGTCTATACTTCAACAACTAGGTCAGAAGAAGTTATAGCAATGTCAGTGGTGAATGATGATGTCGATTCTCAGTCCATGATCTCCTCTTTATTACCCAAGGAAGACCCTTCATCATCAATAGGGTCAAAAATGGAAGCCTCTTCTTCAAGATGTTAAAATTTTAACATCTCTCTTAGTCATGGAAAATCTGCTTCATCATCTACTATGCAAGTAGAAACAGAAGAAATAACACATGTTGAATAAGAAGAGGAGGATCTTAGAGACGCTTATCCATATTTTCAAGAGGGTATCTCTACCACTGTGGATGAACTCCGTGAAATAAATTTGGGTACAAAAGAATATCCACATCCCACATTAATTCGAGCGGCCATGACTCTTGAAGAGAAATAAATGTGTATTTCATTTTTGAAGAAAAATAGAGATATATTTTCTTGGAACTATACAAAAATGCTAGGCCTTGATCCTGATGTTGTTACTCGTCATTTGGGCTTCCCAGAAGAACATCGAGGATTTAAGGAAGCCGTTAGAAGAACACACCCAACATATGCTTCCAAAATTGAAGCTGAAGTGGATAATCTTATCAAAGATAACTTCATCATAGAAGTTCAATATCCCAAATGGTTGGATAATATTGACCCTGTCAAAAAGAATAACGGTCAAATTAGAGTTTTCTTTGATTTAAGAGATCTTAATTGGCATTGTTCTAAGGATGATTTTCCAATTATGATCACAGAATTATTAATTGATGTTACAGATGGCTATGAAGCACTTTCCTTAATGGATGGATATTCCAGGTATAATGAAATCCAAATGGCTCTAGAAGATGAAAAATCTACAGCTTTCAGAGCCCCTCAGGGTGTGTTTTGCTATCGGGTAATGCCCTTTGGCCTAAAGAATGCGGGCGCAACATATTAGTGTTTCATGCATCGTATCTTCAAACCATTTTTAGGTAAGTTTGTTGAATTTTATGTGGATGATTTTGTGGTTAAATCTTGGAAACATTCTAATCACTTGGCTGATTTGGAATTCATATTCCATAAACTTTGACAACACAATTTGAATATGAGCCCCTTAAAATATTCTTTTGGGGTAACCTTATGAAAATTTCTCATCATTCTTGTATTCCATCATGGTATCAAAGTCGATCCTAAGAAGACAATGTCAATCCTTGGAATTTCACCTCCTCGAAATTTGAAATAATTGAGAGGACTTCAAGGACACTTAGCCTAAATTCGGTGTTTCATCGCCAATTTGGCAGGAAAAAGTTTACCCTTCACCAAATTGATGAATAAGGGAGTCACATACCAGTGGACTGAATAATGTCATGAAACATTCAATGTTCTCAAGAAGTATCTCTTGAGTCCACCGGTATTAATGCCACATGTTGAAGGAAGTCCACTTATCCACTATACGACATCTTTAGAGAGATCATTGGGTGCCTTCCTTGCCCAGATAAATGATGATGGGAATGAAAATAACCTCTACTATCTTAGTCAAACTATGCATGAAGCAGAAACCCAATATTCAAGTATTGAGAATTGCTACCTAGAATTAATCTTTGCAGTTCAGAAGTTGAAACACTACCTGAAACATCAAGAAGTCCAATTGGTATCTCACAATAACCTGCTTAAATTCATCCGTAGTCGTCCAATTCTTACAGGACGTCTGGAAAGGTGGGCAGTTATTTTTTAGCAATTTGATATCCAGTATGTGTCTCAAAAGGCAATAAAGGGCCAAGATCTGGATGATTTCCTTGATGAAAACCCTTCAGTTGAAGATACATCTTCCGATATTGAACTTCCTAATGAAGAAGTCTTTTTATTCATGATAATCTTCATACACGGGAAATGAACTTTGATGGTGCTTCCAGAAGTCCAACAGGGAAGTAATGGAGGATCCTAAATTCAACATAGTTGGGTTAGGAATTGTGCTCATTTCCCCAGAAAAGGCAGTGCTACCTTATTCCTTATTATGGGAACGAGGTACCAACAATGAAGAAGAATACCAAGCTCCCATCATAGGGTTGGAGTTGGCACTTCACGTACAAGTGAATCACTTAAAGGGGAAAAGTGATTCAGACCTGGTAATCAAACACGTCAGTGGGGATTACACCACTAGAAAAGAAGAGATAATCCCTTTGTATGATTACCCTAGATAGTTAATGAAGGAATTTCCTATGGAACCGAAATTTGCTTATGCCACGCGATCACAAAATGCCCATGCTGACGCACTAGCTAATATAGCCACAACCCTGGTAGATCCAAATCGGGACGAGACAATCATCAGTATTTCCCACTGTCATACAATTTCACCTTATGTTCAAACCAGAAAAGAGTAAATCAATGAAATTAGTCCCATCTCTGAACCATATTGTCATACTACGGGATGGATGATACCTATCAGGGAATAACTTCAAAATGGAACACTTCCACCTAATATAGCCGAGAAAAAACAAATCTAGTGACGTGTGGTCAATTTTACTCTTTATGATAGCCAGATCACGTAGAGAAAATTCTCTACAAGCATGGTTTTGATGGATTTATCTTCAGATGCATTGATGGTGAATAGACAATGGCTGTCAAGAAAGAAGTGCATGCAGGATTCTGTGGTGCCCACCAGTCTCGACATAGACTATCTGATCAAATTCAAAGGCTGGGATACATTTGACCTTCAATGATACAAGATTGTGTTTATTTCACAAAGAAGTTTCATTCATTCCATGTACATGAAAAATTAATTCATCAACCCCTGGAGTTACTTCATACAGCTAAATACTCGTGGCCATTTGCCACATGGGGAATTGATGTGGTGGGACCTTACCCTTCAGGTACAGCGAAGAAGTTTAAGTGTATTCTTACTGCTACTGGCTTCTTTTCCAAATGGGATGAGGAAATACCTCTCAAGAAAGTTAGTTCTAAAACCATTGTTAGCTTCATCAAGTTTAACATCATTACCGGATTTGGTGTCCCTCATTCAATATTGACGGACAATGGAACCAAATTCTGTTCATCCTAAGTAAAGAGGTTGTATCAAGAATACAACATCAAATCCCATCATTAATCTCGGTATCTTGAAGTATCCAATGTCTAGATAGAATCATTCTACAAGACCCTTTCAAACATACTGTAAAAGATGGTTGATAAAGATAAGAAATCATGGGCTAATAAACACTTCCATGCTTTATGGGCTTATCGAACCACGACCCGCATTGCAACGCGGTCAACTTCATATTCATTAGTATATGGAATGGAAGTAGTCTTTCCCATTGATGTTCAATTACCCTCGCTTAGATTAGCCATTTTTGATGAGTCATCTACAGATGAACAATCTCAAAATTGATTGGAGGAATTGGAACGATTAGACGAGAAAATATTTTTCACCCTGCACCACTTGGAAGTCTATTAGAATCGAATAGCACGAGCATTCAACAAAAAAGTTCATTTTCATTCATTCATTCAGGGAGAATTGGTATTGTTTCTCAGAACTCCAATGATACCTGGAAAGAAACCTCCCAAGCTTGAGCCAAAATGGGAAGGGCCTTACTCAATACATAAGGTCTACACCAATGGAGCATATTCTTTAATCTCAATGGATGGAGAACTCGTCACGACTCCAACAAATTCCATATTCTTGAAGAAGTATTTTGTGTAACAAAAATAATTATTGTCCAACATAACGTTAAACTGTGTTGTCCTTTCTTCAAGGCTTTAAACAACATATTCCCATAGGTCCAGCAGGATGTTAAACTACACCATTGTCGGTCTATGCATATGACCTTAAACTATTCTCAACATTCATCTAACATGATGTTAAACTGTGAAAGAGTCCCTAATACGTCCCACATGACGTTAAACTATGTCTTCTTTTACCATTACTGCATGACATTAAACTACACAATCCCCCTTCCATCCAACATGACGTTAAACTGTGTTGTCCCCATCGTCCTAGCTACATGACGCTAAACTGTATAGAAGTCCCTTAATACGTCCTACATGACATTATACTATGAATTGTTAAGGTTTTTTCTACCTCTTATTTCTCACACAGAGTATGACTCATGTGGGCTTAGGGTAAACTTCAACAATAACACCCTCTATTGGCCTCTATCCATGTGTAAGTCCCAACACCATTTTTAATATCATTGTTCTCAAAAACAACATGATCACCAATTCATTATTCAATTGAACTATGCGGAATTTGATCCTTGCCTTCTAGGCTGGGTACGTAGGCAACATCCCGAGGTTCAAGACCAAAATAAATATCTTCACACCCATTCACCTCCATCTCATTCGATGTTGATTTGTGAAGCCACCCCCAGAATCAATATCATTACATTGGTTCACTCTCATCCCACATGACGCTAAACTGTATTTCAAGAAATACATGCATCTTGATTCCCATCCTTATGGGATACTTAGGAACATTCGAGCGTCCCTCGAATCTAGATCCATGTCTTTGGGCGTAACCCCAAATTTCAATTTATGTCCCTTGGCTGAAAATTACCCCTTGTTCCGAGATCTATAACCCTAAACTCAGATCTCCAACACTCTCATCCCACATGACATTAAACTGTATTTAAAGAACTTTGTATAACATGATTCTCATCCTTATGGGATACGTAGGAACTTTCGAGCATCCCTCAAATCTAGCCCCAAGTCCTTGGGCCTAACCCCAAATTTTACTTTTAGTCCCCTGGCTGAAAAGACCCCTTATGGAAACACAAACTGTGTACTCCTTATAATGGTCCGAGCTCTATGACCCTAAACTATTACTTCCTATAATCTCGTCCCACTTGACGTTAAACTATATTTCAAGAACTATGTATGGCTTGATTCCAATCCTTATGGGATACGTAGTGAAGTCCAGCATCTCAATTCAGCACCCAGCCACAACATGATTATGGTTAGCATTGGTCTGTGTATTTCTACATGAATTGAACAAATTCCCATTTTTATGTGTCATAATCCTATCCTTAAAAATTTTCAGATCTCCATAACCCTTTTCTTGAATTCTGGTTACAAAATATCCAAAATTCTGAGAGTTCTTTTTCCTGACTATGCAGCACGTTCCCTTAGGTGGCCTTGCATAAACAGTCTACATAACAGACATGTCATCCAAAAGATACAATTATTTGACTATGAAGCCAATGCCCTTAGGTGGCCCTGTATAATTCAACCCCCTAACGGGTTTGTTAAATAATGGTAACTTCGTTATTAGGAAGAAAACCTCTTTTTTTCTTAGTTTTCTTAACAACAATATGTAGGGATCCGCAAAAATAACCATCCTTAACATATTTGTCCCATGTACTTTTTCATGATCTGAAAGTATTCAAGTCTATGGTTTATATTTCCCTTCCCTTCATATGGGTAAGACCTTCGTAGTAGTGACATTCATCCTATTATTAGACAATCATGATTATAAATATCCTCTCAATATTCAAGTACCTCTCTCTATACGACAAACTCTATGCTTTTGAAAATTTGTATCTCTAAAAACTTCCACCAGCTTTTTAGCAGTAGAAAAATAAATTTCTGAGAGTTCTTTTGCATGACTATGTTGCACATTCCCTTAGGCGTCCTTGCATAAGTAGTCTTCATAATAGACCTCTCAGCCAAAAGATTCTATTATTTGACAATGCAACCAACGCCCTTAAGAGGCCCTGCATAATTCGACCCCCTAACGGGTTTGTTAAATAATGGTAACTTCATTCTTGGGAACTACTTCTTATAATGACTTTTATCCCTTTTTCATTTCACCCCTCAGATTTTAAATTTCTTAAGTCATAGCTTACATATTTTCCCTCATACTTGAGTTTGGTAATATGTTTTCAGATAAATTTTCAAGGAATTGATTCAATTTTAATATATATGGTCAAAGCTAGTTCGACCTTAAACATTACCCTTTTTATGTCCGACGTGCATGAATTTAAACCACCCAAAAGAAAGGGAACTCTAAAAAAAGTCAAGTCCTAGCTCACTAAACATACATTTTGTATGATTTTAGGTAATATTGAGCAATGAAAAGATTCAAAATTTGTAGGGTTATTTATAATAATCCTAGAAAAATGAAACTATTCTTACTAGGCCCATTGGCTGAGGTAAAAATTTAAAGTAGGTAGAAAAAAATGCAGCCAATATGATTGAAGATGAAAGTATTCTTCATTGATGCATAGGAGTTAGAAGGACATCCACAGCTTGGAGTCTCTTCTCTTTTCCAAGAATTACAAAAGGCTGTCAACATAAATCTTCATTTGATTTACGACATCCCAAGGTTCATCAGCAATCACCTTATTCTCATGCACTCAACCATCTTCACTCTTTTAAGCATTATGAAGTTTTTTTATTGGAATATTCAATGGATTTTATACCATTCGTTTGAGATCCTTCCAGTGAATTATTATGTTGGTCAAGTTCCCCAGTAACAACATCTAATTGTTGATAAAGTTGCATCTACTGGACAACTTGCTCTTTGATCTAATGATTCTTCTCCTTTAACTTGACAGCATAATCAGCCTCAGCTCGGGATACCACAGCCTCAAATTCGCAGATATTGGCTGACAGCCCCACCCTGGTCAAATCTTGACGGTATCTCTACTCCTTCTCCCTCTTTAAGATGAATTGTTTCACCGCGGCATGGATCTTTTGATATCCAAAACTACCAAGTACCAAAATGAAGAACATGGATGACAGTCGAGGAATCTTCGATGAAATCTCTTCTAGAGGCACTTCAGAAATGATCTTCCATATGTTCTGCCATGCCTTGTGTCATGAAAATGGGAGTGCCTTTTGTATCTTCAGGTCTGATTCAACATCGCTATCACATGGGAGAATATAGTCTGGGATTAATTCACTTAGTGATGTTCCTTGTTCTGATCCTTCTCCCCTAACCCATGTTTCTTTAATTTCTATTCCTGTTGGGGTAGAGGATGAGGCTTCACCATCAGATATAGAAACTGAAATTTATGGCCCTACATAATCAATTGAAAGCATTGGTTAGTTTAAATGGATAACAAAAGTTGATTGGCTGTCTTGCAAATTAAGTACAGTCGCAAAAATTGTTATCTCTTACCCAATGGTAGTTCATCAGTAGGAGAAGACCCCTCCCTGTCTTTCCTAGCTTCAACAAGATTTTTAGGATGAATTTGAGGAATCTCTACTTGGTTCAGCTCTACTTGCACTAATATCTCTGCAATAGTAGGGTTTTCTTTACCCCCTTCAAGCATTGGAAGTTCAGTAGCTTTCTCAGATGGAACTTCATATTTGAACCAATCATGGTCAAAGATTTAATAAGAAGTTATTTTAACAGGATGAAGGATAAAACTCAAATCCAAAATCATCTAAATTACATGGTAATTTAACCTGATCTAAAAAATATTCAAAAGATGTTCCAAGTTCCATCATTTCATCAAATGTTATCCAATATTCATGGTTAGTCTCACCAGTGGGAGTATTCGATACATCTTCTTGGTGGCCCTCATTTTGTGGCCTCTGACCCCTGACAACATCTTCTGATAAAATAGCGACATCAGTTGCAATGGCTACCAAAACCTCTAGTGGAGGGGTTGAACCTAAAGTGTCATAGAATGGAAGTTAGTTGATGATTCATTCAACATTTTATGAATCATTTTTAAATTACCAGAAGCAGGCTCTTCTCTCCTTACAACATCAGCAGGAGGGATACTGGGAACAGATGTTGTCACTTCTCCAGGAGCAGCCAAGTCAGCCTGAACTTTTGATTGTTCACCAGTACCCTCCGTGATTCTCAAAGGAGGGTCAGTTCTCTCCCTCATAGGAGAAATTGAATAATCCCCTGCAATCCCAAGAAGAATGAGCAATCATTTCATGGGTTAAGAATCATGAATATCTGAAGGACTTACCACTACTGATGAAGTGTTTAACTGTGGACTCCCTCATTCGATGCTTTTGCTTCTTTGGCTTTTTGGGAGTGACGACATCATAATCTATAGGTATAGAAATTAGAGAATGAAAAGCCTTTTCTAACTCCTCCTCCCTGTCCTGATGGCCTGAAGATATCGCAACCGACTCGCACCTGCGTGATGCCAGCTGCGCGCTCAACACTTGCGTACCACAGTTCCTTGGTTTTCTCCTTTTCCCTCAGAGTCACATCCTCCTTCCTTTTGGATCCAACTCTGAGGGGGGACTTTTGTTGACGTTTCTTTTCATCACAGAGTATAATGACTGAAAAAGGTAAATACCTTAGTCCAAAGTGATTCATCCTTTGAAGAAACATAAAAAAATTGACAAAGGAATACACAAGTATTTCTTCACACATGGGTCGCAAAAGTCTCATCAAGGCCACGCAAGTATACATGCGTTCCACATATTGGGAGAGCAGGGGAGCTGTGTTCCCTATTTGATTTTCACCCGAGGTCTTCCCTGGCCTATAAATACCCCTTGTGGGCCCCCCATTTTGGGGACGGAAAAATTCTGAAACTCATATTCGAGCTCCTGGTGCCCTAGTCTCTTCTGGAAGTCTTCCAAACACTTTAAATGTAATTTATTACCTAGAATGGAAGATCTAAATAGGGGAAACAAGGGCTAAGTGTTGAAATTCATCAACACCTGCGCACCTAGTAGTTTAAAACCTTAAGGGAAGTAGACACACCTGCCCGCCACCTTATCCCTTCACCAGAACCTGCGCGCCTCTCTTTTGGAATCCCCTATGGATAATACTAAGGGCTTGATCCAAGCTTCTCCCAAGTATTATCCTATAGGTTGACTGTCGCACAAGTAATTATGTGTCGCGTAGGTAAACCTGCGTGACCAGGACCTACGCGCCCATGCAGGACCTACGCACCTACATATTTTTGGGTGCCCCTCCTGCCTATTCAACTATTTTATTCAAATCCATCTCTCCTCTTCAAGATTTATCCTTAAAAACCCTCTTCAAAGCCGTTTATGGCATGATTCTTGGGTTGGGTTCCTTATCTGAAAGGAATTCTGTGGAACATCTCTCAAAACCTAGTGATTTACATATCTTTATGCCCAATCCAAGTTCTCTTAACCCGGGAATCCTCCTTAGGAGTAATCCGTAAGTCCCGTAACATGGGCTTCCTTTTCAGGAGTAAGCCCCAGTCTTTAAATTCCAAAATTTGGGCATCCTCCTTAGGAGTAAGCCCCAATCATAATTTTTCTTAACCTGGGACTCCCTCTTAGGAATAAGACCCAGTCATAATTTCCCTTAACATGGGCCTACTTCTTATGAATAAGCCCCAGTTGTCAATTCCCCTTATCCTGGGCCTCTTTTTTAGGAATAATCCCCAGTTCTCAGGTCCCTTTAACCTGGGCCTCCTTCTCACGAATAAGCCACAGTCATAATTTCTCTTAACCAGTCTTAATTTCTTTTGATTTGGGAAACCTCATTAGGAGTAAAGCCCCAAGTACCCTCCTAATTTGGAAATATTCATTAGGAGTAAGCCCCATGTTAGAGTATCCAAATCTCCATAAAAGCAGAAATACCTTTATGGACCCTCTTCCCAGACTTCTTATCTGAAATAAGTCTCGATATCTATCTATTTGGGCATTCATACATACATAAGCCCCACATGATTTCTTATTATTGCATCTTTCATGGCACAATTGATTGGTTTAACCAATACCTCTTGTTTCCCACACCGAGTATAACTCACATGAGCTTAGAGTGTAGAAGTAATTATGAGATCTTTCTTTGCGCCGTCAATCATGCATAAACTGCTTACTTCCTTACTCAAACTACGTGGGTTCTGATTCCTTTTCTAAATAAAAGGATACGTAGGTAGCCCATCTACGAGTACGATCCCAACTATGAAATAATCTATGTCCTTCAGAATGACAATAAACTTCAAGTGCACCACTGACTGTCTTTAAAACCAGTATGGTTATCATAATGACCTAGAGATTTATATATAATGTGTCAAAGCATACCATTGACTAAGAATATTTAAACAAATAATGATTATTCTCTATTGATGAAGACCCTCGAATACTTATAAAAGATTCTCTAAATCTCATACATACTAATAATTGATTATCAAATCTAAAGGAAAGAACTTTTTTTCATAATTGGTAATTTAAAAAGGATTCACGAACATAACATAAATCTATAATGAGAGCCCCGGAGAAGAAAATAATTTCCCTCAAAAAGGTGGGATGAGTCCGAACTCCCATCCCCTCGACCAATACAAATTCTTAGGTCTCATCATTTCACAACAAATGAGAACCTACCTTTAGAAAGTAGGTCCAAATAGATATAGAATCATTGGATGTTTCTGATTCTATGAACAAACTCGTTAGAAACTTCTTGAAATGCTTGAACCTTAAATCAATCAGGTCATCCCCAATTCTATAAGAGACACATATGTTCATTTAAAAAATTTGGTACGTTAACTTCTAAGATTCCACAGTTTTATTATCTTGGTTTTTAATAAAGAATAAATATTTCTAATGATTGTAATTTAGAAATTAGGTCTAAAATAAAGTTAGATATATTATATAATATAAATCAAATTAATTTTAAATATTATACATTATTTAAAAAATAAAAATATCATTCGTTTTTAAAATATATTTTATAACAAGCGCATGTGACATGGAAAATAATACTTAAAACCAAACCGTGCTTATAATGTTTTTACAATTTATGGGTGAATATATTAATTATAAATGATAAATTTATCAATTTAAATAAAAATATTTAAGATTTTTTAAAACTTAAGAATAACTTGAAAGAATATAGTATTTTGATTCATTTTAAATCATTTCATAAAATATCATTTATTGTAATATAATAATAATGTCAAATTTGACCACATTTATTTAATTTTAATATTAAAATATCAAACTCTTAATTTAATTAAAATAAATTAAGGTTAATGATTTCCAATATGATATATTAGTATTTAAAAATATATAAAGAGAATAATTCAATCAATTCACTTCTCTTTTAATTTTTATATTATCATTTATTTTATGTAATGATTAACTAAATAATAATTATGTTGGTGTTTTGCAAGAATTTTAAGTAAGTAAGCTATTACTAAATTTTTTTGATAAATTATTATTATAATAATAACCCATTTATATATAAAAATGATATTTATAACTGAAAATATTATTTTGTGTACAGATCTCAATTTTTGATAATTATTAACAGAAAGGAGAGTTCCCTTTTTGTTGTTTTTCTTACCTAACATTTTATATTGGGCACTTCAATTTAATAATATCACAATAACCCATTAAATTAAAAAAAGGTTATATGTCATAATTATTGGAATCTAATGTCTTTTGGAAAAGTTTCCAGTTCATTTTGGTCTTTATGGACATGCTTTAGTCCTTGATTTAGCATAATCACACCTTAACCGTTGTGTTTAATTTTAATCACTTTCACTAATCATTTTTGATAAAAATTAAGTTGATCTTATTATATTAAAAAAGTCACACTAATTACAACCATTTTTGAATGTTTATCAAATTCAAATCACATATGTGGGAAAATTATGTTTAACACTAATCCCACAGACGTGGCGAGAATGTGGGTTTTTAATGTAGAAATGATCGAAAGTGAAATATGTTTTTATATCTAATTTAGACATAAGAATTATTCCAATGAGATAAATTGTAATAATATCTAGATAATTGATAAAATTTTACTTTGGAAACCAATTTAAAACATAATTTAGCACTAATAATTCTTGTACGAAAATGGTGTTTTTAACTAAATTGCAGTGTTTTTTACCATTCATTCAAAAATATAGTTTCTCAGAGAAATCCAAAAACAAAACCCGAAGATAGTTTAAACGATCTGAACTCAAAATTGATGTTCATTTAATCAAATTAAATTTATATTAGTGTCTAAAATTAATTTTAATATTGTTCGCAGAAGGTTATAAAAATCATTTTCTTTAAGAAAATATTATTTTAAAAAATATAAAAACTTTACGAAAAATTATATATTTCAATATAAAATTATTTTATTTATGTGAAACAATTATAAATAATATATTAAGAGTATTTATTAATATTAATATTAAAATTTTTAATTTCTAGGTTATAATTATCTCATTTAAATAATTATAATGACAAAATGATGTTTCATAGAAACTCAGTGTTGCATATAATGCACACAAAATTGGTGTTGCATGTAGCACAAGACAAGTTGGTTCTATGTTAAAATAATATTTTACTTAGTTAAATGAAAAAAAATCAATGAAACATAATTCATTAATATATTGAAAGGAAGTCATGAAATCTCAGGTTGTTGCATTCTAGCCCCCTTAAAATGAATTTCGTCCTCAAAATTCATCTTTGTGGTCAAAGGCTTAATACTTTAAGGTTTACTTCATAGAAACCCACATCGTAAAGATTAATACAAAATATTCCCTTAAAATGGAATTTCAAAATCATAATGGTTACCCAAAGTAACTCATAATGAGATTCTAATATAAGAGAACTTATGTGGGAAGTGAAAACATGGACATAGAAGAGAAATCATACCCCCATGTTCTGATAGAGATAGATAGAGAAAAAATGCAGGAGAAAGTTAACAATCAAAAATCCACAAATCATTGATTATGTAATGAACCATCTAATTCATTAGAAATAGAGGTATTCTGATAACATTTTTGGTTTCATAATAATTTTTCCTAATGTTAAATAATTTTCATGAAAAGATATACTTGCATGATTTCAGGCCAACTTCCCCATTTGTTGTTCCTTGATCCATTTCACCTCTTTCTCTAAAAAATGTTAATTTATCATTCCCGAAGCACTAACATATCTTGAGATCCATGATATTCCATTCCATATATCATTATTTATCATCAAAACAATGTTTTAATAATTGGTTGTAGAAAATTAATAAATCCACATGTGGTAATATAATACTTAATCAACACAATCATTAATCTAATTTTAAATTAATCTTTCCATAAATGATTAACCTTATAACCCTTCTAAAAGATAAAAATACAAACCTTTATAAAGAAGTCATAAAATAAAAATAATATTTATCCCCCATATATCACAATGTTTAACATGGTTTTCACATTCCAAACATGTATATACCATCATCATATATTTTCTTGAAACACGGTAATAACCTGAATTACAATTGACACTTTAGGAAACCCAACATAATTTTTTATTACAAAGGTTACATGATATATTCCTTAAATTAAATAAGTTGTAAAATTTATCTACGATGACATTGACTACTTTTTAAACAAATAAATAACCAAATACAGGGTAATCAGTTCTATCGAATTTACTTTATCCAAATCAATTATCATTTCACCCAAGAGAAACAAAATTTTCTCAATATCCTGATCACGTTAAGGGATACCATACCTTAATCAAAGTATAACTTTTCTAGGTCTTCATCAGCATGAAAAATATTATCTTCAATATTTAATTAAAACTTATACTGAAAATACTTATATAAATCATGATTACTAAAACATAATATTTGAATTCCAAAACATAAGTACTTCATTCATCCAACTTTAGTCTTAAACCATTACTCAGGTCTCTTCATACTATTCCATAATACATCTTTGTTGGAATATGAAATATGAATCATGTCTTAAGTTTCCCAACCTCAATATAATCATACTTCTTATGTTTAATTTAAACAATACTATGAGAACATAACATATTTTTCACATGTCATTTTGGGTCTCATTATCTTCATAAGTATAACCAATACTCATACCAGCTTCCTGAATCTATTTTTGATATTTACACATGGGAAATCGATCCACATAATTACCATACATTCCTCATCAGAGTCATTAAATGTTAACCATGTTCCATCTAGTTCTCCCCATTGAAAAAAACAAGAATGAAGAGTATGAGAAACATTTATCCTACTAGGATACCATACAACAAGGAAAAAATTACTTATAGGGTGCCTAAATTATAGATCTTATTTCATTAATCTATGACACATTAGGTTTTTCATAGGTTATTCATATTAATCCTCTATTTAAATCCTTCTTTATGGTTCATGATGAGATTTTGAAATTCTTAAAGCATATCCCCCGGGAGTGTCAAACAAGATGTGCAGCAAGCCCTATTGTCAGGTACCATATTTCCCCAAGTGAGGCCTAGAACATATTGTTGGGTTTTTTACCCTAGTTAATTCTATTCTAGAGCCACATATACTTGTATTATCTAGATAGGGATGTCTTTCTTTGAAACCACTATATCAATCCTCCACCAAAATTCTATTCTATTTTTCCTAAAAGTCAACTCATACTTATACTTATCCATACAGACATCACTAGACATATCCTTAGAAATATACATAGGGACATCACTAATGTTTTATCATCCTAGTTTCCAATGATTGACTAAACATTTTCTTTGATACCAAATATAGATACCCACACATAACATACATGTATATTACATCATTTTAGATTAATATTCTATAAATTTCAAAAATACATGCCCAATGAATATAATAGTTTAGTGTCTTTGGAAACACAGAAACATAATCCTATATACTAGTGAAATATCTTTAATATATCCAATGAAGATCTCCACCTTTAGTACTTATACCTAAGACATTTCTTCATAACCTGGGGAAAAGAAATATAAGAAAGGGGTGATCTTAAATGCTCAGTAAGGATAAATAAAGTAAATATCTAATAAAAACATGAACAAAAGGGTATGAAATGTGAGTATAATGTTTAAAGATCATAACCTTCATATTAGAGATCATAATAAATATTGGAAGTTCATAAGACATAGATAATAAAATATTTAAGATAATAAGTCACGAAACATTGGTTTATAATTTTGTAAATATGTATAATTAGAAACTGGTTCACTCATTAAGCTAAGGACATGAAATGAGCCCCCACATCAACTTATGGACATGAAACCAAGTCAATTCATAACATTTTGACCATATAATTAGGTTCACTCATAACCATATCGACATGAAACCTAGTCATTTCATAACATGTTGAACATGTAATCAGGTTCGTGCATAACATTGTGAACATGTAATTAAGTTCATCTATAATCTTATGGACTTGATATCAGGTCCATGCATAACATTGTGAACATGTAGTCAGGTTTATGCATAACATTTTTAATATATAATCAGTTTCAAGCATATATCTATGGATATGAAACTAGGTTCATGAATAACATTGTGAACATGTAATAGGGTTCACTAAAAACATTTTCAACATGTAATTAGGTTCACACATAAACATAGGGACATGAAACTAGGTCCATGCATTACATTGTGAAAATGTAATTAGGTTCACATATAAAGATTTATACTCATGAGTCATCTATCATTACCCAATGCATTGGAGGGTTATATAGGTCCCAACAATATCATAATAAAATCTATTTATACATTTTCCATAAGATAATAAAACATTCACCATATCATCACCCATAAAAATACATTGGTTTTATAAACAACCAATCATAACCCATGAAATGAAATGGGTTCCATTAACATTTCATCGCATCATAACCTATGGAAAATAGATATGTTTCATAACCATTTTATCAAATTATTCCCCATGAAAATAAGTGGGTTTGGAAATTTTATAACTCGTGGAAGAGAAATATCTGTCTTAAGTATTATTCATTTATAAAATAAACCATCTAAGGAAGAATATGAATTGAACCATTGGATCATTTCTAATAAGTGATTTAGTAACATCAGCAGATGTAATCTTAGATGGAGAATAACTTGGAAAGATATTTTGAAAACATATCTTGAGGAAAATATCCCTTATTATTTGTGAAATAATTCTCTCAAAAATGTTAACCTTTTAAAAACTATTTCATTTTAAAATAAATTGAAAACATATAAATAAGTCATTAAATTTTTTTAAAACCATTCCCCATGAAAAATTATAAAACAATACTCAAAAGTTTTAAAAAACCCCTTATCATTGAAAATTGATATGAAAACATATAAAGTAATATTTTAAAATAATAATAAAATTATATATATTTTCTTGGGAAACTATATTCAAGTATCATTTGAATACATTTATTAAAACTTTTGTTCTTGAAACCATGGTTTTGGTAATAAAACATATTTCCAACCAAATAGAGAAATATAGTTATATATTCTTAAAAACATTTTATTAAATATAATAAGTACCATGAAGTTTTAAAATAGTATTAGTACATGTATATATCTTGAATAAACATAGGATAAGGAAGCTCATTTGTTTTCTTGAGATATAGATCACAATATTTCATCAAAAGAATCATAATCATTAGAAATATTGAAAATTTATGAGATTGTCTTAATAAACTCTCACCACATGGTTACAAAGTATCATACTCCTCATATAAAAAAAATAATTTATATGAAGCATTAAATATAAATAAAATAACGATATTTATTGAATAACATGTCAATTAAAATCATATAAACCTCATTAAAGAACATAGGTGCAAAACAAAAAATGTGTCTCAAGGAAGGAAATTTGAGACCAAAAAACATTACTAATTTAGTAACTTTTGAAAAAAAAACACATGAAATTAAAATCATAGAATTTATAACTAATAAACATAAATTTAATAATAATAATCAAATACACACCAATAAAAGTAATGGGTCTTGAATAAATCATGTATCTCACGGAAATAAAAAGTAAGATGAAATTTGCCTACCTAGTGTCTTGAATCTAATAATACTCATTAAAACCGCTGATATAATAAATAAAAAACTATTAAAAATATTCTAAAGAACTATATTATTATTTATAATACCATATATGGTTTTATCATGACCTTATAATAACCTCTTGTTAACAATCCTATATTAAAGTTTCACTTCGGGTAATATTCATTTTGTTCTTTGTATGTGTCTTAATTTTTTATATCAATGGTCCTTATACATATATCATGGTTTCCAAAATTTAAACCATGATATAAATATAATTTATATTCAGTGTATGTCTATTATAATAATATATATAATATAGAATTATGGAATGGAACACACCATTTATGGAGATGGTAAGTCGTATGTATGCATGAACGTTGTTTCCATTTTTGTTGTCTTATCAAAAGAAAAAAAATTACATATATGTATATATGTATATAACATCATCATATTAGAATTATAATTTTATATATATATCATATATATTCTCTAAAACCATTCTTAATACTTTTCATGTAGTGTGTGAATGAATCACATCCCTTTGAGTGGAAGGTAGTCCACACTTCCTAAAATGAAATTATCATATTTAAATAAAAAAGAAAGTAAATATATTTTTTTTTGAAAAGTAATAAAGAAGATTTAATAAATTTTATATATAATATATTACATATATAAATATATTTTCTATCACAATTTCCTCCACAAGAGGCGGTAAAGGAAAAATGAACAATCAACATCCAGTGAGATTTCTTCGTAAATTTATACGGCATGATTATTACCCATTAGATGGAGGTGTTTGTAATGGTAGGTTAAAACATTATCATAACAACATATTATTATATTTAGGGAACTTTATTTTGATAAAATCATGTAATAAAGAGATTTTATGGGTGGAGAATGAAAATCAATGAAAGGATCTTGAGGGAAGGTGTTACCTCTTAACTGGGTAACTAAATTTGGTTTTTCCCAAAAGGCCCCATTGTAACACCTAATTCCGAAATAGTGTGTTAAAGGAATAGGTAATTCCTATATTTAGGATATTTGGGTATAGTTTGTACAAGACAATGTGGCTTTATAGGTGTGAGGAAGGGGTTGAGTTCTTGCCTTTTATAGTAGAAGGGGAGTGACACTCTTTTAAATACCATAAGGTATTCAATAATGAGAGGTATCATATATCAAATGTTTCATAAAAATAAAAAAATGGATTAATATGAATGTATGGTCAAAAAAAATATTCACTACACAAAAATATGTTTATTTTAATGTTTTGGTTCCTTATCTTCTAAGATTCTGCAATTTTATTATTTTGGTTTGTATTAAAGACTCTATATTTCTTACCTAAGTAATTTAACAATTATGATTAAAATAAATCTAGATTTATTATATAATATAGATATAGTGAATTATAAATATTATAAATAACTTTCAAAATAAAAATATCATGTGCTTTGGATATTAATTTTTAAAACAAGCACATGTGATGTGAAAAATACTGCTTACACCTGGACCATGGTAAAAATATTTTTATAATATATGGGTCAATATGTTAATTAAAAAAGATCAATTGGTCCATTAATAAAAAATATTTAATATTTTAAACAATTAAAAAACACTTGGTAGAAAATAGCATTTTTATTAATTTTAAATCATTTAATAAAATATTATTTATTGTAAAATAAACATAATGTCAATTTTGACCATATTTATTTAATTTTAATTTTAAAATATCAAAATAGTATTTTAATTCAAATAAATTAAGATTAAATCTGTTTAATATGATATATTAAATTAAGATATATTTAAATATAATAACTCAATCAATTTACTTTACTATTCATATGTATAGTATGATTTATTTTAGTTAATTATTAACTAAATAATCACTAATTTTTTGTTTTGAAATATTTTTAAGTAACTAGATCATAAATTAAAATTATTTATAAATTATTATGATAAAAAACCATTTTTATTTCAAAATTATATTTATAACCGAAAGTATGAGGTTTTGTACATATCTCAATGTTTATTAAATTTTAAAGAAAAGGAAACTTCCCTTTTTATCTTTCTCCTTACATAACCTTTTATATTGGGAACCTCAATTTAATAATATCACAATAACACATAAAATTAAAAAAATATAGGATATCTGGTCGAATTATTGGAATGTAATTTCCTTTGGAAAAGATTCCAGGTCATTTTGGTTTTTATAGTTAAGGTTTAGTCTTTAATTAAGATTCATTTTTCCATAATCGCTATGATTAATTTTAATCACATTCAATAATCGTTTTAATCAGAAATTAAGTTGATATTGTTAGAAAAAAATATCATACTTATTAAGACATTTTATTTATATTTTTAAAAATTAAAATCACATAAGTGAGAATATTATGTTAAACGGTAATCTTGAAGAAAAGGTGAGAAAATTAGTTTTTAAAGTCGAAATGTTAAAAAGTTTAATAAGTGTTTATATATATTTTCAATATAAGAACGATTAAAATGACCTAAATTGTGGTAATATATATAAATCATCTATTATGAATCTATAAAACAATTTAAAATATAATCTAACACAAATTATTATTTAAATGAAATGGTTGTTTTAACTAAATTGCAGTATTGTTTATTATTCATCCAAAAATGATGTTTCTTAGGAAAATCCCAAAAATTCACCATATCATAATTTTCACATTTTTTATTAAAAAATTATTTTAATTTTATTAAATTCAATGTCTATTAGTATCTAAAATTATGTTTACAATTGTTCACATAAGCACATAAAAAATCAGTTTCTTTAAGAAAATATTATTTCAAAACTTATAAATAATTTATCAAAAATTATATATTTCATTATCAATATATTTTATTTACATGAAACCATTATAAATAATAAATTAAGAGTAGTTATTAATATTTATATTAAAATTGTAACTTCTATGTTATGATTATCTAATTTAAATAATTATCTCAAAAAACCGATATTTCAAAAAAACTCAATGTCCCGTATAACACACACTAAGTTGGTGTTATGTGTAGTGTAAACCAAGTTGGTTCCATGTGAAATGAATATTTGAAATATTTAAATTAAATACATCAATTAAAATTAATTCATTCAAATAAGAAAAATATTACACAAAATCACGAGGTGTTACATATATTCTCTGTTAGTAAATTAAATTCTTCCCTTCATAACCAATTGATCAATATAACTATTAATTGGTTTATATTAGATATTTAATTTTAGTGATTAAACCTATATCATTTTTGTGATAACCCAAGTCTATTAAAATTATATACCAATTTTATATTTAATTAATTTTTATGTTATAATTATTTATTTATTAATTATTTATTTATATTATATTAAATTTATTTTTATTTAATAAATGATAAATAAATAGTAGGATATATATTATTCATTTAATACTATTATCTCACAAGGTATTGTTTATATAATTGTTAAATAAATTTCTGTAAAATTTTTCTTAATTTAGTATATTTGAAAAAGTATTTTTTTATTAGATGTGATATGAATATGTAACCATTTTATTTATAAAAATTATTATTAATATTTATTAATATAATATTTTTAATAAATGTATCATTTTAGGAAAAATGAATATTTTTTCATTTTATAAAAGAAGTATTTTTATTCTAAATAAATTGTTTTTTCTGCGTACTATTTCGTTTTATGCATGAGTTATACAGTAGAATTATATACTATGTGTTTTATTAGAAGAAATTTTTTTTGGTATCAATATGTAAAATTTTACATTGGGTTTATTTTTTCGATTTTTCGATACAATATGTTTTTTAGCGAATTTTTTTAAAAAAAATTAATGAATTTTATTTCATGACATCATTATTTTATAAATATGGATTATAATATTTTGAAACATTATCAAAATAAATTACAGTATAATATATTCTAAATGTAAAATAATTATTATACAATTAATATTAATTAAAATTTAATTTTAAAATAAAAAAGAAAATATTTATTAATGTGGATTCTATAATTGTATGACTTATAAAATGTCATGATTGATATCCTAGGCATAAGATTATGAAATGATATGTCCTTTATCAAAATTAAGATCTCTCTGTGATGAATATTATATGATTCTGAATAATATTGTTGAATTTTCAAATTAAAAACTTTTTTAATTATTCATTTTCGTACTCAATTCTTATTCAAGGTGAGAAAATTATAAATAATATCTAACATACATTTTCATCATAAGGAGAAAAGTAAAGATCTATTTTTAACTACATGAAAATATAATAATGTTGTATAATGAGTTATGGTTTTGTTTTTATTTTATTTATTATATTAAATAAATCTATGATTAGAGAAACTCTTATATAGCATCTACAACGCGCTTATACATGTCCGATATAAGTTGAAAAAGATAGAAATATTTAAAATTACTTTATTGGGTTGAGTTTTGTGTTTCCAATTTTTTAATTATAACAATGGTAGGTAAAAAAATGAATAGTATTTTAAATCTAAATTCTCTATTTATCAATATATTTTTAATTAAAAATTACCTAAAGAAAACTAAAATGGATCATAAAAATTATTTAATGTTGAAAATGATTTAAAAATTAATAAAAATCATATAATATTATTATAAGTATTTTCTGAAAGGTTAATGATATCAGATATATTTTATTTTCAATGAATGAGCCATTAGACATTTTAAAATTACATTCTTGACCCTTAAAAGTTGAATATTTTTATAAATTCCATAAAATATTACCTACAAATGGAAAACTATTATAACCTTAACAGAGAACACATCATGTTAATTTTTATTTCAATATTCTAAAAAAATTCATTAAACATCCCATTCAATAATAATAATTTTTTCCCTTCAAAAATTCATTTCAATAAAGGGTTTATTGTAATGACCCACAATTTATATACATTGTTATTACTTTAGAATTGAATAACACTTATTACAACATATAACAAAACCAGGAAAGGACCGTATAGGTATAGTGTCTTTAGAAACTGGGAAACATAAACAACTGGTTCATAAAGCATCTACACTATATCCCATTTATTTCATCATATCTATAGTCCCTTTTGGCATATCTTACTTAATAACCTTCTTCCTGACCTGGGGAAAGAAAACATACAAAAGGGTGAGCTCAAATGCTCAGTAAGGGTAAACAAAAGAAATGTCAATCACATCATATACATAAGAACATAACTTATGGAAATCTTAACCTGCAAAATAAATCATAATTTCATAACGTGGGATAAATCATAGTATTGAAATGTAATACCAATAATCATATCTTATAATATGAAACTTTGTGGCATACACACATAATCATAGAGAATCATTTCTTATTAGTCAAGACTCATTGCCAAGACTATCTTAGTGGACAAAGTCCATTTCTGAACCGAGTTCACTCCTCGTTCCAGTCCTGTTTCACTGAACTGGATTAACCTTCCGTTCCAGCCATGTCTATATCATTAGATATAAAATCATTACCCAATTCATTGGAGGGAGATATAGGTCCCTCCCATCTCATAATGATACCATTGTTATGTGTGCCACAAAATCAGAAACCATACATCATAGCATAACCCATGTAATAAAAATGGGAATCATAAACATCGTGACATCATAAAACAAATCATATAAGATAAAGGAATTCATAAAAATATAATTCCATCACAACATAATAAAATCAATTTAATAATATGGATAGAAACATAACCCTTTATTATCTTAGATCGAAAATAATTTTGATAAGACACTTGAACTCCATTCTTGAGGAAAATATCTTTTCTACTTCAAAAACACTTTTCCTTTCTTAACATGTCGTTCAATTCTAAACTAAAAGAAGTTGATTAAAAATAAACATGAAAACATGTAAAGTAAGCTTCTTTTAAATAATGTTTTAAAAATCCATTCATGCCGTATAAGTTAAAAAAACATTTTTCGTACTTTAGTTGGAAAAGTCAAAAAGTACCTCGTACGAAAAATGAAAAAAGATTCCTTTCATATCCTTTACAAAAAACTCACCGAAGGGTAAAATTGGATTTAAACAATTTTAGGTGGATGTAAATAATATTAAATATTGAGGAAACATGGATGTGGATGATAAAATACACCCCAGTAAATACCAAAGTATAAACAATCTCGGATAAAATGAGATTGTGATATTTTCCCTTACCTTAGGTCTGATTTGCTTCGTAAGTGTCCGAACCTCCTATATAATGATTTAAATAATGTTATTGACTTATTCCAGAATCATAATTATTTTTATGATATCATATATGGTCATATTCATAGCTTCTTATTAGTAATATTTCATTACTACTTGTTTATTCGGGTGTTTATTACTTTTTGTTCTTATGCATGTTTTGTCGAATAAATTCTTATCCTTATTTTTTTAGGTTATAGATACCTCATTTATAGAATGGTATTAGTGTAATATATATCATATTAATTCATTCAATTCATTTATATAATCATTATTCAATGAATATCATGTAGAAAGAATCACATCACATCATGGAGACGGTATTCCGTACGTACACACGAGTGATGATATCGTTCCTATGATCGTGGAATTGTATTGGAGTGTATTTATACTTTTTAATAATCAATATAAATTCACAATAATCATATATATTCATTCTTTAAACCATTATACCCATCCAAGTAAGGTGGTGGTGGAAAATAGATTACACCACGGCGTGGAGACGGTATTCTGTACGTACGCACGCGCGATGATATCTTTTTTCGTAGGATGGATAGATGGTGAAATAGGGTTGTTTAATACTTATAATAACATATCCTTATATGAGTGATACTGATGTAATTACTTAATAATGAAACATCTAAAGAAGAAGAAGTGGAAGAAGAAAAAAAGATTAAAGAATCGGTAACAGACATTACCTCTTCTTTGAAGTGCTTCTTTGATACCTCCTTTTAGGGCACTAAAATTGGTCTTTGAAGAAGACCAAGGCCTCTAGGATATTTCTAGGGAAGTGGATAGGAGAAAGTGACATGGGTTGGCAGAGCGTGAAGGCTCAAAATGGTGTGAGGAGGAGAGGGAGGAGGTGCCCTTTTATAATGGAGGAGAGGGGCTCCAGTGGAAAAACTAAAAATATTATTTTATTATAAAGTCATGTTCGGTTTTAAATAGCTCCAAATTGATTTATTTAGAAGCTAAGGTGGGGTTGGGTCGAAATACTCTCATCCAATAGAATTAAGACACTTTTAGGTTCCTATTTTAACCTTATCATTTAGATTTAACATTAAGTTAAATAATTTTACTTTTACTGTGTCTTCTTGTGTTCTTATACTATAAGGTTAATAAACTTACTATAAGCAACCAAAAGAACCCCAAGTTGTTTATGATTAATATATATAACCGTAAATAAGTCATTCGGCCAAACCTTAGATTTTTAGGAATAAAATAACAATTTCTAATATAATATTTGTTTTAAACACTATTTTATGTCAATTTTTACACTATTTAGTAATTGATTTTTGTGAAAATCATAACAGAATGACTAGTTCGAAGAATGTTAATTAAATCAATAATATCATGTCATAGTAACCTATAAAACTAGTTTAATTCATAGAAAGTCTCAAATTATATTTATTTGGGTATTTATAACATCAATTATGTCAATATTTCATTAATAAGATAATTACTACATCATCTTTGTGTCATAAATAAATTAAATTATTTAAAGTATAAAAATTAAAAATAAAATATCATTATGTAGGAAATATTTTTATCTTTATATTGAATATTCATAGTTGAATTTATCTTATGTATAACCATATATTAAAAATGATTTAGTTATTAAACTTTGATTTTAACTATTTTAACCCTTCTTTAAATAAATTAATAATAAATGTCCTAATCTAATCCATGTAGGAATAAATGGTCATATTTTTTTCTTAAGTTTGTTTTTGGTCGAATTAAACTTATCCAATAGAATTAGGACATGTGTTAGGGTAATAATAATATCATTTTTACCCTTAATTACCTTATTTACTTTTAACCGTGGTAAATAAAAGTAAAAAAGTTAGTATTCACCAAAAATTATTTTCATCTCATTGAACCACATTTTACTTACTGGAATCAACTGTGTCACTCGGATTTTTGAAATTCCACTCATAGAATCGGTAAAATTATGTTTTATGAAAAATTCAGTTTTTTTTAACTACCTCTTAGTGGTTTCACTATTCATCAAAAATTGAAAGTTTTCAGAAAAATACCAAAATTTCACCCTAGGCTAATTTCGATATTCCGAATCCAAAAATGAAGTCAATTTTGAAAAATAAAAATTTATAAAATTTCAAAAAACGTCTAGTTTTAATAATATTTTAATAGTATATCGTTGTTTAGTGAAACCCAGTATTGCATACGACGCAAGCTATCGAGGAAGGTCGCGATTTCGTGTAAAGCAAGACAAGCAAGTGTTGTGTGTAGAAAAATATTCCTTTGATGATTTATATAACATAAAAGTTTTGGGTGTTACATTCTACCCCCCTTAAAATGAATTTCGCCCGCGAAATTCGTCACTATGTAACAAACAGACGAGGATACCTCTCCCTCATCATATCCTCAAGCTCCCACGTAGCTTCTTCTAATTGGTGGTTCCTCCATAAAACTTTCACCAAGCGAGTGGTCTTGTTTCGTAGGACTTTTTTGCTAAGATCCAGAATCTCTATCGGCTGTTCTTCATAAGAAATATCTTGCTCCAGCGGTACAACTTCTGAGCAAAGTACATGTGAAGGATCAGGTATGTACTTTCTCATGAGAGATACATGGTACACATCATGAACTTGAGAGAGATTCGGTGGAAGAGCCAATCGGTAAGCTACCTTCCCAACACGATCCAGTATTTTGAAAGGACCAATATATCTAGGGCTCAACTTCCCCTTCTTTCCAAATCTCATGACCCTCTTCCAGGGAGATATTCGTAAGAACACTTTATCACCCACTTCAAACTCTAGGTCTTTTCTTCGGTTGTCAGCATAACTTTTCTATCGACTCTGAGATGCTCTTATGTGTTGTTGAATAGATCTGACCTTTTCTGCAATTTCATCAACGAGATCAGGTCCTAATAGCTTTCTTTCCCCAACTTCTTCCCAGCAAGTTGGAGTCCTGCATTTCTTTCCATAGAGAGCTTCATAAGGAGCCATCTGAATACTGGAGGGAAAACTATTATTATAGGAAAATTCCACCAAAGGTAGGTGTTGATCCCAACCACCTTTGAAATCCATAGAGCAATATCTCAACATATCTTCTAGAGTTTGAATTGTTCTCTCAGACTGACCGTCTGTCTGAGGATGATAAGCAGTGCTGAAACTTAACTCTGTATCCAGAGTATGCTGAAGACTTCGCCAGAACATTGAGGTAAACCTCGGATCCTGATCAGATATAATAGAAAGTTGTACTCCATAAAATCTTACCACTTCCTTTACATATATCCTGGAAAGCTGATCCAGTGAGAAATCCTCTCTAATAGCGATGAAGTGTGAATACTTTGTAAGACGATCAACTATGACCCAGATAGTATCATTGCCTTTGGATCTTTTAGGAAGTCCGGTTACAAAGTCCATAGTGATGTTTTCCCATTTCCATTCGTGTATGGGTAATGGTTGTAACATTTCCTTAGACTTCTGTCTCTCAGCTTTAACTTGCTGACAAACCAAGCATCGAGAGACATATTCAGCAACATCTCTTTTCTTGCCATCTCACCAGAAGTACTATTTCAGGTCCCTATACATCTTCGTTCTTCCAAGATGAATAGAGAATGAAGAACTATGAGCCTCATCCAGCAGCTCCTTCTTTAATTCGGGGATGGGAGGAACACAAAACCGATTCCTGAACTTTATTATCCCATTACAATCAAGGTTGAATTCAGGAACATTTCTCACCTTCTTTTGTAACTCTACATCTTCTTTTTGTGCCTCTTTAATCGTCACATGTATAGATGGTTGAACATTCAATTGAGAAAGATACGATTTTTCTCCTTTCATTATAATTCCAAGATCCATCCTTTGTAAATCCATAAATATTGTATCTTTTGTGATCCTCATCATGGATAAACTGGCATGGTCTTGTTGACTTAATGCATCTGCCACCTTGTTTGCTTTCACAGGGTGGTAATGGATTGAGTAGTCATAATCCTTAACAGCTCCAACCATCTTCCTTGGAGCATATTCAGCTCCTTTTGGGTGAAAATATACTTTAAACTTTTATGATCAGTATAAATGTCACACCTTTTCTCCATAAAGATAATGCCTCCAATTATTTAATGCAAAGATTACCACAACTAACTACAAATCATGATTTGGGTAATTTTTCTCATGTATTTTCAACTGTCGTGAGGCATAAGCTATCACCATATCATTTTTCATGAGAACAAATCCTAGTCCCTTCTTGGATACATCACTGTGGATCACAATCCTTTCTCCACTACAAGGATGTGTGATTACAGGTGCACTGGATAACCTTCTTTTCAACTCCTTGAAATTCTCTTCAAATTCCTCCGTCCAAACAAACTTAACTCTTTTCTGAGTCAACTTGGTGAGTGGATTAGATAATCGTGAAGAATATTTCACAAAACATCGATAATATCCAGCCAAACCAAGAAAACTTCGGATATCGTTTACCGTTTTTGGTATCGACCATCTTTCGATAACCTCTGTTTTTGCTGGATCCACATATATCCCCTCTTTTGAGATTATGTGACCCAAAAATGAAACTTTTTGATGCCAAAATTCACACTTGGTAAATTTGGCATAAAGCTTCTCCTTTCTCAGGATCTTAAATACAATTCTCAAGTGATCTTCATGTTCTTCCTTTCTCTTTTAATAGACAGGAATATCATCTATAAAGACTACCACAAACTGATCAAGATAGTCTCTAAAGACTCTATTCATTAGATCCATGAAGATAGCAGGGGCATTAGTAAGACCCAATGGCATCACTATAAATTCATAGTGTCCATACCATGTACGGAAAGCCGTCTTTGGTATATCCTCCCTTTTGACCCTTAATTGATGATACCCTGAACGAAGATCAATCTTGGAAAAGTATTGAGCTCTGCATAGTTGGTCAAATAGGTCATCAATGTGCGAGAGTGGATATTTGTTCTTGACAGTGATCTTGTTAAGTTCTCGATAATCAATGCAGAGTCTCATTGATCCATATTTCTTCTTAACAAACAGAACAGGTGCTCTCCAAGGTGACGCACTAGGGCGTATAAACCCCTTATCAATATTCTCTTGGAGTTACTTCTTCAATTCATGCAACTCAATTGGGGCCATTCTATAAGGTGACTTTGAAATAGGCAAAGCACCTGGTACGAGTTCTATTGAAAACTCAACTTCACGATTCGGTGGAAGACCCTGTAATTCCTCCGGAAAGACATTAACAAACTCCGGTACAATGGGAATATTCTTAATAGTGAGTTTCTCACCAACCATTTGAGATAAATAACCTTTATTTAGTGGAATCAAGACCCGTATGATGGAAGAAATTTCCACTGGGAGGTTATGTTCATCCTTGCATTGATAGACGATTATAGATTGATCTGGAATATGAAATGTGACTTCCCTTATTTGGAAATTTATATGAGCTCCATATAAAGAAATCTAATCCATGCCAAGAATCACATCAAATTCCACTATAGGAAGGATCACAAGATTTGCAGGAAGAACATTCCCAGAAACTTCGATCAGATAAGAATTATAAACTTTTGATGTGACTGTTGTTCCATTAGGGGTTGTCACAGCTATCTCAACATCTAATTGTTGAGGTAATACGGTGATATCCTTAGAAAATTCTTCAGAAATAAAAGAGTGGGTGGATCCAGAATCAAATAAAACATTTTCTACTTTAGAGTGGATGGCAAGTGTACCTTTCACCACATCGTTATCGTACTCCACATCGCTGATAGAAATTTCATGTGACTTTCCTTTGTCTTTAGCCTTAAGAGTTTGTTGACGTCGACAATAATCATCAACCCTTGGATTTGGGAATTGATTGGCCTAATGCCCTATCTCCTTGCAAATGAAACATTGAAGTGTAGTAGGTTTATTCTGTGCATCGCTTCCTTTGTTTGCATCATAAGACATATTCTTCCCATCATTGTGGCATTAAAATGCCCAATGACCTTCCTTTCCACATTTGAAACATTTACTTGTCCCTTTAAGACAACTCCCTCCATGTTTCTTTCCACACTTTGAGCATAAGGGAAAGCTCAGCTTCTTTTCAGTGTGCTCTTTGGATTTTCCTTTGAATTACATTTTCCTCTTCTTATCAAACACATATGACTGATGGGTTACTCCAATATCCATCTCGACTTTGAGAGCACATCGAACAATTTCCTCGTAGCTATTGAAGTCCCTTATGCCTAACGCCCTTCGAAGACTTGGTTTTAAGCCACTAAAAATCGATCGATCTTACTCTCAGGTTGGATAATAATACCAGAAGCGTACCATGAAAGTCTTGTAAAATTTGCTTCATAAGTACCAACAGATTCGTCATCCTTTTGCATCAGTTCAAGAAACTCTTTCTCCATCTTTGTTCGAAGAATACGAGGGAAGTACTTATTGAAAAATAAGTTCTTGAACTTGTCCCATTATATGGACTCAATTTCATCCCTTTGCCTCGTATTCTTAATAATATTCCACCATTGATCAGCATCTCCTTCCAAATGATACACTGCTAGGATGACTTTATCATGTTCAGAACATTGAAGAACTGAAAATATCTTTTCAGTAGTACTAATCCATTGTTCCGGAACTAATGGATCAGTAGACCCGCTGAATGAAGGCGGATGCTGCCTCATAAAGGATTCAACAGAATGTTGCTCCTTCATTTGCTCGTTTGGAAGCCCTACATGATTCATAGCTTGAGAATGTTGTGTAAGAATGGCTACAATATTTTTCATTCCATCTCCCATATCGTTTGGTTGCTCAGGGGGACAATCATTGCATTGCCCATCACATTCCACATTAACACGGTTCCTTTGGGTTCTAGCCATTGACTAAACCCAATAAGAATATTGCGAGCAACACTAATTATAATAGGAATACCAAATAATCAAGAATAAAATATCACACCTAAGGTCTTATCATAGGTTTTTCATGGCCATTTCTAAAACACTAAGATTGTGTTCTATGCTTAGACATATACTTAGGATTCTTACTAAGGCTTTCACATCCTAGTTTCCAAAGGTTGACTATACCTTTCCTCTGATACCAACTGTAACGACCCATACTTTACATACATTGTTATTACTTCAGAATTGAAGCACACTTATTACAACATATAACAAAACCAGGAATGGACCGTATAGGTATAGTGTCTTTAGAAACTGGGAAACATAAACAACTGGTTCATAAAGCGTCTACACTGTCTCCCATTTATTTCATCATATCTATAGTCCCTTTTGTCATATCTTACTTAATAACATTCTTCTTGACCTGGGGAAAGAAAACATACAAAAGGGTGAGCTCAAATTCTCAGTAAGGGTAAACCAAAGAAATGTCAATCACATCATATACATAAGAACATAACTTTTCGAAATCTTAACCTGCAAAAAAAATCATAATTTCATAACATGGGATAAATCATAGTAGTGAAATGTAATACCAATAATCATTTAATAAAAAATGAAACTTTTTGTCATACACACATAATCATATAAAATCATTTCTTGTTAGTCAAGACTCATTTCCAAGACTATCTTAGTGTACAAAGTCCATTTCTGAACCGAGTTCAGTCCTCGTTTCAGTCCTGTTTCACTGAACCAGTTTAACCTGTCGTTCCATCCATGTATATCTCATGAGATATAAAATCTTTACCCAATTCATTGTAGGGAGATATATGTCCCACCCATCTCATAATGATACCATTCTTATGTGTACCACAAAATTAGAAACCATACATTATAGCATAACCCATGTAATAAAAATGGGAATCTTAAACATCGTGACATCATAAAACAAATCATATAAGATAAAGGAATTCATAAAAATATAATTCCATCACAACATAATCAGATAAATTTAATAATAGGTATAGAAACATAAACCTTTATTATCTTAGATGGAAAATAATTTTGATAAAATACTTGAACTCCATTCTTGAGGAAAATATCATTTCTGCTTCAAAAACACTTTTCCTTTCTTAACATGTCGTACAATTCTAAACTAAAAGAAGTTGATTAAAAATAAACATGAAAACTTGAAGCTTATTGGAAATAATTTTTTAAAAATCCATTCATGCCGTATAAGTTAAAAAAAACATTCTTCGTACTTTTGTCGGAAAAGTCAAAAAGTACCTCGTACAAAAAATGACAAAAGATTCCTTTCATATCCTTTACTAAAAACTCACTGAAGGGTAAAATTGGATTTAAAAAATTGTAGGTGGATGGAAATAATATTATATATTGAGGAAACATGGATGTGGATGATAAAATACACCCCAGTAAATACAAAAGTATAAACAATCTCTGATAAAATGAGATTGTGATATTTTCGCTTACCTTAGGTCCGATTTGCTTCGTAAGTGTCCGAACCACCTGTATAATGATTTAAATAATGTTATTAAATTATTCCAGAATCATAATTATTTTTATGATATCATATATGGTCATATTCTTAGCTTCTTATTACTAATATTTCATTCCTTCTTGTTTATTCGGGTGTTTATTACTTTTTGTTCTTTTGCATGTTTTGTCGAATAAATTCTTATCCTTCTTTTTTTAGGTTATAGATACCTCATTTCTAGAATGGTATTAGTGTTATATATATCATATTAATTCATTCAATTCATTTATATAATCATTATTCAATGAATATCATGCAGAACGAATCACATCACATTGTGGAGACGGTATTCCGTACGTACGCACGAGTGATGATATCGTTCCTATGATCGTGGAAATGTATTGAAGTGTATGTATACTATTTCAGAATAAATATAACTTAAAAATAATCATATATATTCATTCTTTACACCATTATACCCATACAAGTAAGGTGGGGGTGGAAAATATTTTACACCACGGCGTGGAGACGGTATTCCGTACGTACGCACGCGCGTTGATTTCATTTTCCGTAGGATGGATAGATGGTGAAATAGGGTTGTTTCATACTTATAATAACATATCAGTATATTATTGATACTGATGTTATTACTTCATAATGAAACAACTAAAGAAGAAGAAGTGGAAGAAGAAATAAAGATGAAAGAATCGGTAACAGACATTACCTCTTCTTTGAAGTGCTTCTTTGAGACCTCCTTTTATGGCACTAACATTGGTCTTTTAAGAAGACCAGGACCTCTAGGATGTTTCTAGGTAAGTGGAGAGGAGAAAGTGTCAGGGGTTGGCCGTGATTGAAGGCTCAAATTGGTGTGAGGAGGAGAGGGAGGAGGTGCCCTTTTTTAACAGAGGAGAGGGGCTCCTTTGGAAAAACTAAAAATAGTATTTTTTTTATAAAGTCATGTTCGGTTTTAAATAGCTCTAAATTGATTTATTTCGAAGCTAAGGTGGGGATGGGTCGAAATACTCTCATCCAATATAATTTAGACAAGTTTAGGTTCCTATTTGAACCTTATCATTTAGATTTAACATTAAGTTAAATAATTTTACTTTTACCGTGTCTTCTTGTCTTCCTATACTATAAGGTTAACAAACTTACTATAAGCATCCAAACGAACCCCAAGTTGTTTATTATTAATATATATAACCATATCTATGTAATTTGTCCAAATAATAGATTTTTAGGAATAAAATAACAATGACTAATATAATATTTTTTTTAAAACCTATTTTATGTCAATGTTGACACTATTTAGTAATTGATTTTTGTGAAACACATAACAGAATTATTAGTTCGAAAAAAGTTACTTAAATCCATAATAACATGTCATATTAACCTAAAAAATTAGTGTAATTCATAAAAAGTCTCAAATTATATTTATTTGGGTATTTATAACATCAATTATGTCAATATTTCATTAATAAGATAATTACTGCATCATTTTTGTGTCATAAATAAATTAAATTATTTAAAGTCTAAAAATTACAAATAAAATATCATTATTTAGGAAATCGTTTTAGCTTTCTAATGAATATTCATAGTCTAATTTATCTTATTTATAACCCTATATTAAAAATTATTTAGTTATTAAACTTTGATTTTAGCTATTTTAACCCTTCTTTAAATAAATTAATAATAAATGTCCTAATCTAATCCAAGTGGGACTAAATGGTCATATTTTATTCTTAAGTTTGTTTTTGGTCGAATTAAACTTATCCAATAGAATTAGGACATGTGTTAGGGTAATAATAATATCATTTTTACCCTTAATTACATTATTTACTTTTAACCATGGTAAATAAAAGTAAAAAGTTACTATTCACCAAAAATTATTTTCGTCTCATTAAACCACATTTTACTTACTGACATCAACCGTGTCTCTCGTATTTTTGAAATTCCACTCACAGAAGCGGTAAAATTATGTTTTATGAAAAATTCATTTTTTTAACTACCACTTATTGGTTTCACTATTCATCAAAAATTGAAAGTTTTCAGAAAAATAACAAAATTTCACCCTATGATAATTTTGATATTCCGAATCCAAATATGAAGTCCATTTTGAAAAATAAAATTTATAAAATTTTAAAAAATGGCTAGTTTTAATAATATTTTAATAGTATATCATTGTTTTGTGAAACCCGGTATTGCATACGACGCAAGCTATCGAGGAAGGTCGTGATTTCGTGTAAAGAAAGCCAAGCAAGTGTTGTGTGTAGAAAAAGATTCCTTTGATGATTTATATAACATAAAAGTCTCGGGTGTTACATTTATACTCGATCTAAATGGTGTCGTTTGAGGAATGATTAAAGGGTTTACATGCCCTTAATATTGAATGTGTAATTTTTTTTGAATTGATTCGATATTAATTTTTTCATAGGGAGAATAACTTCAGATTCATTAATGATCATTGATTATATATAATATTTTTTTCTGATAACTAGTAATAAATTTGTTATCATCAAAATTATAGAAATATACTCATGAACATGAAATAAGAGGTATAAAAATATTTCAAATGGTTAGTTAATTAAAAATATGGTAATTATAATGATTGAAATCATAAAATTATTTGTAATAATGAATATCATATTCATTATTTAATATCATATGATTTCTTTTGTATGTTGAATTTAATATTCGTTAATATAAATTGTCATTGTGAGCCTTCTAGTTGATAATATATATAATCTAAAGACAAATGGACTCTTGTAGACATGTGGTATTACATTTCAATTAGAGAAATGGGAATGCATATGGTTGGTTTTTATTGACCTTATAGGGACATATAGGAAAAAAATATGCATTAAGAATAATATGTAAAGGATTAAAAAAACAATGGTAATAAATTTTCTATTATATATTTTATTGAAGACTGTGGATGCACTTATTTTTCTGGTATTATTGGATATTTCATTCATATATATTATTATATTATTATTTTAAAAACTATGCCTGGATGGTTATGTTTTCACTATTATTGTATTTTATATTCTCATATATCTATTCTTGGGGTTCTAATGGGGTATAATATTCCCACATATATGGTAGATAATTATAGAGATGTGTTACTCATGTAAATATTAATGGTGTTATTAGATGAATATTGTATTTATTCCACACGTATAGTAATTCATGGTTTTCTGAATGGACCAATTTTATATTGATGTTATTAGAGTTGTATAGTCATTTTATTAATGGAATATAGAATTCGGGGTTGCATCAAGTATTATTAAATATGTGGATAGAGGTGATATGATGGATGTGTTGAATATTATCAATATTTTACAATGTAGGAATATGGGTGGAGGATATTTAATTTCATAATGTGAAAATTATTCATTTTATTTGTGATAAATATTTCTATATTTACATATGTATACCACTAAGGATTTTATAGGCCTATATACATGAAACAAGTGTGATTTAAGAATTTACACATTCATTATACTTTCATGATCACTCGATTATTATATGTTTCTTCAGAATTATAATAACATATCAATGGCGTTGTTGAGTGTAATAATTTCATGGACATAATTTCTCATCTTGGAGTTGGTGGATTTACTTATTTGAGTTGTGAATTTTTACTGTAGGATTTCACTTTTGGATGATTTATTTGTTAAAATACTAATATATGTGTTTATGTATTCTTTCTGAATGATTATTATATTTCAGGAAGTTATTATTTTTATTTATGTTTGATTATTATAATCAAATGAGGATAATTAATCATATATATTATGGTTTATATTTTCTGATCATATTGGTACCTTGTGATCTATTTGTGGTAGGTATTGAGGGTCTCTCATAATAAGAACACATCCCATGGATGAGTAATTAAGGTGTTGGTTCAGTACACAATGGTATTAGTGTGGGTGTTATATGATATAGTTTTTCATAGCACTGTGGATTATTTCATGGATTAGTATAGTTTTCTTTCAACATTAATGTATTTATGAAATAACCCTAAATAACTATCTTGGTATGAAGTGAACTCCATTGATTTTATTTATTTCAATTGATATCTAGTGAATCATTTCTGAATGAATTATATATTCCCATAATATTAGTTATATACATTGTGGATCATTAGTCAAATAGTATCAGGCCATAATGTGTCCCAATTTTGATCAATAATAAATTAATAGTAATTGAATATTTTCCATTTCAGCAATTAATATAATAATTCTCATATGGGTGATTTTTTTAACTTATTTCCCCTATCCATAAGAATTATGGGATAGAAGAAGATATGGATTATGTGGAATATGTATTCATTCAACTGATGGTTCTTGAATAAGTAGAAGAGACATTTAGAGTCCCTATTTGTGTGTTCTAGTGGTTTAAATAACATAATTATGAGGTATCATTTTTTTTAACAAAATGGTGAATTGAATGGAGGAAGTGGAAATAATATTATATCATATTTAGAATAACAATGAGCATTAGTTTCATTTTTTGTGAGTTTTTTCCATGGAGATTCATGAATGTTGTGAACCTTATATCTAGGTAATAATAATGCCTCCATTGTAATGTAGAGTAGTTTTATAAAGTGGTTAAATAATAATTTTTTAGCTTCAACCGTTCGGGTTGAGCACCAAATAGATATTTTAAATATTTAAAAAGTGATATTTGGGGGATTATATTGTAAAGTTATGTTTTTTAACATGTTTTGATATTCCCATGAATTCCGGGAGAATTTAGTGTAGAGATATTTACACATAGAGAGATGATTATGATCTTTGATCAATTAGAATTAGAGCCATATCTGATTTGAATACATATTATAAGATATTAATCATGGAAGTTATCTCCTTGAAGAACATAGGGAAACCTAGTTAAATGATACACAATGGTGTATGTTCTTATGTATTATGTAGTGGATTTTTACATTAATACTTATCGGTTTCTCGGAAGATCAGTCTGTGGCATAGGTCTTCTTAATCAAAATTACTAAAACCAGTTAGTTTACAACACTAGGTATAAGTTGTGAGGTAATATGATATTTATGTAAAGGTAATGTAATGTATAATTTTATGTGGTTATCATATAAAGGAGTTCTATATGATGTGGTACATTATTTGATGGGGGTATAGATGGCCTCATCAAATATAACAACAACCTCAATATCTTAAGATGAAGTGGTGACACAGATCGGATGAACCAACTATGTGGGGTGGTTATGGTCAAGGTTGAGAACATTCTATGATTATTTATCATCCTACTAGATTGATGAATGATACAACATATGGGGGAATGATGACTTATAAGGGAGGTAGAGTAGTTAGTTATGTTGAAAAATATGTAGTTTAATATGACGATATTGGATAATCTAACAATGTGATAGGTATAAAATATATCTTATCAAATCTAGAATATATTTTATTTTATTTATATATATCACATTATATTGTCAAGATTTTCTTTTTTAGACAACTTGACATATTCATAAAAAAGTTTCATTAATGTAATAATATTTTTATTCTAATAAGGGACCAATTGATGTGAGTCAATGTGATTTATGGATACAAATAAGTTATTAGAGAAACCCTAAGAGGTGGTTTCAAGCCATACAAAACATTCACCAATTTTATACCATATTTTCCATGGATCCATTGTATAACGTATGAGAATGTATTTTTATTTCTAAATAGAGTATGGTATACTACAATTTTTGAATCTATCATATGGTGTTTTTTATTACGATATATTTAAGAAATTTGTTATAGAATGATGAACAAAAAATTATTAATTACAAACAAATATGATTAATTATTTTGTATCTGAGGTATATTTTAATGAGTTTCAAGAGAGGTTATGAATTTCATCAATTTATTCGTTCAAGAGATTACTTGTTTTTCATCAAGATTGAAAACTACATTTGGAATTGGGTTATATCTAGGTATGTCACTAATATCAATGGATTCTTATCATAAAGTACCTCGTATGACTCTAGAATTTATAATTAAGAATGATTCAATATTTAAATAGTGTTTTATTCATCTTAATCAATAATTATTTGGTTCCTTGGAATGTTCACTAGAAATTTAGATCAAACAATGTGGTTGAACATTGGATGTTATTAATTAAAAAAAATGTGGTAGTGAATAATTAGTATATCCATCGAAAGAATGATGATTTATATGATATATTGAATGAATCTAGTTACATTTTTGAGATTATTTTTTAAATATAGGTACCACCATGATACATTTAATGAAGTATAAATTTTTATGAATGGATTTAGTTATCTCTATAGAAACATTGAGTTTTTTTGTTTCACTTTTAGTGCTATCATTATTCTAGCGGTGATGATAGGATTGATATATTAAATAATCATTATTGATCTATAACATTATATTATATATTGATTTAATTAAAAAATATTGTGTATCACCCTAAGCTTTAGTGGATGGAATTTTAAAACATTATTATCATAAAATATATAGGATGGTATTGAATTGTATGTTCATGACATTGGATGTTTATTTGAATAGATATGTTTTGTGTCATCCTTGAATAACTATGGAAATGTCAATTAATTGTGAACTATATTTTATAGTTTCATTATGAATTTCTAATAGGTACAATTATTTCTATGATTTTCTATATATTATATAATGTGTGTATTCTATTTCTACCAGAATTTAGCACCCCTATCATATTTTACCAAGATTTTTCAATCAATTATCTAATTACCACAAATACTATCTAAATTTCATTACAAATTATTGAAATTTCATAGTGCACCTATAAATCACTTACCTATGATAGGACTCATATTTAAGGATTTGTATAATTTTTTACAATAATGTAATGGGTGTTTATTAATAAAGGACAAGATATTTATAAATTTTAATTTTCTGTCAGTTGTTACCACATGAATGAAAATACTCGATTTATGATCTTTAGTTGTAAGCTAAAGTGTTTTAATTCTTTCATGGAGTTTTTACCTACTTGGGAAAAGCTATATTGTCTTTATAGAACACATGAGTTTCTATTATATATTCTATCAGAATGATTTTAATATGTGATGTTGGTAGAAGTTAATTTATTATATTGATTTTAATATGTCATATACCCTTATTAGAGGAAATGTGGTGAAATATTCTATGAGAAAATGTCAATTATTTAATATGTTTAAAGAGATGGGTGAAGTGTTGGAAATGATATAGTGTCTCAAAAACATGAGAATGAATTTGGATAAATTCCAAATTAAATCCATATATTTGATTTTATGATATATTCTTCTTTATTATATAATATGGATAAGGTTAATTGGGAAACCATTATGTTGATATTTTGAGTGGTCATCCCATTCATAGTTATTGACATGAAGGGTGATCATTATATGGGGAACACTTTATATATTTGATGAATGTTACTCATTCCATTTTTTATGTGAGAGAGGATATTGTGAGAATTTCATTTAAAAATTAATTTAGTGTATCAATGTATTATTTAGATACATAAGTAGTTAAATAGAATTTTTTTTGTGGAATTTTAGAATTATAGATAAGGAATTATATGAATCAAAGTGACTTATTTTGTTAGATAATACAGATCATCATGTTCCAGTTTTTATTATAGTATTTAGAGATACTTAATAGAATTTTAATAATATAGAAATGGATTTTTTTAAAATTTTTCAATGATAATTGGGAGGATATAATAATATTTAGGTTATCATGGATATTTTATAGAATTTGTAACATCTAAGAACTCTTAATATTTCATGTATAGTAATGATTTTACATGGATATATAGAGAGGATGTTATAAGGATTTATTTTTATCAATGTATGATCATTTATAATAGAGTTCATTGTCTCCACTCATGTGTATGGAAAGGATTACAATATTCCGCAGGCTCTTAGATCTTTCTTTGTAAACATTTCATCCTCAGATGTATTAGTAAACTATGATATCTATTCAAATATCATAGGATGTAATTCATGCATATATCCATTATTTTGGATGATCAAGGGTGATGTATTTATCAATTTTTGAGTTTTTATAATAAATTTTTATCATTCATCTATTATCATCACACTATTCTTGTTTTTATATGAACAATAGGTAAATCATAATTATGTTGGACTAATGATTGAGAATAAATAATTATTGGAAAATAAATATTTCAATGAATGAAATATATTGTTCAAATGTTTCATGATTACATAAATCAATATAATAAAAAAAATATTCTTATATAATATATATTAAGAGTCCTCTTGTATTATTTTTTGGTTATCACGTGTTTTGAAAGGCCTCACTTCATCATTGAAAAAATATTATGATGAAACTTCATTCTTTTTATTCTTTATATTATGATTGCATTGTGGAATACTGTAATTCACATAGGATTTAAAGTCATATATTTGATATTAATATCAATATTTTATTAATAATTATATTATAATGAAGGATGGGTTTTTATTATGAGATGGAGTGGATATTATTATCATATTAGTTATGCAGAATTTGGACTTTTAAAGTGTACACATACCTAACTAAGAGTTATATAATGATTTGTTCCTTTTTATACATATTTAATTTTTTGTAGGATTGTATATGATTCATTGGGATATACATGCATTAATAAGTTGCTATTATAATGGTATATATTTTCTAAGTGATATATTTTGTAAATTTTGTGGTGATAAGGATTAAAAAAATATGATTGGATTTTAATTATTTATGAAAATCATAAGATTTATTTTTTTTAGGAACCAAACTATAGTTCTTTATCCACAATGACATGTTCTATCTATATTTATTATACTGGTATAATTCCTTGTGGTTAGAAGGTGATAGTTCCCAAGTAATTAGGTCGTTCAGTTTAGTTATCATTATGTCATGTTTATTCAAAATATATATTTTCTACTATTGTTTTTGTTTTCCAAGTAATCGATTGAAGAGAAAATGATTTTTATATATGGAGGTGAAAAAATCTATTTATACCTTCTGAATGGAAAACAACATGTCTGGTAAATGCCACATATAGATTATTCTATGTTTAAAGGGATAGATCGATGGAAAACATCATAGTCTTTGGTGGATATAATATGGTTTGGTAAAAATATGTGAATATAAAAACAAAATATAATGTTTATTTTAAAGGAGTATGTGATATCTATTTCACCATAGTTTCTAGATCTGTGAAGGTTGATCAAATCAATAACTTGATTAAGGCACCTTATAGTAGTTTGGCCACAATAAATTTTTAGTAAAAATTAAATGTTCACATGTTACTTATGTGATTCAATTAATCTCACACCTATCCTTAGTTGGTGATCATTTAAATTTTAGATTTAATATATTTCTTTGAAAATTTTCATTGATTCCTTTTTTTAATTTTCCATTACATTTTTTGTGTTTCGTTCTTCAAATTTTCATATTTTCTTCTTTATTCCTCCACCTTGAACATTATAGTAAGAATATGTTGTCATATTTTTATTATTATCATTATATAATTATGATTGAAGGAGAATATTTATTGGTCTTAATCAGATATTATTTTGTGATTTTGGAATATCATTTCACTGAATATTTGTCTTTGGTGGTGAGTTGTTTGGAGCATCATTTGAGATATGGGATTCTAAATTACCCTTTATTCTAGATAAAATTTTTTAGATGGGGAAATATTTTATTGATATTTTATATTTTTAATTAAAGATATAAAACAATGGACATAATATAAATTGTAGAATATTATTTTATATTTCATTGAATAATGCGTAAACAAAGATGATAGTTATTTTCAAAATCACTACGGTGAAAAAATTTATAATGGTGAATTATTTATTCATTGTATGATACTGTATAATGTTACTTTATACTGAATATAACATATATTATATTTGTCAACATTTTAAGATATATTGGGGTATTATACATGGAAAATGAAGAATAACATAATGAAATGGTTATGAGTCAGTATTCTTATCTTATACATGAGATGATGGTTGTGGTCGGTAATAATTGAACCCAACATTATATTGATGAAGTTTACATATTGAGATAAATATCTAGTGGGTTGAGAAAATAAAAGGTGATAATTATTTAGTTTGATATTGTGTTTTGAATTAGGAATTTATATAATAATCTATGAATATTTTTACGATATTTGAATATATGAAGATGTTACCTTCATATTGACTATTATTATTATATTATGTTTTAAATGTAAAAAGATATGGTATTTGAAAATATATTGTTAATAAATTTAAGAGATGTAATATACTAACATATAATTATGTGGTTGATAAGGAATATGTTATTTTCAAACATATATTTATGGTTTTTAAGGGGTATTGTATTCCCATAGTAATTCCAATTCTTATAGTTATATCTAGATGACTATAAAATAATTATTATTTGAGGATTATGCTACTCATTATGTAGGTGAGTAGCCATTTTGTTTGGGGAAACGTTTATTATAGGTTTTGATAAATAGTGGATGATGGATGTGTTGGCTATGATAATGTTTCACTGTTGTTGCAATTATATTGGTTGACATGCATTTTTTATAAGGTCATTAATTATTATTTCTATGATAAGTAATAGTTTATATCATATTTCATATACTAAAGATAAATTATTCATATTCACATACCATAAGTTTGGATTTAGGAAGAAATATCTTCGTATTATTGTATACTAACTTTATTATATTTTAGTAATTTCCAACATCCATGATCAGGGTGAGGTTGCATGGAGGATCCTAACATCTCAAATATGAGGGATTGTCTAAGAGTTGGAAGAGTTATTGTTTTATTTTTCCTTTAAGGTTTATAGATGTAATTATGGGTGAGTTATTTTATATAAAACCAAAATATTTGATTAGTTATCATTTTGGATAGTCGATTACGAGTTTCAATGTTGTTTTTAATTATTTTAGTGTGATTATTATACAGAAAATAGAGTTGGTAACACACATATATATATATATTGTTTTTGTATCTATTGTACTAGTGTGAAACACATTTCTTATATAATGTGGTCATTAAAGGTTACTCTCAATTACATTTTTTTGATAAGGATAAGTTCTAGTTAGGTTTAATGTTTATGTACATTTACATATAACCCCCCCAAAAATTTGTACATAAAACATTTTAATATTAAATATCACATCAATAAAGAAATGGTTGAACATAATGATACCAACATTAAAAAAGTATTACTTATTGAGAAAATCATATATATCTTGAATAATATATTCCAAAAGGGTGTAATAAAAACCATATTTTTTTTGTAAGGGAATATACTAAATATGACACTTTATTTCTCTAAAAAGACTATTGTCTAATGTGAACTTCAATATGGAAACAATTTCACTCCCTAATCTCTAGAGGTGGGAAACAAGTACTACGGGTTAAGAAGTGTAGCAATGATTTTGATGTACCCTCTAATAATTTTTTATTATGGAAGATAAAATTTAGAAACTAAATAATAATATGTAATATAAATGATTCCTAACAACCATAAAAATAATATGACTATGTAAAAAATCCCAAAATACATAACATATCAATACAAGTAATTATATACATCAGAAACATAAATGATATTGAAAATACAACTGAAATAATTATAAATGAATGAAATTATTAGCCCCATTAAAAGTAATTAAAATATAAGAAAACAACTCTATGATGTCACAATATATTTAGACTAACATATTACTGTCATTTTACTTATAAAACACCAAATTACATGTAATTATCCTTATAATGTTTTGTGTATGTATATGGTGTGAGAATTTATTAAGTAAAATCAACCCCAACTCAGTGTATTCGAATGTGTATAAGAGTTAATTTCATTTAAAAAAGCATCTAAAACATTAATATTAAAGAACTATGTGATAAATAATACAACTAAAAACTAAATATGCATGTTTTGAATAGTGAAGGTGAAGGAATTTAACATTTACTATGATATGCATTAGGAAAACAATCAGATCATATAGAGTTATACTAAGAAAATTTCATAAATAATATGACTATAAAAAATACTTATATAATACATTCTTTTCATTGAAAATGTTCTTGTGAATCCCATAGAACACATGTCATAATATCATTCTATAAAATATTCTAAGGCTCCTAACATGTAATCCAGCTATATGAATTAACATGATAAAAGGATTTTGTAATATCAAAAAATAAATAATTATCAAATTAATCACTTTAATATATTATATATTCCCTTTTCAATCCCTATAACGAATTAGGTTAAGTTTACATTATACCCCCAGAATCTATGCCACAAAGAAAAAAGTGAATTTCTAATCTCTACAGTTTCTCCATAAGCACTAATGGTATAAAAAAATGAAAATTTAAATTACTTCTCTCCCAATATTAAATAAATTAAACATATGATAATTTATATTGAATATGGAATGGTGTATTCATATATATTGTATTGATTCCAAATAAAAAATCAAATATGAAACCATATAAATGAGTCATAAGTATGATAAATGATATAACATCACAAATATATTTTCTAAAAAAAGTAAATAGACAACACACAATATTCTCGTGAATTAAATAAAACAAATGGGGAAACCTAATTATTATGTTAACAAATATTACCACAATTTATATGCTTATTCAATGAATTTAACACTAATATAAGGCACAAAAATGTAATGGTTTAAATTATTTGGAAACTAGATATATAATAGGAATATTTCATTAATGATATTAACAATCTTCCTAAAATTTCATCTCATTTAATAACCTTCTGGAAAAAATACTACTTAATAACATTATTCATAAGCCATAGAAAAAGGAATCATATGAAAGAGCAGAGTAATATGCTAAGTAAAGGTATACGTTGGAAATATCTATCATTGACCAAAAGTCCTCATCAGATATATATAAGGGTATGAAAAAACTCTTATCTTATGATTACATATCCAATATATCATATATCATAAATAATGGTCCATATAATATGTATTTTTTCATAATAAATTACATGAGTAATAAGATTGTGGATTTATCAATAATCAATAAAGATAAATGAAAGTATTTACTAAGCATAATACATAGATTCTCACATACACATAAGTATATACAATCATTTACTTATTCAAGGATCAAGGTTAAGACTACGATAGTTGATATCATCCGATAATAGATTTAGATCTCTGACTATAATCACCATTTCCTTATTCAAGGATCACTGCTAAGACAATCATAGTATAGAGAGTCTCTTACTGGAGTGAGATCACTCCAAATTCCATTCATATTTTTTAATGAGACATTAATAATTTCCCAATTCATTATAGAGATATATAATTTTTCACACCCATCACATAATAAAAATCATACATATATTTTCCACACGATTATAAATACAATTATTCATTCATATAACATAATAGTAAATTGAGGTAGAATAGAATTCATAAAATATTCCATTAAAATATTAATCATAATAAATATAGAGAAAAAATTGTATGGTATAATATTATAATATACCTTGTGAATCATTAAAATCCCTAATATATTTTCATTTATATAAAAAATTTCTTTTTATCAATGGATTGAAGATATTTTTTGAAGATATAGAGAAAAAATATCATATCCCATGGTCAATTTTAATAAATCAAATTCTAGGAATAATAGGAATCAGACTTTTAGATTAAACAATTTAAAAAATATAATAAAACTACCATTCATATGAGGATATATGATTGTGGGAAAATTATTACATGTCTTATATGTGAAAAGAAAAAAAAATTTACTAGTTTTTTTTAGAAATGATTGATATAAAAGGCCATTGAAAATATTACTTTTAATAAATTTTAAATAAATAAAAATTTAAGGGAAATTAACATTTAGAAATTTAAATATTTGCAATAACTTTCTCAAAAAAGATAGATACAGAAGGGAAATATTCGGGACTAAAGAGAGGAAAAAGGTCAACTTTTTACTAAAAACATTTTCATGGTCATTTTAATCACCAAATATATAATAAGGAAAAAAATGAAAAGCATAAAAATATATATAAGATATGTAAATATATCGTTATTCAAATATAACAATCAAATAAATTCCCCCACTATAAATTTAATATTGGTAGTCTTGTAAAAAATGATATTTTAACATAAACCCTTACCCCAAGTCCTTATTCACTTCACACATTCTCTGAACCTAAAACATATTTAATTTATATTTATTAAAAAATAATATTTTAATACTCTTCATAATTATCTAATAATAAATAATACCTATACAATTTAATATTTAATATTTATCAATAATTATACATTAAAAAAACATTTGGGTGTTAACTGTTCCATTTCTTATGAACATTTTAGTCCAAAGATCTAGGTCCTTACTTTTAATTGATGATATAGTCATATATATAATCATAATAATTTTAAATAGATAATATTTTTTCATTGTATAATATTTTATATACATTAATGTATAGCGGTAATGAAAAATGAATTACATCACTTCATAGAGACGGTAATCCATTTTTCTGAATGACTGATGTATTTGTTTTCCAAAAATTGGAAAAAATAATGTTAATAATGATTTATAATTAAAATCAAAATAATAAAAGAAATATTAAATATATCCTTATTATATCTATGTTATGATTAATTAAAAAATGATATCACTTTTTAGAGGTAATAGTCCACACATAAACACACGCGACTTTATCATTTTACAATGGATTGGAAGGTAAGAATTTAGATTATATTTTATCAATATAGAATTTTAATTATTTTAAAAAAATTATAAATAAACACTAAATCCATATATATATATATATTAAACTATGAGGGGTAGTGATGAAAAATAAAATGCATCACTTCGTGGACATGACATTCCATACGTAAACATGAGCTATGTTTTTTAATTTAAATTTTTTGTAGAGGATATAAGATATTTACATACCATTAACATAGAAAAATTACATACCTTAAAGATAATTATTTCACCAAATTAATTTTTTTATAGATGATATATATGGAGATATAAATAATGAAAACTGAAATTGATGAAAAAAGACAATTACCTCTTTTATGGGTATCATCCTTCAGTGTTCACCTTCAACAGTTATGAGTTTACATTTTTCTAAGAATGGGACATCTAGAACAAAGAGAATAATTTTGGTAATGAATTTGGGAAGTAATTTTAGGAACTAGTGAACATGCATGTGTTTTAGAGGTGAGAAGAAGAGGTTCCCTTTTATATGTGAGGTTGGTTGCAAATTTGTAATTAACTAAAACATTTTTTTATAAGAATTTTATTATTAATTTAAAGTGTCTCAAAATATTATTAGTATCAAATATAAAAATGGTAATATCAAAAAAAACTAAAAAATGATATTTAATAATTTTTTGGGTAATTTTAAGGTTAACCTCCATTTTAACCCATCTTGTGGTAACAATATTTTAACCATGGTAACTATTTGTTATAGAAAAAATACTTAGTTGGAATTATGAATCAATTTTAATTATGCTTATTCAAAATATGGAATCCATTTAAAAAATTCAATGAATAGAAGTGGAAGAAATTAATACAAATATAATCACATAAAACCCATTTTATGTAAAGAAAACATTATTATGTGTAAATATGAATTTATAGTTATTTAGCCTAAATATTTTTGGGTAATGGTGTTTCAAAAACATTATGGGAATTTTATTATGTATATGAATATTATATGACATTATTACCATGATAAAACCAAATATACTCATTGAACAACCACATAAATTGTAATAAATAAACAATTGTTTTTATAATAATAAAATGTTACTCATGTTCCAAAATTTCAAGTATAGGTTTACAAATTAAACAGAATATTTTTAAACATCTTAATTTACTCTTCAAAAAAAAATATTTATTCAAAATAAAGGTTTCTCATCTTTTTATAGTGATTATAGTACCATAATGATTTCATCAACAAAAAAATATTTGTAAAAATAGTATTTTTCACTATTAACCAAAAAAACTATTTTTTAAATATCTCAAATATTCAACATATGAAAAATTATAAAAGATTAATTAAAAATGAAGTTCAATATTTTTAACTAAAATCCTAAAAATTATAAATATAATTTTAAGATAAAATATTTTTATTATACCAAAAATATAATGATTAAATAAAATATTTTTTGTGGGCTATGAATAATTAATGTATAATATAATTATTTTTTATTTTAGTAATCCTATTTTATTTAAATGTATTATAAAATATTTTATATTTTATTCAAAAAATTAAATATTTTTTTAGATTGGAATTTCATGCATCCCTGTCCATCAAACACATTGAATTTATTAATTATAATTTGATTTTAAAATATTATGGTGTATCATTCCTCCATATAATATAATTTCCCCCATAAAAATTAAATTACACTAAGAAAAACATATGATATTACTTATCATTAATTATATCCTTGAGTGCCCATATATCTTATACAAATTTATTTTAATGTCAAAAATCAATAACTAGGTGACTGCTATTATTCTGAAACACTAAATATATTCCATCACCGACCTGTACAACCAAGGGTCCCGCTCTGGTGGTCACGAAGGAAAGCCACATACTACCCTAGTAGTAAGGACTGAGTCTGGAATGCCAACAGGTGTCCCACTGCCCAGCCCCGCTGGAGGGTAATTCATAACCAAATATCGGGTGACCCACTGCCCAGCCCTGCTGGAGGGTAAACCATAACACATCATCCGATGACCCACTACCTAGCCCCGCTAGAGGGTAGGCCTTAATACATCATCAGGAGACCCACTGACTAGCCATGCTGGAGGGTAGACCTGGAACTAGACGAATGGCGACCCACTGCCCAGCCCTGCTGGTGGGTAGACCCTAAGAGGTCATCGGGTGACCCACTAACCAGTATCTGCTGGAGGGTAGACCCTAAGAGGTCGTCAGGTGACCCACTGCCCAGTCTCCGCTGGAGAGTAGACCGTGAGAGCGTCGGGTGACCCACTGTCCAGTCTCTGCTTGAGGGTAAACCCTAGAAGTCAGAGAGCAACCCACTGCATAGCCCTGCTGGAGGGTAAAAAAGATGAAGTCGATGAGTAACACACTGCCCAGCCCCTCTGGAGTGTAAAACTCAGAAATGCTCTGGCCATCTCTAATGGAGGGTACAACACTGGCCAACCAAACACGAAGTGGGTATCGCGCGACCACCCAACTCTAGCACAACTCACCCAAAGGGGGTTCATCGCCTAGTCCATCACTGGGTGTCACCAGCACCGCTACCATCCGATCCATCGAGAACAAAACCAGGGGAGACCACTCAACCCTGCTGGTCAAACAAACGGGCATAGAGCCAGGGGAAAAACTCCACCCTGCTAGTCAAACAAATGTGTACAGAGGGACCCCCTACGCCGCGAGAGGACAAAGTACGCAAAGCCGAACACGACACGAACATGGGGAACACACTACGTGTGGCCCCAAGTCAAACCTAACAAATCACACAAACGTCTCAGGTACGAACAACACATACCTCCAAGTGCTCTCGTATACTCCCAGAGTATAGCACGTCCCCAGTCGTAGGGCTATCATGCACACGGCACCCAACATCAACGCAAAGGCGTGACGTAACAACTCCACTTCAAAGGCCCAGACACGACCAACCACATCTTTTGAATCGTTTATATCACTCTCCCAAGAGTGAACGATCACACGCCAAGGGTCTGCTACAAACATGGTAGGGCGAACCACCACTGGAGCACCTTCCATGCTTCCACTTTTAATAAGATCGTGCAAGAGGCTCCACACAACCAAACGGATCACACCATTGTAATCCTCGCTGAAAAACACGCGAGATCGACTACTCACTCGCCTGCAATGGATATCCGACGAAAAAGTCACCAACACCGCCTCACACCCGAACGATGCTCCGTTATCCTGAGCCACGGCCCCGAAAAAAGTCGGGCGCATCGCACCAATGTGATCCTCTTGGGAAAACAGGTCAAAATCACTACTCACATGAGTGCAACAGATATCCAGATAAAAAGGTGCATTCTGGTGCACCGCACACGAGCGGTGCTTCGTGGGACCCGCATCCCAGTCCCGAAACTCAATGAATGGATCGTACCGTTGCAATCCTCTCGAAAAAGCACACAAGATGGACGATTCACGTGTCCAAAATGGTCGCCCGATGATAATGATGGAAAATCACCGTCGACGCGCAAACGACCCTCATGGTCCCCGCACCATCGTGCGGAATTATAGCTGGAAAACTGCGTCAACGCGATTCCCTTGGAAAAACACCCAACATCGACTACTCGCACGCACAGAATGGATGTCTGAGGAAAAAGTCGTGAAACGCTGCACACAGCTCGAAAGACGGGCCGTGGGGCCCACACCTCAACTTTGGCTGCAATGCCCAAAACCCCCTGGAAACCTCCGCCTCAGTGCCATGGGTGCAACTCCGCTGACGGCGCTCAAAACAGACGTCGGACGCGTCCGCTCCATCCAAAACAAGTTTCCCCGGAAAAACGACAAACCCCTCGACGTATGTGTCGCACCACTGAGGCCCCTTGTTTCGGGAATTAAAAATTCCCAAAACCATCTCAAAGCGTTACCGTTGACGCAAGGTCCGCGCTGCCGCTGACGGCGCACAAAACGGATGCCCGAAGCCTGAAATACGGGCTTCCAAAGATTTCAAAAGAAAAAGGGGGTGGACCCTTTTGGGCCGGACCGGCCCGGTCCGGCCGGTCTGCCCGGCTCAAGCCTGCCCGCTGGGACTGCGGCCCAGCCATCTCCCACAAGACACCCCACCCGCACCGCATGGGCGGCTCTTCCACTGACCTTCCGACACGGCCGGTCGGTCTTCCACGCGGAGACCCGCATCGCGCGAGTCTCTGTCCAGCCGCGGGGTTGCACGCTGTGACCCCCGGCCGTCCCCTCTCGCCAGCACCCACGCGCCGCGCCCTCAGTCGGCGAGCCTGAGCCGCGCCACCTACCTGAGGAAGCCGCCGCCACCGACCGCCGCCTCTGAATAGTGCCGCCACCAGCCGAAGCCCCTGCCGCCGCCACTGGAACTCGCCGGAAAAAGGGAACCCGCCGGAAAAACCTTAGAACACCTCCAAAAACCCGCAATCTTCGACAAATGATTGCGGGTTCCTCATAACTCCAAAATCGAAACCAAAAGATGCATCAGATAGCTCCTAAAAACTAATACATACCCATGGGCTTCGATTTGACGATCAGACAATAATCGACGCATATAATTGAGGTTGAAATAGGGTTCAGAAATTAAAACGCAACCAAAATCCTCCTACCTCTTGGGCGATGCCTGGAGCTTCACGAGGAGTTTGCCGCCATGTCGCGCCTTGCCGGAGCTGCTTCGCCAGAGCTGGAGGAGGAGAGGAAGGAGTTCCTTCTTACTTCTGTCCAGATGAGGAAGAGGAAGAGGGAGGGGGTGACTTAAGATTTTAAAAAGAAACTCTTAACCACCCGCCCGTCGGCCCGAACCCGAACCCTCAGCAGGGTCGAGGTTAAGCCTCCCCTAGGGTAAACACCATCTCTCGAGCACAACGGTGGTCTCTGAATTTTAATCCAAGACCCCGTTCAAAAGTTATAAAATTTAACGACCGTAGCTGCTAAATTACGAAAACGCCCCTGGGGCCATTTTTCACAGACGTGTCACGCCCGCAAAACTTACACCCCTCCTAGGGTAAACAGCACCCTATGAACTCAACGGTGCTGTCGGTTTTCCAATCCAAGCCACCGTTTAAGAGATACTTGTGTTTCAACATTAAACGAATAAATTAAATAATTAATTTATCTGTTTAATTTCCAGAAGCGGGAGAGGGGTCCAAACGCCCCGCACCAACAAGTTTTATGTCGTTCCTAGAGTAAAAACCCCATTACGGACCCATCCGTACACTCGGATCTCTGATCTGGATCGCTGTTTAGGAGTTATCGCATTTATTTAGCGTTTCCAGTGTGAACGCACTGAAAATTTAATTCCGACCACTCCGGGGCTCAGAATCGCACGCCGTTTGAAGGCCCTTATTTGGAATATCATTAAGAAAATTCCAAAGTCTTTCACAGCAAAAACTGGGTTCTTACATCATTCCCTCCTTCAATATTTTCATCTTGAAAAGAAAACTAGGGATCAACACAGGGTACTAAGCCCACACCTGCCTTTCCCATACCCAGTAGAACCCACGCACAGCTCTGCGTCACTGCACACAGACCAAAGGATTGATCTGTTCATGCTAGGTCAGCCCTTGCCGACGTCGTGCACCCACTCTGGACTTTGGGTATAGGTCAAGGTGGTAGGGTACCTCGCCATCCCTTTGCACGGTCTCAAATGGCCCGAAGACTCTCAGGGTAGCTCACCTCCCCGAATGAACCTCTACGTCGCACGCCGCGACTGGAATCACCGCCCGCACCTGAAACAAGGCCTGGTGATTCCCTCCTTCAGAATACACATATGGTGAAACACCCAAGGATATTTGGTCACGCAAGGTTCCACACTCGATGCTCTCTTACACACTCAAAAGGCAAAGGAGTCAACACCATCGACTAAAGGAAAAGGTCTCACACCTTTTCCCTTACCAACACAGGGTTACACCCGACGCCCTACGTCACCCTGGTAACACCTCAAACAAGGAGCAGGGAGAAAAGCCTTTCACACACAGAGCCTAAAAATTCTACTACAAAAAGTAAAAGAGTCGCAAGGGGTACATATCACCATCCCATGATCTGCAGGATCGTAGACATCCGAAGCTCGCGGCTGTCCGTGGTCCCAACCATCAGCTCCCGGAGCCTGACGTGGACCGCCTAGTGGTGATGGGGAGATCTCGTAAAGTCGCCCCCACTACCAACTCCTCCCTCTCCTCTGCTAGCACCGCCTCTTTGGGTACTACTCCGATCACGGCACTGCCTCTGTCGTGGTGGTGCACCTGCTGCCTGCCCGAAGCTCCCAGCAACTCAGGTGGGGCAGTCTTGTGCTATGTGACCTCGCCCGTCACAAGAATAGCACTGACTCTCTCTGGGCTGCACTGGTGCCCTCCGCCGCCACTGTAGAGTACGACCATGCCCCTGAGTCCGGTTGTCATTAAGCCACATGCGCCGAGGTTCTGCTTGCCGACGCCCACTAGCTACGGCAGACATCTCAGCTCCAACGTGCCTGCTTCCACCACCAACTCCAGAATGTGACAGGAAGCTCTATGTCACCAGCGCCTGATCTAGCACCCCGACATATGTGGAAATTCCCAAGAGTACTACGACAACACGAATCTCTTGGCGGAGACCCTGCTCAAACTTTCGCGCTCGGAGGTTGTCGTTATGGACTAAGTCTGGGTAAAAGCGTGCACGGTCTGCAAAACTAGTTGCATACTCGGCCACCGTTATCCCTACTTGCTAAAACTGCAGGAGCTCCTGAATCCAAACGGAGTGCAAGCAGGACGGGGAAAACTCGTCACAAAACAACAACCGAAATTCGCCCCACGAAAGCGATGACTCGTCAAGAAACTGAGTCACCAGACTCCACCAACGCCAAGCTGATCCACGAAAAAGGCTGGCTGCCAAAACCACTCTCTGATCTGTCAGCGTCTGCACAAGCCTAAAAAGGCAAACCACTGTCTCTAGACAAACCTCTGCTGCCTAAGGGTCTGGCTCACCACTGAACCTCATCGGTCCCTGCCACTGGAAATCACGGAGCGTGCTCAACCTGCTGTCAAGCTCAGCAAGCTCTGCTAAAATGGCCTGCAGCTCAATAGGTGTGGGTGCTGCTACCGGACCACCTAGAGAAAAGGCTCTCATGATGGGTTCTAGACTGAGGCCTCATAGCTCACAGGGTCGTCGTCATGCACCCAAGCTGGGATCTTGGCTGGCTGTCTTTGCGGAGACATCCTGAATATTATCAAGGAGTGCCGCAATTAGATAAACATATATGTATATACCAATATCAACGACGGGGAGCTGACTCAAGAAGGACAGTCAAGACTCAGTCCTATGTGATGCACAACCAAATTTCCCTGCAACAAGTGTCTCAGCATGCCAAGTCGACAAGCAGGTTATTAGGGTCCTGGTGAATGGATACGTCGGTCGTCGCACCATCACTGGACTCCCTGGCCTGAGAGCCGCTCTCGAGGAACGTTGACACTATTGCCCTAAATCCCAACCAATTACTCTTTTAGGGATGTCTGAACAGCGTCCCAACGAACGAACCTCCTCTTATACCACTTTGTCACAACCCGACCCTACCCGGGCTCGAGCCGCAACTACCCCAAGCCCGCCTCCATAGGCCAAGGGCTGGCGACCAGCGCCGAAGGCACAATAGCCTGGGGAGGCCTTTTCCTAAGTACCTGTACACACACACACAACACACTCAATGAAAAAGTGCAGAGTAAAAAAGAAAATCAAAGGGAAAATGCTATAAATATACCACAAATGTGAATCGACCTCTAACAGTACAAAATATAAACTAAAATGAAAAGTGGCAAAACATGCGCCCAACTAGAAAAGTGAAACAACCCGGCAACATGTAAACAAAAGAAAAATAGCCGGAAGGGGTCCCCCACCTGGGACCTAACCATGACCACCGCACACGGTCCAAGCTCTCAAGCTCCTTTGCTCCACTGAATCCATGCTCCACATGTCCGTCGTCTGCAAGGGTACACCAAGTGCGGGCAAATACCAAGCAGGGGTGAGTACAAAAATACTCAGTAGGATACCCCGAAGGCTCGAGGTAGAAACAAAGGAGGTACTAAAGGGTGAGAAGTAGAGCGAACAGGAAAAGTAAAGGGGTACAACAGAGAGTGCAGTAGAATTCCAGTAGAGAGTCCAGCTCAACCCAAAAAAATAAAGGATGTAGACTCATCCAGACACAAGGAGCTGGGAATGGTGAGAAGATGAACTTCTCGTCGAGTCTTCACTACCTATAGCCGGAGAGTAGACTTGTCCAACAAAGAGAATATAGACACGGAAAGCACGTGGCATACCCCGCGCGTCTTCACCTCTCCTGGAAGGAGAGTAGCCAAAACCCAAGGAGTGGGTACTGGAACAAGGTATACACATATACATATGCTCAACAAGAATCCCGAACAAGCTCATGAGGGGATATCCGTCCCATAGCTCAGCATATGAAAATGAGTCGCCTATAGTCCCAAAAGAAACACCATCATCGATGCCCATCATCCCGCACGTCTGCCCTGAACCGCAAGCCAAGGGGCTCAATCACCGCACCTTGAAACTATCCGCTTTGGGTGGCACTGACTCGCCCGCACGGTTTTAGATCGCGTCACAAGAACGCATCTCAGTGGAGAAAGTGCCCCTCATACTTGAGAGTTCTAGGTATAGTCATGACACACCTTATCACTGCCCTGCAGTCGAGATGTCTCCTCAATGCCAAAGTCGTTCCGTCACCGACCCGTACAACCAAGGGTCCCGCTCCGGTGGTCACGGAGGAAAGCCACGGACTAGCCTAGTAGTACGGGCTGAGTCTGGAATGCCAACAAGTGCCCCACTGCCCAGCCCCGCTGGAGGGTAATTTATAACCAAATATCGGGTTACCCAGTGCCCAGCCGTGCTGGAGGGTAAACCCTAATACATCATCAGGCGACCCACTGCACAACCCTGCTGGAGGGTAAACCATAATAGGATATCGAGTGACCCACTGCCCAGCCCTGCTGGAGGGTAAACCATAACACATCATCCGGCGACCCACTGCCCAGCCCTGTTGGAGGGTACACCTTAGTACATCATCAGGCAACCCATTGCCCAGCCCCGCTGGAGGGTAGACCTGGAATAAGTCGACAGGTGACCCACTGCCCAGCCCTGTTGGAGGGTAGACCCTAAGAGGTCGTCGGGTGACCCACTGCCCAGTCTCTGCTGGAGGGTAGACAATAAGCGGTCGTCGGGTGTCCCACTGCATAGTCTCTGCTGGAGGGTAGACCCTGAGAGCGTCAGGTGACCCACTGCCTAGTCTCTGATGGAGGGTAAACCCTAGAAGTCAGCGAGCAACCCACTGCCCAGCCCTGCTGGAGGGTAAACCCCATGAATTCGTTGAGTAACCCACTGCCCAGCCCCGCTGGAGGGTAAAACTCAGAACTGCTCTGGCCATCTCTACTATAGGGTACAACACTGGACAACCAAACATGGAGTGGGTATCACGGGACCACCCAACTCCAGCACAACTCACCCAAAGGGGGTTCAGTGCTTGTTCCATCACTGGGTGTCACCAGCACTGCTACTGGCTGATCCATCGATAACGAAACTAGGGGATACCACTCAACCCTGCTGGTCAAACAAACGGGCACAGAGCCATGAAAAAAACTCCACCCTTCTAGTCAAACAAACGAGCACAGAGGGACCCCCTACACCACGAGAGGCTAAAGTACGCAAAGCAGAACGCGACACGCACATGGGGCCCACACTACGTTTGGCCCCAAGTCAACCCCAACCAATCACATGAACGTCTCATGTACGAACCACACGTACCTCCAAGCACTCTCGTATACTCCCAGAGTATACCACGTCCCCAAACCAAGGGCTATCATGCACACAACACCCAACATAAACGCGAAGGCATGATGTAACAACTCCCCCTCAAAGGCCCAGGCACGACCAACCACATCTTGTGAATCATTTATATCACTCTCCCAAGAGTGCGCGATCACACGCCAAGGGTCCGCTACAAACCAGGTAGGGCGAACCACCACTGGAGCACCTTCCATGATTCTACTTTTAATAAGATCGCGCAAGAGGCTCCGCACAACCAAACAGATCACACCATTATAATCCTCGTGAAAAAACACGCGAGATAGACTACTTACTCGCCTCCAACAGATATGCGATGGAAAAGTCACCAACACCGCCTCACGCCCGAACTGCGCCCCGTGATCCCGAGCCTCATCCCTGAAAACAGTGGGGCGCAACGCACCAATGCGATCCCCTCGGGAAAACACGTCAAAAGCACTACTCACATGAGTGCAACGGATATCTGGAGAAAAAGGTGCATTCCGGCGTACCGCACAGGAGCGGTGCTTCGTGGGACCCGTATCCTGGTCCCGAAACTCAACGAACGGATCGTACCGTTGCGATCCTCTCGAAAAAGCACACAAGATGGACTATTCACTTGTCCAAAACAGTCGCCCGGTGATAAAGATGTAAAATCACCGTCGACGCCCAAACGGCCCTCGTGGGCCCCGCACCATCGTTCGGAATTACAGCGGGTAGACAGCGCCAACGCGATGCCCTTGGAAAAACACCCAACATCGACTACTCGCACGCCCCGAACAGACATCTGAGGAAAAATTCTTGAAACGCTACACACAGCTCGAAAGATGGGTCGTGGGGCCCGCGCCTCAACTTCAGCTGCAACTCCCAAATCCACACTGGAAAACTCCGCCTCAGTGTGAGGGGCGCAACTCCGCTGACGACGCTCAAAACGGACGTCAGACGCGTCCGCACCGTCCAAAACAAGTTTCCCCGAAAAAACGACAAATCCCTCGACGTACGTGTCGCACCACCGAGGCCCATCTTTTCGGGAATTAAAAATTCCCGAAACCATATCAAAGCATTCCCCTCGACTCAAGGTCCGCACTTCCGCCGACGGCGCGCAAAACAGACTCCTGAAGCCTGAAATACGGGTGTCCAAAGATTTCAAACGAAAGGGGGGGGGACCCTCTTGGGCCAGACTGGCCCGGTCCGGCCGGTCCGCCCGGCTCAAGCCGGCCCACTGGGACTGTGGCCCAGCCTCCTCCTGCGAGCAACCCCTCCCGCGCCGCGTGGGTGGCTCTTCCACTGACCGGACGACACGGCCGGTCGGTCTTCCACTCGGAGACCCATGTCGCGTGGGTCTCTGTCCAGCCGCGGGGTCGCACTCCGCGACCCCGGCCGTCCCCTCTCGCCGGCACCCGCGCGCCACGCCCTCAGCAGACGAGCCCTAGCTGCGCCACCCACCTGAGGAAGCCTCCTCCACCGACAACCACCGCCGAAGAGTGTCGCCGCCAGCTGAAGCCCCTGCCGCCGCCGCTGGAACTCACCGGAAAAAGGGAACCCGCTAGAAAAACCTCAAAACACCTCCAAAAACCCGCAATCTTCGGCGAATGATTGCGGGTTCCTCAGAACTCCAAAATTGAAACCAAAAGATGTTTCAGATAGCTCTTAAAAACTACTACGTACCCATGGTCTTTGATTCTATGATAAATCAAAAATCAACACATATAATTGAGGTTGAAATAGGGTTCGGAAATTAAAACGCAACCAAAATCCTCCTACCTCATGGGCGATGCCCAGAGCTTCACGGGGAGTCCGCCGCCGCGCCGCGCCTTGCCGGAGCTACTTAGCTGGAGATAGAGGAGGAGAGGGAGGAGTTCCTCCTTGCTGCTGTCCAGATGAGGAAGAGGAAGAGGGAGGGGGTGACCTAAGCGTTAAAATAGAAACGATTATCCACCAGCCCGTCGGCCCGAACCCGAACCCTCAGTAGGGTCGAGGTTAAGCCTCCCCTAGGGTAAACACCATCTCTCGAGCACAACGGCGGTCTCGGAATTTTAATCCTAGACCCCATTCAAAAGTTATAAAATTTAATGTCCGTAGTCGCTAAATTATGAAAACGCCCCTGGGGCCATTTTTCACAGACGGGCCGCGCCCGCAAAACTTACACCATTCCTAGGGTAAACGGCAGGCTTCGAACTCAAAGGTGCCCTCAGTTTTCCAATCCGAGCCACCGTTTAAGAGATACCTATGTTTCAACATTAAAAAAATAAATTAATAAATTAATTTATCCGTTTAACAATCCAGAAGCGGGTGAGGGGTCCAAACGTCCCGTGCCGACATGTTTTATGTCGTTCCTAGGGTAAACACCCCATTCCAGACCCATCCGTACCCTCGGATCTCTGATCCAAATCACCGTTTAAGAGTTATTGAATTTATTTATCGTTTCAAGTTTGAACACACTGAAAATTTAATTCCGGCCACTCCGGGGCTCGTAATCGCACGCCGTCTGAAGGAGCTGCTCTGGAATATCATCAAAAATATTCCAAAGTCTTTCATAGAAAAAACTGGGTTCTTATAGTTGAGTGTTTTTATTATACCTTAGATTCGTCTATTTATTATCATATTGTCTACATTCCATGTAATTACAATAATTTTGTGGGTGTGTCATATAAAGTCAATATTCCTCTCTATTTATTTCAATAGTTGATATTCAATTGACATCAGTATTCATTTAATCTATGGACATCTTTTCCATACATAAAAAAATATCTGGTCCCCCTAACATAATCCCCCAATGGTTCAATACACATATTGATAATAATGAAAGGTTAATTATATTTACTCAATGGGTTTTATTTTCTGAATCTCCTCAATGAACCTTTATTCTTTTATTTTGTCCAAAACCATGTGAATAATGGATTTATCCCCTCTCTATTTAAACCTTGAGAGAACATCCTAATATTTATTCATTTCTACTAATGTCCCTTATGGTTACTCATTTTGAGTACATAATTTTTAGACACTAATGAATTTTTCACCTCTTCTCTTATGTTTGGTTATAAAAAAATAGATTGCATGTATAAGGAAATTTTATTCATAAGTACTCATGGATTTATCATAATTCTACTCCATCTCAATTAACTAATTTCATATTCTAGTGTTAAGAGTTTTTGTTAAGAACCTAACGAAAGATACACTCCTTATCACTTCTCTTTTTATAGTTCCAGTCTCTTCCCATTACCTCAGACTATTGATAAGAGTCCACCATTTTCATTTTATCCTTCCAAATGATAAATGGCCATGTAATAGTTTTCATGATATGATCACTAGAGAACAGAATATAACCTCTTAACTGTTCTAATAATTTTCTTATAATTTAGTGGATCAAAAGATTCCATAATGGTTGGTGGGGATTTCCTCTTGAAATACAAATTTATATATTTATCCTTATTTTTGTAATTTCAAACTACAACATGATTCATAAACTGAGAGAGTTACATGAACATAATAACAGGAAATTTCATTCAAATTCGCATTACATTTTTTTTGTCATGATGAATCTCATTGTATTTTCCATTACATTTTTTTGTTAATGTAGTTTCTCCTAGATTTATCCATTGAATAAATTCAAAAAACATATTTTGAGCATCATGCATTTTTTTCAAAGTTTTAAATCATATAATCATAAAAATCATAGAAAATTTGTCTTAAATTATGACATATTCTTATCAATATTTGAAAACATAGGTTCATCATATCTCAAATTCTTTTCATCATAGTTTTCTTAAGGTTCTGTCCTCATTTTATCCTTAAACTACTTTCCAAAAATAAATATTCTGTCATGTGACACTAACCGAGTAAACTCAAGTATTACATACATATATATTACATCATTTTAAATAAATAATCAATAAGAGTCATATTAATAAATTCCCATGAACTATAAAGGATTATCATATTTAGGGTATATATACTTAATAAACATATTTCATGAATGATATTTGGCATCTCCTAGAAATATATTTCCACATAGAACCATTATTAGACTTAACCTACTTAATACCTTTCTTTATAACCAGAGTAAAATATACATAATAAAGGGCTCTCTTAGAAACTATGTTAGGGTAAGAATATATGATGTCAATATATGATCATAAGTTAGAATATTATAAAGATAAATGTATGTGAACATAATAATAATATAACTAAACATGCCTAAAATTCCATAGATCTTAAATCGTGAGGCATGTAATAATTATTTTTTATAATAGAAGGCATCAATCATAATAGTGTGGAATTAAAAATAATTAATCATTATCCATAAGAGAAAATAATAGTTAGAGGAAAAATGTTTGTGGAAATCAAATTAGAATAAAATATCAGTTCCTAAGTCACAAACCCTATTAAATAATATCATAGTGGAATTATTAAATGGTTTATTGGGTTCATTCCCAATTCCTATTATTTCCTTAGCCTGGGTACACTCCTAAGATTATGATATTTGATAGAGTCCCATAGTGGACCTAGTTCCCTTATCAGTAATATTTATATTATATCATTATACATAAATCAACAAAAAATTCTTTGTAAGGCTATAAACATACATTCCCACCCACCACATTTTGAAAACCATACATATATGTGTGCCATGATCATAAAAACATTCATCATTTCCTTATTCCATTATTAACCCAGGGGAATGAAATCAATTTCATTAATTCATCCATACAAAATCATCATCCTAATCCATACAATGAAATAATTGGTATTGTATCATAATTTCATATTCCCCAATAATCATAAAAATCCATAAAGTACATTGACATAGACAAGAAATCACTATTTAAAATGTATTTAAATTATAATATGAAAATAAATATAATAATTCCCTTAAATTTGCTAACATTTAAGCAATAAAATTCATATAAAATTTTGAATTGGATTTTCATTGTAAATCCTTTGAAACATATAAGGGGAGTTTCATATAGAAGAAAGGATACAGCTTTGGGAAATTCAATTCATTACATATATATTAAATTATATAATTATTTTAATACATTAGTAAAATTTTATATGTTAGACTTATAAAAACATTTTCAAATATTAGTTTTTATAATTTGTAAATAATACCAAAGGAAATAAAAATGAATTTAAATAAAATTAATTATATTTAAAAACTTCCATGTCATAATATTAGGAACATAAATATAGATAATAATTATTCCTGACTAAAAATATAAAATTAGGTCGGCTTTTATTAAAAACATTTTAATGGTCATTTTAAGTACCAAAGAGAGGATAATAAAAGGTAATCGTTAAAAAAAAATAATCAATGTATATGAAAATGGATGATGTTTGAAATATAAGTATCATAAAATATTTATTATTTGATGTTTTACATTCACAATCCTAAAAATAAATTAAATTATAACATAAAACCTTACCACAAGTCCTAACATCCTTCAGGAATATTCTTAACCTTTTATGTAAGAAAAATATATCTATTATAAAATATTATTATAAAAATATTCAAAGTTATATCATAATATATATTCCCTATATAATTTTTAATTACTCATTTATTAACAATTCTTACATAAAATCATTATATGAGAGTTATGTGTCCCATTTTATATGCATGTTTTTGTTTGAATATTATGGTCCTTAAACCTTAAAAATGTTTTAATCATATATAAAATATTAATATTGTCATAATTATCATATTTATTTGTTATAAATAGTTTTATAACTATTCATATCAATTGGTGGTGATGAATGATTTACATCACTTTGTAGAGAATGTATTCTGTATGTACACATGAGTGAAGTTTTCATTTTTCAATGAATTGAAAAGAAGAACCACATGTAATAATATTTATTTCCAAAAAAATTATAATATAATAAATATATTTTAAATTAATTAAATATTTCCTTATAATAATGAACGTAATTCAAATGGAAAAAATGAATCACATTACTTTATGTAGATTATAGCCAACATGTATGCACTAGAAACATTTTCATTTAGAAATTAATCAGAAGGAAAGAATTTAGAAAATATTTTATCCTCATTGAATAATAATTATTTCATGAACATAATATATATTTGTTAAATATATCTACTTAAATATCCATGATAAAATATGATGAAAAATAAAATACATCACTTCTGAGAGACAATGGTATGAACATATGCATGAGCAATGATTTTATTTTCCATTACATATAACGGAGATATAATATTGTCGTACAATTAACACGAAAAGATTTTAATATATCAAATTTTTTTATTTCATCATATTAATAAGGTTATAAATTATATTTCTGAGTTTAAGGATTAATGAAACATGAAATAGATCAGAAAATACAATTAACATTTCATCAAATATATTATTTTATCTTAACCCTTATGAATTATTGAGAATGTGTTTTATTAAGACCATGATCTATAAAAGTTAGGAAGAATGTTATGAAAGGATTGGGATAGGGATTTTCCATACTATATCTGAAGTGGTGTGTAGAAGTGAGAAGCGTAGTTTAGCTTTGATAAGTGATAATGGTGTAAAACGTGTAAATACATTAAAAAGTATCATATAATACAAGTATTATTATTCTGATGTGGCTCAATATTTTCAATGTTTTTATGATAAAAAATATAATTTCAAACTATAATCATCGAATTATATTTATATTAATTATATGTATCTAGGGTAATAAAAATTCCCATCGGTCAAGCTTATGAGTGGAAACCAGAACCAAGTATCATGGAGGTCAACTACTAGAAGATTTTTGAAAGAAGTGGATAACAAGGCTCTTAGATAAAATTATTCATGATGGAATAAAACTAAAAATTATATAACTTTATCTAGTAGGTATTTCATCAATATATGTATGAAACACATTTTTTTTAAATTGGTTTACTGGAAAGGCTCACATCATTATGTAATATCACTACTAGAAAAACAGGTATTTGCGACGGGGGCCCGTCGCAAATAGCCCGTTGCTGAAAAAGCCGTCGCAACAACACTTATTTGCGACGGGCCCGTCGCTAAAGCCTTTTTTTGTGACGGTCATTCTCCCCGTCGCAAATAGTATTCCGTTTTTTTGTAAAAAACTTTGAAAATGGTTTTTGTGACGGTACCTTTGCAAAAACTATTTTTTTAAAAAAATAAAAAACTATTAATAATACTAGTATTTGCGACGGGCATAGTATCCCGTCGCAAATACGATTTATAGTATTTGTGACGGGTCCCGTCGCAAATACTATTTTTCTAAAAAAATAAAAACTATTAATAATACTAGTATTTGCGACGGGCATAGTATCCCGTCGTAAATACTATAAAAAAAATAAAAAAAATAAATTATTAATAAATTATTTTAATTAATATAATAATAGAATTATAATTCACAAATAAAAATAATTAATTATTTTAATTAATATAATAATAATAGAATTATAATTCAAAAAAAATAATAATAGAAGATTAATAAATGATTTAATTAATATTATAATATTAGAATTATAATTCATAAATAAAAAAAATATTAATAAGTTATTTTAATTAATATAAAAATAATAAATTATTTTACATTCAAATATTAAAATAATTCAAGTATTACAAAAAATATAATTAAATTATAATATTATAAAATTTTAATATATATATGTATTTTAATATTATAAAATATAAATAATATTATTATTAATATTAATATTGTTATTTAAAAATATAATATTATTAATATTTTATAACGAGACAAAAACTAAGAATAGAAAAAAAAATATTTTGATTTTCCAAATTTTATAACATAAATACAAACTCTAATCTGAAGGAGGGGGGGAGGGGGGGAGGTGGGGGATCTGTAGATGGTGGTGGAGGAAACTCCATCCCTAAAGCATGAGTGAGTCGGCGCATGTACTCCTTCTGCTCCTGATGCTGTTGCTGCCACCGACTCGTCTGCTCCTCGTACAACTGCTGTTGGCGTCGACGCTCCTCCTCATGCTGCTGACGCATCTGCTCCTGCTCCTGTCGGAGACTCTCTATCTGTGCAGTCTGAGATCGCAACTGATCCTCATACTGTGCAGTAGAAGAAGAAGCACGAGATCCTCTCAAGCTGGATGCCGACATCGCATCACTACCATAATAATCTCCGGGAGTCAGTCGAGAGCCGATACCAACTACCCGGCCCTTCTTGAAGGCATACTGGGTGGACTGCATCCATGCCGCCTCATCAAACTGACGGGCAGTGGTCTGATCTGATGACTCGGCCTGACTCTTAGGCCGGGCCTGTGACGCTGCGGCCTCATATGACTCCTATAGTTGCAATTTAAAATTAAAATTGTGAAAATATTATATGCAGTTAATTTTTAAACTTGAAAACATATAATACTGACCACGATGTGATGCTGATGATGACCTCTGAGCTCCCCAGTAGCAGGATCACTATACATCCTCCGATATACGTCGTACTCTGTAATATCGGGGTGCTCGACAGCCTATAAGAATAAAAAATAAACTGTTAATATTTATAGTTATATAAAATATTTATAAATAATGTACGTACCAGATGCTGTCTATGAGTACTGAAAGAACGACTCCCAACTCGATGAGTCACCTCCTGTCTCCCCCGATTCTGCCTCCCCAACGATGATCTCCTCTGAAAGGCACCACTCAACCAGTGCGCACATAATCCATCCCATACATGGGATGAAATATACTCTGGTCGGTGTGCTCTACATGACTCCTCAAAATCTGACACTCCTGCTTTCTTCATCGCAGCTTTTCTTAAATTGTGCAAAAACTGACGAAGGCGATCACGCATGGCCACCTCCCATGCCTCGTGGATGGCGTCACGCATGGTATCCTCGATCGGATACCATAAACCCTACAAATAAATCAAAATATGAAGTTAGAAATGAAATAATTTTCAAAATAAAAATTATTTAATTACGTACGTACCAACCAATTGCCGAACATGGCCTGCTGCACATCAATGGGAATCTGCTCCCATGTGGTCCACGGCTGAGATAAATAGTTGCGCAAAATAGCACTGCCCTGTCCGACTGCTATATGCGGAAAACTGAAAAAATAATAAACATTTATTATGTGAATAGATTAATGAAATCTTAGTCAAATCCACAGGTTATCACACAGGTTATCACACCTCTGTGTGCATGGATCAAACCCAAGACGTGGACGTCGCTCGGGGACGGGGTCAGGAATCATCAATCGTGCAAGACCGCGCCCCCTCCGCGTACTCCCTGGAGCGCCTGCAGGCTGAGGGTCATCTGTCAGCAACGCATCCGCATCGAAAGTCAGGTCAGCATCCGCCAACTCACGAAATGTGGCCTCGTCCATCTGAAACAGAAAATGTTAATGTTAGCAAATAATTGATAATTACTATTATATATACATATATACATATATACATATTATGATTTTATATAAATACCATGGAATGATATCAGTGTTCATCTTCATCATCATCTTCATATATGTCAATGTCATCTTCATATTCCTCCTCAACATCATCGATATCCATTCGAGTTACAGTTGCTTCATCTCTTACCATTTCAAATTCATATGTGACGTCATTAACATCATCGTCATCACCGACTCTTAAATGTGGGGTGTCGTCATCGATACTCATGTCTCTTTGTAAAAAAGATTGATTTTGAGTACTCTCTTGAAAAACTTCAATTCTTTGCACATCAGTGAAATCAAATTCACTTTGACTAAACTGATTGTCTCGAATTTTGATTTTTATTATACTCCACCAATCAGTCAAGTCTCTTGATGTTGCACAGTACTTTGAATAATAAACTTGATATGCCTGTTGAGCCAATAAGAATGGTTCATTTACTGCGAGAACACTTTTACATTTAATATCGATGATTCCATGAGTCGGATGAACACGCACGCCTCTCTCTGTATCCAACCACCGACATTTGAACCTGGTTATGTAATGTTGTCCAAGATAACAGAGTTCAATGATTTCATCAAGTATGCCATAAAAGTCAACTTCATTTTCTTGATGATGAGATCCTCTCAAGCTAACTCCATTGTTCATTGTTTTTTTTGATTCCCCATATGCATGTGTGTGGAATCGAAATCCATTCACCACATATGCATTATAAGTTTTAACAAGTTTGGAAGGTGGGTTACTCAATACACACAACCGTTTGTCAATTTTATCAGCATGTCGAGACACGTGAAATTTTTTGAAATAATTATCAACATAGTAAACTATACATTGAATGAGTTGCTAAAAGATAAAGAATTTATGTTACCAGTTTTTGAAACCACTGAGAGAAATTTTTCTGTCGACGTTCTTCGAGAGCAGCTGCTGTAATTTGTGGAATTTGTTTCTTGATATGATTATCATACAACCTATAAAAACCAAAGTTATTTACTGTAACATAAATGATAGAATACGTGATATAAACACTTACAGTACAACTGATGTCATCTCTTCACAGTTGAGTAGAACATACGTATGAGCTCTCTGATGTTCATCATCTGAAAGCCAGCGTTCATAAACTCCACCAAAACCAAGCTCTGACTGGTTGAAAATAGATAATTGATTGTCGATTTCATCAATATTCCTCTCGTTCTGTCCCATTCAGTTGTGTTTTGAAGGAAACTCAGATTCAAAATAATGGGAGCAGAAAAAAGATATTTCCTCTTGCAAATAAGCTTCTGCAATAGATCCTTCAACAGATGCTTTGTTACGTACTTTTCTTTTCAATTTTTTCATGCATCTTTCAAATGGGTACATCAATCGAAACTGTACCGGACCTCCATATTTGGCTTCATATGGAAAATGTAACATCAAATGTTTCATTGAGTCGAAGAAAGACGGCAGAAATATTTTTTCCAGTTTATATATAATTACAACAACATCTTTTTCAAGTTTTCCTAGAGCATCATAATCTGCCGTAGCCGCACAAATTTACCGAAAAAAATGAGACATGCCTGTTATGGAATCCCAAATCACAGAATTCAACAGACCTCTTAATCCAATGGGTAGAAGTCTCTCCATTATAACATGACAATCATGACTTTTTAATCCAGTAATATGACCATTCTTTACACATCTACCCAAATTAGAAGCACAGCCATCTGGAAGTCTCAAATCTGCAATCCACTGACAAAATAATAAACGGGTTTCTTTAGACAGTGTATAAGCTGCTTTTGGTTTCAGTAACCTTTCTGTTCTGACATTCTCAAATAGTTCCAATTCTGGACGCCTGCAAATTTGGGCAAGATCTAAACGTGCATTTACATTGTCTTTGCTCTTTCCTGGTGTATCCAAAACTGTATGAAACAAATTATCAAAACATTTCTTCTCAATATGCATGACATCTAACATGTGTCGGACCAACAGATCAGACCAATATGGCAAATCCCAAAATATGCTACGTTTAATCCAATTGTGTTCTTTCCCAAAACCAGAAATTTTCTATTGATTTATTCTGGGACCAAAAGTGATGGGAGGTAATGAAAATACAACTGATTTTAACTCCGAACCTAATAGCATTTTTGGAGGTCCATCCCTTTCAACTGTTCCTTTTCTAAAATGAGATCTATTTCTGCGAAAAGGATGATCAGCTGGATGAAATCTGCGATGACAGTCAAAATAACAATGTTTCTTTCCATGAATTAGCATAAATGCTTTGTTCTCTCCCATACAGTAAGGACATGATTTCTGACCATGTGTACTCCAGCCAGATAACATCCCATAAGCCGGGAAGTCACTTATTGTCCACATCAATGCTGCTCTCAGTATGAAATTCTGTTTCGTTGCAACATCATATGTACTGACACCAGTACTCCACAATAAATTTAATTCATCAATCAATGGCTTCAAATAAAGAAATGCTGCTCTCAGTATGATTGTTGACAACCTCGTTGTTCCAAATTTCTCTATAAAATATAAAAGCATTACTGGTTTTGAATAATTTGTTAGAAAAAACACTCAAGTAAAGATTGAATATATTGAGAATAATGCAAAACATGTTACAAATATTGATAATTTTAATATTATATTGATTTTTTATTATTTTAATAATACTAATATAATTTTTTCATAAAAATTAATTATATAATAATAACATTATTACATTATTAGTATATTTTATTATTAATATTAAAATAATATATTTTTTTATATTATATACAATTCTCCTTTCATCTGTGTGTTTAACATTCTGTCTCCACATGTAATATTTGCATTCACTTTCACCTCTCCATTGGCGAGTAAGTTGATAATTTTGAAAAAGAATGCGAATATTCCATGTGGAGTTGGAATTATTGGTAATTATAACTAATTATTGGTAGTTATTACTAATTATTGGTAATTATTACTAATTATTGGTAATTATAACTAATTATTGGTAGTTATTACTAATTATTGGTAGTTATTACTAATTATTGTTAATTATTGGTAATTATTACTAATTATTGGTAGTTATTACTAATTATTGGTAGTTATTACTAATTATTGTTAATTATTGGTAATTATTACTAATTATTGGTAGTTATTACTAATTATTGGTAGTTATTACTAATTATTGTTAATTATTGGTAATTATTACTAATTATTGGTAATTATTGCTAATTATTTCTAATTATTGCTAATTATTGCTAATTATTTCTAATTATTGCTAATTATTGCTAATTATTGCTAATTATTACTAATTATTGCTAATTATTGCTAATTATTGGTAATTAATACTAATTATTGGTAATTAATACTAATTATTGGTAATTAATACTAATTATCGGTAATTAATACTAATTATTACTAATTATTGGTAATTACTGGTAATTATTACTAATTACTGGTAATTATAACGATTTATTGGTAATTATTACTAATTATTGGTAATTGTTACTAATTATTACTAATTACTTGTAATTATAACTAATTATTGGTAATTATTCCTAATTATTACTAATTATTACTATTTATTACTATTTACCGGTAATTATTCCTAATTATTGGTAATTATTACTAATTATTGGTAATTATTACTAATTATTGGTAATTATTAATAATTATTGGTAATTAATACTAATTATTGGTAATTAATACTAATTATTGGTAATAAATACTAATTATTGGTAATTAATACTAATTATTGGTAATTAATACTAATTATTGGTAATTAATACTAATTATTACTAATTAATACTAATTATTACTAATTATTGGTAATTACTGGTAATTAATACTAATTATTGGTAATTAATACTAATTATTGGTAATTAATACTAATTATTGGTAATTAATACTAATTATTGGTAATTAATACTAATTATTGGTAATTAATACTAATTATTGGTAATTAATACTAATTATTGGTCATTAATACTAATTATTACTAATTATTGGTAATTACTGATAATTATTCCTAATTACTGGTAATTATTACTAATTACTGGTAATTATTACTAATTACTGGTAATTATTACTAATTACCGGTAATTATTACTAATTATTACTATTTATTACTATTTACAGGTAATTATTCCTAATTATTGGTAATTATTACTAATTATTGGTAATTATTACTAATTATTGGTAATTATTACTAATTATTGGTAATTAATACTAATTATTGGTAATTAATACTAATTATTGGTAATTAATACTAATTATTGGTAATTAATACTAATTATTGGTAATTAATAGTAATTATTACTAATTATTGGTAATTACTGGTAATTATTACTAATTACTGGTAATTATTACTAATTATTGGTAATTAATACTAATTATTGGTAATTAATACTAATTATTGGTAATTAATACTAATTATTGGTAATTAATACTAATTATTGGTCATTAATACTAATTATAACTAATTATTGGTAATTACTGATAATTATTACTAATTACTGGTAATTATTACTAATTAATGGTAATTATTACTAATTATTGGTAATTATTACTAATTATTCGTAATTATTACTAATTATTACTAATTACTGGTAATTATTACTAATTATTGGTAATTATTCCTAATTATTACTAATTATTACTATTTATTACTATTTACCGGTAATTATTCCTAATTATTGGTAATTATTACTAATTATTGGTAATTATTACTAATTATTGGTAATTATTACTAATTATTGGTAATTATTACGAATTATTGGTAATTAATACTAATTATTGGTAATTAATACTAATTATTGGTAATTAATACTAATTATTACTAATTATTGGTAATTATTGGTAATTATTACCAATTATTGGTAATTATTACTAATTATTGGTAATTATTACTAATTATTGGTAATTATTACTAATTATATGTAATTATTACTAATTATTGGTAATTATTACTAATTATTGGAAATTATTACTAATTATTGGTAATTATTACTAATTATTGGTAATTATTACTAATTATTCCTAATTATTGATAATTATTGGTAATTATTCCTAATTATTAGTAATTAAATGAATAATTACTAATAATTAGAAATAATTACCAATAATTACAAATAATAACATTATTAGTATATTTTCTTATAAATATTAAAATAATATAATTTTCTAATTTATATACAATTCTTCTTTCATCTGTGCGTTTTCTATCTCCACATACAAATAATACATGTGAAGACAGCAAACACACAGATGAAAAGAGAACTGTATATATATAAAAAATTATATTATTTTAATATTAATAATAAAATAGACTAATAATGTAATAATGTTATTATCCCTAATTATTGGTATTTATTACTAATTATTAATATTTATTCTTAATTATTAAAAATTATTACTAATTATTCCTAATTACCATTAACTATGAACAATACTAATAATTTAAATTTATTAAGTAATAAAACAATATAAACATAATTAAATTACAACTAATTAAGAATAATTGAAACTAATAAAAAATTAAAAATAAATATTAAATTAAATTGAACATAAATATCTTGAAAATTGATCTGCTCTGATCGTTCTTCAAAACTTTAATATCAGCTCCAGAGAAAAAAATTAAAGTGAAGAAAAACTGAACTTTAGAAATATAACTTTGAGAGAAGAAGAAGATGGAATTTGAGAATGTTTTGAAAAAAACGGATGGGGGGTATTTATAGGTTAGATTATTTGCGACGGGATTCCCGTCGCAACTAGTATTATTTGCGACGGGACCCGTCGCAAATACCTTAGCCGACATTTATTACGGTCAACGGGTAAATAGTTATTTGCGACGGGACCCGTCGCAAATAACCACCTGCCGACATACTATTTGCGATGGGGGAATATTCCCGTCGCAAATACCTTTTACCGCCGCCGGTTATTTGCGACGGGAATATTCCCCCGTCGCAAATAGTTTTCCCGCGATTTGGCGCGCAACGCGCGCCAGTTCTTTTGCGACGGGGAAAGCAATCCCGTCGCAAAAGCCTACTTATTTGCGACGGGAAAAATACCCCCGTCGCAAATAAGTTTTTAACAGGACTATTTGCGACGGGATTTATTCCCGTCGCAAATAACCTGTCGCAATTCCTCATTTTTCCCGTAGTGTATGGTTTTCAGATATACATTTCATCACTAAAAAAGTAAGTGTTTTTAAGTAAAATTGAAACAATTCATGAAATATTATTTATAGGATCCATTATACTATGTGTTAATTCAATATATTATCATTTAATCCATTAATAACAGATATACTAGAATTTTTTTGCTCAATTCTCACCAATATGTGGGTTTATCATCTAAAGAAACAAGAATTGTTTCGCAAAATAGAAGAGGCGGAAGATTTATTTTAATATTGGAATGTGTTTTTGGACATTTAATATAGAAAAAATTGGAAATTAAGTTAAAAATATTCATTATTATGTGTTAGAATTATTTTAGAAATCGTAAAATAAGATTAAATATTTTATTCATAGTTTAGGAAAGTGTTGAGATTCCCTTGAAGGGAAAATGACAAGATACTCTATAAAAAATCATTTTAATGGAATTTTTATATGAGATTTCCCACTATGTAAAATACTAATGATTATATATTTTTTAGTGTATCCATGATGAATGTTTTGTTTTATTTTCATTTTATAAGTAAAGGTCACCATCCAATATCATGAAATTTGATTAGAATATTTAATTTGTAAATGTATGGTACACTAAGTTAAACCAGACGCTATTTAAAGGTAATTTAAAGACTATCTATAAATTTAAATGTCATAAAAACATATACATAAAGGTAACTAAAAATTTTATATTTATATGAGGGTAATTTATAAATCAAGAAGGTTGTGTGAAATTCACAATGGAAAAAATGATATACATTTAGGTAAATTGACTCTATTTAAGGGTAATTCTAAATTTTACTGATGTGTGTAAAGTAAATTCAATAATTCTATAATTTTATAAATTTTATTCATGAAGATACCAATTAAGAATTGAGACTAGTGTCAAGATAACATGTACTATATGTAAATTTAATTCAAGATCGACAAATGTGTAACCCTAATGATACTTGAGGTATAATGTTTGAAATAATTATTCCCCTGATATATTTTTTCAATTGTTTCTATTTTGAGAATATAAATCCAATAGGTTTTTGTGGATTTAAAGGAAGATAAATATGTTATTAAAATAATTGGTGTGATGGAGAAGTCCCAATCTGAAATTCTATGTAAAACCACAATATAGTTCACCATCAATGTCAATCTTCTGTTTTTCCTTAATGAAGAATATGTGGTTTTAGCTGATTAACTAATATAAATAATAATTTTTGATCCAACCATAAAAAATAACGATTGTTTAATCAAGATTCAAGTTGTATAGTGGATAAAGAAAAAATTGTGGTTGGTTTCATGTTACAAAGTAAGGGGGGATATCCATGATCATAACATATTCATGAATATATATTGATGTTTATTAAATAAATGTGTATCATTATATAATTAAGGAAAATCATTTCATCTATTGTGGAATACATATATGGAGGATGAATTGCAACCCATGTTCTCAATAGTTACTCTGAATCATCACTTCTGATTATGAATTTGTTTTAATAAAAAGGGTTTTTATTAAATATTATAATGATTCTGAGTTTTTAGATTTAATTTCAAAAGAATAATGGATAATTCAATAGTATTTTGTGTAACAAAAAATAATGTAATTATCAAACATATTGAAAAACATATTTCAGTATCGATGATAGAAGACTGGACATTGTTTCAATCATAAAGAACCAATGTATTTCAATATAGACATAAAGTGGTAAATCTATTGTTATTTTTTTTGTGTGATGAAGAATTGGTAAAATAGATTACTCAACGAAGAAGATTTTGTGTAGCCTGCGATGTTCCGTAAATATGTCACTATTCCTTAGGGATATTCCTGAAAAAATAGGTATCATACTATTTCTAAAAAAATCATTCATTTAGAATATTTTTAGAGAAGAGGAAAGTGTTGTGTGTATCAATATTGTGCATAAAAATGATGTGGAATAAATTATTATTTTTACACAAAATACAATAATTGTGACAATGTGAGATACATATATGTATGGAATTCACCAAACTGCGTAGTGTGGGTTGCGTAATTATACATAGTTTAAGGACTATAGTGTGAGATCACATGAAGAATCTAGTGCATTTGGAGATGTTAGTGGAATCTAGATGAAACAAATAACTAGACATCCCACATTGAGTACATAACTTTATAAGTGCACTCTCTTTCTTGGTGGTGTATGTTCAATTACACTTTTATAAAATAATTAATATGATGGGAGAGAGGGAGAAAATGAGTGATAAATTAACATAACAGTGAAATAAGTAAATTTGAAATGGTAAAAAAGTATAAATTTCATTTAAATTAACTGAACATTATTCAACCCATAAAAGTGTTTAGTTGATCCCTAAAAATACCCTAGTGTACTCAATGAAATACTTTAATACCAAGGATGGGAGAAAAAACTACAAACATGGTTTCCATAACCATACCAATGTTATTTTGATAAGCTCAAAAACATCCTGGAAGAAGAATTATTAAGATCTAGAATTTCTCCTAAATGTATCTCCATGTTTACGTTTCAATAAAGTCCATTATTTTTTGTAAAATAAGTGTTTTCCAATTTTCATGAGAATATCTGGGGGTGTTTGAGGGGTTACGGATAGTAAAGAATAATCAAATGGGGGTTTCTAGGCATGTGGCTTGGTTTTTTCATTGTTAGTGAACACCGTGCTGAAATCCCAAAAACATTGTGAGGTGGGGATTCTATTGGATAGTAGAATCCGCACGGTTTGTGAATAGTTTGGAAACCCATTCGGGTAAACTGTGTGGCCAAGAAACAATTAAAAATTTACAAAAATGCCATTACGGATTTTTTATATTCCACTTCGGATTTTCCTCCTCTTCCCCTCTTGTAACCCTAGGAACAAACCAAAGCTCCCAAAATCTCAAAATGGTTATTGTACATCAATCCTAGGATATTTTCTGTGTCATAGGTTGTGAAGCAAAGATTTGGGTAAGGAAAAATCCCTCCTTGCTTCTTTTTCTTGTTTAGGGTTGGTAGCTTACATTTCCCTCTATCTGAATCTCTAAAACCATTCTTTTCTAGTGAGATCTTGGTTGAAGATTCACAGTTGTGATGAATCAGTATCTAAGGCCTTTATTAATGATATGTTCATCAAAAAATTCATGGTAAGTGGCATAAAAGTTATATACCCTTATTTTTGTGTAGATTTGTGCATGTAGTGTCTTCATTCATTCCCTCTATTGATGAGTTCTTGGTTTATTTGGAATGATGTAATTTATCGGGTGTCTAAATAATTTATTTAACCTCTCTTGATTCCCATTGGATGTAAGAAACATGACGTGACCAAAATAGGGCCACCCATGGTGTGTGATGACCCTCCTGACGGGGCTAACGGAAATATAAGGTGTGAAATTGACACATGATGATGTTGAGACATAGCGAGTATGCTAATTGGTATATGTAATGGTTTATAATGGATGGTGACAAGTTTTTTCTAGATTGGTTAAAGGATAAGGGATTTTAAGGTTGACATTTAAATAGGTTAAATGGGATTAATGGGAATATGATAAAAAATAATGTTTACACGTCAATATGCATAGTGAGATAGGCATGGGAAATGAGAAATGGGGATAAAGGGCAAAGTAATATAAATAATTATAGTGTTAATATATTGACGACTAATGTCAATTCTTTATTTATTGATATTTTTACTATGTTTCAAATGATATTGGCTATGCTTGTTGTGATGTGGGTAATTGTGGTGAATGAAAAATAAGCATGTGGACATGGATTGGTAGAGTGAGGTATCGACTTGAGGTTCTAAGACCATATGTTGAGTTGCAACAAGGTACTAGCTTCAACCCTGAATTTATGGGTTAGTATAGGGGAAAGAGTTTTATTCCCCTAACGGTTACATTCCACCTAGACTGAGGCTTCGAGGTGAGGATTATGTGGTCGTTATAATTTGATTCCTAGTGATATTGGACTTAATTTAATTCCCATATATTTCATAATATGGAACATTCCTAATCCATTGAACACATGAATAAGGTAGATTAAACCATGGAATGTCTATTTTGTGAACCCGGATTCAACGATAGAATTATTTAAAGGAACATAGTCTAGAATGTCTCATTGAACTGGTAACCTTTATTTGACATTATTTATCACTTACATGAATTATATAAATTTGATTGTTATTTTGTAGACACCGTTGGTGGTGGCCTACTGAGTTATACACACACACTGCTCGGGCCTCCATTGGGTACCCAAAAAGCTTTCATTCTCGCAGGTCAGGGCAAGGTTAAGGGCCTTATGCAAGGGAGTTGAGCATGACATGGGCAATGTAAGAGTGAGGTTCCAGACATGGAGTCCGGACCATTTTTGGGATCCTTCATTTTGTCTTTCTTTTAAGGTTTTGTTCACTTGGAACTATAGAAAGGAATGAAATATTTACTAATTTATATGGTTGTACCCTATTTGGGAATTGGTTATTTATGCCAGTTAGTGAGTTTTCTCTATTGTTTCAACAATTTAAACTATTTTCAATTGTGTCTTACAATGGTATAGAGGGTATAGTCTCCCTATGTATCCTATTATACCCTTTCTACAAGTCTACAACCTTTGGTGTAGGAAGAGGCACACTTGAAGTCATGTGGCGACCAGGATCGGGGCACCAGTTTAGTGGCATCCAGGTGGGGGAAGTTACGAAGGGGTATTTGGGGATTTATTGTTCTTTATTAATATTTGGGGATGGTAGAAATGATGTTAGGAAAGTGTCGGGACTTGGAAATGAGATCATTCTTGGGAGTAGCTAACCAATGAAAAATAGAAAACCTCGGAAGGGTATGAGGTTGCGCATTCATGCATCATTCTAGGCACCTATGTTGGTAAGTGACATGCATCATGATAGGAACACATATGGGATGGGTGTGTTGGATGTGAAGGCTATGATGTGATTTTTTCTTAAAATTAATGAAAGTTGTGCCTAATAAGATTGTATGAATGGGTAAAAAGGGATGGGAAAATGCCAAGTAGTAAATAGAAAATGGTGCTTAATAAATAAATAAAATTGGATTAACCTATCATAAGGGTAAATTGGGATATGGAAATGGTTTTGAATTGCAGTAAATGATAAGGATAGTAACCGTGTAAATTAGATACTCATGTTAGCCATGACCTTAAGAGAGATCACCAAGGGTATTAATCTGGTTGTGAGTGGTCTTGTTTGGTTAGTGTATGTAAACAAGTATGGTTATAAAAAGTTATGAGCCTACTGATATATCTTTTTCTATTTTATAAAAGTTTTAAGGTTCCATTATAAATATCATGTTTGGCATTGTAGAGAAATTCTACGTCAAAGACATGGGCTTGTTAGATTATAGGAGGACATTGCCGAGAACGCTGCTCCAAAATTATAGCAAGAGAACATGGTGATACAAGAAGATAGGTAAGAGAAGTTCCCTATGAAATTTTCTCATTTTTTGTAGATGATGGAAAGATACCCGGGTCGGGTTGAAATGAGTATGTTTGAGTTGACCAGGGAGTTTCAGCTACAACACCCTCCAACCATTGTCGGAGAGGGTGGGCTTGAAGTAATAGAGTTCCGGACAGAGTCCAACCAAACTATTATTGACCATATAGAGAGACCTATCAATAATTAGGTCAATTTGGAGGCCTATATGTAGTGGGGTTAGAAAAAATGTTGGCAGGACATCATGGTCTAAACAGAGCAGGCCGAAGGAATGATTTGGATGGATTTTTAAGAAAGGTCCCTTGATAACTTCTACCAAAAAAATTAATGAAGGAGAGTGCGGGTGATTTTATGATATTAACTCTGGGGAAAATGTCAGTAATGGACTGTGCTAGTCATTTCACCAATCATAGATACTTAGTTCCGACATTCACAGTAGATGAGACAACCATGGTGAAACTCTTCCAGGATGGGCTATGACATGAGATCAGGTTTCAGGTGAATATATTTCCTTCAAGAAGGTTTGTTGAAGTGGTGGATCAAGGCCTTATCATGGAGGGGAACCTGATGGTAGATTTAGGTAGTGAACTCTTGGCACCAGTTGGGCGAGCATGTGGCGAGGCTTCTCATAGTGAGAAGCATCATTTTTTGAATTTCCAAAAGGGTGGAAGCATACAGAGTAGTTAGAAGAGGGGGTCAGCGTCCCAAGGTGGTGGCCAGGTCCTCTACTATCATTTTAGAAGGTCGGGACATGTGTGTGACCTGTGTACCCACCCACCAGTTGAGTGTCGAGCATGTAGAAGGCTGGGCCATTTATAGAGGTCCTATAGGAACCCACAAAATCATGGAATGATGGAGGTCAAAGGAAGATGTCTAGTGTATGCGGGGGGTCGGTTACCCCGTATCAGGTAGAAAATTGGATCTCCATGGGTCCTATTAGAAGGGGCGGTGGACAAGTAACTCTATGGAAAGATCATTTTTACAAATAGGGTAGTGAAATGCAGGGTACTTAGGCTAGAGACCATGGTAGAGGGGTAGGTCCTCTCTATGGAAAGAAGACTACACCCAAATGTGGTGAGGAAGGACTATCTACTATTCGGGGGTATGACTCTTGTAGCTTCCACACTTCAAAGTTCTTTATTTGGTATATTTTCTACACATTCCTTTATTTCTACTCAGTTGGTAGATGTGTTGGGCTTAACCATGGATACTGCATGAGTGGTAATGTCACTTAATACTCCGCTAGGGGTACGAGTTGAGAACATCTAGCAGTGTTAGGGTTGTGCTCTAGAGTTTGGTGGATAACATTTTTTGTGGGATTTTGATTCATAGAAATTTTAGGTTTTTAAAAAAACATTGGTATGAATTGTTTGGTGATATATCAATCCCATATAGACTATTACCAACATCGGGTAATGTTCACATATCTCGATGGGGGCACATATGTCCTCGTAGTGAGTGTGATACTTGAGAGGGCTGTATGGGGCCACTACACCAATAGTTGCGAGAACTCAATGACAGAGTGGCTTACGTTATGTTAGATGATGGGTAGAAAGGACATCCAGTCTTCCCTTTTGTTGTGGAACAGTTTCAAGATGTGTTTCTGAAGGACTTATTGAGGTTACCACCTAAGAGAGATGTTTAGTTTACGTTCAAATTATTGCCAAGAGTGGAGTTAGTCTCCCTTCCACCATATCAAATGGTGCTAGTAGATCTCCAAGAACTGATAGTTATGTTAGAGGAATTGGAGAATAAAGGGTTTATAAGTCCTAGAACATAACCTTGGGAATATTTTGTGATATTGCTAAGAAGGATGATAGAACATTGATGTTATGTGTTGATTATAGGAAGCTAAACCCAGTGATGGTTCAGAATTGATACCATATTCCTAGAATCGATGACCAATTTCATTAGCTCAGTGGTTTCTCGGTGTTTTCCAAGATCGGTTTGAGATCAAGTTACCATTAGTTGAGGGTGAGAGCTTTTGACATACCACGAATAGATTTACAACGTAGGTACGGTTTTCATGAGTTTCTAGTTATGCAATTTGGATTGACTAAAGCACCAGTAGTTTTCATGGAATTGATGAACCAGATATTCCATCCATATCTAGATCAGTTTGTAGTTGTGTTCATTGATGAAATCTTGGTGTACTCTAGAACTCATGACGATCATACCAAACATCATGACATTGTATTGAGTGCACTAATAGAGCATAGGATTTACGCCAAGCTATTAAAATGTCAGTTTTGGATTAATAAGGTTCAATTTATATGACATGTCATTTTTGAGTCTGGTGTGTTGGTGGATCTAAAAAAGGTGTAGGTTGTGGTGCCTTTGGAGAAGCTCAAGAACATCGCTGATGTTCAGCATTTTTTGGGTTTGGACAGTTATTACTGAAGTATTATTAGATATTTCTCTCATTTTGAAGCATTGTTCACAGTCCTAAACAAGAAGGGGATTGAGTTTGATTAGTAAATGACTTGTTATAACTCTTTTCAAGAGCTAATGAAGTGGTCGACCACTACACCAATTTTTATCTTACCCAAACCAGGTAATAAGTACACATTGTTCTGTGATGCATCCGGTGTTGGAATTGGGGAAGTGTTGATGTAGGATAATTGGTATGTAGCTTATGGGTCAATACATTTGAAACCACATGAAATAAATTATCCTACTTATGACTGGGAACTAGCTGTTGTGGTTCATGCATCGAAATGTTATTGGCATTACTTCTTGGTAGACCCTTTCATGATGTTTATATACCACAAAAGTCTCAAATACATATTATCTCAGTAGGATTTGAATCTTTGACAGAGACGGTGGGTTGAGTACCTATAGTCTTTTGATTTTCAGTTGATCTACTAACTAGGGAAAGGGAATAGTGTTGTCTATGATCTAAGCTGGATGAGTCAGAATCAAGTGGTTCGGAAATATAGTTCACAATGAAGATGACGGGTTTGTTTGCTGAGATGAATTTGTAAGAACAATATGGGCATGGGAAGATGACCCTTGTGACTATAGCAGATAGATATGAACTTTTGGAGCCAAGTTAAAGAATGTTAGTTCGTGTATCCATAGTGTTTGGTTATGAAGGAAAGTCTTAAAGGTGAGGATTCACCTTCTAGTTTGACTTTTAGTACTGATGTAGTTTCCTATTTTCATGGTTCTTTTGGGGTGATAGCAGATGTATGAGGGAATTTGTTGTGTGAGTTTCGCATGTAAAAGTGGGGAGTGTATCCAGGCTTGACTAAGATGCACCATGATCTTTGTAAGAAATTTTAGTGGCTAGGAGTGATTAACAAAGATGTCAGTTTTTTGGCCCGATTCCTTACCTGTAAATATGTGAATGCTAAATATCAGTGTCTAGGGGAGTTGTTATAGTCCTTGCCTATTCTAGAATGGAAGCATAATGATATCATGATGGACTTCATAGTGGGTCTTCTGAGGATTCCTCAGAATAATGATTCAGTTTGGGTGGTGGTATATCGACTGATAAAATTGGTTCATTTATTACTAATCCAACAGACCTATATAGCCAATAAGTTGGAAGAATTGTATTTCTAAGAAATAGTATGGTTTCATGGTGTGCTGAGAACCATAGTTTTGGATCATGATCCTTGTTTCACCTCATTCTTCTATAAGGGACTACAGAGGCACTCAATACTCATATGTTTCTGAGTAAGTCTTTTCACTCGCAGACCAACGTGCAGTAAGAACGTACAATTCATGTTTTAGAATAAATGTTAAAATCTATTGTGCTTTATATTGGTGGTTCATGGGAGAAACACTTATCACTTATTGATTTTTCTTACAATAATTATTTTCAGGCTCTAATAAAAAAGGAACCTTTTGAGGCACAATGTGGGAGCCCATGTCGATTTCCGTTGTGTTGGTTAGAGGTCGGGGAGTCTAAGTTGTTAGGACTGATTCTCATGAAGGAGACATCAGAGAAGGTTAATTTGATACAAAAGTGTATGGAAATATCTCATAATAGGAAAAATTCATATGTAGATTGGAGTTGTAAACATATTTAGTTCATGGTGGGTGATAGTGTGTTTCTTCGGGTGTTGCCAAATTTGGGTCACCATGGAATTCAGATGTAGGGAAAGTTGGCACCAAGATATGTGGGGCCATTTGATATTGTAGAGAGGGTAGAACCTGTGGCATACCGATTAGCTCTTCCATAGAGTTATAGTGGGATGCAAGATGTTTTTTATGTTTGACAACTTCGACAGTATCACCCCGATCCATCTAGTGTGTCAAATGTCAGGGATTTCGATCTAGATGTTGATGAATCCTTTAAGGAGCACCCGGTTTGTATTGTGGATCATAGTTAGAAAGTTTTATAGGGATAAGATATGCCTTTAGTTTGTGTTCAATGGTTGAATGAAAACATTTGGGAGGAAACTTGGGAGTATCAATTTTATATGCGAGCTTAGTGGCCCAATCTATTTTCTTGAGAGACTCAGTGATTCTTGGGAAGAGCCGCTCGAGGATGAGCCATTATAAGGTGGGGAGGTTGTAAGATCCCATATTTATCTAAATGGTATGTTCATGTTTATATTTTAGTTTCCTCCCTTATTTTTGGTCAAATAAGTGTTTTCACAAGTTCATGTGATGACCTGAGGGTGTTTTGGTGGTTCAGGACACTAAAGAGGAAGTAAAAGGTGGTTTCTGGGCATGTGGAACCGTTTGTGCTTGGTTAGTGAAAACTTTAGGGATTATACTAGAAATTGAGTAAGGGGGATGCTTTTGGATAGTAGCATTTGTACAGTTTTCACACATCTTGGAAAACTGTGCGCGTAAAACGTGTGGCCCAGAAACTTTTAAAAAATTACAAAAATTCCCTTACGGGGTTTTTATGGTACACTTGGTATTTTCCTCCTCCTCCCCTCTTTCAACACTATGAACAAACAAAATCTCCCAAGATCTCCCAATGGTGATTCTCCTTCAATCCTAGTCCGTTTGGAGCTTCGTCTTTTGCGAAATGAAGATTTAGGTATGTCTAAATCACTCCATCCTTATTATTCTTGTTTGGGATTGGTATCTCTCTATTATCTCCATCTAAAGCTATAAAACCTTTCTTTTCCAGTGATATCTAGGTTGAGGCTTCAAAGGTGTGTTGAATTGGGATCTAAGGCCTTTATTAAAGGTAAATTAAATAATGGATTCATGGTAGATGGTGTACAAGTTATATCCCTTGGTTTTTGTGTAGATTTTTGCATATAGGGTCTTCATTCTTGCCCTCTTTTGATGAGTTATTAGTTCCTTTAAGATGACATGATGTATTGGGTTTCTAAACAAATTAATTTAACCCCTCTTTTTCCCCATGGGATTCATGGAGAATGACTTGACCAAAATAGGTCCACCCATGGGGTGTGTCCATCCTCCCGACGGGGCTAATAGAAATAGAAGGTGTGAAATTGACACATGATGATGTAGAGAGTTAGAGATTAGGCTAATTGGTCTATGTAATGGGTTATAATATATGGTAGAAATTTTTTCTATAGTGTTTAAAGGATAATGTATTTTTTAGTTGACATTTAATTTGGTTAAATTGAATTAATTGGAATATGATAAGGAATAATTTTTACACATGAATATGCTTCGTGAGATAAGAATAGGAAATGGGGAAATTGATATTTGGAGAAAGTGTTAATTAATATAAATTATGAATGTGTTAATGGATTGTGGCATAATATTTATTCCCCATTTATTTATATTGTTGTGATGATGCTAATGATATTAGATATGCTTGTTGTGATGTGGTTAATTGTGGTGAATGATAAATAAGCTTGTGCACATGGACTTGTAGAGTGGGATATCAACTTGTTGTTTTGTGCCCATGGGTTGAGTTGGAACGAGGTTCTAGCTCCACCCCTAAATGCACAGGTCATAGAAGGGGATGATGTTATATTCCCCTAAGGTTTTCATTCCACTCAGACTGAGGCTCCGAGGTGAGGACTATGATTTTTTTATAATGTGATTCATAGTGAGAAAAGAATTTATTTGATTCAAATATGTTTGATAATGTTGAACATTCCAAATCCATTGAATACATGAATAAAGGTAGATTAAACCATGGAATACCTAAGTAGTGAACCTGGAATCAATGGTAGTATAATTAAAAGGAGCATATACTAGAATACCCTACTGAACTGTTTACCTTTATTTTCAATTAATTATCACTTGCATGAATTGTCTACTTTCTCTAGAAAATTGGTATACAATGTTGGTGGAGGCATACTGAGTTATAAAAACACCCTACACAGGGCTCCATTATGCACCTGATCATATTCATTCTTGTTGGTTAGGGCAAGGGGAAGGTCCTTATGCTAGGGATTTGTGTTGGACATGTGACATGTATGAGTGAGGTTCCAGACATGGAGTCCATACCATTTTGTGGATCCTGTGTTTCATCATTATTTTTGGGTTTTGTTCACTTCTCAATGTAGAATGGCATGAAAACTTTACTATTGTACATGGTTGTAGCATTTTTGGAAATTTGTTATTTATTAATGTTATTGATTTTTCTCAATTGTTTCTGTTATTTAAACTATTTTATTTTGTGGATTACTCTTATAGAGAGTGTATAGTATCCCTAAATATTCTATAAGATCCTAAATTATAGTCGAAAACCATTATCATATGGGTAGGCATGCTTGAGGTCTTGTGGTGACCCATCACAGGTCACTGGTTTAATAGATTTCCAGTTGGGTACATTACAAATTAAGACATGAACATTATATTCTAAAAATCATGTAAAAGGAAGTTGTGATGTCAAAAAAGAAACTATAGTTAAAAATAAGGTTGAGGAATTAAATGAGGTGATGTCCTAGGGGAGAGGGGAAATCATTTTTGTAATTTGCGTCTCTTCCCATAATAAAGAGAAATTTGATCATGAAAAATTTAGAATCACACTTGATTAGAGAATGGGAAATATGAGGAAGATATTGAAAAAGATGAATAAGTAGAGGGAGTTACATATACAGAACATATTAATGTGAAAATAGAAATAGTGGGGGAAATATATCTAGATCCTACAAGAAATGTTAATCCAAAAAAAACCATCAACAACAACTAATATTAAACATTAAGATAATGATATGATTATTTAAATTGAAACGTGTACGATAAAAATTAATTGTGTGTATCCATGATATGATGAAAAGGAAAAATTATACAAAGTTTATAATAAACAATAACTTCTTGTTAAATAATTAGAGTTGTATATTTCTTGGTTCTCCCCTAAATAAATTTTATGTTATAAAGGGAGAAATCATGAGCTACACTAAGAATACTTTGACCTAAATCATTGTCAAATATGGACCATGTATCTAGATAATATACAAATATTACATGATCTAAATAGGTATGTTCAAGATAAAAAATTGGTAAATAGTTTTTTATGACATGAAACCCATGTTATTAATATAAATTCTAGAAAAATTATATATTATTAAAAGTAGTTATTTTTTTTATTTATTTCTTATTTTATGAAGTTCTTCAAATCTATAAATATTTTATAACATTATGTACAAGGAAAATGTTAATTGAATATTTATTTTTCTTTTATAGGTTCAGGATAATTAATTGAAAAATGAAAAATAAAATAATAAAATCATGAAGGAATTGGTTTATTCATTCAATTAATTGAATGTTTTTTACACCTACATGTTCAATTATGTTATCGGTTTTGATAAAAATATATATTCATCGGTTGGATTATTTTTTATATTGATCTATGATAATGGGAGAAACATATGAATAAAATGATTTCATTTTTATATTTAATTGATCATTACAGTGAATATATTAAATGTGTAATTAGTGATTTTAAATAAGAATAGGGGTATGAAATTTATGAATCCTGGTATTGGGGAACTATTTCACATATGTAGAAGAATTTCCTCCAAAATGTTTTATGAATTTTTTTTTAAAATTAAATATTATTTATTATTTATTATAATATACGACATGACTAATTGAATCTATTATTGTATGTTCCATTCCTTAGAAGATCCTTTAAATAAAAATATCATTCTTTATTATGTATTTCATAAGAGATATTATTGCTTATTTTACTTATAAAAAAATTAAATTCATCTTAAAAAAATGCTTTCACTCAAATAAAATAAAAAATAAAATAATTGATTTAGATACTTAATCCATATTTCTAAAGACCATACTTTAAATTTTCATACCTATTTTTAAACTATAAAATCCATAAATGTTCTTGTTCTGGAATTGACACATTATAATACTATTTTTTCCTTCATATCCTACTCTTAGTGTTTTCCATGAAATTTCATTTAATAATGGTGGGAGAGAGTTTTTCCATAGTGGAAGTGGATTTGTTTAATTACGGCTCCAATTTGAGGGTATATTCATTGATTTGTGGGCAAGATTCATGAAAATAATTCATTTTATTTCATTGATTGTCATCAAGAAACAAAAAAGTAAAAATAAAGGGTAATATCATTTTCAGTCAATCAACATTACTCCAAATATTAGCATGCTATACCAATACTAATTAGTGTTGTGAGGAGATAAAATAAAGGTTTGGTTATTTATTTGAGATTATTTCAATATGAATCATTAAAAAATTAATAAAAACATATTTATAATTGAATGAAGTGTCTCCTTCCATTTTTCATTCTTGTAATCTAGTAGCATTGTCGTTGAGAAAATGAAGTTTTTTGTTTCATAATTTTATAGGATTATTTACATAATATTGAATTTAGATTATTATTCCTTAAATAATAGAGTTTAACCTATTTTTTATCTTATATTATTTTTTCACTTCATTAATTATAATCCACAATGCTCATATTCAATAGAACCTTCACATTAAGTCGCCAAGATTTGTTTTTTTCTTTTTCATTATATGGTTGATATTTGAGATTACATGTAATCATATGGTTGGGATACATGTATATAATGTAATAGAGTAACTCCATCCAATTTTTTTCTTTCAATTATGTGATAAAATAATTCAATGTGTGGTTGATCACAATGTGGTATTAGTATTAAAAATAAATTATGACTTATCAATGGTTGTTAAGATAAGAATTATCACTTTAAAGGCACAATTAAAATGTAAAAATGGCATAATTTCCATATAAAACATGGAATTGGAAGATTATTTTCTATAACATATGTGGAATATTATTTTCCTAATGATAATTATTTGATTTTTTTACATTGGAATTTATATATTAGTTGTATAGCACATATTTGTGATTTATGTTGAGAAATAATGCTTGAGATATAGAAAGGTTCTATGTGTGGAAGGATTTGATAAATAATATTTCATTAGTAATTTTTAAATTCGAATTCATTAAATTTTTAATTAAATTGTTAATCATTAGGCTATTTTTATTGATTTTACTATATTTTTGGCTGGTGACAATTAAATTTAAATTAGGATCAAAAAGGGAAAAATTAAAAGAGAAGAAGTTATTCCAACATTAGCTAATTTCTTCCAATGTAAATTTCATTGTGAATATGAAATTATCCTCTCATTTATATGATAGAAGACTCGTTCTAGACCTAATAATTCAAAAGATTATAAATTTATTGCATGGGTAAAATCATGTAGGATAACATTGATGACGAAGGATCGGTGTGGGTCAGCAATATGTAAAAGGACATGGAAAGGGTGTCCTTTATTTTTCTATAAAATTAAATAGTACTACATCGAGTATAATTTATTGAATGTTATTGAAAATAATTAATGATGTCGAATAGTGAATTTCAGTAATTGTTCATCAAATACAGAAACTCAACCATTTGAGGTAGTTGTGTATTTCATCTTCCATGTGTATTAAATCTACACTGCTTAAGCTAAGAATATATTGAATTACAAAAGATGTTAAAACTATAAAATCACTAACAGTATTTTTTATGGGATATTTTAACAAACTTATATGGTTTTATAATGTACAAAACCACCATTTCTACATTTATGCATCCTGGGAGTTATCAAAATAAAAAATAAGACACACACTTAAAATTTAACAATACCAATTAAATGATTACTGGAACGCCATACAATGTGTTCTATCACAGCTAGATAGTCATGAATGAGTACACAAAGTTGATAATGAATGATAAACACCTATAAAATGTGTTTTCATGAACAATAAAGATCATTAAATGATGAAATGACAATTCAAATTAGAAAAAATAATGGTGGATACTATGGTTGGGGTACAAATTGGAGGGGGATTGATGTATAGGTAAAATGACCTCTAAAAATCTTTAATAAATGACCTTGTTATCTGGTGACTGTTTAACCAATATGAATTATTGGGGTGACATAATTACTGTTATACTATTTGGAATAATGAAATTGGTTTTTAGGATTCCCTATACATAAAATGTTGAGGTCTTCAGAAAAGTTATGCTAATGGTCCATGGGTATAAAGGATTGAATTAAATATTTATATGAAATGTATAAATAATATATATGGTACTATATTCATTATTGTTTTTGATTTTTTGTCTCTACCCACATTCCCAATGTCTTGGTTATTAAGAATATTCAACATTGTCAATTGATGGTGGTGCATGGAAATGATTGTCATGGACAATGCTATGTTACAGATATCTATAAATGATTTGAAAAGGAAAATTTCTCTCTCTCAATAATAATTTTTGATAACCTTGGGGGTATAAAATATAGTTTGTAACACATAAGTCACTACAAATCTATGAGAATTTGCGTTATGATTCATTTGAAAAAACGCATGATAATATATGGAGGAGGTAAAAGGAAAACTAACGTGGATATATATTAGATAATCTATATTAAAGTACAGTTATTGTGCATAATTGAGAGGTAAAATGTTATATGGAAATCGTTGACTTCTATATTCTAGAGGGAGTAATTGTTTTCATACTATTTTTGTATTTTTTCTTTTTCTTTTCAACGACTCATGCTCAGAAGGAGAGGATGGGTTTCATTCACTATGTGTTTTATTTTTTAAAGGGGATAGTTATATTATTTTAGATTCCTTATGGTTTTTAGCTATTGATATTACACATTTCCATTATTTTCAACCCCCATTTACCATTATTTAGGGTAACTAATTTTAGTGGTAAAGAGTTTTTCTTTAATATTGTTCATTAACATGAGAATAAGAATTAATTTTTAGTGTTATGATAGTTTTTATCTTGAGTTATAGAATGATAATTCAACCAAGACCATTGGTTTAGTTGTTATTCTATGTTTAAATATTGTTTTAGGATACCCATCACATTGGTTATCTAGAGTACCTGACCATGTCAAAAATGATATTTAGAAATAGTATCATATCTAACCATGTGTAATGATTAACTAGTACTTGATTTTGATTAATTAATGAAAACTATGTAGCCATATATATTATTCTACTTCACATATCTATTAATGAAAACTCTCAATGTTATCCATCATATATGGTTAGTTCTTGGATATAAGAGTAACATTTCAAATTTTAAACCATAAATTATTATTGTATTTTTTAATTCTTCAAAATAATCTTTATGGATTGGATAATTATGAAATAATTATTATCCAACCTAGTATATTTAGGTTTAGTGTCCATGATTTATAAATATCAAAAATATTTATCATTTATCAGGAAGTAACAGTGCCTAAACCCATTTCTAGTTTCCCAATCATTCCTATCCCAACTGAGGCAAGACATAATTAATTCCATGAAATACAATACTAAATATATTATGCCAACACTTTGGAACATTATATTTACTCATTTTCACTGGGTATTGGAGAATATATTATTGTTATATTACACCCAAACAAAAGATTCTTTTATCTCACTAGAAAACTGAATGATATCTTACGAACATCTATTAAGTATAATTGAGATCAGAATAGTAATTTTTATAATTATTATTTCAAAATAAATTTTTAATAGCTATTATTATAAATTAACTCAACTAAATCAATATATTCTTTTCATGACATAACAAAATCTTGGGTATATCATAAGAAATATCCCCATTATTTCTTTATATTATAATCATTTTTAATATAGTTATATAAATATTAATATATACTCAGCATTAAAAGTGTCATCAAATAAATTTATAATCCTTTACAAAATAGAGATGAAATGTCCTTATCAGGATATAACATAATTGTAAAAGGTATCCAATGAATCCTCATAATAAAAAATAAATAATTTTTAAAATTTTCTTCAATTTTTTTGAGTTTAATTTTTTGAATAAAAATATATAATAATATTGAATAAATAAACAAAATTCAAATTTATATATAATAATTTTCCTGATTTCATAAAAAGAGAAATGAAACCATTGTAGTATCATTATATTTCATCATTGTAATATACAATAACTCAAAAATTCCCATGGGTTAATGATATTCATACTTTATATACTAACATATATGTAATCCTAAAATAAAACGATCCATGACTAACTAAATTCTTTACAAAGGATCACTCTTCTTAAAATTTTACATGTTAGTTAAAAAATGATTAACTATCCATAATTAAATATTAATGCTCATTAATAATTTTTCTCCAAATGGAAAATTAAAAAAAATCCATCTATGTGTAAATAAAATAGAACAAATATATTTATACCTTCTATGTATTCACTCACCACCAAATATTCTATCTTAAAAATAAGTCCTTCAAAATATAAAATTTTATCTTAATTATATCCTTTTATTGTTGATTAAGTGATGATTAATGTTTCCAAAATGGACTCCTACTTTAGATATATCTTTATGTTATTATTATAAATGGTACATAATCTTCAACTCATCTATCTAACCATAGATATTACCTATTTTATATTTCCATTTAAATGTTACAATATTAATAGTACAACACTATTCAATATACATCATTTCAAAGTAAAACTATTGAAGATATTTATTAGATAACCAAGGGTAATAATTCAAAAATCTCGAAACAAATATACTCTTTACGAAAATATTATAAGTATAATTTAAAATCATTTAACCATAATGATAATATTTAAAATGTGTAAGTGTTTATAAAAATACAACTAAATGAAGTTAATGTGTCATTAAATTGGTCTCTGTCTTACTAAGCTATTGAGAACCATATAAAACTACTCATCCTTCATAAATCTACTCATACACTATACCCACAATAAAGTAATAAAAGTAATACTCCAAAAAATCATTTGATTATGTAAATTTCGAATAGGTGATTAGGTCAATAGACCTATTAACATCTTGAAATTCAAACTCATATCTATCATCCATAAACAATATGACCTCAATAATAGTCAATAATAAAATTTGAAATATTATATAGAATATATCATGAACGAATTGATTATAAAAAATAGAAAACAAAATAAAACATTAAATTTAAAATAAAATTAAATATTTCTCAATACACCACAATAAGCACATTTTTAGGATCAAAAAATATTCCTGATTTTTAAAAACAATCCATGTAATTACACTTATCAGATAATCAAATAGTATTTTTAAATGATATAATATAACTTTTAAACTGTTAATGTGTCCACAAAAATTGATAATTTGTCTCTATATTCCACATAAGATCATGAATATATCAATATATATTTAATAAATATGAACAAAAATGATTCAATCAATTCATGTAAAACAAACGAAGTCCAAAACATCAACTAGTTCATTTTTCACCTTAAATTGTAAAACCAAAAACATAAAAAAAATATCTAGTTTGAAAACATTTGTTTTCCAGATCATTGCCACAAAATAAAACTGAGTGATAATTGGATCGACCTTTGAATTTAGAATATGATAACAAAATAAAAATATAAAAAAATTCAGCAATCCATGGAAATATATATGAGTACAATATGGTGTCTTGTTATGGATTGTGATAATCAATACAAAACCATAATCACCTTACTACATTCTTATAAAAAATCAATCAAGAAGCACGTTTACACTTTTCGTAATAAATCTATTCGCCTCAAGATCATCATATTGAAGATAAAATTATCTATGATCAATTATACCATTGAGGCAATAAGGAATATATATAGATTTAATAACTACTTTTATATAAATCAAAATATCCACCTCTATTTTATATAGTTTTAAAATAATTTTAAAATTTATATTTTTTAGGGAAATTTGAATTTTGAATTGGAGTGGAATAATAACTGTTATAAAACAAATATTTTTAGTGTATAAGGCTCATTATATTTTAATGGATGCGGATTTTAGATTTATAAGTGATTTTTTAATAATGTGTTTCAACCAATGGTGGTACCATGGTTTGAAGGCAGTGGGTCATACAAAGACCAGGAGGTGTCATAGCATAGATGATTTTATGTGGGATTTTTTTTTCTATGGAAAATTCCATATATATATATATATATTTAATTATATTGAGGATAAAATCACAAGTTTTAAATTGTCATTACATATTTAGTATTAATGAATAAAAGACTATTCCCTTTGAAGGTCATGTCATGGTGAAGGGCACAAATTTGTGATAATATATTTGAGTAAAACAAAATATATTCCCCTTTGGATATTTGTAAGATAAAGATAATCATTCCATGACACCTATTCCATAGAATGAAATTTTTCAACAAGGATATGTTTTTGAGTGATGTGTAATGGAAACATAGTTAGGGGTGAAGGAAAAGTCTATATGGTGATATGCCACAATTTGATGGAATAAGACATAAGTTTTTTTTCTTTTAAGAGTTTATACACACTATTGTGAGAGAGACCAAAATTTTTGGGATGCCTTTTTAAGGGAATCATGTTGGGATCCCTATTGGACATGAAGTAATGAGGTCCTACTCAATATTTTATATATATTGTATAAACAATATTTTCTATGTCATTCTGATACAAGACTTATAAGAAATTTTCATATCTGGTGGGATATTTGGGTTAAATCATACACGTCTCTTCATCTCTCTAGTACCATGTTGTGAGTGGAATATTCGAGGTTTTTATATAAATGATTTAATGTGAGTTCCACTTTTTTCCCTTTTTGTTCTTTTATCACATTTCTTATCTGCTGACCTAGGTTTCCCTAGTCTAGGGTTTTGTTAATATTCCAATGGAGGATTGTACATTAGTACTATAAATATTGATATTTTTTATATGGAATACCATGATTACTCCATAGTATGTTATAATATTATTTATTAATTTTTCAGAAAGTATACAATATATAGGGATTTGTGGGTGGTTATTCATCTTTTGTGAAATAGTAAAAATATGTTTTAAATAACTATTATTATTATTGAGATATTTTGGTATGATATAGGAGATCATTATGATGGTAGAGCACAATAAGAGGTTATATAAGGAATTATTATTGCTTGGTGAGGTTGATACCTGTATATTGGAAGTCCCTGTAATATTAATCATTATGCTTGTGATCCGAGAGTGTTCTTGTATAAATGATAATTGGGATTTGGGTAAATGTGAAAAGGAAAGAAATATCACTGGGTAATGATACTTATTGGAATAGATTATTATAGTGTTAAAATAATTTCATTTTTATAAATTGGGGTTTTCATAATCACTATATGACTATGTCCATAAGGGGTAGTTTATTTTATTTGATTATACAATTGGTGCTAGTTATGTTCTTATATTTTGTATGAGATGTTGATTGTCCATCATAGTTTTCTAAATCTAGATTTTTAGAAATTATAGTATTGTGACTATTACTAATGGGTGAGATGTTTTTAAATCTCACACATAATAGGGAATAGGTTGTTTATAATATAGTTGATACTTGGGGAGTATCATGTGTGGGATATTTCTATCAAGTATTTTTTTGTGTGATGTTGAGAATTTCTTCAAGATGAAGTGATTAAGAGATCTTTAAGGGATGACATGAGATAAAACACAAACCTAGGCCATAATAATTGTATAGATGACTTAATATATAGTTTCTAATATATATATATATATATATCGATTTAGCATATGGAATTCCCCAATTAGTGGGACTAGGTTACTATACAAATTTTGAAAAGGCATTTTCTCAGCTCAAAAGGATGGGGACTATTGTAGACGACAAGATATGAAGATTCATTGTGGGGTAATGATTTCATGTTTCTTGTGGTTGACCATATAAATAAATATATTAATTATATGAATTATGAAAACATTCATTAAAACACATTCCCAATACCTTTAGGTTTAGATTTTCATAAAATTATGAAAAATTATTAACTAAGGGAACCAAAAATGTTAAACTAATAAAAATTTATCACACTATATAAGATAATAATTCATTCATAACAAGAATTCCACATATAACAAAAACATACCTATATAAGATACTAATCTATTCAAATTGTACCTTTATTATCTTTATAACCTAGGTAAATAGAAATAGAATAATTTAGATAATTTAGATTATATTAAAGGGTAAATATAAGAGATAACAGTGAAAGATCAAAAGTGGAGATAGGATTACCATATTGGTATAATGAAGATGCCTAATAATTTTATATCCAACAATGTGTATATTATTAATCATTGTCTAGTTCCTCAAATAAAAAAATGGTTTGGCATATATTAGAAATGAGGAATAAAAATGAAGTGCAACATAGCCTTAAAGGAAAGGAAAATTTGAAGGTTGTATAATATGAATATAAAGATGAATATATGGAACGACCATAAGCATATGAAAAATATTTGTGAGAAAACTATTTATTCACATGCCAATGTGAACAAACTCTTTATGTCCACACCTAAAAATGTGAGAGAACTAATTATTCCCACTCATTTGAGAACAAACTTGATATTTTCATTTATGTCTATCTTATAAAACATGAAACGAAGTAAATTCATTAGAGGGAGATATATGAGCCCATCAATAATTATCTATACATTTTCATTTCGCATAAATAATTACTATATCATATAGATTGTATGAAAATAAAATATATTAAATTGATTTTTCAAATAGAATCATTTAAGAGAAAATTTTATAATTCTATAATTATTCATAACATGATATTCATGTGAAAAATAAACATGTATCGAAGTATACTTAGTTACATTATATGTAAATTTTATTGAATAGATATAATATAGCATATGGTATTTATATCAACAGATAAGTGGTAGATGGTTATGTTTATAATTTCAATAATTAATCACTATTATGGCATTTATGTGAACACACATAATTCAAAGGATTCAATAATATGCTATTCACATAGGGAAGCGATTGGAATAAGATATATGGTTATTCACTTAAGATGATTAGGAAGTAAAAAACCCATGATATATCATTTATTTTATTGAAAAGAAAATTTTATAATCCACATGGAGCATAATGGTTGAAGGTATCATTTGAATAGAATCCTTTATCAGGGATAAGATATATCAAAGGGTAGTGATATAGTTGAGAAATTGTTTTATTAATTTTAAAAAATAAATTTATTAATAAGGTATATCCTTGATTTTATTGACATAATTTTAAATTTTATGTTTTATAAAAATTGGAGAAACTTAATTTATTTTATAAAACATGAAAATATATAGAAAATGATTCATATAAAACTATAGAGGATGTCGATATAAATATTTAAACTGAAATTTTAAAAGATATTATTTTTATTTGAAATAAACCATATATAAAACATGAAACTGGTTTTCTATTAAATAATTTTAAAATAATTTTAAAGTGGATTAAAATTTTCATTTTCATTTTTTGAAATAAATATAGGGTTATCCACAAAATGTGGAGAAAATGATAAAATTTAACCATAAAAAGAAATTCATTTTTTATTTTTTTTAAAATTATATTGTTTAAAACCAAATTATTTTAAATTATTATGAAGCAATAATTTAAAATCAATGTAAATAAAAAATTATATATTCCAATGACAAATAGAGGGGTATAAAAAGATTTTAAATTAGATATAAAGACTATATAAATTGTCTGCATGCGTGATCTCATTTAAGGGATATCAATTATTAGTAGAGGTTTGGAAAAAAACCATATTTCATGAGTAAAATTTAAATCAATATTATTGAAGAGGAAATATACTTTAATTAAACATAAAATAGCTTTGAAAAAATCTAATTCATGATATAATATAAAAAATTACAATGTATAGACCATGTAAATTTAAATTTGTGCATAACATGAAGTATGTACCAAGAAATAGGAATTGATATAATGAAAAACAATTGTGTGACAAAATCACTGAGGTTAGAATTATTTGATAATTTTTTAGAGTGAATAATTGTATAAACCTAGGAAATATGATGATATTCAATAAAATGTATTAATTAGGATGAATAAATAACAAATTTCTCAATAATTTTCAATAAGAATTATTATTACTCAATATAGGAAAATTGATTTATCAAAAAACCTTATATAATTTGTGAGTTTTGATTCAAAACCATGTGATAGAAAGAACTCAAAATTTAAAATTTATTATCATTAAATATTATAGAATCATCATTAAAAATATTAATGGGTTACATTCTGAATAATTATAAGTAAAAAATATTTTATAGTAATAAATATGTATCAAAGGGTGGTGAAATTGAGATAAGAAACTCATATCATGATTTTGATTTATTATTCACATGCGATTAATATCTGAAATATAAAAATTATGATTATTATTTTCCTTCTTATGAAACTAAATGATATATATTTAGTCTACTAATGATAATTTATTTTCATTTTCTATTTATTTATTAGGTAGTTTTTTATTATATTGGTAATTTTATATTTTCTATTAATTACTATAAAACTCCTTTTTTATATAGACCATAGTAAATGGTTTTTTATAATCACATCATAATATCAGTAATTTTAGAGTTTTATTTTCTTCAATATTCAATTATCATAAAAATAAATCTATTATATTGGTATTTATAAAATGAACTCATATTAGAAAATGTAATATGTTATGATCATTTTATGTGGTTAAGTTTAATATAATTGATTTTTGTTAGTATCACGTATATAAAGTCCAATATTATATTTATTTAATATTAATAGTGTCATAATGATAATTTTTTTTCTTACATAAATTGTAAATGTCATCCATGTTAAGTGGTGTTATAGAATGAATCACGCTACTTTGATGATATGGTACACCACACAAACACTAGATTTAGGTTCTTTTATTTCACTATGTAGATAGGAATGCATAATCAATGGTTATTAAAATTAATATAATAAAAATAAAGAATAATAATTATTTTTGGGATATTATATTATTATGTTTAAGGTATTTTTGTATTATAATGATTAATTAGAAAAAAATAGTGTAAGAAATACCTATGTTGAGACCTAAATAATCTTTTATTGAATACCTTGAAATTGATGGAAATAGGTTAAAGTTAAGTGATCTATGAAATTTGGGCATAATGGAATATTTAATAGATTAATATTCTCTAGGGGTTTATGGAATCTTCAATGTCACTATGTAACATTGGGATAGAGGATGTGATCACCATTTATAAGTGAAAACAATGGAACTTTTGTGAATACCTTTTTTCAATAATGGAATGAAATTATTCAATGATTAATGGTTTAAAACATTAGTAATAATATATTTTGGTGATATATAAAGTCAAATAATCCTCATACAATAATTTCCACACAATATTTATAGATTTTATAGTCATTTACTCTTATATTTTTACTTTTACAATTTTAGTTTTTACATGGGTAAATACTGCTTACCCTGGTAACATAAGTTAAAAACGACATATAAAATAAAACATATTAAAAAATCTAGGTCATCGAAATATATCTTTAATCAAAATTTATTATATTTAAATTTCTAGAAATGATAAAATTAACTTTTAAATTAAATCTTTTTATATATTGAAAAACAATTACAAAAAAATGTTTCTCAACATTAATGTTCTATTTTTTTGAATATATTACTAATTTTATATGTAGTAGTTTTTATATATATAGATTTAAAATAAATTAATAGTGTCATTTTTTGAGAAGAGGTTAATTTTTTTTTCAAAGACAATGATAACACTATGTTACCAAAAAAGTTCTTTGAAAATAATATCATCATCATTAACGAGGTAATTAACATTAATCCCAATAATCATAATTTTAATCAAAAAAATGAAATTAAACTTATTAAATAATATGAATGTGATGATATAGAATATTAAATCTATTTTTTTATAATTTAATTCCTATAAGTAAATAAAATTTATTTTAAATATAACCAAAATATATTTTTTTAGTAAAAAACTACTTAATATTACATAACAAAAAACATCGATTTTTTAAAATCAACATTGCAATTTTAAATTAATAATTTTATTATAATAATACAGATTTTATTTAAATTTTTAAAAAAATATTTAATACATTATTTTTCTATGATAATTTCATATTTTTTTCCATTATAGATAAATCATTTTTTCAATATTCAACTATAAAAAATTATTTTATAATAACGAAAAAATAAATCATAAGTTGATTTTAACAATCTAAATTAAAAAAAATAAATATTGTTCAAATAAATATTTTTATTTTAAATAAAAAAAATATTTTAATGAAAAAATCATTTTATAGGAAAATGTACTTTTAAAACAATAATTTTTTTTAATATTATATCATATTGTTCCTTATTTTAAATTTGATTAACATATTATATCATATATAGATATTGAATATATTATTATAATAACATTTTAGGAGTGTTGAATTTAGTTTATTAGGGTAAATTATACCAAATATTAATTAAAAAAATATTATAAATAAAATAATATTTGAAATATTAATATTTTCTTTCAAAATAAAATAAATTTAAATTTATTATAATATTTAATTAATAAATGGTTTTATTGTTCTTATATTTTTCTTATTAATAGTCATATCTTATTTTACAGCTTGTTTTTCTTCAATGTTCCATGGGTTTGTTGCTCTGTGTCGCACGAGTTATCAATGAAAATATTAACCTAAAAGATCAAAAAATCGAGAATTGTTACATTCTTCCCCCTAAATACATTGTGTCCTAATAATTTTAAAATATCTATTTCTGATTAATATAGGTGATGTTAATTTTAACATAATCCCTATTCAATATAAAACTTCTTATATGACATCTACATTACTCTTTTAAGATATACCAGGTTACATATCTATCATAAATAAATTATTAATCATTTGTAAAATCATATAAATATGTATGTAGATTAATAATAAATTATATAATATATAAATTTACCAAAAATATATTAATTTCTAATATATTAACCCATAGTGAAACCGAATATTATTCCAAAAATTATTAATACCTTTAACTCACAAATTTTATACATCGATAAGTCATAAAATCACTTAGTATACAATACATAAGACAATCGTAAAAATTTAATGAACATTCAGAAAATATATCATGAATGATTAAACAATCCCATAGATAAAAATAATATCATACATAATTTTTCAAAATCAATCAACCATTTATTATCTCATTATAAAACATATATGAAACCAAAGAATTATTCATACTTAAATCATATCTTCTTGAATAAATATCCAAAAAATATAAACTTTTAATCAAATCACATTTGAAGGTTATTGATACAATTTAGTATATGTTTCCATGAATTTATAGAAAATATATAGAAGTTAAATACTTAAATGAATTATATATTCCTCATAATTTTAAGAATATACCCAAATATCATTGTTAATTATAAATCACTTATGATGACAAATAAAAGAATTATGATTTAATTTATATTATGATACCAACCTCACTACCTTAGTTAAGAATATAAAACCCATATTAAACATCATAATCGGAATTTATTGACATTTTATACCATTTATAAATTTTTTCTTTTTTGTTTATAAGACATAGATTCTTCTAGATAAGTACCTTTCTCAGACGCATTTTTGTGATATTTTATTCAAAAAAATTAAAAAACCAAAATGAATATGAAAATATTCCAAAATATTAATTTTAATACAACAGTATGAATATTTTTTCTATAACGACAACTTTATTTCATCCTTCGATACATTCAGTTTATATGTTTTTTCTTTACATGAGTTCCCCTTATACTTATTACCCTAATCCAACAATGAACTATCAAAAAAGTATCCTAAACATTATTAAAATATACTAAATCTTAAATCATTTAAATCTACTATCACAACATTTATCTTACCCTTTATCTACAAAATACATATCAACATATATGTCCCTTAACATGTAAATGATTTTTTTTAATATAAGTTATCCATGGTAATTTCCTATTAGGGGTTCTCGCCTAAACATTTTAAAATACATAATAATGGTTCATAAAGAGAGTGTGAATTTAACAAATAATACCCCTTGATAGTGTTAGGAGAAGTTTAATGTTAGTATTCCTTTCTAATCACTAAGTGATGATAGAGTTGAAACCCTAAATAGACTTTTTATGGTTAGAACTCTTTATACATATGTTCCAAAGCCTCAATCCAATTATAGTGCCCCTACAATTTTGTAATTTTTATAATAACCACACAATATCTACTTCACCAAAACAATGGGATTTTATCCTACACATAGACTAATCGCTTATATTTATCCATAGAGTTTACACTACAATTACCTTATACGAATATATAAAATACTTAATAATACCTCAACTATCATTATTTGTATCTATACATCTGAAAATATGATCAGCCATAACTTATCAAACTATGGTGACATTACTAACTCCAATATTATTTTTGAACAAAAATATCCTAATCTCTACAATTTTATAATCCCTCCTTTGAAACTAACTATGGTAGGCCATTGAAATTATTTTCTCAATTACTCGACATAAAAAATATTCATTTATGACATATTCCTGAGAACTTTTAGGATTATAGTGTATAAAATTAGAACAAATCATTAAAGAAAAAAACTGAAACAATTTTAAATAAATAGATATTTCCACACTATATAAGATACTCATTATATAACACCCCAAGCTTCCACAATACGTTTCCCTTTGAGTAATGCAATAGTTTTCATTGTACGCAACTTCTAGATTCTAACACACCGCGATCAATCAAAGTAGTCGTTATGAATTGTACTACCCACTTTTTCAAAATTTATACATTTATCATTCAAAATGGACTTCATTTTCGGATTCAGAATATCCAAATTATCCTAGGGTGAAATTTTGGTACTTTTTGGATAACTTTTATATTTTGATGAATAGTGAAAATTACAAAATTTTAATTAAAAACAAATTTTTTAATCAAAATAATTAATAGTGATACATTATTAATTTGAGTGGTTTTAAAGTATATTTAGAATATATTTTTACCATTTATTACAATGTTGGCCATTGGACATAATTTCACAATAAAAACAGACATAAAAAAGTGTCAATCTTTTGATAGTTATTATATCATAAAAACACGCTTTTTGTTTTGACAAAGGGAATTAATTTTAAATTAATTTCTGCCACTTCTGTATTTTGAATTTGGAAAAATGGATTCCTTATTTGGAATCAGGATGTCCAAATTAAGTAAATAGGTAGATTTTATTTTTAGACATTTTGAATAATTACTTCGGTAAATAATTTAATTACCATGGTTAAAGGGTAAATCTGGTAAATAAGGGTAACACATAATTTAATAATAATACTAAATTACCCAAAAACGTGTCCAGACCATATTGGTGGATACATATCCGACCATGGGCATCTTTGGGTCTATTTTTGGATCCCATGGAGCCACTTGTAGGTGATAGGGACACTTTATATTAATTAAGTTTAAGTAAATACAAAAATGACTTAAGATTATAACTTTTATAAAAACAAATTTTACATAAGGTTACGTATGTTATAGTTTCAATTATAAATATTAATTAAAAAGATAAAAAGATTTCCTACATAATTATATTTTATTTAAAATTTTTAGACATTGAAGAAGGAAAAATATATACGACACAATAATGATACAGTATTTTCCTTATTAATGAAAGAATCAAATAATTGGTATTATAAATGTTAAAATAAATATAATTTGAAAGTTTTGATGACATACACGAATTTTATTGGTTAATATGACATGTATTGATTTCTTAAATTAATTTGGTTCGAAATAATAAAGTTTTTATGACTTTATAAAAAATCAATTATTGAGTAGTGTCAAAATTGACATAAATGCGTTTTTAAAACAAATATTATATTATTAATTTATATTCTATTAGTAAAAATATATGGTTTGGCCAAAGGACTTATATAATTATTTATGTATCATTAATGGACCACTTGGGGGTCTCTTGGATGTATATAGTAAGTTTATTAACTATATATTATAAAAATACAATCTGACATGTTAAGTGTTAAACTAGTTAACCAAGAGTTAAAACTAAATGATAAGGTTTATATAATGACCCAAACCTGTCTGAAATATATTGTTTGAATGGATTTATACCCATACCCTCTTTAACCTTTAAATAATCCACTTTGGAGCCATTAGAAACCTAATATGAATTTATTATAAAATAATATTTCTAGATTTTCGTAAGGTTCCCCTCCCCCCCCCCTTATAAAAGGACACCACTTCTAACCAATTCTACAAACCGTAAAAGAATTTTTCTTTGGCCAACACCTGCCCAAATACTCTCTCAACTTCCATCAATTCATCCTAGAGGCCTCAGTTTGATCATAAATCCAACCTAAGGATCCCTTTTGATCAAATCAAAAGGAAGAACCCGAAGAAGAGGTAACGTCTTCACCACCCACTTTAATGTTCCGTTCTTCTTCAAATTCTTATTTATTTGATATATCCATTCTAAAATAATAACTACAGTACCTTATATATACTATGATGTTTATTATAATTATGGAACAAACAAATTCATTATTCTATCCATCCCGTGAATGACATGTCACCATACGTGCGTACGTACGGCCTACCGTCTCCACGTTGTGGTGTAATTGTTATTCAATATACCATTATTTAGATGGGTTTAATAATGATGTATAATTCATTTAAATAATAAATATAACATTATAATTATTCTGTGTATATGATATACCATCCAATTAAATATTATTTAAATATCAAAAGAATGATATTGTCGCTCGTGCGTACGTACGGATTACCGTCTCCACGAACGCGATGAGATTCATTCCCCATCATATCCATTCAAGACTAAATTTTATTGGATGATTAAAAATAATATTTAAGGACTTAATATCATTCTAGATATGAGTATGATACAAAATTATCCATAACAAACATATCTTATATAAAAAAACGAGCAAGTTAACACCCAAAACGACGATAATACTACGATTTTATTAACAAAGAAATGTTAAAAGATCATATATGATATCATATTAATATATATGATTATTATATAATTAAATAACTATAATTTCACCATTATACAAGAGTTTAACCTAACATCAACCAAGGAAATGTACAAGTTAATGGTTTATTTCACAATCTCTTCATTATCCGAGGTTGTTTATACGTAATTATCTACTGGGACCTCTTTATCATCCACATCCATGTTTCTTAAAAATTCATTTCAAAACATTCTTACTATTTTATAGAATATGGGTTAAATTTATTTATACCATTGTTTGAATCTTTATAATAATTTTATAAAGGAATCTTTCCAGCGTTTTCCAAACAAGGTCCTTTTTAACCTTTTCGACAAAATTAAGGTAAGAATGTCTTTTTTTAACTTATACGGCGGGTGCAGCTATTTTCCGCCGTTATAACATCGTCGAAGCTTCCCTTAAAATATTATAAGAATATTTTCAAAATAAATATTTTCTTTATGTGACTCTTAAATGATTTCAAAATATAAAGAGATATGTCTCTCTAAAAAAGTTTTAGATTTCATCTATGTCAACATCCATTGATGGATTTTAAGTTTATTTGAAGTTAATTTATTTAGATACAAAACATCCATATTGTATTTATGTTTTTTGTGATATGTTTGACTATGGATGTGCTATTTTTATACCATTCTTTTTTTATGGTTAAAGTATCGACATTCCATATTCTAGTTTTAATACGAATGTTTATGATATGTTTAAACCTTTTCATATGAGGTATGTATTGGAATTAGTAATTTACGGGTGGAGCCTGATATAGCTCCTCTATCCATCAGCAGGTCTCATGAGACAACTAGACGTGGAATTGGTCAAGGACCTTTCCCAATTTGATTTATGGTTTTGGCCGAGGCGTTAATAATTTTAGACGTCTTGGCCGAGGCCTTGAAAAAATGTTTCGGAATGTCCGGCATTATACATTCTCTCATTACGGAAATAATATTGATGGTTCATGTGGTTATTCGACTAGTAGAATACCCATGATTATTTTTATTATGGAATTGTTTACTCAGCTCATAAACTTTCCATAAAAGTAATCATATTTATTATTGGTAGAGGAATTTGGTTTTCAATTATTTATCATGATTAATATTTATGTCATTTTCCACTATATTACTTACCCTTACTGAGCGTTTGAGCTCACCCCTTTATAATGTTTTATTTTCCCAATATATGAAAAAGTTAGTTATGAGTGACCTTCAGGCATAATCTAGGAGGCTTGGATGCTTCTAATGAAATATATTATTGTTGTATTTCTCTTCAAGCTGTAAAGTGGATCATATGTACGAATATTTTTTCCAATAATACAAAAACTGATCGGTCTTTCGAGACATGATTTTCTTGTAATCATGCCAATGTAATGTAATAATGCACCGACTCTGGGTAACTAGGTTCGAGACGTTACAGTTGGTTTCAGAGGAAGTTTAGTGAAAGCCTTGGAAACTAGATTTAGATAAACTTTGATTAGAGAACATAGCCCTAAGATAGACATTGAGGATTAGTATAGAATAACTTCCTAGAATTTTGGTATTGTAGAGATTTTTTGAGTTTTCCGAGCAGTGCATCCCTGTCTGGATACGAGTAGGTATAGGCTGCTCCAGCACAGATGTACCTAGGGGTAAAACCCAAAAACACCACTTTGAGCTTGACTCGAACGGGAACTGGTGCATGACCACGGGCCTTGCTGCACTCTTGGTTATGACACTCCAGGGGGATATGGTTAGGATAATTCTCATTTTCATTACCAACCATTATGAAGGGCTATGAGTATATACTCCTCAAAGAAAACTTTTTTTGATTATGGATTATATCCATATACTGTTGAATTTATGTTAAGTGTTTTAGAACATTGGAATTATATATTTCAATTCATAAACTAATCTAGTTTATGCCATTTTTTAGAAATGGCGCCTAGTGGAAGGAATGGAAATCGTATCAATGCATGCAATCTATATAGGTATTTCCCTCCTGATCAAGATAATTGTAGTGGAGCTAGTGATGCAACTGGTTCAGATCATCTAATCACCATATTGGGACAACTCACTCAGGTTATGAATAATAACCTTACCCATATGAAGCACCCAGATCCACAACGTGGAGGATCAATGTTAGATCGCTACATGAGGAAACAACCACCGACATTCAATGGGAGTACAAACCCCATAGTAACTGAGCAATGGATAAATTCCTTAGAGAAAATATTCCATGCCTTGGGGAGTAGTGAAAGGGAAAAGGTTGTCATGGCAGTTATCGCCTTACTGGAGATGCTGTTCAATGGTGGTCATTGATACAAAACACGAAGGAAGTTAATGAAGTACTAGATATGGAATAGAGGGAGTTCAAAGAGAATTTCTTAAAGAAACATTCCTCAAGACCATCGAGTATATATGGAAAGGAAATTTTTGAGTCTGAGGCAGAAAGAGGATGAGAATGTCGCAATGTATGAGGATAACTTTACATGGTTAGAGAGGCATGCTGCTAATTATATACATAACCCATGGAGTAAGATTGATCGTTTCTTTGATGGGTTAAAACCATTTCTCTGTCGAGCATTAGTCTCACAATCCTTCTCATCATACGAAGATATTGTCTCGTGTGCTACCAAGACAGAAAAGTAATTCTCTATGTCTTATGACTTTAAATCAAAGCAAGAGAAGAAGAGATATGTTGAACACTATGGGAAAGGAAATAAGGAAACAAGGAATAAGGGTAGAATTGAATTTCCACCATGTGATAATTGTGGAAGGAATCACCCTAGTCCCGTCTATAATGAAAAGGAGTATGATATAAATGTGGACATAAAGGCCATCTAGCTGGTGATTGTAAAGGAACGAAAGACGCTACTGATGTTAAATGCTTCAATTGCAGGGAGATGGGACCTTATGAAAATAAATGTCCTAAGCATCAAGGAAACTTACCTCAGAAAAGGCCAAGGGTTTAAGGCCAAGCTTATGCAATCCCTAGTGCTGATGTTGATGCCCCGAAAGATGTGGTGGAAGGTAATTTAATGGTTTCCTCAATTTTAGAAAATGCATTATTTGATTCTGGATCATCCCATTGTTTCATATCTTCATAGTTTTCTAGGAAAATTAGATATTTCAAATTTAATTTAACAAGGGAGTTGTCAGTTAAAACTCCTAAGGTAAGTATCATTGCATCAAAGTTTTGTGAATCAGTCCCCATTATAGCACATAAATGTTTTTTATCCGCTGATCTCATCATCATACCTCTGATTGAATTTGATATAATCCTGAGTATGGATTGGATTTCCGAACTGATGAGAAGATCTATTGTAAGAAGAATGAGGTTACGATTCTTGATGATGATGATAAGGAACAACTTATCTTTAGAGTAGAATCATCGCCACCTAATTCTTATCTTGATCCACCCCCAGTAGCTCAACAAAATTCAATTATCGGGGAGGAAGAGAATGAAATAATTGTGGGTGAGGAAATGAATGTTCAAATAGAGGATGTAACTATTATGATAGAATATGTTGATGTATTTATGGATGATTTACCTGGATATCCACTAGAATGAGAAGTTGAGTTTTTCATTGATTTAATTCTTGGTTTAAGGACCATATCGAAAACCCCTTATAGAATGGACATTGTGGAATTAGTTGAACTAAAGAAACAACTGGAAGAATTGAGTAATAAGGGATTTATTCGCCCTAGTGTTTCTCCGTGGGGAGTCCCTATCCTTTTTGTTAAGAAGAAAGATGGATCTATGAGGTTGTGCATTGACTATAGGTAGATCAACGCTATAACAATAAAGAACAAGTATCCCCTACCACGCATTGATGATTTATTTGACCAACTGCATGGAGCTCAAAAATTTTCAAAGATTGACCTTCGATCAGGATATCATCAGTTGTGTGTGAAGAAGGAAGAAATTCCAAACACAGCATTTTGAACTAGGCATGAGCATTACAAGTTTAAAGTAATGCCTTTTGGGCTGACTAATTCACCCTCTGTATTCATGGATCTAATGAATAGTTTTTTCAAGGAATATCTTGATGACTTTGTAGTGGTATTTATTGATGATATCTTGGTATACTCCAAATGATACAAAGATCATGAAAATCACTTGCGCATTATATTGAAGACTCTGATAAGACATGAATTATATGGGAAATTTTGAAAGTGTGAATTCTGGCTTCAGGAGATTTATTTTCATGGACATATTGTCTCTAAGGATGGAATCTCTATTGATCCTTCTAAGACCAAGGAAATCCAAGAATTTCCAGCACCGATGAGTATAACTGAGGTACACAGTTGTATTGATTTGGTAGGTTATTATTGACGTTTCATCTAGAATTTTTCCCGATTAGCTAACCCATTAACGAAGCTCACACGTAAAGGGGTTAAATTTGTCGGGACAAAAGAGTGTGAAGAATGTTTTGAGGAAGTTCAGAGAAGATTAGTAAATGATCTTATATTGAATCTACCATTGGGGAATGATGGATTTGTTATTTATAGTGATGCATCGAATAAAGGACTTGGTTGTTTCCTTATGCATAATGATAGGGTTATTGCCTATGCATCACGACAGCTGAAAATTCATGAGAAAAACTATCCTACTCATGATATTGAGTCAGCCGCTGTAATATTTGCTCTGAATATTTGGAGACACTATATCTATGGTGAAAATTTAGAGATTTATACTAATCACAAGAGTTTGAAGTATATTTTCTCACAGAAAGAACTCAACATGAGGCAAAAGAGATGGCTTAAACTACTCAAGGATTATGATTGTATGATACACTACCACCCGGGGTAGGAAAATAAGGTGGTAGATTCTTTGAGAAGAAAGGATCATGGAGTTTTGAACAAGAAGACAATTAAAAAGGATCCTATATACATGGATCTGGTAAAGATGGATATCGGAATAACCATGAAAGGTGAAACATCGACACTTTTTCAAATGGTTGCTAAACCATATTTACTAGAAAGGATAAAGAGTTCTCAAGCCGAAGATGAAGCATTTAAAAACAAGATTAAAGCTGTGAATGATAAGAGATTGAGTGACTTTATGTATGAAGATGGAATTTTGAAATTTGGGAGGAGAATTTGTGTTCCAGATATACCTGATTTAAAAAGGGAATTGTTGGAAGTTGCTCATAGTTCCAATTTTTATATACACACTGGGAGCACAAAAATGTATAGATATTTAAAGAACATTTTTTGTTGGACAACATGAAGAGGGAGATTTCTAATTTTGTGTTAAGATGTATAGTTTTTCAACAAATGAAAACTGGGAGGGAACAGCCTAGAGGAGTCATGCAGCCTCTTCCCATACCTGAGTGGAAATGGGATAATATCACGATGGAATTTTTCATGGGACTACCAAATACTCCTAAAAGGAACGACGCAATATGGGTCATTGTTGATCATCCTACCAAGTCATCACATTTACCTTCTATAAGGAAGGCCTTACAACTTGAATGTCTAGCGAGAATATATTTTAATGAAGTTGTGAGACTTCATGGAGTACCCCTATCGATTGTCACAGATCGTGATACCCATTTTACATCAAGATTCCGGAAAAGTCTTCAAAAGGCCTTGTATACTGAACTTCGTTTGAGCACTGCTTACCACCCTCAAATAGATGGGCAATCAGAATGGACTATTCAATCCTTAGAAGACATGTTGAGATCATTCTCACTTGACTTTCATGGTATGTGGGATCAATATTTACCTATGGTGGAATTTTCCTATAAAAATAGCTTCCATTCAAGTATTCAGATGGCACCATATGAAGCATTGTACAGAAAGAGATGTCGCACACCAACCTATTGATATGATGTTGGGGAAAGAAAACTTTTTGGCCCAGAACTAGTGGAGGAAACGATTGAAAAGGTAAAGGTAATCCAAAACCACATCAAAGAAGCTCAATGTAGGCAGAAGAGCTATGCTGATAATCGAAGGAAGGATTTGGAATTTCATGTAGGGGGTCATGTTTTCATGAATATACCTCCATGGTAGGGAGTTATATGTTTCAGTAAGAAAGGTAAATTGAGTCCCAGGTACATCAGACCATTCGAAAATCTAGAATGAATTGGGGTTTTAGCTTACCGATTGGCAATGCTGCCATGTCTTTCCAATGTTCACGTTTTATTCCACCTATCACTGTTAAGAAAATACATGCCTGACCCAACGCATGTACTCACCTACGAGGAATTAGAACTGGAAACCAATCTATCTTATTGTGAAGATCCCATCAGGATTCCTGATACGAGAGAATAAGTTCTGCGAAACCGGACGACTCGTTTGGTAAAACTTTTATGGAGAAACCACAAGATGGAAGAGGCTACATGGGAACCCGAGAAACTTATGATGAAGAACCACCCGAGTATTTTTATACATTAATTTTCTAAAAATTTTGAGGATGAAATTATTTGAAGAAGGGGATAATGTAACATCTCAAGCATCCACGGTACGTTTCCCTTTGAGTAATGCAATAACATGCATTGTACGCAACTTTGAGATTCTAACACACTACGATCAATCATAGTAGCCATTATGAATAGTCATACCCACTTTTTGAAATTTTATACAATTTATCTTTAAAAATGGACTTAATTTTTGGATTCTACATATCAAAATTATCCTAGGGTAAAATTTTTGAACTTTTTGGATAACTTTTATATTTTGATTAATAGTGAAAATTACTAAATTTTAATTAAAAACATCATTTTTAATCAAAATAATTAATAGTGATACATTATTAATTTGAGTGGTTTTAAAGTATATTTAGAATATATTTTTACCATTTAATAAAATTTTGGTCATTGGACATAATTTCACAATTAAACCGGACATAAACAAGTGTCAATCTTTTTTGATATTTATTATATCTTAAAAAAACGCTTTTTGTTTTGACAGTGGGAATTAATTTCAAATTAATTTCTGCCACTTATATGTTTTGAATTTGAAAAAATGGATTCCATATTTTGAATTAAGATGTCCAAATAATGTAAATAGGTAAATTTTATTTTTATACATTTTGAATAATTACTTCGGTAAATATTTTATTTACCATGGTTAAAGTGTAAATCCGGAAAATAAGGGTAAACAATAATATAATAATAATAATAAATTACCCTAAAACGTGTCAAAACATTATTGTTGGATACATATCCGACCATGGGAATCTTTGGATCGATTTAGGGACCCCATGGAGCCACATGTAAGTGATAGGGACACTTTATATTAATTACGTTTAAGTAAATACAAAAATGACATAAGCTTATATCTTTTAGAAAAACATTTTTTACATAGGGTTATATATGTTATAAATTCGATTATAAATATTCATTAAAAAAATAAAAACATTTCCTACATAATTAAATTTTATTAATAATTTTTAGACATTGAAAATGTAAAAATATATATGACACAATATTGATGATGTATTTTCCTTATTAATGAACGAATCAAATAATTGGTATTAGAAATGTTAAAATAAACATAATTTGAAGGTTTTGACAACATAAACGAATTTTATTGGTTAATATGACATGTTAGGATATCTGAAATAAATTTTTTTCGAATTAATAATGTTTTTAAGACTTTAACCAAAATCAATTATTGAGTAGTGTCAAAATTGACATAAATGAGTTTTTAAAAAAAATATTATATTATTAATTTATATTATATTCCTAAAAATATAAGGCTCAGTCCAAGGACTTATTTCATTATTCGTATATCATTAATGGTCCACTTGTGGGTCGCTTGGATGTATATTTTATGTTTATTAGCTATATATTATAAAAATACAATGTTACAAGGTAAGTTTTAAACTAATTAACCAAGAGGTAAAACTAAAATATAAGGTTAATATAATGACCCAAAACTATATAAAATCTATTGGTTGAAAGGTTTTAGACCCATAACCTACTTATACTTTAAATAATACACTATGCAGACATTAGAAACCTAATATGAATTTATTATAAAATAATATTTCTATATTTTTCTAAGGTAGCCCTCCTACCCCTTATAAAAAGACACCACTTCTAACTAATTATCCACACATTCAAAGCCTTTTGGTTCAGAAAAACCCTTCCCAAATACTCTCTAAACATCCCTCACTTCATCCTAGAGGCATTAGTTCGATCATAAATCCAACCTATGGATCCCTTTTTATCCAATCAAAAGGAAGAACCTGAAAAAGAGGTAACGTCTTCCCCACCCTCTTTAAAGTTCCTTTCATCTTCAACTTCTTCTTTCTTTGTTATTTCCATTCTAAAATAATAACTCTAGTACCTTATATATACTGTGATGTTATTATAATTATGAAACAAACAAATTCATTATTCTATCCATCCCTTGATTGACATGTCACCATACGTGCGTTCGTAGGACCTACCGTCACCATGTTGTGGTGTAATTGTTATTCAATATACCATTATTTAGATGGGTATAACAATGATGTATAATTCATGTAAATAATAAATATAAAATGATCATGATTCTGTCTATATGATATACCATCCAACTATATATTATTTTAATATCAAAATAATTATCTTTTTGATCATGCGTACGTACGGATTACCGTCTCCACGAACGCGATGAGATTCATTACTCATCGTATCCATTCAAGAGGAAATTTTATTGGATGATTAAAAATAATATTTAAGGACTTAATATAATTTTGTGTATGAGTATGATACAACCTATCCATAAAAAACATAGCTTATATAAAATAAAACGAGTAATTTAACACCCAAAACAACGATAATACTAAGATTTTATTTACAAAGTGATGTTAAAAGATCATATATGATTATTGTATAATTCAATAACAATTATTTCAACATTATACAGGAGGTTAACCTACCATCAACCAAGGAAAAGTACAAGGTAAGGGTTTATTTCACAATCTCTTTATTATCCGAGATTGTTTATACGTAATTATCTACTGGGACCTCTTTATCATCCACATCCATGTTTCTTAAAAATGTATTTCAATACATTCTTACTATTTTATATAATATGGGTTAAAGTCATTTATACCATTGTTTTAATTTTTATAAGAAGTTTATAATAGAATCTTTCCGTCATTTTCTAAACAAGGTCCTTTTTAACCTTTTCGACAAAATTAAGGTAAGAATGTCTTTTTTTAACTTATACGGCCGGTGCGGCTATTTTCCGCCGTTATAACATAGTCGAAGCTTCCCTTAACAGTTTATAAGAATATTTTCAAAATAAAGTTTTTCTTTATGTGACTCTTAAATGATTTCAAAATATAAAGAGATGTGTCTCTCTAAAAAAAGTTTTGATTTCATCTATGTCAAAATCCTTTGATGGATTTTAAGTTTAATTGAAGTTGATTTATTATGATACAAAACTTCCACATTCTATTGTTGTTTCTGTGATATGTTTGACTATGGATGTGATATTTTTATACCATTCATTTCTTATGGTTAATGTATTGACATTTTGTATTCTAGTTTTAATACGAATGTTTATGATATGTTTAAACCTTTTCATATGAGGAGTGTATTGGACTTAGTAAGTGGTGGGTCGAGCCCGATATAGCTCCTCGATGCATCGGTAGGTCTCATGAGACAACTAGATGTGGAATTGATTGAGGCCCATTCCCAATTTGATTTATGGTTTTGGCCGAGGCCTTAATCATTTTAGAAGTCTTGGCCAAGGCCTTGACAAAATGTTTCAGAATGTCCGACATTATAAATTTCCACATTATGGAAATAATATTAATATTTCATGTGGTCATTCGACTAGTAGAATACCCATGATTATGTTTTATTGTGGGATTATTTACTCATCTCATAATCTTTCTATAAAAGTATTCATGTTTATTATTGGTAAAGGCATGTGGTTTTCAATTATTTTCCATGCTTAATATTTATATCATTTTCCACTATATTACTTACCCTTACTGAGAATTTTAGCACACCCCTTTCTTATGTTTCATTTTCCCAATATATGAAGAAGTTAGTTATGAGTGACCTGAAAGAATAATCTAGGAGGCTTGGATGCTTCTAATGAAATATATTATTGTTTTATTTCTTTTCAAGTTGTAAAGTGGATCATATGTATGAATCTTGTTTCCAATAATACTAAACTGATCGGTCTTTAGAGACATGATTTCCTTATAATCATTCCAATGTTATGTAATAACGCACCAAATCTGGGTAACTGGGGTCAGGGTGTTACACATTAATCTATAATGAGTCTACAACATCAATAAAAAAATTTCTACCCAAGATACTCTTATTGAAACACCATAATTTTCTAATTTTCATAGCTAGGTAAATGAAGACATAATAAATAGAATATCTCAGATTCTCAGTAAGGGTAAACAATAAAGATAATGGTCAAAAACTATTTTTGAGAATAAGATAAATATATGGTAATAATAAATACTCATGAAAAGGATATATTAAAAATAAACATAGACCATAAATCATGTATTAAGAAATGGAATAACAAAAAGGTGTGGAATATATTAGAATTGATGAATAAACATGGAATGTAAAATAACATAAAAATAATGGAAACATAAAAAGGTTTTATAACATTAAAAACAACATGAATACATTGGACAATGATAAGTGGAAAACAATTGGGTGAAAAATCATTATTCCCATGCCTCTATTAGTAAAATCAATAATTCTACACCAATAAATTTGAGATTACTAATTATACTAATGCTTGTTGAAACAAAATCATTATATTCAAGGATAACTACCTCATTTGGTGTAAACCTAGACGAAATAATTTAAGGGTGATATAGTACCACACCTATCCTCCTATATATATATATTCCACATAAATCATCATAACATCCTAAGGAACCCAATAAGAAAATCAGTTTCATATCTGTTTCTAATGGAATCACATAAAAGCATTAATAGTTCCATTAATAATCATAACATGATATTACCATTGAAAAAAATTGGCATCGAAACAAATTTAGTAATTATAAACCTAAATACCATTCAATGATGAAAATAAAGAATATTTCATTTAATCCAGATACGTAAAAGGTATATATTTATGTTAGTAATTTCCCCAATCAGTCCATGTTATTGAATCTAGGAGAACAAACTTTTATTAAAGGAATAACGAATATACGCTTCCTAAAAAATATTTCGAAGAAGAATTATGGTTATACACATAAGATAATTGGGCATGAAAAATGAAAAAATGGGTCATTTTATTTATAGAAAAAAAAATTCCATAAGGTAAGAAAATAAGGATGGTGTATAGTATCATCTGAATGATACCCATGATAAAGCATAAGATATATGAATTTATAATGACTGAGATGAATACAAAAGAGTTTTGTTGTTATATAACAATCACATTGTAAATAAGAAATATCCATGGTCTTTTTAATGGATTAAAAAGAAATTTTTATCGAAAAATATATGAGAAAAATTATTTATTTTAGATAACATGTAAATATGGTGTGATAGTTTCCTATAAAATTACAAGGTGGTGGAAATACGAGGTCACACTAAAAATTTAAGAGAGGTTCCTTTTATTGAAACAAAATTAAACAAAAATAATTAAATTTATTTTACCTCATATCACTATCAATGGAAGAAAATATATCTTAAAATGATAATTTTTTAATCATTGAAGAAATTATTGGGATATAAAACGAGTTGAATCTATGATAAAATATTATAAAATAATAAATTCCTTTTGGTTAATAAATTTTATAATTGTTTTGAAAATATCGTCATTTTAAAATATTCGAATACATTTAATTTAAATCAAGGTAATGATAAATCAATTATAACTGCAGATAACCATATGTGAAAATAATTTTTGTTATATTGGAATGATAGACAATAGAAGTTTCCCATATAGGTAATCACATTTGAGAGATATAGAATTTAAAATGAGGATATAAAAAAATAACCTACTACTTTAGTAACATTTAAATCAAAACACTTAATAGGGAAAGAAATTTAACTTCAAATACAATTAATTAAAGAAAATTCATGATATAATATAAAGTTTTTATATTATTCATAAAATATAAAAGGAATTGGTGAATAAAAATATTAATACCTCAAGAAATAGAAATTAAGACAAATAAAACTTTTTAAGAAACATAATAATTGTGGTAATAATCATTGGACAATGAGGTTATAATAAATAATAAATTATCCATATAATATTTAAGGGATGTTTAATAAATATTAAACCTTAATAAAATTAAATAAAAAATCAAACAATAGAGTTCAATAATAATTTGTTTAATACAATGGAAGAAACTTTTGTTAGCACAAACCCTTATATAATTTTTTTATTTTGGAGTCAAATACTTATGAGATAAAGAACATAGAATATCACTTTGAATAAAATTAAATATAATATAATCATGATAAAATATATTAATGTGATAATTGCTATATCATTTGAAAGAAACTATGGTGTATAATAAGGAATTATCTCAATTGGGAAAAAATTAAGAAAAAAACTCTTTCCTTGTACCAGATTCGTTTTGTACAGGCACTTAACATCCAAAATAATCAAAATAAGTTTATTATGTATAATCATAAGATTATTATTTTTCTATATTAAATTTACTATGGACCATTTATTTTCATATTTTATATAACAATTATTCTTTTTTTTGTAGCAAGAGGTGGTCTTATAATTTTTTATATAAATATTTTGGTATGATAAACATAGTTAAAGTTGTTGTAGAAAACCATCATTTTCTCCAAAATATTTGAGATTTATTTCATTTATTTTTCTATTAGAATAAAATTTATACTATTATATATGTTTTTAGGTAATGAAATCATTCTAAGAAAGTTACATCCACAAGTTTATTTTATGTTTTTATGTTTAATATGACCGTTTATTATTAAAATCACAAATAAAATGTATAATATGTTCAGTATATAAAATTAATAGTTTTGTAAATTCCTTTTTTGTGCCATGTTTTTTTTATTTCACCCATGTTAGCAGGTGAAGAAAAAAGGTCTCCCCCTTTATGAAGGTTGTAGTCCATATAAACACCTAACTAATATTTTTTCTTTTTCAATGTGGAAGGAATGAAATTAATAAGTTTTGTCCCACTAATATAATAAAACCTATGTAAAAAATGATTTTTAATAGTTTTTATTACTATTTTAGTAAGTCTTGGATGATATAAATTATGAATAAAAGGATAAAGAGTAAGTAATTCTTACATCATGACCCTGTTCTTCCTCTTTATAAAATCCTTAAAATTGAAGTAGTTAAGTATACATGTACTAACTAAGGTATTTAAGACATGAAAGTTACATATATGACAGGGAATATGCGCAGGGTTTCAATGAAATTTCAATGGGATCAGGGAGAAATTAATTGGTGGTATTAATCCCCCATTTTCTTAATGGTAGGGGAATTTCCCTTTATTTTGTTAAGGATTAAAAGTCCACTTTACAAAACGGTTTAGAAGAAACCCTAACATTACCCAAAGGCCTAGTGGCTCAAAGTGTAGTTATAATTTATTGGCTCAAAGACCCTATGACCCAATTTCCCATGATCAATGACCAAAGATCACATCATGATCACCTTATTCTCTATATAAATCCACCTTACAATCAACCATCACATTACTCTAACCCACCAAGAATATATTGAAGAGAACCACCATTTTTTGAAAACCCATTTATTTTCAACAAGGAATAACACTAATCAAGTTAAAATGATTCGAAATAAAAGAAATAATTACATGTGGGGAGAGATAAGTTTGATCAAACATTAAACACGTATTTTCACACATTTTTTTTAAAAACATGAAGTCATTTACTCATATATTTTTTCTTTTATATTTTTATTTTTTTTTCAATTGGGTAAATAGTTTTTACCAAAATAAAATATATTTTACTAAACATATAAAATACACATCTTTCTAGCTCATCATGTGAATGTAATGAGTAATACATGTTCCTAATTTTAAAGCTCAAACTATTTCATGTATTGTAGATGAATGAAAATCCTCATGTTCCTCTATATTTTACTTAGCAGAGTCAAAAAAAATTAAATATCTCATTAATATAAGACACATATTGCATTCAAGGAGGTTTATACCACTATCCCCTTATATTCCCAACCTCATAATTCTAATGGAAACACTTTCTGGGATCATTGGTGGGTTGTCCATTGATCTGGGTGAATAGGAACTCTTAGGTTTTGTTGAAGTTAGAAGATTATTATCCTGATGATTAAAAAGCTCTCATAGATCTTTCCTGATATCCCTTGATATCCCTATATCTCATTAAATTGGATGAACTATGTCTGTATATGATATGTCCCACATTGAACATTCCTTTAGTAGAGTGGTTCTTGATAAAGTATCTTATTCCAATTATTGAATGTTTTTTGGAACTAGAAAACATGTCAATGTAATTAACTGAATGCTACAGGATATGATCTCAGAGAAAAGCTCGTTTCACAGGCTTCGATTTGACTTGTCGTGGAGCCCGAACGGAATTACAAATCAAAGGTTATGGCTATTTCAAGGTAGAATACTGGGAATGGCCATCGAGGATGATTTTGGGGCAAAGTATGTATTTGCACACAAAAATGGAATCTTGCGTGTAAAAATGGAATATTGTTTGTAAAATTGGAATCTTGCGCATAAAAATGGAATTGCGCACAAAAAGGCTTTGCGGGGAAAATTGAAATGGACTTTTATGCACACCGACATTCAAGATTTCACCTATAAATATAAGTGCACCCCCTTCTTCCCAAGGGGCTCCAGAGGTCGTCGCCACTCTAATGCATGTATGTTCTAATTTCCCCTGCCTATATGTAAAACCCTCATCTTGTGTGAAAAACATCCCTTTTTCCTGTAAAGGGGCCAACATTCCCATTTTGGCACGCAAAGCATCATATTTTCTTGTAACAGTTCCATTGTGCCCAATTTTGTGTGCACTAGTGCTGAACATGTTTAATTTCACGCACACCTTCCCTATTGCATGAAAAGATCCTCTATTTTCTGCAAAACACCTCTATTGCGCCAAATTCCTCGTATATTGCGTGAACACCTCCCATATTGCATGCACACCTTCCCTACAACACGAAAAACATCCATATTGCATGCAATGCTCTCCATATTATAGGCAATTCCTTCTCTGTTGTATGCATGACCCCCTATTGCGTGCAAATCTCCCATATTGCACGCACTCCTGCCCTGTTACGTGCAGGAGTTCCCTATTGCGTGAAATCCTTCCTTCTTGCGCGAAACCCATACAGAACGTAGCCTATCTTACGCGCAATAGTGGTCAGGCCTGCGCCTGTGATTCCGTACTGTGGGGGTTGCGCCCTCACACCCCCGGTCAGGGTCAATGTCAGGTTGTAGTCCCGAGACAATCCCTTCACTACCATCACTGACCCCCATGAAACAAGGAGAGTCACACCGTGAAGTTTTCAGGCTGTCATTTTTGTTTGCGACCTTACGCGTATCTACCTTCCACCTATGGAATAACTTGATTTGAGAAACTCCTCCGCACACCATGAAACAACTTCAGTCGACACTTCCTCTTTGTTTGTTTCCCATGTCCTGAGTTGATATTCTCATCATAAATTCCCAAAGTACCTTGGGTCAAACCATTCTTCAAGAAACTCATCTGAACCCTATCACCCGACTCCTATGTTAGGATCCACTAGAAAGGGCCTCCCTTGCGTAAGTCCCAACACCACCCATTAGTATGCATCGTATTCCTAATAGTCTTATTTATATGAATTTAAACTGTAGTAAACCCTATGTGACAAACATCAGATGCCTCTTTCTCCAAACAAGATATTCTTTATGCTCCATATGTAAGAAGCCAATAGTCTTCTCTACCTGACTAAAAACATTATTATGCTCTATCATTCAATAATAGGTTGCCTTTTGTTCCAAGTAATATATGGCTTATGTGACTAGCATAAGATGCCTCATTCCATGATTATAGTGGAATAATTTCAAGAGCGTTGGAATCTGTTCCAACATTCCATCACTCCACCTAATGCTTCATGTGTCCTACATTAGAATCTTCATCCTCTTTCATGTTTGAAGGAACCCCCTAACAGTATGGTTCCATGCCGTATCGGCTCACCTATCGTTCTGAGCCAAATCCCCTGATGTCTTTGGAGGACACTTTGATTCAGGTCTTGTGTTTCGACCATGATCTACAATCAACCCTCATTTGTTCGTCCCCATCTCAGGATAATGCGATATAGATTCTGTGTTTTGAACATAGTGAACAATCATCCTCCATCATCATGCCACCCTCATTGCATTCCGAATGTCAGGCATGTGATTCGTGCATTTCATCTCCCTTTGTTCGGACTAATTCCAATTCCCTAGGAATTATACCTATTATTCACTAGTGTATAAGTGTAGACCCCAACTATATGCCTCAACCTACCAGCGAGTTGGGATTCCCTCATGGCTAGACATGAGGAATACATTACGGGTTTCTTCCATACGTAAGCCCCATCCACTGGAGTCGATCCTTCGCGGAACTCAGGAATCTTCCATGCGTAATCCCAATCATCTATTTATGATCGATAGTGTCACCTAGGTAGCTTCTATGCATAAGCTCCATCCATTTTATCCACTCCTTAGTGGCTCCCATGAACGCAAACGGCTATTTCTTATTCGCATAGCCACGCTAACGTGAACCCCTCATTGGATCACTCCATAACACCCCCTTACCACGGCATTGCTGATACATTCCCTTCCCCAAGGGAGGGTGGGGATCAATTATGTAATTCCTAGGGTTTTGGAGAGAACAAAACTCGTTCAAGCTACAGGACGTTAAACTACAAACCACCATCGTCCTCAGCACTTGATGTTAAACTGTGGCCTCTCCCCATGCATCATACGCGGGGTGCCCCAACTCTGACATTCTCTACACCCACTTGTCTCAACGGGAGTGAGATCATTCCTCACATAGAATGAGATTCTCTTTATCAGAGTAGCATCTATCTGCGGGGAAAGGGACACCACATTGGTGTAATATTCAAGCCTTCCTTTCAGGAGCCAACAACCCTGATCCTTGTTTCTTCTTCGGTCCTAATGACCAGAGAGGGGGGATGTGCACTGGAGTCCTCCTCTCTTCCGTGCCAAATCCCTCTCCCTTTGGGCTTTTTCGCCATCAGGCCTCCACCTTTGAATAATTCCCAATCTTTATCTCCCTTGTCCGCGAACAATGCGTAAGCCCCAAATTCCATTTTGGTATGCTAACTACGTGTCGACCCCCTTCCACTTCGATAGACGCACCTTTCGTGATGTGATTGTTAGGCCTTTGTTGCCTCTTTTTTCTTACTCTAGATATGGCACACATGGGCTTAGAGAAAGCACCGACCATGACATCCTCTCTGGGCAGCCTAGAGTGTATGCCCCACACGATTCAAAACTACATGTACTTTGATCCTATCCAAGGCCAGGTATGTAGGAAGCCTCCCTGAGGTTCAAGCCTAGCACCTGTCGGTCCCAACCACTTTTCGTTATCTCACCCACACCATTATGAACTATATGGACTTTGATCCTTTCATTGGAAAGGTACATAGGAAGAATCCCTAAGGTTCAATCCAAATACCCATCAGTCCCAATCACTTTATGTCGGCCCACAAATACCATTCCGAACTACGTGGACTTCCATCCTTTCCAAGGTAAGGTAAGTTGGAAGCCTCCCTGAGGTTCAATCACAACAACCATCGATCCCAAATAATTTACATCATCTCAAAAACACCATTCCAAACTATGTGGACTTTTACCCTTGCCAAGGCAAGGTATGTAGTAAGCCTCTGTGAGGTTCAATCCCAACACCCATCAGTCTCGACCACTTTACATTGGCTCACAAACACTATTCCGAACTACGTGCACTTTGATACATTCCAAAGAAAGGTATGTAGGAAGCCTCCCTTGAGTTTAAGACCAACACCCATCAGTCTCGACCACTTCATGTCGGTTCACCCATGTCCTGTATGACATTAAACTACATTCCCCATTTTGTCCCACACAATTTTAAACGAAACCCGCTCGATCTACATGGGGTTTGATCCCTATCTCCGAGACATGATGTGTAGGAAGCATCCACGAGGTTCAAGCCCATCCACCGGTAAGCCGTGGTGACCCCTTCCAGTGGTATTCCATTTTAGTCCCCCTTATTGGGACACAAATTTCTATTCCAACCATCTGGCGTCAGTCCATTTCTCGGGCTGCTAATCATGCGTCAACCCCAGCATGTCATCGGGTCATTGTCCTCTACACGCACCCCAATTTCTTGCCACAACCTAGAGGTTCCACTTCCTTTTGGACATCTTCCTACGGGTCACCTCCTAAGGTGTCCCATCTTTTCAATGAACTATGCTGACTTTGATTCCCTGCCATAGGGATACATAGGAAGTCTATTCAAGGCTCAATCCCCATACTACCATCACCTTCATGATCGTTTTGTCTCATACCTCCACCACTTCTTTCAACTCTCCATCATCCATCTGGATTCTTACACAGGCCTCCACATCCCTTTGGGATGATGCCACCTAATTTCCCATTCCCATAAACAACAATTGGAAAACTAACCATGCATTAGCCTCAATACCAGTGTTTCCTCTAGGGGACACACCCATCTGATCCACTATAGTAAGTGTTATAATTCATCTGATCCATCTATACTAGATGTTAAACTCACAACATACCCTGTGTTAAACATGGGAAGCTGAGGAAAACCTCAGAGACATGCTTAAGGAATATAATTCTCCACAATGAACATGGGATGCCTCGGGCTTCTACACCCTCTAGAAGCCCAATCAAATGGGGAAGAAACCAAAACGCACCAGTGTTCCAGTATCGAGACATTCTAGTGATGTCAAACATGACTACTCCCATAACCAAAAGTTACAGCCCTGACTGGACCCCTTGGAATGTCCTGGTAGAAGCAATATCATTAACCAGCGTCCATGAGGATATGGCACTTGGAAGATTTTCATGAACAACATCTCAATATATAAGGGAGACCCAGAGTAGGTGATGATTTTAGAGGAGTAATCCACAAAAGGAAGAACTGAAATCCCATCATCCCATTTTGATCATGGAGAAAACGTCCCAGAATAAGCGACAGATGCCACCCACCTTTGGAATGTGGGAATAAGGGCCAACAGTTGGCATGTCTTCATCACCCACAAACAGATGAATGCACAGGCCCTGATTAAATCATCAGAAACAATGTAATAATTAAAATAATAACACCCAAACACACCACATATAGTTAGGCCACCCCACATGGTTACACTGGAAACCCCTGCATACACTCTGCACATGCCTTGTGCACACCCGTGTGTGCTCCGTGGGCTCTATGGATTACCCACTTATCAACTTCCACTTAAGGATATCTCACTCAACTTATCCCATGTGGTTGACCCCTAGGCCACACATGTGTGGTTTAGGGGGCCTTGTTTTGCCTAAGGGTTGGAAAAATATTTTATAACTCTTTTATTAATTATTCAATATCAAATAATGCAATATAGTCATAATTAAATTCTTTTATAAAAATTTATATGAATTTATATTTTTTCATTTACTTTAATTTTTTTCCATAAAATTATCTTCCCAAAAATAAATATTTTAATTTTCTTTCACATTTTGGGTGAATTTGATCACATAAGATAATTTATTTGACATTAATTATTATTATGATAATCATTATAATTACAAGGTTAATTGATCAAAATTGAAAACTAATTCCATAAAGTGAATCCATAATAATTCTCAAATAATATCCACTATATCCACCAATGACTCCCCAAAAACATATTGATCCATCATTGACAACAAATATAAAACATGGCAAAATAGTTTAATTAGGATTCCAAGTTTCATGGTTCCCCAATGAAAACAATCCTTGTAATACTATGTGATAAAATTAACTTATTTATTTTCCTCAAGATTCCCATATATATAATGTTTTATATTAGGTTAACATAGAGATAACCTATTAAGATTTTATTCTCACACACTTTATAGAAACTATAGATCATGTTCAAACTATATATATTTTGTACTAGTCTTAGAAAGGAATGTTTTGTGGTTTTGGCTAGAGTAACTCAATAGAGATTTAAAGGTGGGATGGTGGTGAGCCTTGGGTATGGCTCTTGCTTAATTTTTTGTTTTTTTTTCATTTTTATTTTGAATATTTGACCATCCCAAAGATGATTTATTTAGTATGCTTTCTTGTTGTATTTAATTATATTTATTATAACATAGTATTGTTATTGATCGTATAAAGTTGTATTATTTTCATTGGATTTTATTTGTTATTTTTATTATTATTTATTATTATAATACTAATATAACAGTTTCCCTAGTATATAATTTAGGCCATCACCACTAGTTGATAACCGTTGCGTTATGAGGAAGAATAATTATGGAATTTATTACACCAATATGAATATTGAATGGTGATCTGGTTTAGGGAACTATAAAGTGGTATCAAAGATTTTTTTTTATTTTCAATATTATTTTGGATATGTTATATAAGGGAAAATAATTTGTTAGAACTTGTTAAAGAATTTGGACTTGTGATTAACCTACAACATTCTAGATTCATGTTCTAGTTACCAGTGTTATGAATTTTTTGATATGGTTTTTATCAATATAGTTGATATATATTCAAGTATAATGAGTTTATTTGGGATATGTTTTCAATCAATTTGGTTATTATCCTATAGTGAAATTTGAATTCCTTAATTTAATCATATTTGGTATGATAGATTATGATAACATATACATGCTTCTGTGTGTTACATTTTATTAATAAGAAATGGTTTATCTATTTAATACGTTAAAAATAAAATTAATTTTGTTTAACTATATATCTTATCCTGGTAATTTTATTCAGTTTTACCATGAAATATTTTTCCAATGAAATGTCATCTAGATATCATTATGGGATATTCCTTAATGATGGTTATATTTTCAATATGTAAATGGGACATATAGTGATCCTTGGTGGTTGGTATATGTATTTCATGATTTTTTATTATTCGATGTTGCTATTTTTTTCCTATGGGATATAGTTCTATATGGTCATAAATTGTGTTAGACATGGTTACACATGTTACAATAGAGGAAAGGCATATGGGATGGATTGTGTTTTTTTGATGAAATGATATTAGAGTGCTTTTGGTGTCGTGGTTGGGTTTGGAAGGGAAGATCAGTTGGATTCTTGAAAGAACTGGATTCAATAGTGGTTTTTGATGTGATACATGATAATGATAAAAATTATTTGGATATAAGTACGATAAATTTTGGATAAATTAAAATTGTATTTTCATGGCTCACTATAAGTATTTAATGTAAATTTATGATTTTTGAATGATTCACATTCCATGGGTGATCATTTTGTGTTCCTTGGAATGTGTAATATGTATTTGTATTGATTCAATGGATGAACCAATATTTCTCTAGGGATTTTTAAATAACATAAAATGTAATCATTTTGAGTTTTTTGTGTGTGTGATATTATGGGTGATGATAGAAGACAAATTAGACCATGATTTTAGTTATATAATAACGTTTTACTAAAGTATTAACCCATTTGTTTTTTATAATATCTAAAAAAATAGTGTTAAATGATATTTTATAAGGTTCATATAGGATTATCAACCATAGAGGTCATTAGTTTTTGTTAATATAGTTTTTTCGATAAAATCATTGATGCTTGAGGGAATTATTGTAGTGGTTGGGTGAGATGGTCGTTTGTTTTTATTATCAATATAGATTCATGTGGGTTTAATGTAACTACATGAACTTTATGAATAAAATTTGTTTACTGAAAATGTGTGTTATATTATTCTTTACATAGAAAAACTATATCACTTTAATAATGAAGTGATTATAACTGAAATGTGAAATTTGGGTTTCAACGGTTATATGAACATTGGCCAATTCTGACCATTGGTCAATATTACCATTAGAAACGATACTCTTAATAATAATTTTAACATTGTAATTAGTTTTATAAATCGAAATGATAATGGATAATTAATGTAGAAAGAAGAGTCGATTGCCTCATCTAGTAGAGTTAATCTATAAGAAGCCAGTTTTCTGGAACTTGGGAAGGAGGTAGAATCAGTGGGATTTCACTTTACCAATACCAATATGAACTTCGACATGCTAAAATTGAACAAAATTTCCTATATGAGAAGTTCAAGGTAGTGAAGATTACCACTCAAACGTTGTTTTCTAAGATGCCCCAACAATATATCTCCATCACATAGTTAACCCTTAGGTCATATGCAGGTGTTGTAGGGGGTCATATTTCAAGGACATAGTTACATTATTTATAATCCGTTCTTATAAATAAAATTGTTATTTCATCATTTTGTTTTAAGAATATTTTTTCACAAAAATTGAGAAGGAATTTGATAAATAGGGTTCTCAGGTAAAAATATTACATTTCAAAAAGATATAAATTATTATATTAAAATAAGATTCAATTAATTAATTTAATTATAATTTAATAATTTTATAAAAACACACCATTTTCTTTATAAATGATAAAACAAATTTATTTTTTCAAGTGTCACAATGTTTACTATGAATTTTACTCTTTATTTTCTATCTGTTATTATTTTTAATAAATAAGTATTTTTATAGTTAAAAGATACATTTATCATTTTATGATAATTTTATAAAATATTTCATTTTATCGCGAATTGTAAAAATACAGTTTGAGTTTATTGATATGATTAATGAAATAAAAATGATATAATAAATAATATAGAATTATGGTCAACTATTGTGTATTAAAATATTATAATAGTTCTCCCAAGTGGAAAATACCATTGGAAAATATAATGGGAAAACCGATGGTTTTACAAATACCACTATGGAGGTATCCAAGGAAATTGATAAAAACACTCTCGCTTTTGCTATAAATACCCACAAATTTCATCATTTACATTCATTAAAAATTTATTGTACATGAATATATTATTTTTTTAACTCTCAATGAGTCCTCCCAAGGTTTTCATCAAGCCCCCAAGGTCCCGATCGTTGAGTTCTAGGGGTCAATCTTCAAGGTAAGGGAAATCTCAACTTCTCTTTTTCATTCGAGTTACCATTTTATGTTCTATGTCTTTCCAATTTACATATTATGTTATTATATTCATTTTATTATATTAATCTTCATTTTGAATATTTTTTATGAGTTTTATACCTTTTCCCCTCTATTTTAAATGTTTTCCAAAACCACATTTTATACCTGTTACGCTGCTGATTTTAATTTTCAAAATTTCTCTCTTTTTCATAAGAAATAATTTTTTTTATTTTGTAAATACTGGAACCTATTTCTTATATTTGATTATTCACATATATTTCAAAATTATCTATTTCCTTATGGGTTTAACATACATTAAAACTGCCTTTCTTTTCTAAGGGTTTTAAAAAGATGTAATGAACTTATCTTTAAGAACTTCTTAAAAACATCGCGATTTTGATATGAAACCCATTTATTTTATTGTACATGGGTTATTTATGAAATGTTTAATTATTCTCTATGTGGCTCAAATTAATTAATAAATATTAAAGTTGTTCCCTGATAGTTTTCAAATTATTTTTGTAAGGAATTTAATCTCTATAGATGACAAGTTTTATGATACCTTAGTGCATAACCTGGTAATATTTTTGACACGTCGATAGCAATACATAGTGATATATTTATGAATGACTCCATTAAATATTGAAGCCATGCTTACATTTTATTATTCATGTTATTATTATTATTATTATTATATTCCTCTTTATCATTACTTAATGTATTTTATCAAGTTCTTATTGGCATTCCTCAAGATCACAGATAAATTGTTTCCCTTGTTTACCCTTACTAAGCCTTCTACTCACCATATCATTTGATGTATGTCCTCAGGTTATGAGATGCAGTAATTTAACATAAGATAAACCTATTATGGAACCTTTTAAGTGTATTAGAATAATTATTTCATATTTTCATGTATTATATACTTTATTTCCAAGACAATAAACATTAAAAGATCATGTGTTTGTAAAATGTAATGAAATGTTATGTAATAAAAAGGTAGGGATCCATAATTGGTATCAAATGATGATTTAGTTATTTGTTGAAATTGTGATTTAAAAACATTAGAAGAACCTTAGTGATAAGTTTAAATATAGGAAAACATCTTGATATTTGGGTGAAATATTAAGTAAGTGGTTTCCAAAAAAAATAAATTCCTAAATGGATACAGAGAAGTTGATGTGGCTCTAGCATAGATGCATCATGTGGTAAAAACCAGAAGCAGTACATTAATCATGACTCGAATGTGAATTGGTTCATGAAAATGGGCCTTGCAGCACTCTGGGTTTGACACTATCTACGGATATGTTTGGTTAATCATATTATGTTTATGAACCGTTATGAAGGATTTATAGAAAATTTAGTTTCTCTAATGAATAACATGTTTTAGATTGATTTTATATTGCATAAAATTTACAATGGAATTATGAGATAATTAAATGAATCATGTTTCTCAATAAGTAATTATTATTTTATAAAATGGGGGGAAATAGGAGAAACGACGTTAATTTTTAGCATAATAGACCAGACGTTGACGACCTTCTGATGGAATCCAGAATGGAAACCTTCATGAGAATGATGAAAAGACTGAATCAAGTTATGGTCAATAACTTGAATCAAGCCGAGTGTCTGGATTCACCATGAAGAAAATAACATTTCATTGAATCCATTGTGCTTCAATGACTACAATATTTTAGAGGATATAATGACCCATTGATTTCTAAATAGAGGATAAGATATATCAAAAAGTTCTTTTCTGTACTCTAATGTTAAGAACAAGAAAAACTCAACCTATTTGTTTACTGATTAGTGGGAGAAAATTATTAGTGGTCGGAATTGATAAAAAATATAAATCCAAGAGTGTATATTCAATCTGTGGAGTGGTACGAGTTCAATAGAACCTTTTTCAAGAAATATTTCCTATGATTAATGTGAATGAAAATGGATAAGGAATTCTCAGGGTTGATAAAAAATGAAAATGAATCTATGGGAACCAATGAGATGAAATTCACAAGAAGTTTTCGATAGACCTCTATATATTTTACGTATCCTAATATAAAGGATGATATATTATTCGGTGGACTAAGACCCTATATATGAAAGAATCTTTCCAACCAAGACTATGAAAGGTATGAAGAGATCATGAGGAGTGTTTTGAATTTTGAACTATAGTTTATTGATACGTATCGGTCTCAAAAATAAAATGAATATAATAGTTATTCGGATCCAATATTGGGGAGGAACATTGACCATGTAAGAGGACGAAAGCTTTTGCAACTTTCCACATGTAAAACATATGTGAAGAATCATTTTAAGAAGTTCTTTCTTGGGAGAATAATGTTTTACAAATGAAGAAGCGGTGTCCATATTGTTAAAAACATTCTTAGTGAGGTTACGCCTCAACTTCTCAATGGTAAAAATAAAGGGAAGAGGGTGAAGGCCCTACCTAAAGTCGAATTCATCATGTGTGGATAGATTTGGAACTTTTCTAATCAATTTCAAAATTTGAAGGAAGTGGTGGGGAATCATCATCAACCTCAACATAGGCCCAATGAAGAAGTTCGTGCTTCTTCTATCATGAAAAATAAAGTTGAAACTCCAAATGATGTGTTGCCAGGTACTCTCTTTGTTATCTCAAAGATAGAAAGTACTTTGTTTGATTCTAGTTCTATATATTCTTTTATGTCCACCATATTAGAAAAGAATATAGAATCAATCCATGAACTTTTTGAAGCAGTGATATCAGTCATGACTCATGGATTGATTATCCAGGAATAAAAAGTGTATAAAAACTATTTTATTTACTTTGGTGAGCATAATCTCATCACAAATTAGGCAGTCATTCCCATGCTAAAATGTGGCATTATACTAGGGATCTATTGTCTCTCAAAATATAACAATAATATCAAATTAAATGTCAAGTAAATACCAGTATTATGGTATGGAAAACATAAAATATTTTTCAATGGAGAGATATCTTGACCTCATCATTGACTAGAAGCAAAATCTATACCCTTGATTATGAACATGATCAGTGAAGATGAATAATTAAACAAAATTAAATGAATAGATAATGTATCAATTGTTTAAAAATACATTTATATATTTCTTGAGGATTTTCCTAGACCTCTCACAGAAATAGAGGTAGAGTTCTCCATCGAACTCATGCCTGGATCCAAGCCGCTATCAAAAACCAAATATAGAAAGGAAAATTTGGAGTTTGAGGAATTAAAGAAAAAACTCCAATATTTATTGGAGAAAGGGTTGATCTAGCAAAGTGTTTCTCCTTGGGGGGAAACTATTCAATTTTTTAAGAATAAGGATGGATCAATGTGGTTATGCATTGACTATAGAGAATGTAATGTGATGAAAGTGAATAGCAAGTTCCCTCTTCCAATAATTGATGATTTGTACAACATGCTTAATGGATCTCAATTCTTCTATAAGATTGATCTTTGATCTGTATATCATCAATTTAGGGTGAATAAATAATATATTCCAAAGACCACCTTCTGATCAAGATATGGTCATTTTTAGTTTGTTGTTATGGCTTTTGGTTTGACTAATGCTCCTTCTATTTTTATGGATTTTATTAACAGATAATTTAAGGACTACCGTGATCACATAGTTGTAGTTTTTATTGATGATATTATGATTTATTCTAAAATTCATGAGGTACTTTAGGATCAACTAAGAATTATATAGAAAACTCAGAGGAAGTATAGGTTATTTGTATAGTTCAACAAATATAAATTTTGGTTGCAACAAGTTTCATTCTTGTGTAACATTGTTACAAATAAAAAAAATCCAAGTTAACCATGAAAAGATAAATGTTTTGGAGGAGTACCCTTATCCAACAAAAATAACTGGGATTCTTCGTTTCCTTGTTTTAACAATATATTATAGGAGGGTTGTAAAAAAAATTCATTACTTTCTAATCAACTAACCACATTAACTCGAAAATGGTCATGTTTATTTAGACAAATGAGCGTGAAGAAAAATTTTCCCAAAGATTAAGAAGAGATTGGTTAATACACCCATGTTTAGTCTACCCTCTATCGAGGAAGGATTCATTATTTTTAGTGATGCATCTAAAAAATAGATTGGGTGCATCCTCATGAAATATGACAAGGTGATTGCTTATTAATCTTTAAAGTTGAAGAGTCGTGAGAATAACTATCCTACGCAAGATATAGAGATGATTTTAATTATTTTTCCTATGAAGATATGGTGGAAAAATCATTATAGGTTGAAATGTAAATTATACATAGACTATCCAAGTTTTAATTATGTTTTCACAAAATATTAGTAGAACATGAGACCAAGGAGATGGTTAGATCTTCTTAAAGGCTACGATTTTTCAAAACATTATCATTCCATAAGTAAAAAAAATTCATTGATTAATTAATTAAGAAAGACCCTATTGTGATGGTAATGATGAGGATTCTAGGAGTTACATTGATCAAATAACAAGTAAAAGTAGACATGGAAATCCAAAGGGAATGGAAATCATCAACCCTATCCTAAATAATTTCTCAAACATCATTACTAGATAATATAAATTAATATCAAAGAGAATATCCATTGTTGTAGAAAAAGATAGAGGCTGTGAAGAATGAAAAGTTTCCTGAGTTCAATATTGATCAAAAAGGTGTACTAAAATTTTATACAAGGCTATTCGTTCCTTCTATTCTGTATAGAAATAAGGATCTGATGGCTGAAGCTCATAATTATACATTCCCTATACATCCTGTAAGCCCAAATATTTAAAGGGGACTTCATGATCATTATTGCAGGGATTAAATGAAAAAGGATATTTCTGAGTACATTGTAAGGTGTATAGTGTGTCAACAAGTGAAGGCTAAGTGAAAAATTTCAAAAGGGTTATTACAACCACGCCCTATACCAGTTTAAAAGTGGGACAATATCACTTTAGATTTTGTCATTGGTCTCCTAAAAACATCCAAAGGAAATAATGTGATATTGGTTATAATGTGATGTCTCACCATGAATGCCCATTTTTTCTATTTTAGGGAATATTTCTCTCTTGAAAAAATTTCCATGATATATGTAAAGAAATTGGTAAGGTTTCATGGAGTTCTAATTTCTATCGTATTTGATCGTGATATAGGGTTCACCTCAAAATTATGGAGAACTCTACAACATGATCTGAATAATGAATTGAATTCGAGTACAACCTATCAACCTCAAACTAATATCCAATATTAAATGACTATTCTTATACTCAAGGAATATCCGATAATATGCTCAATGGAATTTAAAGGTGTATGGGATCAATATCTCCCATTAGTTAAGTTCTTGTACAAAAATAGCTTTCATTCGAGGATTAAAATGGCACCGTTTCACGATCTATATGGGAAGGGATGTAGAACGCATACTTTTTGGGAAAAAGATAGTCAAATAATGATTCTTGTTATAAATATAGTTCAAGAGATTATAGATAAGGTTTATGTCATCCAATAATACATAAAGGCTGCTCAATGTTAGAAAAAGAGCAATGCTGACAAACATCTAAGGGACTTGGAGTTGGATATTGGAAATAAATTATTCCTATGAATTTCACCTTGGAAGGGAGTCCTAAGGTTTGGGAAGAAATATAATCGCAACCCTAGGTACATTGGCCCCTATGAAATCATTGGTTGCATAGAAGAAGTGGCATATCGGCTTGAACTTCCTCTAAAACTACCTCAACTTCATGATGTATTCCATGTATCTCTCTTGAGGAAGTACATACCTAACCGTTCTTATGTGATAAATCTAGATTTGGTTCAAAAATAACATGAACTCTCTTATAAGTATTATCTGGGGGAAATATTAGACTATAGATATAGGGTTCTTCGTAACAAGGCTACCCACCATGTTAAAGTGTTGTGGAGGAACCACAAATATGAATACACGATATGGGAATATGAGTAGATAAGGAGGAAAATGTTCCCAAACAGTTTTTCAACTGAGGGAGTGATATGAAATTTTTGGGGATGAAATTTATTAAGGGGTAAAGAATGTATTTACCTGAACTTGTTGAATAAAATATTTTTCCCAAAAATGTGTGTTATATTATATTGTACTCAACAAAACTATATCCCTTTAATAATGATGTATGTATAATTGAAATGTGACCTTTAGGTTTCGATCATTATATGATCGTTGATCAATTATGACCATTGTCCAATATGAACATCGAAAAAAATACTCATAATAATAATTTTAATGTTATTATTAGTATTATAAAAAGAAATGATAATTGTTTACTAATGCTGAAAGAAGAGTTGATGGCCACATATCATTGAGTCATTCCATAAGAATCCCATTTGTTGGTGCTTGGGAAGGAGGAAGCATAACTAGGAAATTCAATTAACCAATCCCAATACAAAATTCAACATGTTAGGCTTGAATGAAATCTCTTCTAAGAAAGGTTCATGTTAGTGGAGATTACCACTCGAGAGATGTTATCGGAGTCACCCCAAGAATTTATAACCATCACACACCTTACCCATAGGTTTTATGCATGTTTTATAATGGTTTCTATGTCAAGTCCTTAGTTACTTAATGTATAGTCCCTTTATATAAATAAAATCTTTATTTCATCATTTTAGTTTTAAGCATAGTTTTTCTTATGAATGAGTTGGAATTTGATAAATTGATTTTTATAGTAAAAAAGTGTACTTTTTGAAAGTTATAAATTATTATATTAATCTAAAGTTGTATTAACAATGTTTATTATAATTAAACGGTTTTATACAAATAATAATGTTTTATTATAAATGAAAAAATCCATTTATTTTGTTCAAGTCTTGAAAATTTTTATATGGATTTTATCTCTAATATTATATTTAATAAATAAGTATTTTATATTTAAAAGTGAAATTTCTCATATCTATAGAATTATTATCATAAAATAAATTTTATTTTTAAAATCAGAACATCTATATTAGGATAGGGTGAATTTATGACATTTTAATAAAATACTTTGTTTTTTCAGGCATAGTAAAAATTAAGTTTGAGTTTTTTGGTATGTTAAATGAAATCGTAAGGATGTAATAATTAATATAAATTTATGGTAGACACTTGTGGATTAAAATATGAAAATAGGTGTCCCAAGTGGAAAATACCATGGGAAAATACCATGAGAAATTCCTTTGTTTTTCAAATACCTATACTAAGGAATCTAAGGAAATTACTAAAAAGATGTCTCACTTTCGCAATAAATAACCTACCATTTATTCATTTAATTTCATTCCAAATTCATTATCAATGAATATATAATCATTTTACCTTCCAAAGAGTCCTCTCAAGGTGTAATCAATCCCCTAAGGTCTCTATCATCATGTTCAAGGAGTCACTATTCAATATTAGGGAAATCTCAAATTCTCTTTTAAATTTGAGTTTCCTTTTTATGTGGTATGACTTTCCAATTTACCTTTAATTTTATTATATCTATTTTATTCTATTAATTTTATGTTTTAATATTATTTTATTACTGGTATACCCTTATCTCCTCTCTTTTTAATTATTTCTAAAACCACGTTTTATACCCGTTACGCTGCTGATTTTACTTCTTGGAATTTCTCTCTTTTTCTGAAGAAATTATATTTTTTTCTTTTCTAAAAGTTTTCATGCTTATTATTGGTAAAGTCACGTGGTTATAAATTATTTATCATGATTAATATTTATGTCATTTTCCACTGTATTGCTTACCCTTACTGAGCGATTGAGCTCACCCCTTTCTTATGATTTATTTTCCCAGTATATGAAGAAGTTAGTTATGAGTGAACTGAAGGCATAATATAGGAGGCTTGGATGCTTCTAAGGAAATATATTATTGTTGTATTTCTCTTCAATCTGTAAAGTGGATCATATGTATGAACCTTTTTTTCCAATAATACAAAACTGATCGGTCTTTCGAGACATGATTTCTTTGTAATCATGCCAATGTTATGTAATAATGCATCGACTATGGGTAACTGGGTTCGGGACGTTATAGATGGTTTCAGAGGAAGTTTAGTAAAAACCTTGGAAACTAGATTTAGATTAAATTTGCTTAGAGAACATAGCCCTAAGATAGACTTTGAGGATTATTATAGAATAACTTCCTAGAATTTTGGTATTGTGGATATTTTGTGAGTTTTCTGAGCAATACATCCCTGTCTGGATACGAGTAGGTAGAGGCGGCTCTGGCACAGATGTACCTAGGGGTAAAACCCAAAAACACCACTTTGAGATTGACTCGAACGGGAACTGGTGCATGACCACGGGCCTTGCCGCACTCTTCGTTATGACACTGCCGGGGGATATTCTTTGAATAATTCTCATTTTCATTTCCAACCATTATGAAGGGTTATGAGTATATACTTCTCAAAGAAAACTTTTTTTGATTATAGATTATATCCATAAACTGTTGAATTTATGTTCAGGGTTTTAGAAAATTGGAATTATATATTTCAATTCATAAACTAATCTAGTTTATGCCATTGTTTAGAAATGGCGCCTAGTGGACGGAATGTAAAACGTATAAACGCACGAAATCCATATAGGTATTTCCATCCTGATTAAGATAATTGTAGTGGAGCTAGTGATGCAACTAGTTCTGATCAGCTTATCACCATATTGGGAAAACTCACTCAGGTTATGAATAATAACCTTTCCCATATGGAGCACCCAGATCCACAGCGTCGAGGATCAATGTTAGATCGCTACATGAGGCAACAACCACGGACATTCAATGGGAGTACAAACCCCATAGTAGCTGAGCAATGGATAAATTCCTTAGAGAAAATATTCCATGCCTTGGGGAGTAGTGAAAGGGAAAACGTTCTCTTGGATGTTATTGCCTTACTAGAGATACTGATCAATGGTAGTCATTGATACAAAACATAAAGGAAGATAATGAAGTATTAGATATGGAATAGAGGGAGTTCAAATAGTAGTTCTTAAGAAAATACTTTCATCGAGACCATCGAGTAGATATGGAAAGGTGATTTCTGAGTCTGAGGCAGAAAGAGGACTAGAATGTCGCAAAGTATGAGGCTAACTTTACAAGGTTAGCGAGGCATGCTACTAATTATATACGTAACCCAAGGAGTAAGATTGATCATTTCTTTGATGGGTTAAAACCATTTCTCTGTCGAGCATTAGTCTCATAATCCTTCTCATCATACCAATATATTGTCTTGTGTGCTATCAAGACAGAAAAGTAATTCTCTATGTCTTATGACATTAAATCAAAGCAAGAGAAGAAGAGCTCCGTTGAACACGCTAGGAAAGGAAATAAAGAAACAGGGAATAAGGGTAGAATTGAATTTCCACCATGTGATAATTGTGGAAGGAAGCACCCTAGTTCCTGTCTAATAGGAAAAGTAGTATGATATAAATCTGTCCATAAAGGCCATCTAGCTGGTGATTGTAGAGGAAAGAAAGACACTACTGATGTTAAACGCAACAATTGCAGGTAGATGGGATGTTATGAAAATGAATGTCCTAAGTGTTAAGGAAACTTACCTCAGAAAAGGCCAAGGGATCAAGGCCAAGCTTATAAAATCACTAGTGCTGAGGTTAAACCCCCGAAAGATGTAGTGTCAGGTAATTTAATGGTTTCCTCGTGTTTAGAAAATGCATTATTTGATTCTAGATCATCACATTATTTCATATCTTCCCAGTTTTCTAAGAAATTTAGATATTTACAATTTTATTTAACAAGGGAGTTTTCAGTTAAAACTCCTAAGGGAAGTATCATTGTATCAAAGTTTTGTGAATCAGTCCCCATTAGAGCACATAAATGTTTTCTATCCGCTGATCTCATCATCATACCTATGATTGAATTAGATATAATCCTCTGTATGGATTGGATTTTGGACCACGATGTGAAGATTTATTATAAGAACAAGGTGGTTACGATTCTTGATGATGATGATAAGGAACACCTTATCTTTAGAGAAGAATCTTCGCCACATAATTCTTATATAGATCCACCCCAAGTAGCTCAACTAAATTCAATTATCGGGGAGGAAGAGATTGAAATAACTGCGGGTGAGGAAAGGAATGTTCAAATAGAGTATGTAACTATTATTATAGAATATGTTGATTTATTTTCAGAATATTTACCTGGACATCCTCGAGAACGAGAAGTTGAGTTTTCCATTGATTTAATTCCTGGTTCAAGGCCCATATCGAAAACCCCTTATAGAATGGCCACTTTCGAATTAATTGAACTAAAGAAACAACTGGAGGAATTGAGTAATAAGGGATTTATTCACCCTAGTGTTTCTCCATGTGGAGTCCCTGTCTTTTTTGTTAAGAAGAAATATGGATCTATGAGGTTGTGCATTGACTATTGGGATATCAATGCTATAATAATAAAGAACAAGTATCCCCTACCTCGCACTGATGATTTATTTGACCAATTGCATGGAGCTGAAAACTTTTCGAAGATTGACTATCGATCTAGATATCATCAGTTGTGTGTGAAGAAGGAAGACATTCCAAATATAGAATTTTGAACCAGGTACGGGCATTACGAGTTTAAATTAATGCCTTTTGGGCTGACTAATTCACCATCTATATTCATGGATCAAATGAACAGAGTTTTCAAAGAATATCCTGATGACCTTGTAGTGGTATTTATTGATGATATCTTAGTATACTCCAAAAGATACAATGATCATGAAAACAACATGCACATTAAATTGAAGACTCTAAGTGGACATGAATTATATGGGATGTTTTGAAAGTGTGAATTCTAGCTTCAGGAGATTTATTTTCTTGGAAATATTTTCTCTAAGGATGGAATCTATGTTGATCCTTCTATGACCAAGGCAATCCAAGAATGGCCAGCACCGATAGGTATAACTAAGGTATGCATTTGTATTGGTTTGGAAGGTTATTATCGACGTTTCGTCTATAATTTTGCCCGATTAGCTAACCCATTAACGAAGCTCACACGTAAAGGGGTTAAATTTTTCGGGACAAAAGAGTCTGAAGAATGTTTTGAAGAAATGAAGAGAATATTAGTCAATGATCCTATATTGACTCTACCATCGGGGAATGATGGGTTTGTTATTTATAGTGATGCATCGAAGAAAAGACTTGTTTGTGTCCATATGTAGAATGATAGGGTTATTGCCTATGCATCACGACAGCAGAAACTTCATGAGAAAAACTATCCTACTCATGATCTTGAGTCATTCGTTGTAATATTTTCTCTAAAGATTTGGAGACACTATCTCTACGGTGAAAATTTTGGGATTTATACTGATCACAAGAGTTTGAAGTATATTTTCTCACAGAAAGAACTCAACATGAGGCAAAAGAGATGGCTTAAACTACTCAATGATTATGATTGTATGATACACTACCACCCAGGGAAGGAAAATAAGGTGGCAGATGCTTTGAGAAGAAAGGATCATGGAGTTTTGAACAAGATGAGAATTAAATAGGATCCTATATACATGGATCTGGTAAAGATGGATATGGTAATTACCATGGAAGGTGAAACATCGACAATTTTTCAAATGGTTTCCAAACCATCATTACTTGAAAGGATAAAGAGTTCTCAAGCCGAAGATGAAGCGTTTAAAAAGAAGATTAAAGCTGTGAATGATGGGATATTGAGTGACATTGTGTATGAAGATGGAATTTTGAAATTTGGGAGGAGACTTTGTGTTCCAGATATACCTGATTTAAAAATCAAATTGTTGGAAGATGCTCATAGTTCCAATTTTGATATACACCCTGGCAGAACCAAAATGTATAAAGATTTAAAGAACATTTTTGGTGGGACAACATGAAGAGGGAGATTGCTAATTTTGTGTTATGATGTATCGTTTGTCAACAAGTGAAAGTTTGGAGGCAACAGCCTAGAGGAGTCATGCAACCTCTTCCCATACCTTAGTGGAAATGGGCTAATATCAAGATAGACTTTTTCATGGGACTACCAAATACTCCTTGAAGGAACGACGCAATATGGGTCATTGTTGATCATCTTACCAAGTCAGTACATTTCCTTTCTATAAAAAAGGCCTTATCACTTGAATGTCTAGAGAGAATATATATTAATGAAGTTGTGAGACTTCATGGAGTACCCATATCAATTGTCTCGGATCGTGATCCCCATTTTACATCAACATTCTGGAAAAGTCTTCAGAAGGCGTTGGATACTGAACTTAATTTGAGCACTGCTTACCACCCTCAAACAGATGGAAAATCAGAACGGACTATTCAAACCTTAGAAGACATGTTGAGATCATGCTCACTTGACTTTCAGGGTATGTGGGATCAATATTTACCTATGGTGGAATTTTCCTATAACAATAGCTTCCATTCAAGTATTCGGATGGAACCATATGAAGCGTTGTATAGAAAGAGATGTCGCACACCAACCTGTTGAGATGATGTTGGTGAATGAAAACTTGTTGGCCCGAAACTAGTGGAGGAAACGATGGAAAAGGTAAAGGTAATCCAAAACCACATCAAAGAAGCTCAAAGTAGGCAGAAGAGCTATGCCGATAATCAAAGGAAGGATTTGGAATTTCATGTAGGAGGTCATGTTTTCATGAATGTACCTCCATGGAAGGGAGTTATATTTTCAGTTAGAAAGGAAAATTGAGTCCCAGGTACATCAGACCATTCAAAAATATAGAACGAATTGGGGTTTTAGCTTACCGATTGGCAATGCTTCCAAGTCTCTCCAATGTTCACGATGTGTTCCACGTATCACTGTTAAGAAAATACATACCTGAACCAATGCATGTACTCACATTTGAGGAATAAGAACTGAAACCCGATCTATCTTATTGCGAAGAGCACATCAGGATTATTTATACAAGAAAACAAGTGCTGAGAAACTGGACGACCCGTTTGGTAAAACTTTTATAGAGAAACCACAAGATGGAAGATGCTATGTGGGAACCCGATAAACTTATGATGAAGAACCACCCGAGTCTTTTTATACATTAATTTTCTAGAAAATTTTAGAATGAATGTATTTGAAGTATGGGAGAATGTAACACCACAAGATTCCATGGTATGTTTCCCTTTGAGTAATTCAATAGCTTTCATTGTATGCAACTTCGAGATTCTAACACACCGCGTTCAATCATAGTAGCAATTATGAATAGTCATACCCACTTTTTGAAATTTTATACATTTTATCTTTCAAAATGGACTTCATTTTTGGATTTTGGATATCAAAATTAGCCTAGGGTGAAATTTTGGTACTTTTTGGATAACTTTTATATTTTGATGAATAGTGAAAATTACTAAATTTTAATTAAAACTTTTTTAATCAAAATAATTAATAGTGATAGATTATTAATTTGAGTGGTTTTAAAGAATATTTAGAATATATTTTTACCATTTAATAAAATGTTTGTCATTGGACATAATTTCACAATTAAACCGGAATAAACAAGGGTCAATATTTTGATATTTATTATATCTTAAAAACACGCTTTTTGTTTTGACAGTGGGAATTAATTTCATATTAATTTCTGCCACTTCTATGTTTTGAATTTGGAAAAATGGATTCCATATTTGGAATCAATATGTCCAAATTATGTAAATAGCTTTATTTTATTTTTATACATTTTGAATAATTACTTCGGTAAATATTTTATTTACCATGGTTAAAGGGTAAATCCGGTAAATAAGGGTAAAAAATAATATAATAATAATAATAAATTACCCTAAAACGTGTCCAAACATTATTGGTGGATACATATCCGACCATGGGAATATTTGGATCGATTTTGGGACCCCATGGAGCCACTTGTAGTTAATAGGGACACTTTATATTAATTAATTTTAAGTAAATACAAAAATGACATAAGCTTATATCTTTTAGAAACACAATTTTTACATAGGGTTATATATGTTATATTTTCTATTATAAATATTCATTATAAAAATAAAAACATTTCCTACATAATTAAATTTTATTTATAATTTTTAGACATTGAAAAATTAAAAATATATACGACACAATAATAATGATGTATTTTCCTTATTAATGAAAGAATCAAATAATTGGTATTAGAAATGTTAAAATAAATATAATTTGAAAGTTTTGACGACATAAACGAATTTTATTGGTTAATATGACATGTTATAATTTATTAAATAAATTTTTTTCGAATAAATAATGTTGTTTAGACGTTAACAAAAATCAATTATTGAGTAGTGTCAAAATTGACATAAATGAGTTTTTAAAACAAATATTATATTATTAATTTATATTCTATTCCTAAAAATATATGGTTCGGGCCAAGGACTTATATAATTATTTTTGTATCATTAATGGACCACTTGGGGGTCTCTTGGATGTATATAGTATGTTTATTAGCTATATATTCTAAAAATACAATGTGACAAGGTATGTTTTAAACTAATTAACCAAGAGGTAAAAATAAAAGATAAGGTTAATATAATGAACCAAACCTGTCTAAAATCTATTTGTTGAAAGGTTTTCGGCCCATACCCTCCTTATAATTTAAATAATCCACTTTTAAGACATTAGAAACCGAATATGAATTTATTATAAAATAATATTTCTAGATTTTCCTAAGGTACCCCTCCTACCCTTTAAAAAAGAACACCACTTCTAACCAATTCTCCACACATTAAAAGCCTTTTGGTTCAGAAAACCCCTTCCCAAATACTCTCTCAACTTCCCTAAATTCATCCAAGAGGAATTAGTTTGGTCATAAATCCAACCTAAGGATCCCTTTTGATCCAATCAATAGGAAGAACTCGAAAAATAGGTAACGTCTTCACCACCCTCATTAAAGTTCTTTTCTTCTTCAACTTCTTCTTTCTTTGTTATTTCCATTCCAAAATAATAAATCTAGTACCTTATATATACTGTGATGTTATTATAATTATGAAACAAAAAAATTAATTATTATATCCATCCCTTGAATGACATGCCACCATACGTGTGTAGGTACGACCTACCGTCACCACGTTGTGGTGTAATTGTTATTCAATAGACCATTATTTAGATGGGTATAATAATGATGTATAATTCATATAAATAATAAATATTACATGATAATGATTCTTTCTATATGATATACCATCCAATTATATATTATTTTAATATCAAAAGAATTATATTGTCGCTCGTGCATACGTACGGATTACCGTCTGCACGAACACGATGAGATTCATTACTCATCGTATCCATTCAAGACGAAATTTTATTTGATGATTAAAAATAATATTTAAGGACATAATATAATTCTGTATATGAGTATGATACAATCCATAACAATCATGTCATATATAAAATAAATCTAGTAAGTTAACACCCAAAACAATGATAATACTATGATTTTATTTACAAAGTGATGTTAAAAAATCATATATGATATCATATTAATATGTATGATTATTGTATAATCAAATAAAAATTATTTCATCATTATACAGGAGGTTAACCTACCATCATCCAAGGAAGAGTACAAGGTAAGGGTTTATTTCTCAATCTCTTCATTATTCGAGGATTTTTATACGTAATTATCTACTCAGACCTCTTTATCATCCACATATATGTTTCTTAAAAATGTATTTCAAAACATTCTTACTATTTTACAGAATATGGGTTAAAGTCATTTATACCCTTGTTTGACTTTTTATAAGATGTTTATAATGGAATCTTTCTGTCGTTTTCCAAACAAGGTCCTTTTTAACCTTTTCGATGAAATTAAGGTAATAAGGTCTTTTTTTAACTTATACGGCGGGTGCGGCTATTTTCCGCCGTTATAACATCGTCGAAGCTTCCCTTAACATTTTATAAGAATATTTTCAAAATAAAGTTTCACTTTATGTGACTCTTAAATGATTTCAAAATATAAAGAGATATGTCTCTCTAAAAAAAGGTTTTGATTTCATCTATGTCAACATCCTTTGATGGATTTTAAGTTTAATTGATGTTGATTTATTATGATACAAAAAATACATATTGTATTGAAGTTTTTGTGATATGTTTGACTGTGGATGTGCAATTTTTATACCATTCATTTCTTAAGGTTAAAGTATTGACATTTTGTATGCTCGTTTTAATACGAATGTTTATGATATGTTTAAACCTTTTCATATGAGGAATGTATTGGACTTAGTAAGTGGTCGGGTGGAGCCCGCTATAGCTCCTCGATGCATCAGTAGGTCTCATGAGACAACTAGACATGGAATTGGCCGAGGCCCTTTCCCAATTTGATTTATGGTTTTGGCCGAGGCCTTAATGATTTTAGAAGTCTTGGCCAAGGCCTTGACAAAAGGTTTCAGAATGTCCGGCATTATACATTCCCTCATTATGGAAATAATATTGATAGTTCATGTGGTCAGTCGACTAGTATAATACCCATGATTATGTTTTATTATGGCATTATTTACTCAGCTCATAATCTTTCCATAAAAGTATTCATCTTTATTATTGGTAAAGACATGTGGTTTTGAATTATTTTCCATGCTTAATATTTAAATAATTTTCCACTGTATTACTTTCCCTTACTGAGAATTTGAGCTCACCCCTTTCTTATGTTTCATTTTCCCAGGATATGAAAAAGTTAGTTATGAGTGACCTGGAGGCATAATCTAGGAGTCTTGGATGCTTCTAATGAAATATATTATTATTGTATTTATTTTCAAGTTGTAAAGTAGATCATATGTATGAATCTTGTTTCCAATAATACTAAACTGATCGGTCTTCCGAGACATGATTTCCTTATAATCATTCCAATGTTATGTAATAATGCACCAACTATGGGTAACTGGTGTCAGGGTGTTAAAAATTAACCTATAATGAGTCTAAAACATCAATGAAAAATTTTATACACAAGATACTCTTATTGAAACACCATAATTTTCTAATTTTCATAGCTAGGTAAATGAAGACATAATAAATAAAATATCTCAGATTCTCAGTAAGGGTAAACTATAAAGATAATGGTCAAAAACTATTTTTGAGAATAAGATAAACATATGATAATAATAAATACTCATGAAAAGGATATATTAAAAATAAACATAGACTATAAATCATGTATTACGAAATGTAATAACAAAAAGGTGTGGAATATATTAGAATTGATGAATAAACATGGAATGTAACATAACATAAATATAATGGAAACATAAAAAGGTTTTATAAAATTAAAAACAACATGAATACATGGCACTATGATAAGTGGGAAAAAATTGGGTGAAAAATCATTATTCCCATGCCTCTATTAGTAAAATCAATAATTCTACACCAATAAATTTGAGATAACTAATTATACTAATGCTTGTTGAAATAAAATCATTATATTCAAGGATAACTACCTCATTTGGTTTAAAACTAGACGAAATAATTTAAGGGTGATATAGTACCACACATATCCTCCAATATATATATATATATATATTCCAAATAAATCATAATTACATCCTAAGGAACCCAATAAAAAATCAGTTTTATATCTGTTTCCAATGGAATCACATAAGATCATTAATAGTTCCATTAATAATCAGAACATGATATAACCATTGAAAAAAATTGGCATCGAAACAAATTTAGTAATTATATAGCTAAATACCATTCAATGATGAAAATAAAGAATATTTCATTTAATCCAGATACATAAAAGGTATATATTTAAGTTAGTAATTTCCCCAATCAGTCCATGTTATTTAATCTAGTAGAACATACTTCTATAAAAGGAATAACGAAAATACTCTTCCTAAAAAATATTTTGAAGAAGAATTATGGTTATACACAGAAGATGATTGGGCATGAAAAATGAAAAAATGGGTCATTTTATTTATATAAAAAAAACATTCCATAAGGTATGAAAATAAGGATGGTGTATAGTATCATCTGAATGATACCCATGATGAAGCATAAGATCTATGAATGTATAATGACTGAGATGAATACAAAGAGTTTTGTAGTTATATAACAATCAAATTGTAAATAAGAAATATCCATGGTCTTTTGAATGGATTAAAAAGAAATTTTTATCAACAAATATATGAGAAAAATTATTTATTTTAGATAACATGTAAATATGGTGTGATAGTTTCATATAAATTACAAGGTGGTGGAAATATGAGGTCACACTAAAAATTTAAGAGTGGTTCCTTTTATTGAAACGAAATTAAACAAAAATAATTAAATTTATTTTATCTCATATCACTTTCAATGGAAACAAATATATCTTAAAATGATAATTTGTTAATCATTGAAGAAAATATTGGTATATAAAATGAGTTGAATCTATGATAAAATATTATAAAAAAATAAATTCATTTTGGTTAATAAATTTTATATTTTTTTTTGAAAATCACGTCATTTTAAAATATTCGAATACATTTAATTTAAAACAAGGTAATGATAAATCAATTATAACTGCAGATAACCATATGTGAAAATAATTATTGTTATATTGGAATGATAGACTATAGAATTTCCGCATATAGGTAATTACATTTGAGAGATCTAGAATTTAAAATGAGGATATAAACAAAATAACCTACTACTTTAGTAACATTTAAATCAAAACACTTATTAGAGAAAGAAATTTAACTTCCAATACCATTAATTAAAGACAATTCATGATATAATATAAAGTTTTGATTATTCATAAAATATAAAAGTAATTGGTGCATAAAAATATAAATACCTCAAGAAATAGTAATTAAGACAAATAAAACTTTTTAAGAAACATAATAATTGTGGTAATAATCATTGGATAATGAGGTTATAATAAATAATAAATTATCCATATAATATTTAGGGGATGTTTAATAAATATTATACCTTAATAACATTAAATAAAAAATCAATCAATAGAGTTGAATAATAAATTTTTTAATATAATGGAAGAAACTTTTGTTAGCACAACCCCTTATATAATTTGTTTTTTAATTTTTGAGTCAAATACTCATGAGATAATGAAAGTAGAATATAACTATGAATAAAATTAAATAAAATATAATCATGATACAATATATTAATGTGCTAATTTCTATATCATTTGAAAGAAACCATGGTGTATAATAAGTAATATATCTCAATTGGGAAAAAATTAAGACAAAAAGCTCTTTCCTTATACCAGATTCGTTTTGTATAGGCACCTAACATCCAAAATAATCAAAATAAGTTTGTTATGTATAGTCATAAGATTATTATTATTCTATATTAAATTTACAATGGACCATTTATTTTCTTATTTTATATAACAATTATGCTATTTTTTCTTTTGTTTGTAGCAAGAGGTGGTCTTATAATTTTTTACATAACTATTTTGGTATGATAACCATAGTTCAAGTTGTGTAGAAAACCATCATTTTATCCAAAATATTTGAGGTTTATTTCATTTATTTTTCTATTAGAATAAAATTTATACTATTATATATGTTTTTATGTAATGAAATCATTCTAGGAAAGGTACATCCATAAGTTTATTTTATGTTTTTATGTTTACTATGACCGTTTATTATTAATATCAAAAATAAAATGTATAAAATGTTCAGTATATAAAATTAATAGTTTCGCAAAAGCCTTTTTTGTTCCATGTTTTTTTTATTTCACCCATGTTAGCAGGTAAAGAAAACAAGTCTCTCTCTTTATTAAGGTTGTAGTCCATATAAACACCTAACTAATATTTTTTCTTCTTCTATGTGGAAGGAATGAAATTAATAAGTTTTGTTCCATTAATATAATAAAACCTATATAAAAAATGATTTTTAATAGTTTTTATTACTATTTTAGTAAGGTTAGGATGAGATAAATTATGAATAAAAGGATAAGGAGTAATTAATTCTTACATCATGACCCTGATCTTCTTCTTTATAAAATCCATAAAATTGAAGTAGTTAAGTTTACATGTACTAAATAAGGTATTTAAGAAATGAAAGGTACATATATGAGAGGAAATATGCGTAGGGTTTCAATGAAATTTCAATGGGATCAGGGAAAAATCAGTTGGTGGTATTAATCCCCCATTTTATTAATGGTAGGGGAATTTCCCTATATTTTGTTAAGGATTAAAAGTCCACTTTACAAATCGGTTTAGAAGAAACCCTAACATGACCAAAAGGCCCAGTGGATCAAAGTGTAGTTACAATTTTTTGGCCCAAAGAACCTATGACCCAATTTCCCACGATCAATGACCAAAGATCACATCATGATCACCTTCTTCACTCTATAACTCCCACTTAAAATCAATCATTTCATTAATCTAACCCACCATGAATACATGGAGGAGAACCACCATTTTTTGAATACCCATTTATTTTCAATAAGGAATAACACTATTCAAGTAAAAATGGTTCGAAACAAAAGAAATAATGACATTTGGGGAGAGATAAGGTTGATCAAACATTAAACACGTATTTTCACACATTTGTTTTAAAAACATGAAGTCATTTACTCATATATTTTTTCTTTTATATTTTAACTTTTTTTCAATTGGGTAACTAGTTTTTACCAAAATAAAATATATTTTATTAAACATATTAAATACACATATTGATAGCTCATCATGTGAGTGTCATGAGGAATACATGTTCCTTATTTTAAAGCTCAAACTATTTCATGTAATGAAGATGAATGAAAATCCTCATGTTTTTCTATATTTTACTTAACAGAGTCATAAAAATTTAAATATCTCATTAATATAAGACACATATTGCATTCAAGGAGGTTTGTACCACCATCCCCTTAGATTCGCAACATCATAATTCTAATGGAAACACTTGCTTGGATCATTGGTGGGTTGGCCATTGATCTGGGTGAATAGGAACTCTTAGGTTTTGTTGAAGGTAGAAGATTATTATCCTGATGATTAAGAAGATCTAATAGATCATTCCTGATATCCCTTGATATCTCTATATCTCATTAAATTGGATAAACTACGTCTGAATATGATATGTCCCACATTTAACAATCCTTTGGACGAGGGGTTCTTGATAAATTATCTTATGCCATTGTTGGATGTTTGTTGGAACTAGAAAACACATCAATGTATTTAACTGAATGCTGAGGGATATGATCTCAGAGAAAAGCTCATTTCGCAGGATACAATTTGACTTGTCGTGGAGCCCAAACAAAGATACAAATCAAAGGTTATGGCTATTTCAAGGTAGACAGCTGGGAATGGCCATCGAGGATGATTTTGGGGCACGGTATGTATTTTCACACAAAAATGGAATCTTGCATGTAAAAATGGAATATTGTGTGAAAAAATGGAATCTTGCGCATAAAAATGGAATCGTGCGCACAAAATGGCTTTGCGAGGAAAATTGAAATAGAATTTTTTTCACACCGACATTCAAGATTTCACCTAAAAATATAATTGCACCCCCTTCTTCCCAGGGGGATCCGGAGGTCGTCGCCACTCTAATGCAAGTATGTTCTCATTTTCCCCGCCTATTTGTAAAACAATAATCTTTTGTGAAAAACATTCCTTTTGCGTGGAAAGGGGCCAACATTCCCATTTTGGAACGCAAAGCATCATATTTTCTTATAATAGTGCCATTGTGACCAATTTTGTGTGCACTAGTGCTGAACATGTTCAATTGTGCGCACGCCTTCCCTATTGCACCAAAGAACCCCTATTGTGCGCAAAACACCTCTATTGCGCTAAATTCCTTCTATATTGCGTGCCCACCTCCCATATTGTGTGCACGCCTTCTCTACTGCACGAAAAACATCCCTATTTCACACAAAGCTCTCCATACTGCAGGCAATTCCTTCTCTATTGAATGCATGACCCCATATTGCGCGCAAATCTCCTATATTACACGCACTCCAGCCCTATTACATGAAGGTCTTCCCTATTGCACGCAATCCTTCCTTCTTGAGTGAAACCCATACCGAACGTAGCCTATCTTACGTGCAATAGTGCTCAGGCCTACGCCAGCGATTCTGTACTGTGGGGGTTGCGCCCTTACACCCCCGCTCAGGGTCAATGTCAGTTTTTAGTCCCTTGATGATCCCTTCACTACCATCACTAACCCCCATGAAACATCGAGAGTCACACCGTGAAGTTTTCAGGCTGACATTTTTGTTTGCGACCGTACACGTATCTACCTTCCACCTATGGAATACCTTGATTTGAGAAACTAATCCGCACACCATGGAACAACTTCAATCGACACATCCTCTTTGTTTGTTTCCCATGTCCTGAGTTGATATTCTCATCATCAATTCCCCACATACCTTGAGTAAAACCATTCTTCAAGAAACTCATCTGAACCCTATCTCCCGACTCCTATGTCAGGATCCACTAGAAAGGGCCTCCCTTGCGCAAGTCCCAACACCACCCATTAGTATGCATCATATGCCTAATAGTCCTATTCATATGACATTAAAATGTAGAAAACCTTATGTTCCAAAAATTGGATGCCTCTTTCTCCAAACAAGAGATGCCTTATGCACCTTGTGTAAGATGCCAATAGTCTTCTCAACCTGACTAAAAACTTTATTATTCTCTATCGTTCAATAATAGTTTTCCTTTTGTTCCAAGTAAGATATGGCTTATGTGACCAGCATAAGATGCCTCATGCCATGATTATAGTGGAATAATTTCAATAGCGTTGGAATCCGTTCAAATATTCCATCACTCAACCTAATGCTTCATGTGTCCTACATTCTAATCTTTATCCTATTTCATGTTTGAAGGAACCCCCTAACAGTATGGTTCCATGTCGTATCAGCTCACCTATCGTTCTGGGCCAACTCCCATGAATTCTTTGGACGACACTTTGAGTCATGTCCTGTGTTTCGAACACGATCTAAAGTCAACCCTCATTTGTTCGTCGCCATCTCAGGCTAATGCGATAGAGATTCTGTGTTTTGAACACGGTGAACAGTCATTCTCCATCATCATGCCACCCTCATTGCATTCTGAATGTCGGGCATGTGATTCGTGCATTTCATCTCCATTTCATCGGACTAATTCCAACTCCCTAGGCATTATCCCTCTTATGCACTAGTGTATAAGTGTAGACCCCAAATTTATGCCTCAACCTACTAGTGTGTTGGGATTCCCTCATGGCTAGAAATGAGGAATACATTACGGGTTTCTTCCATGCGTAAGACCCATCCACTTGTGTCAATCATTCGCGGCACCCAGGAAGATTCCACGCATAAGCCCCATCATCTATTTCCGATCGATAGTGGCACCTGGGCAGCTTCTATGCATAAGCCCCATCCATTTTTGCCACTCCTTAGGGACACCCAGGAATGCTAAAGACTATTGCTTATTCACATAGCCACGCTAACGTGAACCCCTCATGGATCACTCCATAACACCCCCTTACCACGGCATTTCTGATACATTCCCTTCCCAAAGGGAGGTTGGGAATCAATTATGTAAGTCCTAGGGTTTTGGAGAGAACACAACTCGTTGAAGCTACAAGACGTTAAACTACCAACTACCAGTGTCCTCAGTAGCTGACGTTAAACTGTGGCCTCTCCCCATGCATCATACGCAGGGTGCCCCATCTCTGACATTATCTATGCCCACTTGTATCAACGGGAGTGAGATCATTCCTCACATAGAATGAGATCCTCTTTATCAGAGCAGTATATATCCACGGGGAAAGGGAAACAACCTTGGTGTAATATTCATGCCTTTCTTGCAGGAGCCAGCATCCCTGATCCTTCATTCTTTTTCGGTCCTAAAGACTAGAGAGGGGGGATGTGCACTGGAGTCCTCCTCTCTTCCGTGCCAAATCCCTCTCCCTTTGGTCTTTTCACCATCAGGCCTCCGCCTTTGGATAAGTCCCAATCTTCATCTCCCTTATCTGCGAACCATGTGTATGCCCCAAATTCCATTTTGGTCTACTAACTACGTGTCGACCCCCTTCCACTTCGACAGACGCACCTTTCATGATGTGATCGTTAGGCCTTTGCTACCTCTTTTTTCTCACACCAGGCATGGCCCACATGGGCTAAGAGCAAGCACGGACCATGACATCCTTTTTGGACAGCCTAGAGTGTATGCCCCACAAGATTCAAAACTACATGTACTTTGATCCTATCCAAGGGAAGGTACGTAGGAAGCCTCCCTGAGGTTCAAACCCAACACCCATCGGTCCCAACCACTTTTCATCAGCTCACCCACACCATTCTGAACTACATGGACTTTGATCCATGCGAAGGCAAGGTACATAGGCAGCATCCCTAAGGTTCAATCCAAACACCCATCGGTCCCAAGCACTTTATATTGGCCCACAAATACCATTCCGAACTATGTGTACTTTGATCCTTTCCATGGCAAGGTAAGTTGGAAGCCTCCCTGAGGTTCAATCACAACAACCATCAGTCCCAACCAATTTACATCGTCTCAAAAACACCATTCCAAACTATGTGGACTTTGATCCTTGCTAAGGCAAGGTACGTAGGAAGCCTCTCTAAGGTTCAATCCCAACACCCATCGGTCCCGACCACTTTACATTGGCTCACCAACACTATTACAAACTACATGGACTTTGATAATTTCCAAGGAATGGTATGTAGGAAGCCTCCCTCAGGTTTAAGAACAACACTCATAAGTCCCGACCACTTCATGTCGGTTCACCCCTGTCCTGTATGACATTAATCTGCATGCCCCTTTTCTTCCCACACAATTTTAAACGACACCCGCTCAAACTACCTAGGCATTGATTCCTATCTCCGGGACAGGATGTGTAGGAAGCCTCCACGAGGTTCAAGACCATCCACCTATAAGCCGTGGTGACCCTATCCAACGATATTCCATTTTAGTCACCTTCATTGGGACATACATTTCTATTCCAACCATATGGCGTCAGACCAACTCTCGGGCCGCTAATCATGCGTAAACCCTAGCATGTCATCGGGTCATTGTCCTCTGCACGCACCCCAATTTCTCTCCACAACCTAGAGGTTCCACTTCCTTTTGGACATCTTCCTACGGGTCACCTCCTATGGTGTCCCATCTTCGCAATAAACTATGCCGACTTTGATTCCCTTCCATAGGGATACATAGGAATTCTATTCAAGGCTCAATCCGCATACTACCATCACCTTCAGGACCGTTTTGTCTCATACCTCCACCACTTCTTTCAACTCTCCATCATCCATCCTGATTCATACCCAGGCCTCCACATCCCTTTAGGATCATGCCACCTCATTTACCATTACCTTAAACAACAATTGGGAAACTAACCATGCATTAGCCTCAATACTAGTGTTTCCTCTTGGGGACACACCCATCTGATCCACTATAGTAAGTGTTCTGATTCATCTGATCCATCTCTACTAGACGTTAAACTCACAACATACCCTGTGTTAAACATGGGAAGATGAGAAAAACCTCAAAGACATGCTTATGGAATATAATTCTCCACATTCAACGTGGGATGCCTCGGGCTTCTACACCCTCGGGAAGCCCAATCAAATGGGGAGGTAACCCAAACGCTCCAGTGTTCCAGTATCGAGACATGCTAGTGATGTCCAATATGACTACTCCCCTAACCAAAAGTTACAGCCCTGACCGGACCCCTTGGAATGTCCCGTCAGAAGCAATGTCATTAACCAGCGTCCATGAGGATATTGAACTTGGATGATTTTCATGAATATCATCTCAATCTATAAGGGAGACCTGGGGTAGGTGATGATTTTAGAGGAGTAATCCACAAAAGGAAGAACTGACATCCCATCATCCCATTTTGATCAAGCAGAAAACATCCCAAAAAGCGAAAGATCCCACCCACCTTTGGATAGTGGGAATAAGGGGAAACAGTTGGAATGTATACATCATCCGCAAACGGACAAATGCACAGTCCCCAATTAAATAATCAGAAACAATGTTCTAATTAAAAGAATAACACCCAAACACCCAATATATTGTTATGCTACCTCACATGGTTACACCGGAAACTCCTTCATACACTCTGTATATGCCATGTGCACACCCGTGTGTGCTCCGTGGGCTCTATGGATTCCCCACTTATCAAATTCCACTTATGGATAGCTCACTAAACGTATCCCATGTGGTTGACCCTTAGGTCACACATGTGTGGTTGAGGGGGCATTGTTTTTTCTAAGGGTTGGAAAATTATTTTATAAATCTTTTATTAATTATTCAATATAATATAATGCAATATAGTCACCATAAGATTCCTTTATAAAAATCTATATGAATTTATATGTTTTCGTTTCCTTTAATTGTTTTCCATAACATTATCTTCCCAAAAATAAATATTTTAATTGTCTTTCACATTTTGGGTGAATTTGATCACTTAAGATAATTTATTTGACATTAATTATTATTATGATAATCATTATAATTACAAGGTTAATTGATCAAAAATGAAAACTAATTCCATAAAGTGAATCCATAATAATTCTCAAATAATATCCACTATATCCACCAGTGACTCCACAAAAACATATTGATCCATCATTTAAAACAAATAAAAAACAAGGCCGAATAGTTTAATTAGGTTTCCAAGTTAAATGGTTTTCCGATGAAAACAATCTTTATAATACTATGTGAAAAAATTCACTTATTTATTTTCCTCAAGAGTCCCACATATATAATGTTTTATATTAGGTGAAGATAGATATAAACTATTAAGATTTTATTCTCACACACTTTATAGTAACTATAGATCATGTTCAAACCATATATATTTTGTGCTAGTCTTAGAAAGGAATGTTTTGTGGTTTTGGCTAGAGTAACTCAATAGAGATTTAAAGGTGGGATGGTGGTGAGCCTTGGGTGTGGCTCTTGATTAATTTTTTCTTTTGTTTTCATGGTCATTTTGAATATTATATCATCCCAATGATGATTTATTTAGTATGCTTGCTTGTTGTATTTAATTATATTTATTATAACATAGTATTATTATTGATCTTATAAAGTTTTATTATTTTCATTGGATTGTATTTGTCATTTTTATTATTATTTATTATTATAATACTAATATAACAGTTTCTCTAGTATATAATTTAGGTCATAACCACTTTTCGATAACCATTGGGTTATGAGGAAGAATCATTATGGAATTTATTACACCAATATGAATATTGTATGGTGATCTGGTTTAGGGAACTATAAAGTGATATCAAAGATTTTTTTTTATTTTCAATATTATTTTGGATATGTTATATAAGGAAATAATTTTTTAGAACATGTTAAAGAATTTGGACTTGTGAGTAACCTACAACATTCTAGATTCATGTTCTAGTTACCCGTGTTATGGATTTTCTTATGTGGTTTTTATCAATATAGTTGATATATATTCATGTATAATGAGTTTATTTGGGAGAGTTTTCAATCTATTTGGTTATTATCCTATAGTGAAATTTGAATTCCTTAATTGAATCATATTTGGTATGATAGATTATGATAACATATACATGCTTCTGTGTGTTACATTTTATTAATATGAAATGGTTTATCTATTTAATACGTTAAAAATAAAATTTATTTTGTTTAACTATATATCTTATCCTTGTAATTTTATTCAGCTTTACCATGAAATATTTTTCCAATGAAATTTAATCTAGATACCATTATGGGATATTCCTTAATGATGATTATATTTTTAATATGTAAAAGGTACATATAGTGATCCTTGGTGGTTGGTATAGGTATTTCATGATTTTTTATTATTCGATGTAGCTATTTTTTTCCTATGGGATATAGTTCTATATGGTCATAAATTGTGTTAGAAATGGTTACACATGTTACTGTAGAGGAAAGGAATATGAGATGGATTGTGTTTTTTTGATGAAATGATATTGGAGTGATTTTGGTGTCGCGGTTGGGTTTGGAAGGTATGATCAGTTGGATACTTGGAAGAACTGGATTCAATAGTGGTTTTTGATGTGATACATGATCATGATACAAATTCTTTGGATATAAGTACGGTAAATTTTGGATAAAATAAAATTGTATTTTCATGGAACAGTATAAGTATTTAATGGAAATTCATGATTTTTGAATGATTCACATTCCATTGGTGATCACGTTGTGTTCCTTGGAATGTGTAATACGTATTTGTATTGATTCAATTGATGCACCAATATTTCTCTACGGATTTTCAATTAATATAAAATGTAATCATTGTCAGTCTTTTATGTGTGTGAGATTAAGGGTGATGATATAAGAAAAATTAGACCATGATTCTAGTTATATAATAACGTTTTACTAAAGTATTAACCCATTTGTTTTATATAATATCTAACGAAATAGTGTTTATTGATATTTAATAAGGTTCATATAGGATTATCAACCTTAGAGGTGGTTAGTGTTCGTTAATAAAGTTTTTTTTCGATAAAATCATTGATGCATGAGGGAATTTTTGTAGTGGTTGTGTGAGATGGTCATTTTTTTTATTATCAATATAGATTCATGTGGGTTTAATGTAACTACATGAACGTTTTGAATAAAATTTGTTTACTGAAAATGTGTGTTATATTATTTTTTACTCAGAAAAATTGTATTCCTTTAATAATGAAGTGATTATAACTAAAATGCAACCTTTGGGTTTCAACAGTTATATGAACATTGACCAATTCTGACCATTGGTCAATATTACCATTAGAAACGATACTCTTAATAATAATTTTAACATTGCAATTAGTATTAAGAATTGAAATGATAATGGATAATTAATGCAGAAAGAAGAGTCGATTGCCTCATCCAGTAGAGTTAATTTATAAGAAGCCAATTTTTTGGAACTTGGGAATGAGGTAGAATCACTGGGCTTTTCTGTTGACTAATACCAATATGAACTTCAACATGCTAAAATTTAACAAAATTTCCTATATGAGAAGTTCATGGTAGTGAATATTACCACTCGAACATTGTTTTCTAAGATGCCCCAACAATATATCTCTATCGCACACTTAACCCTTAGGTCGTATGCAAGTGTTGTAGGGGGTCATATTTCAAGGACTTAGTTACCTTATTTATAATCCCTTCTTATAAATAAAATTGTTATTTCATCATTTTGTTTAAAGAATAAGTTTTCACAAAAATTGAGATTGAATTTGATAAATAGGGTTTTCAGGTAAAAATATTACATTTCAAAAAGATATAAATTATTATATTAAAATAAGATTCTATTAATAATTATAATTATAATTTAATAATTCTATAAAAACACACCATTTTAATTATAAATGATAAAATTAATTTATTTTTTCATGTGTCACAATGTTTACTATGAATTTTACTCTTTATTTTCTATCTATTGTTATTTTTAATAAATAAGTATTTTATAGTTAAAATATAAATTTATCATTTTTAGAGAGTTATTTCTATTAAGTTTTTTTAATTTTTGATGATTTATAGTTGATATTAGGTGAGGGTGAATTTATGATAATTTTTTTAAAATATTTCATTTTATCGCGAATTGTAAAAATACAGTTTGAGTTTATTGATTTGATTAATGAAATCAAAATGATGTAATTAATAATATAGAATTATGGTCAAATATTGTGTATTAAAATATTATAATATTTCTCCCATGTGGAAAATACCATTGTAAAATATAATGGCAATGCCCATGGTTTTGCAAATACCATTATTGAGGTATCCAAGGAAATTGATAAAAACTCTCTCTTGCTTTTGCTATAAATACCCACAAATTTCATCATTTACATTAATTCACAATTTATTGTACATTAATATATGTTTTTTTAACTCTGAATGAGTCCTCTGAAGGTTTTCATCAAGCCCTCAAGGTCTTGATCGTCGAGTTCTAGGGGTCACTCATCAATGTAAGGTAAATCTCAACTTCTCTTTTTCATTCGAGTTTCCTTTTTATGTGGTATGTCTTTCCAAATTACATATTATGTTATTATATAAATTTTATTATATTAATTTTCATTATGAATATTATTTTATGCGTTGTATACCTTTCCCCCTCTATTTTAAATGTTTTCCATAACAAAATTTTATACCTGTTACGCTGCTGAATTTAATTTTCAAAATTTCTATCTTTTTCATAAGAAATTAATTTTTTTATCCTGTAAATACTCAAACCTATTTCTTATATTATATTATTCAAATATATTTCAAAATTATATATTTCATTATGGGATTAACATACATTAAAAATGCCTTTCTTTTCCAAGGGTTTTAAAAAGATGCAATGAACATATCTTTAAGAACTTCTTAAAAACGTCACGATTTTGATATGAAACCCATTTATTTTATTCTACATGGGTTATTTATGAAATGTTTTATTATTCTCAATGTGGATCAAATAAATTAATACACAATAATGTTGTTCCCTGATAGTTTTCAAATTCATTGGGTAATGAATTCAATCTCTATAGATGACAAGTTTTATGATACCTTAGTGCATAACCTTGGTAATATTTATGACACGTCGGTGGAAATACTTAGTGATATATTTATGAATGACTCCATTAAATATTGAATCCAAATTTACATGTTATTATTCTTGTTATTATTATTATTATTATTATATTCCTATTTATCATTACTTAATGTATTTTATCAAGTTCTTATTGGTATTCCTCAAGATCACAGATAAATTTTTTCCCTTGTTTACCCTTACTAAGCCTTCTACTCACCATATCATTTGATGTATGTCCTCAGGTAATGAGATGCAGTAATTTAACTTATGATGAACCTATTATGAATCCTACTTAGTGTATTATAATAATTCTTTCATATTTTCAAGTATTATATACTTTATTTCCAAGACACTAAACTTTAAAAGATCATGTGTTTGTAAAATGTAATGAAATGTTATGTAATAAAAAGGCAGGGTTCCATAATTGGTATCAAATGATGATTTAGTTATTTTTTGAAATTGTGATTTAAAAACATTGGAATAACCTTAGGGATAAGTTTAAATATAGGAAAACTTTTTGATAATTGGGTGAAATAATAAGTAAGTGGTTTCCAAAAAAATAAATTCATAAATGGATATAGAGAAGTGGATGTGGCTCTAGCACAGATGCATCTTGGGGTAAAAACCAAAAGAAGCACATTAATCATGACTCGAATGGGAATTGGTTCATGAAAATGGGCCTTGCAGCACTCTGGGTTTGACACTCTCTACAGATATGTTTGGTTAATCATAAAATTTTTATGAACCGTTATGAAGGATTTATAGAAAATTTAGTTTTTCTAATGAATAACATGTTTTTGCTTGATTTTATATTGCATAAAATTTATGATGGAATTATGAGATTATTAAATGAATCATGTTTCTCACTAAGTACATATTATTTTTTTAAATAGGGAGAAATAGGAGAAGCCATGTTAATTTTGAGCGTAATAGACCAGATGCTGACGACCTTGTGATGGAAGCGAGAATGGAAACCTTCATGGGACTGATGAAAAGACTGAATCAAGTTATAGCCGATAACTTGAATCAAGCTGAGTGTTTGGATTCACCATGAAGAAAATAACATTTCATTGAATCCATTGTTCTTCAATGACTACCATATTTTAGTGGATATAATGACCCATTGATTTCTAAATAGAGGATAAGCTATATCAAAAAGTTCTTTTCTGTACTCTATTTTTAAGAACAAGAAAAATTCACCCTAGTTGTTTACTGATTAGTAGGAGCAACTTATTAGTGGTGGGAATTGGTAAAAAATATAAATCCAAGAGTGGATATTGATTTTGTGGAGTGGTATGAGTTCCATAGAACCTTTTTCAAGAAATATTTCCTATGTTTAATGTGAATGAAAATGGATACAGAATTCTTAGGGTTGAAACAAAATGAAAATGAATCTGTGGGAACCAATGAGCTGAAATTCACAAGACTTTTTCGACACACCTCTATATTTTTTACGTATCCTAATATAAAGGATGATATTATATTCGGTGGACTAAGACCCTATATATGAAAGAATCTTGCCAACCAAGACTATGAAAACTATGAAGAGATCATGAAGAGTGTTATGAATTTTGAACTACAGTTCATTGAGACGTAGTGGTCTCAAAAATAAAATTAAAATAATAGTTATTTGGATCCAATCTTGGGGAGGAACATTGACCATGTAAGAGGAGGGAAGATTTTGCAACTTTCCACATGTAAAACATATGTGAAGAATCTTTTTAAGAAGTTCATTCTTGGGAGAATAATGTTTTACAAAAAAATAAGCGATGTCCATATTGGTCAAAACATTCTTAGTGAGGTTAAGCCTCAAATTCTCAATGGTAACAATAAATGGAAGAGGGTGAAGGCCCTAACAAAAGTCTAATTCATCATGTGTGAATAGATTTGGAAATTTTCTAATAAATTTCAAAATTCGAAGGAAGTGGTGGGGAATTATCATCAACCTCAGCATAGGCCCAAGGAAGAAGTTCGTGCTTCTTCTATAATGAAAAATAAAGTTGAAACTCCAAATTATGTGTTGCTGGGTACTCTCTTTGTTCTCTAAAATCTAGAAAGTACATTATTTGATTCTAGTTCTATATATTCTTTTATGTCCTCCATATTGGAAAAGAATATAGAATCAATCCATGAACATTTTGAAGCAGTGATATCAGTCATGACTCATGGAGGGATTATCCAGGAATAAAAAGTGTATAAAAACTATACTATTTACTTTGGTGAGCATAATCTCATCAAAAATTAGGCAGCCATTCCCATGCTAAAATGTGGCATTATACTAGGGATCTATTGTCTCTCAAATTATAATAATAATATCAAATTAAATTTCAAGTAAATCTCAGTATTATGGAATGGGAAACATAATATTTTTTCAAAGGAGAGATATCTTGACCTCATCATTGACTAGGAGCACAATCTATAGCCTTGATTATGAACATGATCAGTGAAGAAGACGAATTAAACCAAAGTATATGAATAGATATTGTATCAATTGTTTAGAAATACATTTATGTATTTCTTGAGGATTTCCCTAGACCTCTCACAGAAATAGAGGTAGAGTTCTCCATCGAACTCATTCATGGATCCAAGACGATATCAAAAACACAATATAGAAAGGAAACTTTAGAGTTTGAGGAATTAAATAAACAACTCCAATATCTATTGGAGAAAGGGTTGATCTAGCCCAGTGTTTCTGCTTGGGGGGGAACTATTCAATTTTTTAAGAATAAGGATGGATCAATGTGGTTTTGCATTGATTATAGAGAATGTAATGTGATGACATTGAAGAAAAAGTTCCCTCTTCCAAGAATTGATGATTTTTACAACATGCTTAATGGATCTCAATTCTTCTACAAGATTGAACTTTAGTCTGTATATCATAAATTGAGGGTGAATAAATAAGATATTCCAAAGACGTCCTTCTGATCAAGATATGGTCATTTTTAGTTTGTTGTTATGACTTTTGGTTTGACTAATTCTCCTGCTATTTTTATAGATTTTTTTATCAGAGATTTTAAGGACTACCGCGATCACTTTATGGTAGTTTTTATTGAAGATATTATGATTTATTCTAAAATTCATGAGTTACTTGAGGATCAACTAAGAGTTATATATAAAACTCTGAGTAAGGATAGGTTATTTGGAAATTTCAACAAATATAAATTTTGGTTGCAACAAGTTTCATTATAGTGTAACATTATTACTAATAAAAAAATCCCAGTTAACCATGAAAAGATAAATTTTGTGGAAGAGTGGCCTTATCCAACAACAATAACTGAGATTCTTAGTTTCCTTGGTTTAACAAGATATTATAGGAGGGTTGTGAAAAAAATTCATTACATTCTAATCAACTAACCATGTTAACTCGAAAATGGTAATGTTCATTTAGACAAAGGAGTGTGAAGAAAAGGTTTCCCAAAGATGAAGAAGAGATTGGTCAATACACCCATGTTTAGTCTACCCTCTATCGAGGAAGGATTCATTATTTTTAGTGATGCATCTAAAAAATAGATTGGGTGCATCCTCATGAAATATGAAAAGGTGATTTCTTATTAATCTTGAAAGTTGAAGCGTCATGAGAATAACTATCCTACGCATGATGTAGAGATGATTTTTATTGTTATTCCTATAAAGATATGGTGGAAAATCATTATAGGTAGAAATGTAAAATATACATAGACTATCCAAGTTTTAATTATGTTTTCACAAAATATTAATGAAACATGAGACCAAGGATATGGTTAGAACTTCTAAAAGGTTGTGATTTTTCAAAACATTATCATCCCATAAGTAAAAAAAATTCAATGATTAATTAATTAAGAAAGACCCTATTGTGATGGTAATGATGAGGATTCTAGGAGTTAAATTGATCAAATACAAAGTAAAAGTAGACATGGAAATTCAAAGGGAACGAAAATCATCAACCCTATCCTAAATAATTTCTCAAACATCGTTACTAGATAATATAAATTAATATCAAACGGAAGATCCATTGTTGTAGAAAAATATAGAGGTTGTGAAGAATGAAAAGTTTCCTGAGTTCAATATTGATCAATAAAGTGTACTAAAATTTTATACAAGGCTATATGTTCCTTATATTCTGTAAAGAAATAAGGATCTGATGGATGAATCTCATAATTCTACTTTCCCTATACATCCTATAAGCCAAAATATTTAAAGCAGACTTCATGATCATTATAGGTGGGATAAAATGAAAAAGGATATTTCTGAGTACACTATATGGTGTCTAGTGTGTCAACAAGTGAAGGCTATGTGACAAATTTCAAAAGGGTTATTACAACCACGCCCTATACCAGTATGGAAGTGGGACAATATCACTTTAGATTTTGTCACTGGTCTCTTGAAAACATCCAAAGGAAATAATGTGATATTGGTTATAATGTGTTGTCTCACCATGAATGCCCATTTTATCTCATCTAGGGAATATTTATCCTTTGAAACAATTTCCTTGATATACATAATGGAATTGGTAAGGTTTCATGGAGTTCTGATTTCTATCATATTTGATCATGATATAGAGGTCACCACAAAATTATGGAGAACTATTCAACATGATCTGAATAATGAATTGAATTTCAGTACATCCTATCATCCTCAAACTAATATCCAATATGAAATGACTATTCTGATACTCAAGGAATTTCTGATAATATGCTCAATGGAATTTAAAGGTGGATGGGATCAATATCTCCCATTAGTTGAGTTCTTGTACAAAAATAGCTTCCATTCGAGCATTAAAATGGCGATGTTTCATGATCTATATGGGAAGGGATGTAGAACTCCTACTTTTTGGGATAAAGATAGTCAAATAATGATTCTTGTTCTAAATATTGTTCAAGAGATGACAGAGAAGGTTTATTCCATCCAATAATACATAAAGGCTACTCAAAGTTAGCACAAGAGCTATGATGACGACCATCTAAGGGACTTGGAGTTGGATGTTGGAAACAAATTATTCCTATGAATTTCACCTTGGAATAGAGTCCTGAAGTTTGGGAAGAAATGGAATCGCAACCCGAGGTACATTGGCCCCTATGAAATCATTGGTTGCATAGAAGAAGTGGCATATCGCATTGAAATTCCTCTAAAACTACCTCAATTTTATGATATATTCCATGTATCTCTCCTGAGGAAGTACATACCTAACCATTCTCATGTGCTAAATCTAGAGGTGGTAAAAAAATAACATGAACTCTCTTATAAGTATTATCTGGTGGAAATCTTAGACTGTAGATATAGGGTTCTTCGTAACAAGGCTACCCACCATGTTAAAGTGTTGTGGAGGAACCAAAAATATGAATAAGCGATGTGTGAATATGAGTAGATAATGAGGAAAATGTTCCCAAACATTTTTTCAACTGAGGGAGTGATATGATATTTTTGGGGATGAAATTTATTAAGGGGTAAAAAATGTATTTACCTGAACTTTTTGAATAAAATGTTTTTTCCCAAAAATGTGTGTTATATTATTTTGTACTCAACAAAAATATATCCCTTTAATAATGAAGTAGGTATAATTGAAATGTGACCTTTAGGTTTCGATCATTATATGATCATTGATCAATTATGACCATTGGTCAATATGACCATCAAAAAAAAAATACTCATAATAATAATTTTAATGTTATTATTAGTATTATAAAAAGAAATGATTATTGTTTATTAATGCCAAAAGAAGAGTTGATGGCCTCATATCATAGAGTCATGCCATAAGAATCCCATTTGTTGGTTCTTGGGAAGTAGGAAGCATAACTAGGTAATTCTATTAACTAATCCCAATACAAAATTCAATATGTTAGGCTTTAATGAAATCTCTTCTAAGGAAAGTTCAGGTTAGTGGAGATTACCACTCGAGAGATGTTATCAGAGTCACCCCAAGAATTTATAACCATCACACACCTTAACATTAGGTTGTATCCATGTTTTATAATGGTTTCTATGTCAAGGCCTTAGTTACTTAATGTATAATCCCTTTATATAAATAAAATCATTATTTCATCATTTCTGTTTTAAGCATAGTTTTTCTTATTAATGAGATGGAATTTGATAAATTGATTTTTCTAGTAAAAATTTGACATTTTGAAAGTTTTAAATTATTATATTAATATAAATTTGTATTAACAATGTTTATTATACTTAAATTGTTTTATAAAAATAATAATGTTTTATTATAAATGAGAAAATCCATTTATTTTGTTCACGTCTCCAAAATTTTGCTATGCATTTTCTCTATACTATTATATTTAATAAATAAGTATTTTATATTTAAAAGTGAAATTTCTCATATCTATATAATTATTATCATAAAATAAATTTTATTTTTAAAATCAGAACAACTATATTAGTATAGGGTGATTTTATGAGATTTAATAAAATACTTTGTTTTTTTTGTGAATAGTAAAAGGTAAGTTAGAGTTTTTTGGTATGTTAAATGAAATCGTAAGGATGTAATAATCAATATAAATTTAAAGTAGACACTTGTGGATTAAAATATGAAAATAGGTGTCCCAATTGGAAAATACCATGGGAAAATACCATGGGCAATTCCCTGGTTTTTCAAATACCAATACTAAGGAGTCCAAGGAAATTACTAAAAAGATGTCTCACTTTCACAATAAATACCCTACCATTTATTTATTTAATTTCATTCCAAATTAATTATTGATGAATATATAATCATTTTACCTTCCAAATAGTCCTCTCAAGGTGTAATCAATCCCCTAAGGTCTCGATCATCATGTTCTAGGAGTCACTTTTCAATATTAGGGAAATCTCAAATTCTCTTTTAAATTTGAGTTTCTTTTTTATGTGGTATGAATTCCCAATTTACCTTAAATTTTATTATATCAATTTAATTCTATTAATTTTATGTTTTAATATTATTTTATGACTGGTATACCCTTATCTCCTCTCTTTTTAATTTTTTTCTAAAACCACGTTTTATAGCCGTTACGCTGCTGATTTTACTTCTCAGAATTTCTCTCTTTTTCTGAAGAAATTGTTTTTTTATTTTCTAAACAAAAAAACAACATTATTATTCAAATTAATTAACATATATATATAAAAATTTTATTTCATTTTTGTATTAAAATATATTAAACCATCTTTCCTTTTCTGTGTGTTTTAAATAGATGTAATGAACTTATTATTAAGAACTTTTTACAAATGTCATGATTTTGATATTAAACACGTTTCTTTTATTCTCCATAGGTTATTTATGAAATGTTTTATTTTTGTATATTTGGATCACATTAATTAATAAATATAATTGGTTCTACATGATATTTATCCAATCCCTTGGGTAATTAATTTAATCTATAGAGATAAAAAAAATTACATTGCCTTGGTGAATAACCATGGTAATTGTTATGGCACCTCAATGATAAACCATGGTGTTGTGCATATGAATGAATCAATTAAATATTTTAGCCACATTTACATGATATTATACATGATATTATTTTTATTATTATATGGATCTTTCTTAGTAATTTATGTATTTCATCATGTTCTTATTTGTTTTCCTCAAGATCAAAAGTAAAGGGTTTCCCTTATTTACCCTTACTGGGATTTCTTCTCACCCTTTCCCTTGATGTATGTACTTAGGTTATGATATACAGTAATTTAAATTAGTATGATCCTATTATGAATCCATATAATTGGATTAGAATATTTTTTCATATTTTTATGTATTATTTATCTTATTTACAAGTCACTAAATAGTAAACGATCCTCTGTTTGTCAAATGTAAGGAAACGTTATGTAATAAAAAGGTAGGATTCCATCTTAAATGTCCATGGTTTTTGATGATATGTAAATGAGAGTATAGTACCATGGTTTGGATCCGAAAAATGGTTCCCAGAAATATATAAAGGTTACATTATAGAGGGACCATCGTAATTTTGTAACTTAAATCTAAGAAGGGGCCTTGAAAGGTGTATTCTAGGATGACATGGTCATGGAATTGGATAGTTACATGAAAATTGTTTTGGACAATTTCAACATTTTGATCAAGGAGTATTATAAAGTAATCACTATGGTGGGTAGTGAACAGCTTCCCGTTATAGGGTGTGACCCTTTATATAGATAGATTCTATAAAACAACAACCATGATGTTTCTAGTAAGATGATAATATGTTCTTTTCAGTTTTTAGGCTGGTTATTTATAGGAGATGGATGGTCACATCGATTCATTATATTGGATAAGACATAGTGTTTGATATATAAATATTAAGGGATTTGGTTTAAGTAATTGATGATAATGATACTTCTATAGGGATTATTGAATTTAAAATTGATATATGATCCTCACGTAAGAAGAGTCATTGATGCGATTAGATCAATTTTTGAATGGATGATATGGGATTGGGAAATTGAATAACTAGTGGGTATAAGTTTATCTCATCATTAGTTAATAAAAGACATGGTATTTGGATGTGGTTTTATATGAATTCAGTATTTCATCATCAGACATATGGAAGTTCACATATATGTTTATATAACTAAGAAGTAGGGGTGGAGTGATGAGTTAGTGATCACTTAATTTTATGAATTAATTATTTTCAATTCAGATTTTGAGATTACTTAACATATAAACCATCTTAATTTCAAATCTCACAACCTCACCCAATTATTATAGAATGTAAAAAACATATAACATAATAATATTTTCAAGGGAAAACCTTTATGTTAGAAAACAATCCTTAGTGTGATATCTTAAATTTATAAATCATAGATTATATAATATAATCACATGTTGTAATAATAGGGCTTTCCAAACCCATCATCATAGTGTCCCACTATGATCCAATTCCAATGTCCTCTGATAAAATACAGATTCTCCCTCCTCAATAAATAATTTTCAAACTATAAAAAGAATCATCTCTTGTTTCTCCTAGTTTCTTCTCCACCACCTGATAAATCATCCATCATGAGACTACTTGATCAACTAATCACCATATTATAATTTATTAAATAGATTCAATAAATTATATTATCAATCAAAATAAAAATCCTTAATCATTATCTTATAATTATTATTAATAATATATTACTCAATAAAACTATTGGTTTGGATGGTTATTTCTTTACAAAGAATATTTTGTTAATTATTATTATTTTAAAACAAAGTTAACAATGATTATTTTATTTAGATATTATATTTTCATGAATATAACCTTAATTTCCATAAATATTACTTAGAATGGAATATTCCAACATGCATGCAGTACAAAAAAATATTTCTATGTCAGAAAAAATCTTCACAATTTACTTTGAAAAAATGAAACATTTAATAGTTCATTCCCTAAATGATGCTTCAATAATGGTTAATACATTATATATTACAAATTATTCACATGGTGAATTTTTTTGTCAAAGTGGCTGGGATCTATGATGGGATTTTGATTTGTAAAAGACCACATCTTCACCTAACACATTTGTACACATGAATCAAATTCTTCAATAGGAATATACCTTTTGATTTTATATTTTATAAATCTCCACTCCTAACATAATAATACATTTTAAAATGAGGTAATGATATATTTATTGGAACAATAAACTAAATCAACACAATTATGATCCCACATATCATGATTATCCACCAATCCTTTAAGGCTATGAAAAATTGTGCATTCTATGATGACATTGAACATGTTTATCATGTAATGTGTGTTATTTGAGCACTTACATAATGTATATATACTAGTTGATCATCAGAGATACCATACTATCACATCATCATTATTAAACTGGCATTATAAACTAACCATAGAAAATAATCATTGTATTCCATATGATTAAAAAATATTCATGGGAAAAAATTTCTCATAACAATACTATAGACTATCATCCTGAAAACAAATCAAGAATATATCATTATAATTATCGTAATAATTAAACACCTTGGAAATATCTAATACCATCATTCTTCCATTACCAATTTCACTTCATTGATATATAACTACATGGTTTGTTAATTTTAAATAATGGTGTAAACTCACTGATCATCCAACTTTGTCTCCATTTCAAGGATTAGTGATACATATAGAGTTTATAACATATATGATGTTTTTAACTAAAAGTATATCTTTAATTATGATGCGTTTTTCTAAACCCTTTTAATTAATCCTATATATAAAACCCACTATAAATACCTATTTTCATGTCGCACTACATAATGTATCTCCACTTACCCCCCCCCCCCATGAACTTGATCCCCATGAACTAAACCAATATTCCCTATTCATGTTCCTAACACATTAATGCACTATCTATGATAGTCCATATGACCTAGAGTGATCTATTTAGAGAGGCTAGATATTTTTTAGACTAAACCCTTCAATAAATTGCATCCTTTATACATAATTTTGAAGAAATCCTCAAAAAGTTTCTACACCGTTATAATGTTTTCTTCACATATTCTTAAAATCATTTTAAATTCTTTATTCATCGTATAAGTGTTATTATTGTCCCCACTAGTTTCTTGGAAACAATTACAATGGTGGATTATAAATAAACTAGCCAATAATGAACCCCCTTATCTATCCAATCAACAATTACATATAATTTTGAAAAAATTCATTCTACTTACATCATAAACATGTGTCTTAAATATTATTAATAGCACTACCTTATCTGAATTTCATTCTTCGAATAGTTTATCTCAAATAAAAATATATTTTTTGATATTTTATTCAATTAAGATCTTCCCAAGCATATAATGATTAATAGATTCACATTTTTACTATGTAAATACATTCTTCAGGTGTCTATAAATGAGTTGAAAATCCAACATCAACATACATTACACATTTTCTTATTTATTTGTAAGAAACTCCACATCTCTTCCAAAAATATCATGTACAACTCTGTCTTAATGAAAATGTTCCTTATTTACAACAAATATAATCACTACTTGGGCTCTACAATCAGATCATATCAATTTTATTCTAATATCTCAAAATAAAAAATTCAATATGTTTTCCTTTTTTCATTTATCACTTATCAATAATAAATTTAAAAAAAATTTAAGGGAAAGACATCTCATTGTAAAATATCTCTTAATGTTTTAAAGTCAACTTATTCAATAACTTTAAATCAAAATCATAATAATATACAATATTTTAAGAGAAGGATGAAATTAAATGTATATTAAAAATAACCCCTAAAGCATTCAATAGAATTACTACATAAGATATCCCACTGTAGAAAACAAGAGTCAATTAATTGAGGGATTAATGTTATCCATTAACCTGTGTAGTATATAATACCCATTAATCATTCACATTATCTAGGTTATAAACAAAGAATCGTTAATATGAGTTAACATGCACTCAAAATCCCATAATAGAATATAAAAACTTAAGTGTGAGATATATAACACCCATTGATTCCTTTATTACCCATAAAACCTCACACTTCCTTTATAAACATATTTTTCATAATCACAGTATGTATATAAAACTTGATTGGAATGCCCCAAATTCCCATATTTGTACATGCTATCTCGTATCAAAATATAAAAAAAACTTTCCAAATATATCGTCCTCAAAATTTATGATGCCCCTAAATGGATTCAATTCATTCCTTATCATTAAAATCAAATAATTCCATGATGATTGGATCTTATATTGGTATAACTTCTACAACATGATTCATGATTCTAATGTAATCCATAACCTTAAATAACATTCATGTTAGTAATAAATTAATAAAAGGGGGAATAATGAAGAAAATCATTATTCATTATTTAAAATAGACAGGGTTTGATTTTTCTCTCAAATATGATCTTTCATTCAACTTAATACTATAATGGAAAAATTTCTTCATTCTTCTATTCCTATTATGAGTCTACATATATTTCATGATCCTTTTTTTCAATCCTATTTTTTCGGTGAGTGGATTTTTCATCTTCACATTTGAAATAAATGAAATTTAATTACCTAGTGATTCCATCATCGTTTTCATAGATCTTCATGATTTCGTAATATATTAATATAGGCATACATAATATATCCTGTTTGATTTCAACTTCCGGATAGATTATACTATAACATTTGTGCAATCATATTTATATAAACTCTCTTGAAATTAATTCTATTAATATAAAATTACTTATTTCTATATATAAATAGAATATTCATGATCTTTGTCCTTGTTTCTAGGAAATTACAATTAGGTTTGAGTAAATATTTAGTAGTCCTGTATTCCATGCTCATAATCCATGGGTATTTTATATCATTTCTTGTAAAATTAATAAAAATATCCATTTCATTACTTCACCATCAAAAATATCATACCTTTAAAATAATATTGCATTTTTCTTGGTAGGATATTAATGAACACATCACCTACATGACTTTCATGATCATATTATTATTGTATTTATTATAATAATTCACACTGGTTTTTGTTGCATGTTTAGATGAATTATGGTTCATAACATGATTTTGTTTAGAACCATTATCATATTTTTATAGTATATCCCTCTTGATTCATTCCAATTTTATTGTAATGATATATTGTACTATTATAAATAGAATTTATGGCAAAATAGAACATAGATTAAGTCTTAAGCTCTGAAACATGATTGTCTATAATGATTTTAATCCATTCTATGAGATTGTTTCTATTTTATCGCCATATGTTGTTGTTTTTATTAAAATGGGATGATTATCTTAAATTATTATTCTTTTACATTGATGTAAAATTATATTTGAAACATTTAATTTTTATTTGATCTTTTCTAGATTTGGTCTTATAATACAAACTATTAGAGGTAATACGTTTGTTTTCAAATTCAGTGGTAGAAAAATGAATCTTACTCTATAGAACATTCATTTCAACATATTTTTATGAATTTACATTCAACTATACTATCTCTTTTATTAATTTTATAATATTCAACAAATTATTTTTTATTCAAGATACGTTTATTTTTTCTCCGAGAGAGATATTCATTTCATGATCATTTAGAATCATTTAATGCACAAAAACCTTCAAATTAAACATATTGATATCATAATGTTAGATTATTATTTAATTAAATATTATTCTATATATTTTTATTTTATTTTTATCTATGTATTTTAGTCATGATATGGTTTTGATGAAAAATTCAACATATATTCGAACTATGTTCTTTCATCATCATCATCATCATTAATTGAGTTTTCTAATATTATTTTAATAGGAACCATGAAATTAAAATAATCATCTAAATAGATTATAGATAATTATTATTTTTTCCATATTACTCATAAAAATAATATTCTTAATGATGTAATGTTTTTATAATTTTAGTATTTTTGAAAGAGGTATTTATCAACCTCTATATCTAGTTCAAATAATGTAATATTCTTTTATGGGAAATTAATTGAAATGCCTCATGTTCCATTAAAATTATACCACCTTAGAGATTCTATTCCATTTACTTTAAAAATTTTCTATATAAACCATTTCTTAGAAAAATTAAAAATTCAATAGAATATTAATCATATTTATTATTATCAGAATCACATTATTCTACAATTTCATCATTATTGATTTTGATCATTATAATGGCTCTAAAAGTTTTTTTATCTTTAATCGTGTTTTTGAAAACTGGATTTTTCCCCATTTAATAATAATTTGGAATATTATTTTGATCATCCTCAGTGATATCATATCTATAAATTAAAGCTAAAACTTCATGGTCAAACCAATCAATAAAGTTTCCCATTATCCTTTTCACAATTAATGAATCTTTATTTATAAAAATCCAATGATATCACTGAGAAAATAATTTAATCTAGTAATATATTAATCAATATTTCAATTATCAATCATACTAATATATTTGAATTATCTTCTATAAATAGATAATTTTTCCTTCGACAATTTGAAATTACATTCCTAACATTACTCAATGTTTCCCCCAAATTAATTTGCAGCTTTTTATCCCATGAATTTCATATATACCTTTTCTAAAAGAGACATAAATATAGAATTTTAGTAATTTATCATCATCTTCTATATTTCTCACACCACTTAGTAATATAGGATAAACCCTTGAAAGAGGTGGAAATTCCACTATAGATATAATTCTTACTTTGAAGCATGGAGATAAAATATAGTAAAACATCATATTTTTTCAACTATAATAGTTCATTCCATTAAATGTGATAACACCCTTATTATCAAATTAATTCTAATTCTCCTTCCACTGCAAAACCCATATCAGACTAAAGGTACCTGGGACAACTCTGATTCTAATTGAAGTTCCAATATATTGTGATATCAATGAGAAGGGGAGAACATATGATCCCTTTTTTAATAAATTCATTTTCTATTTTTGTCTATAATAATTTAAGATCTCATACCTCTAAATTTTATATGTAATATCCTAAATTCATTATTGTATAAATTATGTAGAAAAAAACATAATAATTAATTTTAGTTCGGCCTCGATGTGAGAACTAAATCATTATTTTGATTGGTTAAACTATATAATTAAATATTTTCTTTGTAATTACAAATATTTACTTAAGATATCTTCATAATACCATTAGAAAAGTGTCCCAAAAACCATTTTTATATTCACTTTATAAATAATATATTTACACATCCCAAGGAAAAAAGATTAAATCCAGAATATGATATATTTCCGATTTATCATATTTTATTCTACACCACATGATATTGATATTCCCCCATATAAGTCTTGGATTAACGGAACTTCTCATTACCACAAATTTTGTATAATACATTTATAATAACCATGATTAGAATAATGAGTCATTATTTCTATATTTTTATCTTTAATTATCAGAGAATCAACAATAAATTGAATGCTTGAGCTCCATAGGATATCTTTTCATTCTCTAAAAACGTGATGATTAAGACTCTTTAGCACATCTATTTATATATTCTTAATATCATTATTAATGAAATTGATTCCCAAGTATAATACAAACTTTTTTACATTATTTATTTGAAAATAGTAAATTTTTTATTCTTATTTTCATAAAGCATAGTCCACACGGTTTTTTTAATAAATATTGTATTATCGTGAACATGGATAATAATTCCTTCCAAACTAACCTGAATAAAATATTACTATATAAAAATATATAATAAAAAATGTTCATAGAGAAAAATATTTCACAACATACTTTATGAAAATGTTTCTTTAATTTGGGTATTCACAAATTTATATTTAATGGAGATAAATTTCTTTTCATAAGACTAATTAATCTCACAAGTAATATAATATGTGAATAAATAGTTCATTATGAGAATATTATACAATGAAAAGTACTTATATATTGCATACCACCATTTTAAGTGTGACAAAAATTCATATGCAGTCTTGCATCTAATGATTTTCACCTATATATTTATTATCTATAAACATAATCACACAATTAATAATTATTTATTGGTTTATTTTTAAGAATAATAAACCAATTATTAGGACTTAAGGTCTCAAGAATCATGTTTCGCCATTCAACTTTCAAATATATGGAACATATGGAATTTTATAATTATCAATTTCATATTCATCACATACTGTATGATATTAATGCACTCCATGAATACAAGTGTACTTATTTACCATTTTGAAGATAATTCAATTACGGTTATCTTACTCAATAATCAATCAAAAATATTCCATAGAAAGAGATAATCACATACTAATTTATTTCAAAATATTAATTGGAATATACATCACAACTAGACTCTCAAACAAATGCTACAAAGTAGATGATGGTTCAAATTTGAAAACTATAAATCATAAATAAAACATGTAATCATTATTTGTTTTGTGACTTATGTGTTTCAATAATTATTCATATGGATTACTAATTCGTATATATAGAACAAACAATGTTTATATTCTATTAATTTATAATGAAAACCATGTATTTCTATATAGAGGAGATGGAAAATGAGGTGTTGTTTCATTAATAATCCCTCACCTATTTAAAATCATTCAATCGTTCCTTGTTTATGGCTTGTCCAAAATTGAATTTTCCTAAGGATGATAACTCCTTATTTACCATGGTTTATTCTTACACAAATTAATAAATCATCTATATAAGACTCACTACAAGATATTTTATTTCATTCCACCCTATATAGTGGAGTTATTCCTTTCATCACCCTTCCAATTTTACTCTTTCACATATACCCATGATCTTCCAAGCATGTTCCCAACCCACACTAGGACACAAAACGCACCAATATATCCCTATGAAATTTTATGCAAGAGAACATGGTGAATATATCGATCCCTAAACACTTAAATATAAGTTATTCATAATATATAGTTTTCAAGAAAATACAAATATTTTTTTCATCTATATAATTTATTCGTTTCAGATTCAATAAATACTCTAAAATTATTCAATCATCATCCAACTCTTATTCATATCGACATTATTTCTCTGTAAAATAAACTGTTTGATGGTTTTTAAACAACCTATCTAATCATTAACCTCAACATTGGGAAAATCATATTCATCAACTTATATCATCTTTCTTAAATTATGATTTCTCCATGTGTCGGTAGTAAATGACTTAATAGACATTTTGAGCTCTATAATAATCTGAATATTACTATAATCATAATGTAGATGGATAGACACTAACTTCTATGATATTTGATTCCCTAAATATCAACACAACCATTTACTTAATAGATCTTTTCAAATATTACCAATGTTAGTTCATTCATCAAGAATCCATTAATGATAGAGAACTACATAATTACCTTACATTACTCATTTTCATATTTATATATCAGAAAATTTACATCTCGTTTAAATATATAATTATAGTATTGTGATAATGATATTGACCCCTAGGGGAAATTAATATTAATGTCCCATGGGTACTTCCCTTGGAGTAGAATTTGGTGTGATATAAAATAGTTTCTATTAGATAACTTAAAGGCCAAATTAATTGAGTGTAATAGAGGGTATTATTTTTCTATGATCAATTCTTTGAAATACATTAATATTAAGGTTTTTTACTTCATTTTTGGCATTTAGATGATTTTTTATGCCTCCAAAAATTAAGGCATCATGGTCAAGAAATATAATTATTCATTTGTAGGATTGTAAATTTATTTTAAAGTAATTAATGTTAATGAAGTGGTAGTTGGAATTTTGAATATAACAGATTCAATGATGTTATATTGATTTGAGTGCATGGTCTATGGTATGATAGGTGTGTTTGGGTGGTCAGTGCTAGGATTTTTTTAGTAAAATCTTATATACTCTTGATTAGTTAATAGATGTTGTAAATATTCTTAGTTTAGTTTATAATTTCTAAAACTGAGTGATATTAAATTTCGATTAATATATTGGAAATATTTAGACTTTATTTAGTTATTCTAAATGATTATAAGCCTTATATTTCTGAGTTTTATATTACACATAAATTTTCAGGTCTTTTCTTTCTGTTGTAATTTGAAATTTTTGGTTTGGAAGAGGATTAGTGGAGCCAAACTATATATTCTTTTACCATTGAATTATCATTCCATTATGGTCAAGGATAAGAACATGAAGTGTGGATGAGTGAGGATAAATTCGTATCCCAAGGAGGTTCTATTGTGTGAAGGTAGTATCTTATGTTTTGACCAGTGGGTATTATGGAATAGTTTATATTTATTATGGGGTATTCAAAGAAAAATTCCTAATTTATAAGTTTTTTTCTTAATTAAGGGTCTTATATAATTGAAATAAACCATAAGTATTGAATTTGTTTAAAATAAATACTCATATGTATATAGGGAATTCCATCTTGAAGGGTGTCATAATATGATCATATATAAGGGTAAATTATTAAATATTTCCTTTAAAATGATTCACTGGTAATATTTGTAATTATAGGAAAAATATTAATTATTTTGTTGCTTAATGGGAGGATATGACCTATAAAAAATCAATAAGGAGAAACCATTGATGGTGAAGTTCATGCTGTGAAAGATGTTACACTGAATTTTTTGTTCTGTTTAATGGAGTTATTCCATGTCATGTTATAATGGATCATTCCATAATAATTTTTTAGAAGAAGGCATAAAATTTTAATCCCAATTTTCAAACCATGATATTACCTTATTCATGTTTTGGAAAATAATTCTACATCATTATTTACATGTCTCCCCATATGTGATTTATTTAAAATAGTTTCATGCAGAGTTCCATTGTGAATTACACTTTTCCCCACTCTTCTCCTCATTAATCTCTTATATTGAGAGGAGTAATAAAAGGCATTTTCATGTTGGATTTAAGTTTATTTATTCCGTTCATTCCATTTTTCATTTTTACCTTATATATATCCACTAATATTAGTGTATTCAGGCTATAACTAGATAATGATTCAACTAGAGCATTAAGTAATTGAGATGAGATTATGGATATATTTTTTATGGTATAATAAGAGAATTATATATGTGTGTTTTACCATCCTATACATGAGGTGTTTATGAGGAAACATCATTGGGTAGCTATTTGGAAATTATCACAGCATTGTTAAATTTGTTTTTGTTATTTATAAATTATTATATTTATTTTTATGAATGCTATAAATAGTGGTAGAAGTGTTAGAGCATGTTGGATATTTTTATAATATTGTTAATGTAATTAGTGGATCCAGGTAAATAACCAAACTATATATTATAGGTTTTTTATCCCTGATGACACAAAAACAAACAATTCTTATGATTGAGTGTGCATGATTCCTTGAAAATTAGGATTTGGGTAAAAGGTTATGGGATTGGTATAACCCTAGAGAAATATACTAGGTGACACTGAGGCTCCTAGAGTAGTAGAAAGTTATCCTCTTGACATTAAGTACATCATATTCATTTTTTACTATGTAACCACGGGTAGAGGAAACTTGATGATAATATAAACGGAACAAGATAATTTTGATAAATTGGGTTTTGAATTAGATATTTTTGGTTAGTTTTTAAGGACTTTTGTGGAGGATAAATCATAAGAGTGATTTGTGGGTTGGTCATATGTCTCATGAATGATGGTGAATACCCTATTAATGGAGGATTTGTGACATATAATGTTCTATGAGTATATAAATCCTTGAGTATTTAATGTACATTGATTTGGATATATTCTTCCCAAATTCGAGAATAGGATATCTCTATGTGGATATTTAGGAAAGGAATTTTAATTGGTTTTGGTATTATCTAGATAACATTTCATTTAGTTTCCATGTTCCATTGTCTGAGTTACTATGATATGGACAATATTTAGAGGGACTAGGTTGTGATGTAGATTTATATTATTATGGAACTAGAATTCTGATAATTATTACTATTAGGGCCTATAGTTTATGAATATTCACCATGGGGTGATTCATGCTTGTTTATATCAATATGAAAATACTAGGTTTGGAAAGGAGAACCTAGGTTTGGAATGATAATGATGATAGAATATTTGTGTTTTATATGTATGAATCAAATGGTCCTATAAATATTATCCTATAAGGATAGATGTATTATAAGACATTATATAAGATGTGAGGTTATGCCGTGATAGAAAATCCCCTTGGTGATGATCTTGTGATCTTATTGGATGGATTTTGATGTCCTTATTATTAATAATTTTTTTTGACTCTTTGTATATATATTTGATTCAAAAATTGGATGGATGGAACAACCATAACTGATATGGATCTATTAAGAACCTTCAATTTTTTGGAAGGTAGTTTTCCAAATATTTCATAGGTCCCTCTGTTGAGTGAGAATATAGTAGATAGAATGTCAATGTACGGAAACTAAATGATTGAGAAGTTTCTGGGTAAACCCTATATTGATTAAGAATATAGTGGTAGATATGTGATGATTTATGGTGTAAGATATTTTGATTCATGTCCATAGCGTGAGTAATATGGTGATGGTAGGACTGAATTTAGTGAGAATGTATTGGTCGTGTAATCTCTATCCGACATACCTTATAAGGGTCCCCCTCATCCCTTGAAAGGGGGTTTTCCAATATTAATAAAAAAGAAGGCCTTCGGGCTATTATGGATAATATGAAATATTGTTTTATTAGATCACCAAGACTGAGAATGATTTGGAAGGACTCCCATTTTATGGAATGGGGTTAGAAGTAATAAATTGAGTTAGATGTTATGGTCTAAATTGTGTTCACAGAACCCAAACTGTGATAGGGGAGTGGTTAGTGTGATTTGGTTGACGAAAGAACCTGATGTATGTCCTCACCCTAAGTTGGAAGGTATAGGTGAATGACTATTTGAGAGAGGTTATTTTTCATGTTATAGTTTATAAGCATGAACCTTCCCTTAGTATGAGGGTAGATGTCGAGACATGATATAAAATATTTGATTTTTGGTATGGGATACTAGTCTGAGATAATTTTTTTTCTATAATTTTACAAAACCCCATATCATATATCATCATGTTTGGGTTTAGGTTTGAAAATAACTAGGACTTTTATATTTGGGTATGATTCAACGCATGGTGTGACAACCAAAAAAGAGTCTTAATGTTCTTATTGAGATTTTATACAAGGTGAATTCAATTCTATCATAAGTAAAAAAGTATAGTTGGGTGTCATAGCAACATGGTTAATAGAGAAAGACCAAATTCACACACTTGTGTGTGTTATATTTGTTTCATTTTTTTGGCGTACAAGTATATATAGATTATATATAGTGAAAATATTGATCCCCTTATGATTCTAATTTATCACATGATATATAGGAAATATTATTCAGTTTGGATGGTATTTATGTTATATTGGTATGATCATAGGTTGTGTAGTTGTTCGGGAAGGATAAGATCAATATGGAAGTGGATAAGGGATGTTGGTAGGCCTCAGTGATGGTAGTATATCCACCTTATTATATTTTTTATTTTTTATTATGAATATTTGTTTTATCTTTGTTGGTTATTAGTAGGGATGTGTGTTAGAATTATTTCCTTATATTTGTTATAGATTTTTTGTATTATTATCCATCTATACATTAATGAATATACGTTGATGATAGTTAGTAATTTTTTATTGTTATTTATCATTATTATATCAATGGTACAGTCTCCCCAAACTATGATTTATTCAATCATTCCTAGTTAGTAGTATACAGAGTATTAGGAGGTGAACTTGTGGTCAAGTGGTGGACCGATCTAGTTTTGGTTTAGTGAGATCAGTCATATTGTTACAAATGGAGACCCTATAAAATTCTCAGGAAATTTATGGTCATCACTATCAACTAGAGGAGTAATACATAATCTATTTTCCCAACTATAAACTATAAAAACCATCCTAACTATATGAAAATTAATTATACTAAACATCCATTGACCAGATCCGATCTTATTGGTATGACACTTTTAATCTCTCCTAATGACATAATATTATTTAACATATGAAAAAAATACAAATGTATTTAATAAAAATATATGTAATGCTAGAATAATTTTAACAAATCATACATAATAATCACATAAAAACCTTGAATCTATAAAATAATATATTCCCAATGATTTATAATTCTACTAATGAAAATGGAATAATATGATTATCATCATATATGATCATCTATCCATCCAAAAAGATTATTTTTATATCCGGATTCAGATAAAAAGTCAATGTATAGACAAAAAATAATATCCCAAATGCGTAGAAATAAACTAATGAGAAGAATTGAAATCAAATGGTATACTTTCCAATGTATATTAAAAAATATCATATTTATTTATGTCAAAAAATCCAAAATAGTAACTACCTTGAACATACTCTATATAAAATAACTAACAACATTTTTATACCTCATCCCAGCCAAATAGACTTTGAATCCCCTAGAATACATCTCCCAAATATGTTCATCCAAATGAAATTTTATTCCATGGGAATTAGATATCCAAGTAAATATATGACTAGAACATTGTGATACACACTAGAAAATGAATTAAATGACTTTTGGGATTTATAATATTATCCACTAATCCTTTGATATCCCCTCTATAATATTTTCTAATGTTAATCTATTTTATCATATGATATATTTCCTTATGTATCACTACATTATATATATTAGGTATAACCTTTATATAAAATCATATTTCCCTCAAATGGATCCTTATGTAGCATACCATATCCAACTCACCTCCACTATTACAGAAAAAAGTAATACATACCTCAAGTCCACCTAACATTATGTATGGGGATACTAAATAGTGGTGCTTTTTTTGTAAAGGTTGGGGAGACTATAATGACCCCAGTCATGGTAGGTTTATTAACGGGAAGAACCAATGAACATTTGATTATTTTTTCAATTTATGATTACTTGTAAAATAATCTTTCATCACAATTTAGGGTGAAAGTATCACTAATTATCTCACACACATATAAAAAAATACAGAAACATTAACTACATATATATATGATTTTCTACTCAAAATGATTAGTTAATTCAAAGAATCATCTTGATATACCTTATACTATAAAATTGAGTAGAATCTACATTTTTGGTTATAATGAGAAATAAATATCCATCAAATAATGTTAGTATGTTATCAATCATGTTGTCTCCTACTAAGTGTCTTGAAAAAGATAAACAATTTTATTATTCATTTTTAAGGTAGGAATTATCCATATTCCTATGATGATTGTCTCTTGACTATATTATAGTACCTCGCACTTCTTAACTATGTATAATATGTGTTCCTACAATTTCCCACACCACACAACATATCTGATGTGACAAAACACAATCAAAAGTGTAATATTTACCATCAAATTTTTATATATTCATTACAGAAAGTACTCATTATATGTAAATTACACTATAGTAAATCCTTGTTCCAATACACTCTATATCTCTCTAGAATAATTATCTTAATAATTATATTCAATCCCTATATTTTATGCAAGTCCCATGTTTAATTTTATCTTTCTTCATAGAAATTTTTTTTCTTCACATATGAATTTCAATTTCAATTTCAATTTCAAGAAAATAACAGCCTTTAAATTTTAAGTCAACATTTCTTCCTCTTCTCCCACTACTTATTATATTTTTATAATTGTCCAAGTCATTGTGATATAAAAACGCATATGTTTTATAGTAATAACATATTATTTCTATACCCATTTTTTCGAATTCACTACATTACATATATCTTAATGGTTTGAATCTTATAACTTATTTAGAATAGTGAAAATCATAATTCACATAACTCCTCATCATGGAAAAAGGTGTTCTATATACCCTTAAATTATTCCAAAAATCAAATAATAGGATTATTAAAATCATATGGGGTGATATGAATGTGATGAATATTGTATATCATGATATATGTGGATCAAAAAGGTTGAATAATTGATTTTTTATCCTATATCATAGGTTATGATTGGAAATATAATATTCATTGTATTTTCATTCATATGATTCATGTACCCACTAATCCTCCCTACAGTTTCCTTCAATTTTAATCCATTGTGAATGGATTATTATTGATTTCATGTACATTGATAGGGTTCAATGCACTCATAATAATTTATTTAGTGTGATTTAATTACACCAAATTTTGTTGATGTTTTATTAATTCATCAAACACATTTAGGAGGCTTATAAATGATAATTGATTCTAACATTTATTGGTAAGGTTGATATGATCATATGTTTTATAAATATTATATTATATAATACTCTTCCCTTGAACCACATTTATCAATACTTGTGAAGGTGCTATAACCCATTATATAATTGAGGAATCATCTTATTAAAAATTAGGATTTAAAGGCTAGTTTCCCCCACTTAGAGGTAGGAAACATTGTTTTTTTCATTATGGTCATCCTCGATCACACTCCACTAAAAATAGATGTGGGTTCTTATGTGATATATGTATTTATTTATTCCTTTAACATTACTAATTTAATATATTGATGATATATTATGAATTTAATGGGGTTTTTTTCAATTTTAAATAACATTAGGTGGTCCCTAAAATACCATAAAAGTTATTAGTTCCTTATTCTTCAAGGATTTGAAATGTTTGAATCTCTATTTTTCAATAATTTATATTGTAATTCATCATTGAAAATATTTTTATATATAGTAGGTTGAGAATTCATCTATTTTATATTTTAATGTATTATTTGGTTCCCATAAACTATATTCAATGTAAATTAGGAATAAAATAATTAATTGTTTTTAATATTATTAAACTTATTATCACATCATGACTATTAATTTGCATTACATTGTCTCTGACAGTGTCTTAAGATTAACTATTACATTGAAAGTTCATAGAAGTTATTATCTATATCGAAACCTAAAACTAGATTGAATTTATTAATAAATATATGTTCTTTAGTCAGATTATATCATTTAATGGGTTGAAAATGATACATGGTATTATGGGTGGAAACTCATTGGACATTTTGGATATTTATCATGGTATCATCCCTTGGTAATTTAAAGCATAGAAGATTATAAGTGTTGGATTTGGTGCTCTAGAAAGAAACCTCTATGTACTTTATGATAAACATTTATTCATTGGATGAATAGTTATAAAAAATTTATCACATCATGATTGTTTTTCTGTGTGACATTGTATATGATAATGTCCTAAGAATATAAGTCGCACTAAAAAGTCATAGAAGATCGCTTCTATGATGAGAACCCAGAAGTTCCATGAAACTATTATTGAATATATGTTTTATGGAAGAATGATATCATTTTAAGGGAAACAAATGATATAGGCTATCAGCGGTATGGAATTATAAAACATTGAGGCACCTTCTCATGGAGTTCTCCCTTAGTAATATCCAGGAGGATATTATGAGAAAAGACCTGCCGATAGGAAATCAATATTCATAAGAGTCATTGGATGTTCCTATCTACGGGCGTGGGTATCGGTCCATAGACATTAAGATTATTATTAATGGTTATTGTGACTCAAACACATAGATGTATTGATGAAAACTATGATGACATATGTTCATGGTGTGGTATAATATGTTGGGTGCAACCCGAGTAATACTTCATTAATGAATAATACTATAGAGGATTTGTCACTTCTATAAAATTAGATACATTAGGCCTATTTATGGAAATGATATATCTTAACAAAATCCATGGACATGGTATTCTCTATGCATGTTCAATTTCGAAAACTCAAAGACTGAATAATCAAGCCCAAGGGTTTATGGTAGTTGCATGAAACATTTTTTATTGGAGATATCTGGACAAGGGGATTATATTACATGGTATGTGTTCGTATGTGGTGACATTTCATTGCGACATCTAATTATTTCTCTTGGATTCCATGACCTATTTTTAGATAGTAATCTTGGATTTTAGGAAATCCTGCCTATTACCAATGAGAAAGAGTCCTAGAAGGTCACACACTAAGTTTAGCCAATATCACAATTATATAATATATTTATTTAACAAATTCAATAAATATTTTTCCTAATTGTGGTTTAATAATTAATAAATTACGACTGATTGAATTTATTTCATCGCTAGTTATTCAAGAGAATATATTGAGGAAGAAATATTTATTTATCGAAGGATAATGTAGTTAGTTTTATTTAATAAATAAATAGTCATTATTCAAGGATAGGTAAATATTTAGGTGGATTGGTAGACTATGTTATGGGTCCGTTGAGAAATAATATTGATTATTATTTAGTTAAAAAAATATTTTAAAATAACATGAAAGTTAAGCACATGTTATGTAAATAATAGGATTACTATTATTATTTAACATGGGGTTTCAAATGGAATACTAAATTAAATAACGACACATATGCTAATTTTTTATTATTACCTTGTGAATTAAATTCTATGTTATGTTATTATTCTCTATATAAACCAAGTGGTAATTTGACAAGCTAATCAATCGTTGTGTACAAAACATCCTTTGAGAAAAGCTCTCGAGCCTAGAGAACACATCACTCTCCAAATAAGCTCTCATGAATGGGAGAGATCCTCCTCCACTTGATCAATGAGAATGACTTAGATGTGATTTTCAAGGTGATTTAAGGAGGAAATGATAAGCACAAAGAACATTCACACTAGCACCAGGAGACACCTTTGGCGATGTATGGAGATACATGGAGTAGGTTTGGATCACAACTAAAAGATTCCTATCCTTGTATTCTACATTTTAACAAAGTCTCACCGCAGATCTGTGGTCAGAAACATCAATGAAGAAAGAATCACCTTGGATGTAATTATATAATTCAATTTAATTAATTATAAATAGAATATTTCAATCCTCTCAATTCTGTTCTGGGTTCTCTCAATTTCCTTTTATCTTTTATTAAATTATGTGGACACTGGTGTTCATTATTGTATTGATCCCAGATTAATCATCGATTATGAAAATTTATAATGTTGGGTACATGACCATAATGTGGTTTTATTGATCCTATAACCTAAAATGGGTATTATAGGGGTCATAGTTTTGTTTATAAATATTTATATAATTTATTGATGATTTACGCTTTAATATTTTAGTTTTTCAATTCATGTTTAATCATTATTCTAATTTGAATTTTGAGATATGTTACCCCCTTTAACATATATCGTATATCTAATAAAATCAAATATTTTATTATTAAAATTAAATTAATGATCTCATTAGGCGTTGCTGAGGGTTCTGTCTAGATAACACAAGAATACACACCATGTAGTTAGATTTACATGTCTTGTATTTGTGTTCAATGCATCAGGATTAATTTGGGAATTACTCAAGATGTGTGCATTAATGACACCAAATGTAGTTAATTATTACCCCATGTGTTGACCAGGAGAAACTGGTGCACGTTCATCTAGACTACATGTCCTGTGGCCCACTAGAAATGACATGTAGTCACTTTGGGTTAAGGTCAAGTTGTGTATCCCAAACATGACTTTCCTGGATGGTGACCATGTAACGTGGAGTCTACAAAACGTGTAGCACACTAAACACACCATATACTCTGAATATTTCTGAAGTACACCTCACACACCATTTTTCTAGGCGTGTACTTCAGATGAAAAGTGAGGAGGGTACACACTGTGTAGTTAGATCTACATGTTGTGTACTATTTGTACATTACACAGATTAAAAATTTTAATATTATATTATGTAAACCCTTTAGACATCTACCTTTATGTGAGAATAAATATGGGACACAACATGTGATAGGTTTTTGATATATATATATATATGTGTGTGTGTGTGTGTGTGTGTGTTTAATTAACATCTGCGTATTGTTCAAAGATCTACAGGTCATGTATGAGTTGTATAAAGAATTATAATTATACGTTCATGCTATATGTCACAAAGAATAAAGTGCATATAAGTATAAATACATGTTGGGTAGTATTTTTGGGTATTCACTGGGTTTCCTCAAAGGTTCATGTTGTGTAGAAGGATATAAATGAGAATCTCAAGGAAATTCAAAAAACAATTAAGATAAAAAGGATAGATTAATTAACGATAATGATTAATCAATTCATGTGTAATTTTTATTAATAAAAATGATTAAATAATTAAATACAAGTTTTATTAAATACTTAATTTGTTTCATGTATGTGGATGATCAGGATCCAGACCAAACCTTGGTATGTGATTGTTTCCCTTTTAATTTATTTATAAAATTAAATTGCTGGCATGCATGTCTTCTCCACATTAATATGTAGGGAATGCGTGACCATGGATTATTTTATGTAAATCCCCTTTTACCCCTCACCTAAATGTGAGTTGAAACAATATGTAATAGATGGAGCTTCCAAACTAGTAGAGGCGGTTCAATTTAGGAGCTGATGCGAAACCAATCCAAGGAGATACAAATCTGGACATGTGGAAATCGATAAACATGAAAATTAATTGGTTCAAGGCATTTCACTCCTAGGTAAGGGTTAGTTTATCATATATTAGATAAAGTAACCAATAGTAAATATCATGATCATACCCTTTATTTTATTTCAATTAGTTTTATGGTTATTCATTATGGATGTTTGATGTGATCACATAATTAATGAACTATCATGCATTTTAGATGGAACTAAAAAAATGGATTATGCATAAATATTATCTATACATGGTTAATCACTTATGTATATACCACTATACATTAATAAGCATGTGAAAAGATAAAAAGAGTACATTTATGCATAATTGATAAAATACCTCAATTAATTATTAAGTCGTTATATCCTTCCATTACTTCGATTAGAATCGAACAATTGGTCAAAGTGCTCGACTAACCATATTTCTGGAGCTTTCAAATATTAGAGAATTCTAATTTTATGTTTTGGGTTGACTTAATTTAGTTTACATCAAGAGTTGACTACCCTAGAAGGACATGGTGTAACTAAGAGGCCAAGGATTAGGAAATTCAAAATTAAGGATTTCATGATTGGGCAGTCCAATCAAAAAATCAAGGAGCTATGAGTTAATGCAGTTGGAATTAGGAATGTCTACCTAAAACCATTCAAGTTTCTTGACCAGACCTAGTTGGGGTAATGTGAAGGGAAATATGGATCCATGGCACTAAAATTTCCATGAAACTGAATATTCTGAATCCAATGGTGAGAGAAATTGGGTTTTGACAAAATAGCGGGAGACTAATAGATATTAATTCATATATTTTTATATATTTATCAAGATAATGTACTATAAAATTATTCATCTTAATTTGTATAAAAAATAATAAAAATGATCTCAAACATATCATTGTGATCCATACTTGACAAGGAAAACCTTCTCACCAACACTATCTTCCATGAGTGGCAAAGGAACCTTTCAGTTATCCTTCCCCATGACAGGAAACTTTATGTATTGGAAGTTCCTTTATCAGGTTCATCCAAAAATGTGGTGACTAATAAGGAACAATATATGTACGATAAACATCTACATGATGATATGGATGTTCAGTGCATCATGCTATCATCCATGACCTATGATATCTTAATGAAACATGAGGAAGTGGATGCTGATATCATGATGTCTCACCATCAAGATCTCTATAAAAAAATGCATGGCAAGAGAGGTATGAGATATCCACACTTTGTTCACTACTATGCTTGGAGATTATGTGCTAGCTGGACCACATGTAGTCAAGCTTGTTGGATATGTTTAGCCTCTATAAATCTTAGGGATTAAATTCTCAGATGAGTTACATGGATATCATATACTATCATTACATCCAAAGAACTTATATAGTTATTTGTGAATTATAATATGAGTAATAATGAAAAGAGTCTATCGGATCTTCTTACCCTGATTTCCCAAGTTGATAAGGACATTGAGTGTGAAAAACATACATTTCTTATGGTGAATAAGAAGTGTAAAGACAATGAAAATAGTCTTAATATTTATAAAAAATCTAAAGCCTCTAAGCACTATTCGACCAAGAAAAAGAAGATCCAGAGGTAGGGTATGGATAGGAGGCCATATTCTTTGCATGTGGAAAGTGAGGATACTAAAAGACGAACTCCACCTAGAGGCAAGGGGAATCCAAAGTTGTGTTCATTATCAAGTGAAATCATTCCATTTATACACATTGCATATTAGATATAGATTGTCGGTCTCACATCTATATTCAAATGCTAGAACCTATTAGATTACAGAAAATTTCCAGAGGATAGGTGGATCTGTGAGGTGCCAATGGTTCGAGGATGGCTACTCTTTCCATTGGTGATTACAACCTTACATTGTCGATGGTAATTATTTTTATTTTATATGTATGCTAATTTTTACCTACTATTACACAAAATTTAATTTATGTATTGTGTTTAGATACCAATGTATTTATTTTTAAGATCTGAAATAAATTTGGTTAATTTTATAAGGACAATGTATGTTATGGTATGGATCATTTAAATAAAAGTTTGTATGTATTAAATTACGAGAATGAATTGATGAAAACTCATAATGATCCAATATTACATGAATCATACAACAAATAGTTGTGGCATCACCACCTTTGACTTGTAGATGAGAGGTTCTTGATAATTCTTGTCAAGATGGTTATTTAGAATCTTTTGAGGTGAAACCACTTGACAGAAGCCATGTTTGTTTACAAGGTAAAATTTCCAAATCACTATTTGGTGGATAGGGTGAAAGGCCTGGAGATCTTCTTTGATTAGTACACAATGATGTGTGTGGACTATTTCTAGTAGAAGATAGAGGTGGATATTATTACTTCATTACTTTTTATAATTACTTGAGTAGATATGGATATGTATACTTAATGAGGTATAAGTCCAAGTCCATTGAGAAATTCATAGAGTTCAATAATTATGTTGAGAATCAGCTTTTTAAGAAGATAAAGAATCTTTGATCTGATCGAGGTGGAAAATATCATAACCAATATTTCATCAACCTTTTATAGGATTCTGGGATTCTATCTCAACTCGCTCTACCTTATACACCAGAGTGTACTGTTGTTAGTGAAAGGAGGAACCATACCTTGTTGGATATGGTATGGTCGATGATGAGTCATACAGATCATCCATTATCCATTTGGGGATATGCATTACAAATTACGGATACACATTAAACCAAGTACCAACTAAGGTGGAAAATGGGATTCCCTAAGAGCTATAGAGTGGAAAGAAACCCATTTTGTTTCATACACGTGTATGGGGTTGTGAGACATTTGTTAAGGATTTCTCATGCAACAAAGTAGCACCCTGGGGCACAAAGTGTATCCTTATAGTGTATCCTAATAAAAAAAGGGATACTACCTATAAAAATCCAATGAAAAGAAATTTATTGTTCAAAATTGGTTGTCTTTATTAAGAGGGAGCACATCCTCAAAAAGGATAGTGGGACAAAGTTTGAATTCGATGAATTTTATACTCACGATACAAAAGAGTTGGTACAAGAACAAGTTCCACAGGTCCCCGTGGAATAGGTAGTTCCTAAAACACAAGTACTGTGTAGGAGCATAGGAGATGTAAGGTAACTAGAGATATATGGTTTCCTTATCACCAAGGATGGTGACTCATTATTATTGTAAAATGATGAACCCCTCTTCTACAAGGAAGTTGTAGAGATCTCAGAAGCTACAAAATGGATAGAAGATATGAATTCTGAGATAGATTCCGTTTATCAGATCCAAGTGCGGGATCTATTCAATACACTAGTTGAGGTAAAACATGTTTTTTGTAAATGGGAATTCAAGAATAAACTGGACATGGAAGGTCAATTTAGTACATATAAAGCAAGGGCACTGGCTAAAGATTTTAAACAACGTCAAGGAATTAACTATGGTAAAACATTTTCACCAGTTTCCATGTTTAAATCCATAATAATAATACTTTACATAGAAGTATTCCATGACTATGAGATTTGTCAGATGGAAGTCAAAATTGCATTCCTTAATGGGAAGCTTCAAGAAGATGTATATATAACAAATCTAGAAGGTTTTGTGACACTAGGTGATTCTAAACGAGTATGAAAGTAATGGAGATCCATTTATGGATTAAATAAAGAATCCAAATCATTGAAAATTTGATTCAATGAAGTCATAAAAGAATTTAGTTTCATAAATAATGAATGTGATCCCTATTTTTACAAGCAGTTTAATGGGAATTCATTCATTATCTTAGTAGTGTATGTTGACAACAAATTTCTTATTGGAAATGACATACCATTCTAGTAGTCAGTCAAGGACTGGTTGAACAAGTGATTCTCAATAAAGGACTTAGGTGAAGTAGCTTACTTTCTTGGGATGATGATCATTCGTGATAGATCTAAGAGGCTAGTTGGACTAAGTCAGTGTACATAAATTGAATAGATACTAAAGAAATTTAGTATGGAACAGTCCAATAGAGGATTGGTTTCACTGTCACATGGTATATGTCTTTCTAAGAAAATATGTCCCCATACACAACATGAGAATGATAGGATGAGTAATATTCTATACACTTCAACAATGTGATCTATCATGTATTCCATGTTATGTACCAGACTTTTTGTTGCCTATGCACTGAGCATTGTAGGCATATATCAAGCTGGTCTAGGAGAATAGTATTGGACTACTGTTAAGAATATCCTTAAGTATCAGAGAATAATTTAGGATATGTTTATGGTGTATGGAAGAGATGATGAGATTTTCAACATATTGTTTGTTGATTCTAGTTTTCGAATATATTAGAATGGTCTGAAGTCGCAGTTAAGATATATTTTCTATCTCAATAGAGGAGCTGTGAGTTGGAAGAGTTCAAAGCATCTAGTGGTTGCTGATTCTACAGCAAAGTCCGAATATATAGTGGCTTCTGATGCATCCAATGAAGTCATCTAGATTATGTTTTCTAGGAGCTTGATGTGGTAACCTGTATTAAGTATCCCATTACATTGTATTATGATAATACTGTAGTGGTGTCTCTTGAAAAGGATCCAAGGTCACATCAAAAGACAATAAACATACTCTAAAAGTATCACATCGTGGTGGATTTTTTTCAAAGGGGTAAAGTTGAAATGAGAAATGTTTCTATAAGAAAATAATGTGGTAGACCCCTTGACGAAAGGCCTATATCATCAGAATCATGAATATCATGTCAGGGCTATATGACCGAAGGTTGTTAACAGTTGGATTTAGTGGAAGTGGGAGTCTTTTGGAGTTGGTGCCCTAGAAACTAGCTTCTTTTTACATTATGATATACCCTTATTCATAGGATGAATATTTGTAAACTCATTATCACGTCATGATTGTTCTTCTTCATGAAATTGTATGCAATAATGTGCTAAGAATAGATGTTGCAGAAAAAGGTCATATAGGATCCCTACTATGATGAGAACCCAGAAGTGACATGACATTATACTTGAATATATGTCATATCGTCGGATGATATCATTTGAAGGGAGACAAGTGATACAGGCTATTAGGTGTGGGGACTAATGAAACATTGAGTAACCTTCTCGTGGTGTGTGTCCTTGTTAATATATATTAGTATATTCTGAGAACACGACCCTCTAGTGGGAAATCCACATTCATAAGTGTCATTGGATTTTCCAATCTATGGATGTGTGTATTGGTCCATAGTCTTTATGATTGTTATTAATTGGTATTAAGATTCATAAAATTAGATGTATTAATGAAAACCATGATGATAGACATTTGTGGTGAGGTAGGATATGTTGGGTGTATCACGAGTAATACTACATTAATGAAAAATGTGATAAAGGATTTGTCACATCTATGGAAGTAGATATATTAGGCCCATTGATAGAAATAATATAGCCTAACTAAATCCATGTCTATGGTTTTATCTTGGAAAGTTCAATTCTGGGAAGTCAAAGAATTAGAAATCGAGAACATCGGTTTATTGCACTTGCATGCAACCTGCTTGATGGGAGATATCAAGACCAAGGGATTATATCACATTGTAAGTGTTTTAATGAGGTGATGTATCATTGAGACATTAACTTCTTTCTCTTAGGTTCCTTGACATGTTTCTAGATAGTAATCTTAGACTTTAGGAAAGCCCGCCTAATGCTAATGAGATAGAGACCTTGAGGGTAACACAATATGTGTAGCCAGTATCTTAGTTAGGCAATTTATTTATTTAAGTAATTGAATAAATTTTATTCTCAGTTGTTGTTTAGTAATTATATATGTATGTTTTATTGCATTAATTTCATCACTAGTTATTCAAGAGAATATATTGCAGAAAAAATATTTCTTTATTGGTGGATAATGTTGTTATATTTATTTAATAAATAAATAGTCATTATTCAAGGCCCGATAAATATTGAGGAGGATTGGCAGACCAAGTTATGGGTCCAGTGAGAAATAATATTTAAATATAACATGCAAGTTAAGCACATGTCATGGAAATAATATCATTTATATTATTATTCTATATGGGGTTTAACACGTAATAATAAATTAAGTAACGGAACATGTGTTAATTATTTACTATTACCCGGTGAATTAAATTCCCCGTTATGTTATTATTCATTATATAAGCCAAGGGGTCATTCCACCGGCTAAAAAATCATTGTGTAAACCAAATCCATGGATAAAAGCTCTCAAACCAAGATAAATATTTCCTCTTGATGATTGATCTCAAGAACAAGATAGGTCCTCCTCCACTGGATCAAAGAGATCGCTTTGGAAGTGGTTCTCAAGGAGATCGAAGGTGAACATCCCAAACGCAAGGATCTTCCGTGCTAGCACCTAGAGACTCCTTCAGCGATGTACAGAGATATGTGGAGCATGTATGGATCACGGCTAGAAGATTACTGTCCTTGGATTCTACATTGCAATAAAGCCACACATCAGACCTGTGTTTGGACGCATCAATGAAGAAAGAATCACCTTGGAGGTAATTCTATAATTTAATTAAATTAATTATAAACAAAATATGTTGATCCTATGTTCTCGGTTTTGAGTTATATACTTTTTATTTTATATTTGATTCAATTACATGGATATTGGTGTTTATCTTCATACTGATCCCATATTAATAATCGATTATGAAAATTTTAAAATTTGGGTACACGTGCATCCTATGCTTCCACTGTGCCCAAAACCTACAATAAGAACACGATCTCCCAATAGGAACTCAACATGAAGATATATAATTGGATATCCTTATCTAAGAATTATAATATTGATCCTTATACTTTAATATTTTTTTATATAGATATTATAACTCAAGTACAATAATATATTCATGAAAACTATGATTATGTATGTTTTCAGTGAGGAAGAATAAGTTGGTTGGATCATGAGTGATATTATATTAAGGAATAATATAAGAATGTATTGTTCACTTATATTATTTAATATAATTTGATATATCTATCCTGTTGATTAAAATGGAATATCCTAAATAAATATAGTCTGATGGTGTTCTATGGTAGGATTACTTTTGGTATGTTACAGAAAGAGTTAACAAGCACATAGGTTGATGACAGTAGCATGAAACCTACTTGACTAGAGATATCAGGATTAAAGTATTATAATAAAAATCCAATGTTCACATGAAGTTGAATGTCATTAGGATATTTTCATATTTTTATATGGGTTTCATATCATGTTTTTATAGGAAACCCTTGTACTTCAGATGGATCTTCCTAATGCCGCTCAGAAAGAGGCATATTGGGTCACACCCTAAGTGTTTCAAGAATCACAATTAAATACTATTTTGACTCAAAATGTTTGAAAAAAAATAATATCTTTGATTTTAATATTAATAAAAAGTCAGCATTGGTTGATCATCAACATGTAATCATGACTTATTCAGATAAATAAATATGATAATAAAATAATAATAAATATTTAAATGAAATTATTAATTATAAAAATATTTTGTTTAAAAGTAAAAAATCTAATGAAGTTTATTTATAAAATAAATATTCTTTATTTAAATTATGAAAAATATATAGGAGGGTTGCTAACTGAGTTTAATAGTCTAGATGGAGATGTGATATTAAATATCTGTTAAATAAATATTAATATCTTTTTACAAATGATATTTATTTATCTGTAGGTGTTGTCCATTTCATGAAACCAATAATTGTATTTATATTATTATCAGACATGAAGTTCGATAAGGAATAAAGGATTGGATACAGGACTACGTAAAAATTCCAACTCAATCCAATCATCATAAATGCATGGGACTATTATAATTTAGGGTTAACTAATTTTTATGAACAAAATACCTATAGATAATTATATCATACCCAAATATAGAATCCACATAGTATTGTACCTATGAACTAGAGAAATAATCAAACTCCAATATCTGAAGCCATTGAGAGATCATTAATCATCATCTATCCATGAATTTATTCTTATTATAATCAATAATGAAACATGTATGTGATCTAAATCGAATACACTAGAACCCGACTATTCAGTGAAGATATGGTGAGATTTTGGAGCACATGTGGAATTCTACTCAATGGAACATCCCTTGGATTCTACAATTAAACTATGTTAATACAAGATATGTAAACTAAATTGAATATATATATATATAAGTGATAGGGTAATTCTAAATATATCTAGTTATGGAATTTTTGAATACTATACTCCATATATATAAATAGAATCTTTTGTCCTACAATTTTCATATGATTTTACTTAATTTATTAAAAAACTAATACATTGAAATTATGTCCAATGAAATGTATAATTTATTACATGTGAATACATAGTAAAAGGACTATGATGAATAGTTTGGATGGATGTATGCCTTTTCTTACATGTATAGTCATTTTTTACTTAATTTTAAATAATATTATCTAATTTGATTTGCATAAAACTATTAAAGATGGAAATTTCATGAAAGATTAGATGGAATTGGGAGAAACTGAATTAATAAATTAATGTGATAAAGATTTTTATTTTTTGAATTATTTTTATTTATAAATTAATTAATCAAATTAATTGATACATATATAGAAAATTTATACTTGTTTCTTATGTGTGGGTGAACATGACCTTATGAAATACTTATAAATGTGATTGTTCTTCTTTAATTTATATTTATTATTAAATTAATTTAATGGAATGCATGTTATACCATAATCTCATTATAAAAGTGTAAAACCTTAATTTTTTATGAAATATTCATTTTATAATAAATTTAATTTATTAAATAATTTGTGTTACATACAAGATCAACATTTAATGAGTTGTGATATACTATTAATATTTTTGGAAACCTAAAATTTATAATGAGATGGTTAAAGTGGTGGTATGTATGGGAATAAAAAAATTTAAATATCATGTATAATGTTTTTAGATAATGATAATAAAATTATAAATAAGTAATTAACTTTTTTAATAGTCTTAATATGCTTAAAAAATATATTTTTCTAAAAAAAATGATTTTTATAGCTTTTCTTGGAAAAATAATAAAATTTGTATTTTCCACGTCTAGAAATTTTATTATAAAAATTAAACATCATTTGGAAATCAACATGAAATAATTATATTAGGTTTAATTTTTTTTCATATTTCTGAAAAGCTTGATTTTTTGATGAATAATGAAAAATACTATTTTTATTCAAAATATTATTTTTGATTGAAGAAATTATAAGTTTCCAATTTTTTATAATTTATTAAAAATAATAATTTTCTAAATAATATTATAATTAATCCAATATATTTAATGATAATATATTTTAGATTTAATTATTATATAGAATCTTTCAGAACATTTGAAAATGCAATCTTTGGAAAACCATTTATTTCATCGCATCTTTGGGATTAATCTGAAACTAAAATCATCCACTTTAGTGATTTTAATTTTATAAAATAAATTCAAAATTTTAAATCATAATAATTCTTTTTATATAATAATGTCAAATTAATTTCTAATAATGATGATTAATAATGAAAATAAAAATTAATTACCAGAATTAATGTTTCAATTGTGGTTTTTTCATTATGTGTGCTTGTGATAAAACATATTTTACACACATATAGGATTTTTATTTAATAAATTTGATATCAGATTTATAATAAGTGGAAAAATTTATCTAACAATTATCATTTTAATTTTATTCAATGATGATAAAGTACCCAAGTAAATAAAAAGATACATGTTGTCATGGTGAAAACTAAAATGAAAAAATTAATTAAACATAGAGGCTAAGGGTTAACATGTTTATAAAATTTTGTTTTGTGGTTTTTAAGTTTTTGATCTACAATATACTCCTCAAAATACATTATTTTTACATTTTGAAGAACATTGGTGGACATTGACTTCCTATTATTGAATAATTTTGGGTTTTTACCAAAATACCACTACACCTAAATTATAAAAGGGAACATCCACCTCCCATTTATTCACACCCAAAAATTCATTTTTCTTGACCAATAACTAAAAAAACCTCTTTCTAATTTCCTTATAAATTTTATAGATCTACTACTTATCCAAAAATTCTATCCCTAGGGTCCTTAGTAAGATATCAAAATTTGGTTGTTTTAAGTGTTTGTAATTCTCTTCGATAATATCTTTCCTTTTAATTCTTCTCTTATAACTATAATTCAAATTATATTACTTAAAATATAATAAAACTAATATCTAAAATATAATTATATTATATTTTATAGATATAATAACCTATATCTATCTACTATTTCATCAAATGAAAAATGAAACTGTCAATCATGTCCACAACTGACTACCACCTCACGAACTGATATAATTCATTTTCCATCACCAAAAACTACCAAAAAATGATAAAATTATTTACTTGACATATATATATATATATGATATTTATGACATAATTATACTTATTGAATTATAATATCACATAAAAAGTCTTAATTTCCATTCCATGAGAATGAGATAACGTCGCTTGTGTGTAGGAGGACTACCGCTTCATGAAGCAATGTGATTAATTATTCACTTTTTATTTGAATGGAAGGTATTAAGGATAGTTTTAATGAAAAAATACGATATATATGAAATATAAATGATTTTTAAAGATAATATATTATTTAATTTTGTTTTGTTTCATTGGTCAAGGAAATGGAAACAATGTTCATGCATAATATGGCTTACCGTCTTAATGATTGGTGTGATTCGATTTTTATCTCAAGATTTTAGAGATTACTATAAGTACATATAAAATTAATATATGATATTTATATCATGTTTAACATGTTTTATATGATGTAACTATGATCAGTGTAATAGTTTCCAAAATACCAAATCAAAACATTCATGAAAAATAAATAAGTTATTTGTTAAAACAAGATTTTAACAAAGGATTGTTAATAAAATGGTAATAAAAGGTCATAAGTAAATAATATATGTTATGGTATCTGTAATTATAGTTAATTATTATATTAATAATAATCATATTTTATTATATAGGAAGATCAAACATGTATTATGCAATTTTATACTTAAGGTGAGGGATTCATGTCTCACTTTCATTTCTGTTGGACACATTACATATTCACCGCTGGTTTCTTTTGTGTGTAGTTTATACTTCCCAATAAATAATTTTAATATTTATTTCCTGAAATTATTGTATTTTAATATCTATATGATTTTCTTTCTTTAATTGGGATTAATATTTAAAACATAGAAAATTGGTCATGGTTTTATATTACAATCTCATTGTTTATCAGGGTTGTTTATTATTAAGATTTGGATTGTGAAATCTTATAACATGTCACTCAATAAAATCATGACTCTTCTTAACCTATTTTTATGTCATAAAAATAAATGTATTTATCTCAATTTCCTCTCTTTATATAATAATGATTCAAAAATAATGTTTTGAATGAAACATGATATTATTTCTCTCACTTGTAAAAAACCATTTTTTATCAAAATCAATGATTTATAAAAACATTTTTAATAATTTTTTAATGTTATGATATTAATTTTTAAATCTATTTTTACATTTTGTTGAATTTTTAATTTTATTTTCAAAAGTAATCTTCAGTTAATTTTCCAAACTATCTTTATTTTGATTTTATCAATAATGTGAAAGGATTAAACATTTTATCATATACAAAATGAATTGAATTTCTGGCCATTATAACCACTAAAATATTCAAATATACCTTTATAAGTTTCAATTATAATTTTCATTTAAGATTATTTAAAAAAAATTATGTAATTTTCTATTTTAAAAATGGATTTTCAAATAAAGGTTATTTTCCTCAGGAAATATACTAAATTATCTTTGATGATTCCTATATAATTTCTCAAATTTATTTTCAAACAAATGTATTTTCACAATAATTTTTTAGTTTTTATTTTTTATAAAAGTTATTAAATTGAAAATTATTATGTTCCTCAAAAATTTATTTTAAAAAATAATTATAACATCCTTATTATGTTTCCATGGTTATGTTAATAAAAAAAGATTTTAAAAATGTTTATGATGTTTTTCTTCGGAAAAGTTATTGTTAAAGTGGAAATGATATCTTCTTTAAGAAATTTTCCAATAGATATTTGAAAACAAAATTCCTTAAAAGATGAGATCCATTGATTTTACTTATGATTTACCAATCATATGATCCAAGGAATCCATTCTTAATCTTTATATAAATAGTTTGTGATTATCATAATAAGATATTTATGTAACATATTTATCTTCCACAAGTTATACCAAGATAAAATTATTATCAAACATGATTACTTTCCAATATTTTATTCTATGATGTGATAATTAAATGATTTATAATATATATTTTTTCCATAGGTTATGATATGATTAAATGTTTCTGAAACCCATTTCATTTCCTGGTTTTTAATATGATGAATGTTTTATGATCTATCAAAAAATGTATGTATTATTTTTCATTATTTAATGGGTGTTACCTGTATACTTCTCTAATTCATTTGGTAAATATAAATATCTCATTTTATAAAAAGCACTATAATTGAGAGTGAATAGGGTTGAGTAAGAGACATTTTACATTATGATAGACTTGAGAGTGAACCTTGACTACTAAGTTGGTTTGGAGACTGAACACCTTAACTATGATAGTTTCATTAAAGATCCTTGAATACTATGGAAATTATTTTCCAAGAATATTCATTTACCAAAATTCCATGCATAATTCTTATGTTATGATTTTATGTATTATGTTACTTGATGTCTTCATGATCCATGTACAATGAATTTCCAATATATAAGCCTTGACATACGTTTATGTTTCATGATATGTTTGGTATGGTTTCCAAATGATTATCTCATGTTCTCATACCCTTATAGTCATGTTATATTGATATATCAATTTTGAAACATTTATATTCATCTACTCCTACCATTTTTTATGTTTTCTTTCCCCATGGTATGAAGGTAGGTTTTATATATTATATTTCTAATAAGGGGGATAGTTATAAAGAACAAAATGGTAAGTGATGTAAAAAAATTATGAACTAGATATTTATATTTACAGGTTTCTAAAGGAGCTATAACAAAATTATTCTGGTGTAGATCACTATGTTTTGTAATGAATATTAATCAATTAATATGTAATAATAATATATGATCAGTTTGGTTATTTAAATTTCACATCCGGGAAAGGTTTAGTTAACCTTTGAAATCTAGGATGATAAAACATTAGCATGATACCTAGTTTTATATTTAAGGACATGTCTTGGTATATTCCTATGGATAATACTAAGTATGAGTCAAAGTATTGGAAATTTTCCTATAGATTTTTATAGGATACAGTGAGTGGTTTCTAAGAAATTACATCTCTTTATAGATATTATATGTGGATGTGACTATGGAATAAAAGTAATATTGGGAAATAGCTTAAAAAATGGTGCATGGATATGGATATGACCATCACCTAATAAATTACAAAAATACTTGAGGGAAAATTATTTTGACACACTCAAAGGATATTTTTTGAAAATTCAGAAACACTTTATGAACAATCAATAATTATTTGAAAAATAAAAATGAATAACCTAGGATAAACCAAATCTTTCATATATTTAAATTAAGGTGTCAATATTTTGACATCTTATAACTATGTTTTCATGATAATGTGGTTTCCCACTATGATTATTATTTCTAATTCTGTTATTTATGGTTCTAGACAATTGATGGAACCAGGGGTAATCATGTCAATGCTTAAAGTCATGGAAAATTAAGTAATTATAAAAAACTAAATTGGATGATGACTGTAGATAAAGATATTGTGATTATTCGTAGTCATTTTTCATTATATAAAATTAATAATATAATCATTAGTGGGATTACAAATTTTTTAGATAAGAGAAAAAGGAACATTCAGGAACTTTAGTGTGGTAATGAAAATAGTGGAAAAATATTTGGCTTCATAAATTTTAAGAAGGTGTGAAGAATCACTATGAGAATATCTCAATTGGATAGGAATATTTTTTCAATGTGGAAATAAAGTATTGAGAGAAACGTGTTGAGAAGGAATTAAATGTCTTATATGTGTAGATCATGGAAATTATTTGATTAAATTCCCTAAACTAAGGGTTTTCCTCTATATTATGGAAATAATTCTATTATTCCAACTGATGAAGTAAAAGTATTTAAGGGTGTATGCATTTGGATTCATGAATTATTTTGTATAAGTATTTCAACAATGGTATTTGAGTTATAAGAATCATGAAACATCTAAGGATTATATTAATTTTGGAATCATATATGCCTTCATGTGAGATTAACTTAAGATTTATGGATACCATCATGGGTTTATGAGTTTATAGTTTATCATATTTTCAAATTCATTGATATCACTTTTAAGGTCTTATGTGATGAGTTTTTTATCAAGATTAACAATATTTTGGGATAAATTTATGGTAATAGAACCCATTGGTTTTAAATATATTTTTGATAAAAAAATTATTTTAGGATAAATGACTTTTATAGACTTATGATTAAAGGTACTGTAAAACATTAATGTTCTTCTTATCTCTGATGTTTAGATAATTGTGGTTTAATGTAATTTGGGAATTTTCTGATAATTATTTTAATATAATTTTGTAAAAAATGATAACTTACAGGTAGGGTGACAAACTATTGTATCCAAAATTTCTATAGGGATTGAACCCCCAAAATTAAGGATAAAATGATATAGTTCCTACCAATGGCCTATGTGAATGATTATTTTTGGTGTGACTATAAAAAGCGATAATTCTGAGTAAGTATCTCAGCACATGGAAAGCTAGTATGTTATAGTTTAGAGACAAAAGTATAAGGGGATGCTAGAACCATTATACATGCATGGATAAAAATTGGTTAACATGACCATGGATTGTTTTATGGACTCCCCCGAACATATAAATTGAAAAATTCAATATGTGTTATAGTTGACCACCTTAGAAAATGAGAATAATTAATCATTACTAATGAATTTATCTCCCTGTATCAGCTTACTAGTATACATTATTATTGTTTTTTAGGTTTCATAGATTAGAATAATCCATTTTATTTATTGGTGTTTGAGGCTTATCTTGATGTTTTAGAAATTTTTCATCAAAATATTGAAATATAGTTGAATTCCAGCATTGCATATCATCCCAATAACAATGGTTATCCTAGGGGTAGAACTCAAAACCTAAATGATATATTTATATATTTTTAAATTATTTTTAATGTTTTTTGTGATCAACACATTATGCTAGTTTAATTTTCTTAGAAAAATATATTTTAATCGATAATTTAGATAGCTCTTTATGAATTCCTATATGGAAACACATATAGAGAAAATATACACTAGAATTAAGTTATTGAAATAAATCTATTGGTACTATATCTAGTTAAATAAATGTTTGATAATTTTAGAGTCATCTTGTAATGCATAAGGGTTGCACAATGTTGGCAGAAGTTTTGTTCGGACAATAATAAATACTATCTACAATTTGAAATAGTGAGAAGGTGTTTCTATGAATTTATAAACTATATAAGGAAATGATATTTAGAATAAAAAGAAAACATTTCCCTATGTGTATAGTTCTGTAAGATATTATTGATTTTATCAAGTCGGTAGATTATCATTCTATTATTCCACTGAACCACTCTGAGTTTCACAATGTGTTCTATGTATCTCTCCAAAGGTTGTACATAACTATTCCATCACATATACCAGTATCATTTTTCAGACCACTATATAATGATATTTATCATAAATAATTTTTTTAAGGATTTAGGATCATAGATATAATTTTATATAAAATAGAAATACTCACATAATCAATGATTTGGGGTAAAACCACTATCTTGGGGAAGCTACATGAGAACCTAACGGTTTGATGAGGGAGAAGTATCCTCATTTGGTTGTATTTAAGTTATGTATTTTTTGGGAGAAATTAGTTATAAGGTGGTTAGAATATAACTCCTTGAGTTTTTATGAAATAGTTTTTTAATAAATTTAATTTCATCAATAACTTGAGTTAGACACGACACGGAGTTTTAACAATATGTGATACTCTATTAAAATAATTTTTTTTACATGAAATCTTTAATATAGATGTTAAACTTGGAGATATTAATAGGAATAATAATATTATAAATATCTATTATAATGGTTTTAGATAAATAAAATATATTTATAATGAAGAACATAATTTTAATAAAAGTCTTTGTATGCATCGAATATATATTTTTTCTCAAAAAATGATTTTTATTACATTTTATAAACAAATAAAAAAATTAAATATTGAATGTTTTAGAAAATATATTTCAAAAAATTAGCATAATATTTAGAAAACAAAATTAAAATTATATTAGGATAATTTTTTGGTATTTTCATAAATGATTAATTTTTTGATAAAGAGTAAAAAATAATAGTTTTTATTAAAAAAATAATTTTTTAAATATTTTATAAGGTCCCATGTTGTATTAAAATGAATTTAAAATTGAAATTAGATAAATTATATTTTAATTAATAAAATATATTTCATTTAATCAATTCATATTGAATTCTGATATATAAATTTTTAAACAGTTGAAAAGATTATTTTTGGAAAACTGCTTTTTCATCATATCAGCAGGATTAATATTAAATTAATATCTTCCACTTATCTGATTTAAATTTAATAAAACTAATTCCACATTTAGAATCAAAAAAAAATTTCTATTATATAATATGGGAAAATTAATTTTTTCCCATAATGATTAATAAAGACAATAAAAATTAATTAACATGATTAGGGTTTAAAGGTGATTTTTCAGGTTACAGGGGCTTGTGTTAAAATTAACTTTCCACACACATTAGATTTTTATTTAATAAAATTTATTAAAAATTAATAATAATTGGGTCCGAATTATCAAATAAATATAATTTTAATTTTATTCTTAAATGATAAATTACCTTCGTAAATAAATAGATTCTAGTCACTATAGTGAATACTAAAATTCTAAATTATATAAACGTAGATGTTACGGAATAACATATTTAAAACATGAGTTTTTGGGGTGTACGTGTGGATATACCATATAATACCTATAATAAATTATTTATCAACTTATGTGGCACTTAGGGTGATCTTGACATCCCTTTATGTAATAGTTTTTCATATTTACAAAAACTTTCACTCCTCGATTACAAAATGTCACTTTCTCTTCTATCTTTGACACAAGTGTGAATCCATTTTTTCAATCATCACCTAAAAAATATATCCCAACATACATATCCATGTTCTCCTACTAATTTTCACCCCAAAAGACCAAATCTAGTGTCCATAATATGATATCCAAATGGGTGTGTTCTAACAAATGGTAATTTTCTTCACTAAACACTGTCATTTTATTTCTTCTCGTACCACCTTCATTCATGTTATATTAGTAAAAATATAAAAATACCATTATATACCAAATAAGGAGATGTTATCATGTTTATTTAAAAACTTATATATATATACTATTCAATCAAATGGAAAATGAATGTGTCAATCATGTGTATGATATTATACTTCTTCATGAACCAATGTAATTTGATTTCCATCACCACCGCTCATAGTTGGATAAAATTATCATGAACCGACTTCGTGGCCCTTACCGTGACTACCCCAAGCCCTCCTTCCATAGGCAAGGGGATGGCGACTAGCACCAAAGGCGTAAATCCCGATAAAAGGGAAGGCATTGTCTTTATAAATTAAACAAACACCACAGAGTAAGGAAGCCGAAGTAAACACTAAGTAAAACTGGGTACAATAGTAAGTACGGAAAAGTAAGTGAGCCAAAATACAAACCCAAAATGAATGTAAAGTACAAATGGAAAGAAAGTACATCAACTGAAAAGTAATGTGGCAACGTCAGGTCAGCCATTGGAAATCCCACCTGAAGTGTGGGTACATATAGTCTCCTCAGCTCCTCGGGTCCAGCCGTTCGCCCCGTGTACGTCCCGCCCAGGGGTCCACCTCCAGGTACCAACTCACTCCACAAGCCTCGACCACGATCAGTGTTGTCCGTCGTCTGCATCCAACAGAACGTAGTGCGGGCATAGCCCATGCAGGGGTGAGTATACGCTACTCAGTAGGGACCCCGAGACCCGCGAAGGCCTCCCAGAATCCCCAAAGGATAATCCACAAAGGAATGATACAATCACGAAGTAACAACCAACTCTACATAGGTATATGGCCATACATATACCTAAGTCATCAATTCCAGTTTGGCTCCAACATCTGATCCCAAGTTCGATCTAGTCCACATAGGATAGTACAACCAATCCACACAGGATAACACCACCCAATCCACTTAGGATAGCAAGTCAATCATATTAAAGATAATGATTGAAATTCAATACTCATCTCACACAGGTATAATTCATTGTAAGGTGATAGAGATGATCAGTTGTAGCCACTGATTCATCTAACCTGTGACCCACGTAGGATACAGGACCAGCTAAGCTGTCAGACCCACAAAAGATACAAGACCAGCTACTCTGCCGGACCCACGTAGGATACATGTACAGAGTCAAATAATGTCGGACCCACATAGGATACATGAATAGTAGTACTGTGTGACCCACGTAGGATACAAGAACAATATTCATCACCGTCGAACCCATGGAGGAATTCAGTACAATTGTCGTCGCTGCCGAACCCACGGAGGATCGTAGTACAGTCTTCGTAACTGCCAAACCCACAGAGGATTTCAGTACAGTCGTCATCGCTACCGAACCCACGGAGGATTTCAGTGCAGTCGTCGTCGCAGTCGGAGCCAGCTCTAGGGTTCCCGCACACAGCATGCTCGTTTTTGGGAGGGTCCGCTCCATGAGCCAAGGGGTTGATACATCAACTGACACATAGTCTTGAGTTTATGTATCCAAAAGCTCAGTCTTATCGATATGAACTCAACACGACAGACGGCGCGTCAATCGGACGCCCGGTCGGAGAGTTATTGGTTTTTTCGTTCTAGGGGCCCGATTTGTTTTTAAGTCAAAACCAACCCGACCGTACTCCAACTGTGTCCAAACCTCGAGAGGAGTAAGAAAAAAGGTCCGTCTCACTAAGAGGAATCCTACAAAGTTGATGGAACAACAATCAGACATCCGTAGCTCAAGTTATAAGTGTTTCCGCTCCGAAGGCCCAGTTGGTTTTGGGTTCAAACCAACCCGGCTATACCCAAAGTTCTCCAAAACCGTCAGTGTAATATTCCTAAATGATTGTCTCGATTCAAGGATCGCATCTCAATGGGCGGTGCATTGATTGGAGTTCTGTAGCCCAAGTTACGGGCGTTTGAACGAACATCTCTCGTTTTAGGGGGTTTTGGGCCCGCACCGACCCGGCCCAAGACCCCCCTGGGTCGGCCTGAACAAGGTCAACCCGACCCGAGTCCGGGTCCAGCCTAAAAGGGCGCAGCCCGGCCCCTCTGGCGCGGCCCGGACCAATGCGGGCGGCCCCGCCCGTCGCGGGCGGTCCGGGCCAGCTCGGGCGCTGCGCGCCACGTGAGCGCGGAAGGGGGGGGGGGGGACCACCACCACCTTCGAATCGACGGTGGGCCCGCGGGGAGTCCGCCCTGTTGCGTTGACTGGGGTTCAAACCCCCGGTCTTTCCGGATTTGGCAGGCCGTAACGGCCGACCCGTGAACCCCGCAGGACAGGTTGGTCCTGCCCTCTTAGCGCCGGCGTCCGGTGGTTCCCGGCGCCACTCCCTGCTCCGCCACAGCCAATGGCCATAACCTTGGTCCGAAAGGCGCAACGCGATGGTTCCACACCCCTCTGTCGTGGCTGCCCCGACCGTGGCCCTTCATGGTTCCCCGGCGCAGCACGGCGGCGCTGTGCCCCTCTTCCACGACCCGACTCCGGTCGTGGCTTCTTTCAGCCTCAACGGCGCGGTGCGACGGCCCTGCGCTCCTTCGCTGCGTTACCCTTGATCCCACACGGTGTCGTTGCATCGCGCTGCCTTTGTTCGAGCCCCAACAAGTACAACATCAAAGGGGGAGGAGGATCGACTGTCTTCGGGTGGTCCGACCTCCTCCCGTTAAATTGATAACAGGAGGCCCAAAAATTTAACGAAGAACGCAAGGAAATAATCACTTCGTAAAAACACACCCCTATCTTGAAGAAGTCGTCGAACAAGGATCATCACGGGAAAAGGACGCCGCGCAAGACGTCGTCACGGATCGAGGATCTATAAGTGTTGTCAGTGTTTTCCTGATGAAGGATGTGGTACGTCGTTGTTCTCCGAAGAAGGCGTCTCTCACCGGCTGCGGAGAGGAGAGGAGGCGGTACGATGATCTCTCCTTGTGGTGACGGTGTTTTTCAACATAGACTCGGCATTATTCGCGTTCTTCGACGAGGAAGAGGATGTTCTTCAGAGTGAAAGAGTCCTCTTCTTTTCCACACAACGAATCAGCCAAAAATAAAATAATTCCTTGTCTTATTTTATTCACACACACACACACAAGACAAAATTAATTTGAAAATCAAATTGAATTCATGAATTAATTTATGTGAATTGTCCAAATAATGAGGCGTTTTATTGGCATGGAAATTAATGTGGAGGAGTTTCAAACTAATTGGTAGAGGGGAAATTATTTTGGTGTTAGGAAATTGAAAGAGGTGGGGGCTTGTGTGCGCCCCACACCAACTTCCTTGCATCTTCCTTTTTCACAACTCTTAACCATCGGTAATGAAATAAAAATAAATTGTAAAACAATTATATTTTTATTCCTCACATTTTTAACATCTCCTCCCGAGAAAACGCAAATCCAAGAAAAATCTTCTTATGAAAATACCAGTGTGGTGGTTCAATTGGTTCCCTCAGATTTCGATTCTGAGCACCGGTTCAAAAGTTAAGAAAACCCGCTCGTCCGTTCACTGAAAGTACCCGGGCTAAACTTTGGAAAAATATTCTGGGCACACCAGGCCTCAGAATCAGGTGCCGTTAGAAAAAGAGCACTCATAAAATCCCAAAGAAAATTAAGAAAAAAAAATATCCCTTGAAATTTACGAGTCTTTAAATAATCCTACCTCCGGGCTTTACGTCCCTGTAAAGATACATCACAATCTAGGGGAACAAATTAGGGTACTGAGCATGCATATGAGCCTCCCTCTCCCAAGTACTCTCCTCGAGGTTCCCGTACTGCCATCTGATGCACAGTAGAAGGATCAACCACCCATGCAATACCTGCTCCTGTCAATCCTCGATCTCCACCGGGACCTCCGCAAAAGTCGCCCCATCATCAATGCCTAGCTCCCCATGATCGATGATATGTGTCGGGTCATGCATGTATCTTCTCAGCTGAGATACATGGAAGACATCGTGCACCCGATGCAACTGAGGTGGTAGAGCCAGGTAATAAGCCACCTCACCTATCTTGTTGAGAACCTGGAACGGTCCGATGAAGCATGGAGATAACTTGCCGCCTCATCCAAATCTCTGTAATCCACGTCGAGGTGAGACCCACAAGAAGATGTGGTCGCCATCCTCGAATTCTAGTGGTCTCCGTCTCCTGTCAGCATAAGTCATCTGTCGGCTCTGAGCTGTCCTCATCCGCTCCAGGATGACCTCGACCTTCTCTATCATGGCCTGGACCATTTCTAGTCCCAGAAGTGGTGACTCCCCAGGGTATGTCCAGCATAAAGGTGATCTGAAAGGTCGGTCGTACAATCCCTCATATGGTGCCATCTCTATGGTGGAGTGGTAACTGTTTTTTTACGGAAACTCCACCAAGGGTAGGTGATCCTCCCAGCTGTGACCAAAGTCAAGGACACATGCACGGGGCATGTCCTCGAGAGTCTGAATGGTTCTTTCCATCGGACCATCCATTTGAGGGTGAAAGGCGGTGCTCATACGTAGCTGCATCCCGAATGCCTTATGCTACCCCTTACAAATCCGAGAAGTAAAGCGAGCATCTCAATCGGAGACGATAGATGATGTCACACCATGAACCGTACAATCTCCAAAACCTAGAGACGTTCCATGCTCTCTACTGAGCCCTACTCTCTGATGGGTAAGAAGTGGGCCGACTTGGTGGGTCGGTCGACAATCACCCAAATTGAGTCGTGACCTCTGGAAGTACGTGGAAGTCCAGTCACAAATTCCATAGATATCCCATCCCTCTTCAACTCTAGGGCCTCCAAGGGTTGTACCATGCCTGCTGATACCTGGTGCTCGGCCTTCACCTGCTGGCAGGTGAGGCATCGAGAAATGAACTCTGCCACAACCTTCTTCATACTTGGCCACTAGTGCTGCCGTCTGAGATCCGAGGACATCTTCGCCACTCTTGGATGTACCGCTAAATGGAAAGTGTGGAACTCTATCCTAGCCTCCTCTCGTAAAGTAACTAGTACCATGGTACGTCCTTTGAAAAGGAGGACATGCTCTTCTCCCATAGAAAACCCATCATGTTCCTGTCCCATGGAAATCTGTGCATGTCACGTCTCATAGTCAGCTTCCCCATGATGTGCCTCTCTGAACCTCTGCAGTAGTGGAGGAGTGACAGTGAGTGACTGAAGATAGGCTGCTCCATCTCTGTCCACGAAGGATATCTGCAAAGTGGCAAGCTACTCCGTCGCCTCCCCATGGAGCTGAATTCCCGTCCTCCTACTGAGAGCATCAGCTACTACATTCCCATTTCCAGGAGTATAGACTATCTCAAAGTCATAGTCTTGGAGGATCTAGATCCATCACTGTTGTCTCAGGTTCAGTTCCTTCTGCGAGAAGATGTACCTGAGACTCTGGTGGTCAGAGTAGACTGTAAAGTGGTTACCCATCCGATAGTGTCGCCACATCTTCAGAGCGAAGACCACTACTGCTAACTCCAGTTCATGGGTAGCGTAGTTCTTCTCATTCTACCTAAACTTTCATGATCCATAGGTGATCACTGCCCACTCCTGCATTAGGAAACAACCGAGTCAAGTACCTGATGGATCGTAGTAAACTACGTACCCTACGCCCTCCTATGGTAGCCTCAAGATGGGTGCCCTGGTCAATCTCGGTCTCATCTTCTAGAAGATCTTCTGAAATCAGTTTCACCACACTAATGGTTTCCGCATCTTCGTCAAATATTAATGTGGTGTTGCAACTCTGGAGAAGTTTGGCACGAACCTCCGATAGTATCCATCCAAACCTAGGACACTCCGCACCTCCATCACACTCCTGGGTGGCTCTCAAGCTATCACTGCCTTGATCTTTGCATGATCCACCGCAACTCCCACCTCATAGATAACGTGTCCCAAGAGGTGTACTTCACGTAACCAGAACTGAAACTTTGAGATCCTACCATAAAGCTGGTGCTCTCGGAGTGTGTCCAGAACAACCCGCAAGTGGTAGGCGTGGTCCTCCTCAGTGGTCACATATATCAAAATGTCGTCAATGAAGACCACGACAAATCAATCAAGGTAAGGCTGAAAGATCATGTTCATGAGACTCATGAACACTGCTGGAGAGTTGGTTATGCCAAAAGGCATAACCAAGAACACTTTGTGGCCATACCAACATCTGAAGGTCATCTTCTGCACGTCCTCATCCTGAACTCTGAGCTGATGATAACCTGACCTGAGGTCTATCTTCGAGAACCACCGTGCTCCTTTGAGATGATCGAAGAGGTCATCAATCCTCGGTAGTGGATACTTGTTCCTAACGGTCACCTGGTTCAGGTGACGATAGTTGACACACCATCGCAAGATCCCGTTCTCCTTCTTGGCCAACAAAATAGGGAAGCCCAGGGTGAAACACTAGGTCGGATGAATCCCTTGCCCTGCAAGTTCTCCATCTGTACCCGTAGCTCTCGAAGCTCAGAGGGAGCCATCCGATATGCTGTAGTGGATATCAGGGATGTCCCGGGGTACAGTTCAATATAAAATTCTACCTCTTTCAAGGAGGTAGTCCTAGAACATCGTCAGGAAAGATCTTCGCATACTGATCCACCACTATAGGAAAACTCGGACTCCGCACATAAACTACTCCCAGGATGAGGCTAGCCAACTAATGACTGATTAGATGTCCTCTCATCTGCATGAGTGCATCCTGCACTGCTAAGGCTCCCTTCTCACCGGTGAAGGTAAACCTACTCCCATCGGTACGAACACACCGCACCTTGTGGCTAATACAGTCGATCTGAGCATGGACTGTAGATAACCAATCCATGCCCAAGATGACGTTGTAAGGCCTCGACATCGCTATAAGAAGATCCCATCTGAAGCTCTCACCTCCTAGAGTAATCTCACACTACTGGAACCAGTGCGTAATCGTCGAGTCTTCTCCCGTAGGAGTCTCTAGCCGTAAGGATCGAGCCAACGACTCCGTCAAAATCTCCGAGCTCCGAACAAGGGAAGATTCAATGAAATAAAAACTCGCTCATGTGTCTATAAGAACTGCAACAAGGGTGGAGTAGACACAGATAATACCTCGAATCATCTCTGGTGCACCGTGGTCGTAGGCCTCCACTGCCTGAAGCTGATCCTGCCTATGCCCGCCAACTCCCTGTGGTCGGGGTGGACCTCCTGGTGGTGGTGGAGGTAATGCCTCAAAGCATCACCCACCACCTATTGCTCGGAAAGCTCCCCTGCCTCATCCGCCTGCTCTCTGCGGACCACCACAGTTGTCCCTCTACCCCTTCCTGGGTGGCCCCTCAACCATATGTTACTCCTCCGCACGGCGGGTCGGGAAGTCACGAGACATGTGGCCCTGCCTGCTACATGCATAGCACTATCGCCTCCTCGTAAGATTGGCTCTGTGCCGTGTGCCCCGCACCTCTGAGCCAGTGTCCTGAAGTCGTTTTCCTGCTGTTCTGGCCCTCCTGGACCCCTGTGACGTCCATCGACTTCCATCTGCAGAAGACTCTGCTATGTGTCCCCCTTTGGTAGGTCTCGCTGCTGGTGTAGGCTCAGCAAGAAATCTCTCTATGAGTAGGGACCGCTCCAGTACTCCCACCTACGTTGGAATGCTGTGGGAGATCATCGATGCCCTGATCTCATGCATCAGTCCCTGGTCAAAGGTCCAAGCCCGGAAGAATGGGTCCCATACGATGTCCGTCGAATAGCACGAGAGATTGGTAAATATCACCGAGTACTGGGCTACCGTCATGCTGCCCTGTCACAGCTGTAGTATCTCCTGAATGCGCACTGCACTAAGGGTGGATGGGACGAACTCTGAGCAGGAGAGGCTCTCAAAGTCCGTCCAGAGGAGAGATGCCTCGTCATGCACCTGGAGCATCATGTTCCACCATCTGCCTATTGTCGCGTGATGGAGGCTCGCTGCAAGGATCAACATGAGGTCAGCTGGTGTCCCCATTGACCTAAAAACTCGAACTACAACCTCCGGCTAATCCTCGGCTGCCTGAGGGTCCATCTCCATGCAGAACCTGGGCGGTCTCTGATGCTGTAACTCATGCAGTGCACTGAGGTTACGTTCACTATCAGTGGTTGGGGCTAGTGGAATTGGTGGCTCGGCGGGTAGAGGTACTGCCAGAACCTCCGCTGTAAAAGGGCCCTGCACCGAGGCCTCTTCGCTCGGTGGGATGTCGTCTCGCACAAAGCTCGGAACCCTAGATGGCTGCAGTCATGGGGCCATCCTGAAAAAAGACAGGTGCGCCATGGTCAAAACAGAATACCTGGCGAGCTGACACAATTTAATCAAAAAGAAAAGTTTTCAAACACACATGCGATCAATTTTTTCGTGCACTGAGTCAGAAATCTGAAGTCAGGGTCCTGGTGTAAGGATACATTGGCTGCCACACCAACACTAGACTCCCTAGACTGATAACCACATTCAATACCCTTAACACTATTGCTTCACCTAGATGAATGATCAGATTCCTGAGTTCTGTGGTAGAACCAAACTCCTCTGATACCAATTTGTCACGACCCGACCCCAAGGCACGTGCCGTGACTACCCCAAGCCCTCCTTCTATAGGCCAGGGGCTGGTGACTAGCAACAAATGAGTAAATATCGACAAAAGGGAAGTAATTGCCTTTATAAAGTAAAAAAACACCACAAAGTAAGAAATCCGAAATAACACTAACTAAAACTAGGTACAATAGTAAGTGAAGAAAAGTAAGTGGGCCAGAATACACACCCAAACTGAAAGTAAAGTACAACTGGAAAGAAAGTACAGTAACTGAAAAGTAAAGCAGGAATGTCGGGCCGTCCCCTGGAAATCCCACCTGAAGGGTGGGTACAGATAGTCTACTCAGCTCCCCGGGTCTACCTGTTGGCCCCGTGTACGTCCCGCCCAGTGGTCCACCTCCAGGTACCGACTCTCTCTACAAGCCTCAACCACGATCAGTGTTGTCCTTCGTCTGCATCCAACACAACTTAGTGCGGGCATAGCCCGTGTAGGGGTGAGTATACGCTACTCAGTAGAGACCCCGAGACCCCCGAAACTCTCCCAGAATCCACAAAAGATAATCCACAAAGCAAAGATACAATAACGAAGTAACAACAAACTCTTCTTATGAATATGCCCATACATATTCCTAAGTCATCAATTTCAGTTCGACTCCAACATCCGAGCCCAAGTTCGATCTAGTCCACACAGGATAGCACAACCAATCCACACAGGATAATACCACCCAATCCACTTAGGATAACAAGTCAATCATATAGAGGATCATGATTGAAAGTCAAGACTCTGCTCACACATGTATACTTCTTTGTAAGGTGATAGAGATGATCAGATGTTGCCACAGATTCATCTAAGATGGGACCCACGTAGGATACAGGACCAGCTAAGCTGTCAGACCTACAAAGGATACAAGACCAGCTACTCTTCCATACCCACGTATGATACAAGTACAGTGTCAAATAATGTCGGACCCACATAGGATACAAGAACAGTAGTACTGCTAGACCCATGTAGGATACAAGAACAGTAGTCATCGCCGTCGAACCCACGGAGGATTTCAGTATGGTCGTCGTCACTGCCGAACCCATGGAGGATCCTAGTATAGTCGTTGTCACTGCCGAACCCATGGAGGATTTCAGTGCAGTCATCATCGCTGCCGAACCCACGAAGGATTTCTGTGCAGTCGTCGTCGTAGTCGCAGCCACCTCTAGGGTTCTCGCACACATCAAGCTCGTTTCCGGTAGGGTCCGCTCCACGAGCCAAGGGGTTGATACATCAACTGAAAAGTATTCCGGAATTAATTTTTCCCAATGATCCATCTTGTCGATAGGATCTCAACATGACAAATGAAGTGTCAATCGGACGCCCGGTCTGAGAGTTATTGGCGTTTTCGTTCCAGGGGCCCGGTTGGTTTTTATGTCAAAACCAACCCGACCATACTCAAACTGCATCCAAACAAAAATCAGAGAAATCCAAATGGTCTGTCTCACTAAGAGGAATCCAATAATGTTGATGACACGTCAATCGGACGTCCAGAGCTCAAGTTATAATCGTTTCCGCTCCGAAGGCCCGGTTGGTTTCGGGTTCGAATCAACCCTTCCATACACAAAGTTCTATGAAACCTTGAGTGTAATATACCGAAACGACCCTCTCAATTCAAGGATCGCATCACAACTGACGGTGCATCGATCTGAGATCCGTAGCCCATGGTACGGGCGTTTGAACGAATGAGTCCGGTTTTAGGGGGTTTTGGGCCGGGACCGAGCTGGCCCAAGACACACCGGGTCGACCCGACCCGGGTCCGGGTCCGGCCCAAAAAGGCGCGGCCCGGCCCGGCACGCGCTGCCCGGCCCGGTGCGGTCGGTCCGGGCCGTCTCGGGCACCGCGCGCCGCATGAGCATGGAAGGGGTCGAACCACCACCCCCTTCGAACCGATGGCATACCTGCGGGGGGTCCGCACTGTTGCGCTGACCAAGGGTTAAACCCCCGGACTTTCCGGATCTCGCCGGCCGTAACGGCCGGCCAGTGAACCCCGTGGGAGCGGTTGGTCCTGCCCTCCTAGCCCCGGCGGCTGGCGGTTCCGGCCGCCGCTCTATGATCCGCCACGGCCAAAGGTCACTGCCTTGGTTCGACCGGCTCGGCGCAACGACGCCATCCTCATTCGCTGCATTACCCTTTTCCCCGTGCGGTGCCGTTGCACCGCGCTTCCTTTGTTCGAGCCGCAACAAGTACAACATCAAAGGGGGGGAGGATCGGTCGTGTTGGGCGGTCTGACCTCCTCCTATTAAATTGATTACAGGCAGCCCAAAAACATAACGAATAATTCAAGGAAAAAATCACATCGTAAAAACACACCCCTACCTTGAAGAAGTCGTCGAACGAGGATCATCGTGGGAAAAGGACATCACGGAAGACGGTGTCGCGGATCGAGGCTCCGTAAGTGTCGTCGGTGTTCTCCCGATGAAGGATGCGGTGCATCGACGTTCTTCAAAGAAGGCGTCTCTCAGTGGTTGCGGAGAGGAGAGGAGTGGGTACGATGATCTCCCCTTGCGGTGACGGATTTCTTCATCGTAGACTCGGTGTTCTTCGCGTTCTTTGACGAGTAAGAAGATGTTCTTCTGAGTGCAAGAGTTATCTTATTTTCCACACAACAAATATTCCAACAATAAAATAAGTCATTGTCTTATTTTATTTACACACACACACACACAAGACAACACTAATTTGAAAATCAAATTGAATTCACAAATTAATTGACGTGCATTGTCCAATTAATGTGGCGTTTTATTGGCATTAAAATTATGTGGAGGAGTTTCAAACTAATTGCTAGAGGGGAAATTAATGGGGTGTTGGGGAAATTGAAGGAGGTGGGGGCTCGTGTGGGCCCCACCCCAACTTTCTTGCATATTCCTTTTCCACAACGCTTAACCATCGGTAACGAAATAAACATAAATGGTAAAACAATTTTATTTTTATTCCTCACATTTTTAACATCTCCTCCCTAGCAAACGCAACTCCAAGAAAAGTCTTCGTAAGCAAATATCGGTGTTGCAGTTCCATCGGTGCCCTCAAATTTCGATTCCGAGAACCGGTTCAAAAGTTAAGAAAACCCGCTCGTTCGTTCACTGATCTTATCCAATCTAAACATTGGAAAATGTTTCCTGGCACACTGGGCCTTGGAATTAGGTGCCGTCAGAAACAATGCACTCGTAAAATCCCAATGAAAATTAAGAAAAAAACATTCCCTGGAAATTTACGGGTCTTTACAATAATTTTTGTTTTCAAATATTTATTTGATATTTATGAAATCATTATATTTTTATAATTTTTATATCACATATAGCTTATTACATCCCATTATGTGGGAATATGATAACGTCCCATGTGTATATCGCGGACTACCACCTCACAAAGGGATGTGATTCATTATTCACATATACTTATCATATATTGTAATAAAGATAGTTTTAATAAAAATATTTGATATAAATATGATATATAAATTATTTTTGAAGGGTAATATATTATTTTACTATCTTTCATTTCATTCTTCAAGAAAATTAAAACAATATTCAGGTGTATGTATGACCAAACGTTTCCTTGAACCGTGCAATTCATTTTTTATCTCTTACCATTATGGATTACTATAAGTACATATATAATAAAAATATTTGGTATTTATATCATGGTTATCATTTTTTATATTATCAACCATGATCAATTTAATTGTACAAAATATACCAAATCAAAACCTATATTAAAAATGAAGAAGTTATTACTTGAAATGTAATTTTTACAAGGGATTGTTAATAAAAATATAATAAAAGGACATTAGTAAATCATATATGGTGTGATATCTAAATTTATATTTAGAAAATAAATATATAATATACAATTATTTATTATAAAGGATGTTTGTTTTTCTCGGAATTCGGGGATGACCTCCTAGATGGGAGATTCAAACATTCTGATATGTTTCTAACGGGTTTGTTCGTAGAACCGGAAACATCCAATGATTCCACATCCACTTGGACCTACTTTCCAAAGGTAGGAACTTCATTAGTTTGTGAACTGATGAGGCTTAGTAATTTGAATTGGTCGAGAGGATGGGAGGTTGGACTCATCACACCTTTTTGAGGGGAATTATTGTCTATTCCGAGACTCTCTTTATAGATTTATGTTATGTTCGTGAATCCTTATTACATTACCAAGTAAAAAAATGAGCTTTCCTTTAGTTTAACAATCAATGATTAAATATGTACGAAATTTAGAGAATATTTTATATGTATTTGAGGTTCTTCATCAATAGAGAATCATCTATAACTATTTAGAGATTCCTGGTCAATGGTAACCATCAAAACATTTATATAAAATTCTCTTGGTCAGTATGATGACCAGGCTGGTTTTAAAGCCACTCAGTGGGGCACTTGAAGTTTATTGTCATTCAGAAGGACATGAATTATTTCAGAGTTGGGATCGAACCCATAGATGGGCTACCTACATATCCTTTGTTTTGGAAAAGGAATCAGAACCCACGTAGTTCGAATAAGGGAGTATAATGTTTATGATCGATGGCTCAAAGAAGGATGTCATAATTACTTTTACTCTCTAAGCTCATGTGAGTCATGCTCGGTGTGAGAAACAAGAGGTATTGGTAATAATATAGACAATTGGGCCAGGAAAAATGTAATCATAAAAAATGGTTTTGGGCTTATGTATATATGACTGCCCAGATAAATTAAGTTTAGGATTTACTTTAGGGAGAAAATCCAGGAACATGGTCCATAAAGGTATATGTGCTTCATGGAGATTTGAATACTCTGACTTGGAACTTATTCCTGAAAAGGAAACCCAAATTAGGAGAGGATTTGATAACTGGGTTTTTCTCCTGATAAGGAATCCCAGATCAAACGTAAATTAGGACTAGTTAAAGAGAAAATTAAGGGACTTGGGGCTTACTCCTAAAGAGGATGCCCAAATTAGAGGATTTGGGGCTTACTCCTGAAAATGAAGCCCAAATTAGAGGATCTGGGGCTTAATCCTAAAAAGGAAGCCCAAATTAGAGGATCTGGGGCTTACTTCTAAGAAGGATGCCCAAAAATTAAGGGACTTGGGGTTTACTCGTAAAGAGGATGCCCATAATTATGACTGGAACTTATTCCTGAAAAGGAGACCCAGGTTTAAGGATTCTTTCATCTTAAAGGATGAGGTTGAATGAATGAACTCTCCATATTTGGTGACATAAATGTATTTAAATCACTAGGTTTTGAGAGATATTCCACAGAATTCCTTTCAAATAAGGAAGTCAAATCATGAAATCATGCCATAAATGGATTTGAAGAGTGTCTTGAAGACTGAATATTAAAAAGGAAAGGTGTAATGGCTTAAGAGGGGTGAAATGTGAAGAAAGACACCCAAAAAGGAAGGGGTGCGCAAGTCTTGGAAAGCGTGCAGGTACTACGGCGGCACGCAAGTATTGGTCGCGTAGGTATACCTGCGCGACATGGTGGGTACTTGAGCGATATTCAACCCGAATTTGAGATACTTGAGAGACTCTTCATTATAGCCTTTAAAATCCTCTTGAGGTTCTTCCAAAAAAGGGACGCGCAAGTTCTATCGAATGAATAAGGTGGCGTGCAAGTGTGACCACTTCCCTTAAGGGCTGACCACTCAGGCGCGCAAGTGTTGATGAGTTTCAATACTTAGGCCTTACTCCCTCCCTTTAGATCATCCGTTCTAGGTAAGAAATTACCTTAGAAGTGATCCGAAAGCTTTGAGTAGAGACTTGGGAGTCGGGAGCTTCAATCCGAGTTTCTGGAAAACGATCCTCTCGAATGGGGGGACCACAGGGTCTATTTATAGGTAGGAGAAGACCCTGGGCGGTTACCGGGCGGTTATCAACTAGGTCGCGCAAGTCCACTTGCGCGACCATGAAGGAACTTGCGCGGCCTATGGGAAAAGTCTTCCTTATTCATCCCTTTGTCAATTTTTTATGTTTTCTTCAAAGGTTGAATCACTTTGTGCTCATATATTCCCCTTTTACGATCTTTAGATTCTGTGACGAAAGGAGCGTCAACAAAAGTCACCCCTCAGAGTTGGATCCGGAGAGAAATAGAGGATTTGGCTCTGGGGAAATCGAATACATCCAAAGGAAAAGGGGTCGCGCAAGTCTTCAGGGCCCAGAGGGAGGCGCGTAAGTTTGCGTCGCGCAGGCTTTGAGCGTACTATATACGGTGCGCACATAGGCCTCCTGGCCTATAAATACATGGCCTCACCTCCGTACAAAGAATCTGGATTCCTGGACTTCAAACTTCTCAAGCTCTCGTCACGCAGGTTATCTTAGCCGTGCAAGTTTCTCTGTTTTCCAATGTTTTCCTTGATGTCTCACTATTGTAAAGGTATTTGTACTTGCACGGTTTACACTTGCGCGTCAAAAACTAGGGTGGCATACAAATACTTGCGCGCCATGTTTAGACTTGCGCACCTTAATGCCTTAGCCATTTTTTTTCAAATTTATTCACAAATTTTATGAAAAATAAACCCATTTAAGAGTTAGTTTATTCATCTTTTGTGCGGATTCAGTGGTTCCCAAGGGAATTGGAACAACTGATGAACTGGCTAGCAAGCGGATTGATGACATGATGAACATCATTGGCCATGATTACTATGATATCTGCAACAACACTCTCCCAGATTTGGCTAAGTACTTGAAGAAATATCATCTTAATTTTCCACAGAGCATCTATCTTCCTCTGTGTGGTCATGGTCATCTGTAAGGAGTCAATGTTCCAAATGCAAACAATTATACACCTGAGATGCAGCTGCACTGCTACTCCTCTATTTCGGTTATGCTGTGCATTAAGATCAACAACAATGGTGTGAACTTTCAAGTTCTCCTTCCATGCCATTTCCTTGAAGATATGAAAATGGAAAACCCATGGGCTGAAATGTTTTCCACTACCGGTTGGTGGAGAGAAGACAAACATGGCATTAGAGCAATATCTGAAAAGAGTAATCTCTCCAAATGGCTCTTTACTTCCAATGCTCCATTCTCAAATCCGTGTATCCATCTTCCAAGTCTCTTCGACAGAAACAGAGTCACTGTTTGATCCGCAAAAAATTTTCTCAAACTGCACTCAAGAACATCCTTTTACAATTGTTCCGAGAAGATCTAGTATCACTGCATCTCTTATTGTATCCAGTTTAATGAATGAATTCCAGGTGGTTGCTGGTGAATCTCGGGATGCCATAAATCAAATGAAGTGTTATTTTGAAAGCCTCTTGTAATTCTTGAAAATGAGAAGAGACTCCAGTCTGTGGATGTCCTTCTAACTCTTGTGCATCAATGAAAAACACTTTCACTTTCACTTATTTGTACCTGCATTCTTTCACTACCTGCTTCAAATTTACTTAAGCCAATGGGCTTAATAAGCGTAATTTGATTTTTACTAGGATTATTATAAATAACCCTACAAACTTTGAACCTTTTAATTTCTCAATATTACCTAAATCATACAAAAATGTATATTTAGTGAGATGGAACTTGACTTTTATTCAGAGTTCCTTTTTCTTTTGTGGGCAGTTTAAAGTCATGCATACCAGACATAAAGGGGATAATGTTTAAGGTCAAAATAGCTTTGACCTAAATGGATTAAAAATTGATTCAATTCTTTGACAATTTATCTGAAAACATATTACCATACTCAAGTATGAGAGAAAATATGTAAACTATGGCTTAAGAATATTTGAATCTGAGGAATGATATGAAAAAGAGCTAAAAGGAATTATAAGAAGTAGTTTCCAAGAATGAAGTTACTATTATTTAACAAAACCTGTTAGGTGGTTGAATTATGCAGGGCCATCTAAGGGAATTGGATGCATGGTCAAATAAATAGCATCTTTCGGCTGACAAGTCTGTTATGTAGACTGTTTATGTAAGGCCACCTATGGGAACGTGCTGCATAGTCTGGAAAAAAGAACTCTCCGAAATTTACTTTCCTAGTGATAAAATCCATTGAAAGTTTATGGAGATTCAAATTTTCTAAAGTATAGAGTTTGTTGTATGGAAAGAGGTACGTGAATATGGAGAAGATATTTCCAGACAAGGTTATCGAAGAACTGGATGAATATCACTCCTACGAAGGTCTGACCCAAACGTAGGGAAGAAGAATAAACTATAGACTTGAATACTTTCAGATCATGAAAAAGGATATGGGATAAATATGTTAAGGATGGCTATTTTTTTGCGGATCCCTACATACTATCGTTTAAGACAAATAAGGACAAAAGAGACATTCTTCCCAAGAATGAAGTTACCATCATTTAACAAAACCCGTTAGGGGGTTGAATTATGCAGGGCCATCTAAGGGCATTGGCTGCATGGTCAAATAAATTGCATCATTCGGCCGACAAGTCTGTTATGTGGACTGTTTATGCAAGGCCACCTATGGGCACGTACTGCATAATCAGGCAAAAGAATTATCAGAAGTTTGACATTTTTGTGACTAAAAGTCATGAAAAGGGTTATGAAGATCTGAAAATATTTAAGGTTTAGGATTATAACACATAACGATGGGTATTGTCCAATGTATATAGAGATACATAGGTCAATTATAACCATAATCATGTTGTGGCTGGGTCATGAATTGAAATTTTTGACTTCACTACGTATCTCATAAGAATGATAATCCAGCCATACGTAGTTCTTGAAATGCAGTTTAACGTTGTGTAGGACAAAAATATGAGAGATCTTATTTTAGGGTCATAGAGTTCAGACCATAATAATGAATACACAGTGTGTGTTTTCATGAGTGCTTTTCAGCCAAGGGACTGAAAGTGAAATTTGGTGTTAGGCCCAAAAGACTTAGGGCTGGATTCGAGGGATACTCGAACGTTCATACGTATCCCATAAGGATGGGAATCAAGACCACGTAGTTCTAGAACTACCCTTTGTACAAATTTGGTTCGTACATGTGAAGGGTGAAAGGGGACTTTAGTGCAATGATGGTTTAACCTGAGATAAAAAGTTTAGGCATTACCATGTATGCACGTAGTCTTTTGAAATGAAACATGATTGAAAAATCAATGTCAATAATAGTTCTCTCTCAAATGAGGACATCAAAGAGTATTGTAGTTTATTGTCGTACCGGAAAAAAGTGTTTCATAGTTTAACGTCATATAACAAGCACGAAAGTGAATCAATGTAAAGATATTGATTCTAGGGGTGGTTTCACAAATCAACATCATATGAGATGGTGGTGAACCGATGTGAAGAGATTGTTTTTTGGTCTTGAACCCTGGGAGGTTGCCTACATACCCAGCCTGGAGGGAAAGGATCAAAGTCCGTGTAGTTCAATTAAAGAATGAATTAATGATCAAGTTGTTATTGGGGACAACGATCTAATAAAAATGTTGTTGGGACTTACACATGGTTAGCGGCCCAAAGAGAGTGTTATGGTTGAGGTTTTCTCTAAGATCACATGAGTCATATTCGGTGTGAGAAACAAGAGGTAACAACAACCTTAACGATGCATAGTTTAATGCCATGTAGGACATATAAAGGGACTATGCAGTTTAAAGTCTTGCAGTTAGGACTATTGGTGCTGCACAGTTTAGTGTCATGTAGCAGGGACAAAATACAGTTTAATGTCATGTAGGACATATAAAGGGACTATGCATTTTAAAGTTTTGCAGTTAGGACTATTGGTGCTGCACATTTTATTGTCATGTAGTAGGGACAAAATACAGTTTAATGTCATGTAGGACATATCAAGGACTTTCTGTACAGTTTAGCATCATGTAGTTAGGACGACGGGGAAAATACAGTTTAACGTCATCTTGGACAAAAAGGGGGACTACACAGTTTAATGTCATGCAGTAAGGACAAAATAACACACCATTTACGTCATGTTGGATGCATTGGCGATTCTTTCTACTGTTTAGTGTCATGTTGGACAAAAGGGAGAATATTTTAAGGTCATATAAATGGACCGTGGATGGTGTAGTTTAATTTCTTGCTGGACGGTGGTGTTGTTTTAAGGCCATACAGGACCTTTGGTGATTTTGTAGTTTAACGTCTTTACGGATGTAAGGGACTTTCAAATAGTTTAGGGTCATATTCATGGACCATGGATGGTGCAGTTTAATGTCATACTGGACCATGGTGTAGTTTAAAGTCATACAAGACTTTTTAGGGAACGTTTTCACGGTTTAATGTCGTGTGGGATGAAGTTGCAGTTTAAAGTCATACTGGACCATTGCTGAATAGTTTAACGTCACATAGCAAGGATGAACTGGTGCTGCACAGTTTAGTGTCATGTTGCGGGGACATCTTGTGAATACTTTTTATTTTATACTAAATATTTCTTCAAAAATCTGGCATTAGTTGGAGTAGTAATGAGTTCTCCATCCATCGAGATTAATGAATAATCTCCATTGGAGTAGACCCTATGTATTGAATAAGGTCCTTCCCATTTTGTCTCAAGCTTGGGAGGTTTCTTTCCTGGTATCATTGGAGTTCTGAGAACTAATACCAATTCTCCCTGATATAATGAACGAAGACAAACTTTTTTGTTAAAAGCTCGTGCTATTCGATTCTGATAGATTTCCAAGTGGTGCAAAGTGCACAATCTTTTCTCATCTAACTGTTCCAATTCATTCAATCAGTTTTTGGATTGCTCATCTGTAGATAACTGATCACAAATGGCTACTCTGAGTGAGGGAAATTGAACATCAATTGGCAAGACTGCTTCTGTTCCATATACTAACGAATATGGAGTTGACCACATTGCATTGCAGGTGGTAGTCCGATAAGCCCATAAAGCATGAAAGAGTTTATCAGGACATGACCTCTTATCTTTATCCACCATCTTTTGCAGTATATTTGATAGAGTCTTGTTAAAGGCTTCTATTTGGCCATTGGCCGCCGCATGATACCGAGATGAATGGTTGGATTTAATGTTGTATTCTTGATACAATTTCTTTACCTCAGAAGAACAGAAGTTGGTGTCGTTGTCCATCAATATGGTATGAGGGACACCAAATCTAGTAATTATGTTAGACTTGATGATGCTAACAATGCATTTAGAACTGACTTCTTTGAGAGGTACTACCTCTTCCCATTTGGAAAAGAAATCAGTAGCAGTAAGAATGTACTTAAACTGTTGGGACATAGCTGAAGGGAAGGTCCCACCACATCCATTCCCCATGTAGCAAATGGACATGAGCATTTAGCTACATGGAACAACTCTAGAGGTTGATGAATGAAGTTGGCATGTACTTGACATGAATGAAACTTCTTTTTGAAATCAACGCAATCTTGTATCATTGAAGGCCAAAAGTATCCAAGCCTTCGAATTTGAGCAGACAATCTATATCCAGACTGGTGGGCACCATAGACTCCTGCAGGTACTTCTTTCATGATAGCCATTGTCTCTTCACCATAAATGCATCTGAAGAGAACTCCATCAAAACCATGTTTGTAGAGAATTTTCTCTAGGTGGTTTAGGCCATCATAAAGATTAAAATTGACCACACGTCACCGAATTTGTTCATTATCATCTCTATTAGGTGGAAGTGTTCCGTTTTGAAGGTATTCCCTGATAGGTGACATCCATCCTGTAGTATGACCATACGGTTCAGGAATGGGACAAATTTCATTAATTTCCTCTGTTCTGGCTTGAACATAAGGTGAAATTGCACGACGGTGGGCAATGCTAATGGTTGTCTCGTCCTGATTTGGATCTGCTAGAGCTGTGGCTATATTAGCTAGTGCATCAGCTTGAGCATTTTGTGATCATGGGACATAAGAAAATGCCGGTTCTGAAGGGAATTACACCATTAACTTTCTAACGTAATCATACAAAGGGATTAACTCTTCTTTTCTGATGGCATAATCCACATTGACTTGTTTGATTACTAGGTCTGAATCACCTTTCACCTTTAAGTGATTCACTTGTTCTTGAAGTGCTAACTCCAAGCCTATGATAAGAGCTTGGTATTCAGATTCATTATTGGTACCACCTTCTAACAATAAAAAGGAATAAGGTAACAATGCCTTATATGGAGAAATGAGTAAAATTCCTAAACCAACTTTGTTGAATTTAGGATTTTCCATTTTCTTCCCTGTTGGACTTCTGGAAGCACCATCAAAATACATTTCCCCTGTTTGAGGACACTCTTGAATAGAAAAAACTTCCTCATCAGGGAGTTCAATATCTGAAGACGTGTCTTCCACTGAAGGATGTTCAGCCAGGAAATCAGCCAGAGCTTGGCCCTTTATTGCCTTTTGAGATACATACTGAATGTTGAACTGCTACAAAATAACTTCCCACCTTTCTTGACGTCCTGTAAGCATTGGACGACTAAGGATGAATTTGAGCAGATTATTGCGAGATACCAATTGGACCTCGTGATGTTGCAGGTAGTGTCTCAGTTTTCGAACTGCAAAGATTAATGCCAGGAAGCACTTCTCAATACATGAATATAGGGTTTCTTCTTCAAGGATAGTTCTACTAAGATAGTAGAGGCTATTTTCATTCCCAGCATCATTCTTTTGAGCGAGAAAGGCACCCAATGATCACTCTAGAGCTGTCACATAGAGGATAAGTGGTCTACCTTCAACAGGTGGCTTGCGTACCGGTGGACTCAAGAGGTATTTCTTGAGAACATCAAACACTTCTTGACATTCTTCAGTCCACTGGTAAGTGACTCCTTTCTTCAATAATTTGGTAAAGGGTAAACTTTTGCCTGCCAAATTGGCGATGAAACGCCGAATATAGGCTAAGTGTCCTTGAAGTCCTCTTAATTCTATCAAATTCTGAGGAGGTGACATACCAAGGATTGATTTGGTATTATCAGGATCGACTTCAATACCACGATGGCGTACAACAAATCCGAGGAATTTTCCTAAGGATACCCCAAAAGCACATTTTAAGGGGTTCATCTTCAAATTATGTTGTCGAAGCTTGTGGAATATGACTTCCAAATCAGCCAAGTGATTAGAACGTTTTTTTGGATTTAACCACCAAATCATCTACATAGCATTCAACAAACATCCCTAAGAAAGGTTTTAAGATACGATGCATTGCGCGTTGATATGTTGCACCTGCATTCTTTAAACCAAAGGGCATCACTCGGTAACAAAACACACCTTGAGGGGCTTTGAAGGCTGTAGATTCCTCATCTTCTGGGGCCATTCAGATCTTATTATATCCGGAATATCCATCCATGAAGGAAAGTACTTCATAGCCAGTTGTTGCATCAATTAAGAGTTCTGTAATCGGAACAGGGAAATCATCTTTTTGACAATACCGATTAAGATCTCTGAAATCGATGCAAACACTAATTTGTCCATTCTTCTTCTTTACAGGGAAAATATTATCCAACCACTTGGGATACTGAACTTCTCTGACGAAGTTAGCTTTGATCATCTTATCCACTTCAGGTTCAATTTTGGAAGCATAAGTTGGGTGTGTTCTTCTCGCGGCTTGCTTAAATCCTCGATGTTCTTTTGGTAAACCCAAATGATAAGTAGAAATATCAGGATCAAGCCCATGAATTTCTGTATAGTTCCAAGAAAAAATATCGTTATTTTGATTTAGAAAAGAAGTATACATTTCTTTCTCTTCAAGGGTCATGGCCGTACTAATTAATGTGGGGCATGGATCTTTCTCTATACCAAGATTTATTTCTCCGAGTTCATCCACAGTGGTAGAGATACCTTTTTCAAATGATGGAGGAGCATCTCTAATATCTTCCTCTTCCTCTTCATCATGTGCTATTTCTTCCGTTTCTACTTGCATAGTAGATGACAAAATGAAATTTTCATGATCAGAAGGGATGTCAAAATATGCACATTTTGAAGAAGAAGCTTCCATTTCCGACCCTATTGATGATAAAGGGCCTACTTTGGGAAATAATGAGGAGATGATGGATTGAGAATTAACATAATTATTCACCTCCGACCTTGATATAACTTATTCTGGCCTGATTGGCGAAGAATAGACCTGTTGGATTTCAGCAGATGAAATGAAGACGTCACCACTTGTGCTACCCTCACTGTTTGGTAGGTTACCAATTTCTCCCATATTGTCTGGCTCAATTGCCGTAATTGACATTATGGATCTTTCCATAAGAGTATTTTGATTTGGGCCTATTTTGTCAATTTTACTGATAGGTAACACATAATCTGTACTCACATGTGTAAATTGATTTATTGGAATTTTCTCCAAACCACATGGAAAATTAACTTTGGTAATTTCTTTCATTGTAGATTTTTCTCTTCCCTTCATGTGATAAAATTCTGCCTCAATGTATTGAGACTCACATATCTTGAATGGGGTCTTATCACCATACAATGTTCCAACTTGACCATTGAAACAGTATTTGAGACATTAATGGTATGATGAAGTGATAGCTGCATGCTGATGTAGCCAGGGTCTTCCAAGAAAGACGTTCAAAGCTGAGTCTTGGTCAACAATCATGAAATCCGAATTGGATACAAGATTTCCAAAATGAGTTCTGAGTGTAACTTCGCCCAGTGGTTCTTGTTCATTTTTATCATATCCTTGTAACATCATGGTAGAAGGAGATAAATCAGATTCCGTGAGGCCCAATCGACGAAGTGTACGAATGGGCATGAGGTTGACTCCTGAACCATTGTCAATGAAAGCTCTTCGGATATCTACACCATTGACTTTGCCAGATAAGTACAGAGGTTTTATGTGCCCATGAACAACATCATCTTCATCTTTATTAGTAAAAGATATCACTACATGGAATTCTGCAGGATTATTCTCTATGTGATAGACTCCAGCTGCAGCAATTTCAGCTTCAAACTCCAGAGGACGTGACAAAGCTTCGAAGAGTGCTTCCCGAAGATCTTTTGACAGATTCAAAGCATCCAAAATTGATAACTTGGCTGGTACTTGGGCCAACTGTTTCAATATATCATACTTTTGATCTAAAGGTCTGCGTTTCCCAACAGGAATATGTGGTTTAGCAGGTACCTTGGAAGAAGATGCTTTGGAAGCTGATGCATCTTGTATTGGGATAGAAGTTGGCAACATCCTTGGTTTTCGAAGATTAGACCAATTAGATCCATTTACATGATGAGATAAAGAATATGGAACCTTCAATCGGTCTTCTAAAATAACTGTGCCAAGACAGAATTGTCTATTAGCAGAAAAACCTGCTTGTTCTTTTTTAGCTCGCTGAAGGGCTCTACCACGAGTTTCTGCTGCGTACACAGTGCTAGTAGGGGTAGAATTGGAGTAGTGGCTTCGGAAAGATCCGCGTCTTCCCCTGTATCCTGAACCTCGGGAACTTCCTTGGATTCCTTTATTTGATACAAGGAATTCAGGCTCATCAAAATTGAAATTATGACTGGAATATGGATCTGTTAATTGAATCATATTAACAAAACCGAAGATTAACTCTTCGTCTAATAAAGACTCTGCCTGACTAGCCTTTTTAGGCTGTGCCGTTTTATGGGGCGGTGCCCGTGGTTTTTAAGTAGATGGCATAAAGTCTACCATAGTCAAATACAATTTAGGCTTTGACACATACTCATCTTCTTCTGATTCTTTTTTCTTTTTTGAATCAAACCGTTTCTTTGAGGATTTTCCCTCTGACGAAGAGGGTTTTATCGCAATATTCATGGCAGAAGACACAATTGGTTTCTTTAATTGTGTTCGCAAAATGGCATGAGTCCAGTTGATTGTCTTTGTGACCATCCAATCATCATATATCTGTGCATTTCTGCTTTTGACTTCTTTCCATTCACCTTCCTCCTCTGTAATTGTTGCATTAACACATGCTATTTGAGTTGAAGAACCTTTCGACTTGACTTGTCCCAAGTCGACCATCTTTTGCAGGAGGTCTTTAAAGAAAAAACACTCCTAGATGGGATGCCCCAACATTTTATGAAAGGGAAAATAATTGGGACGGTCTTCCTCTCCTTCCTTGTTTGGTCTCTTGGGCCCTGGTAATTGAACCAAATTATTTTCCAGAGCTGAAATGAAGTAACCAAGAACTTGCTCATTTCGGAAAGAGTATGTTTTACCCTTCAAATCCTCAAATTGTTTTCGTCGTTGATATCTTTGATCAATTGGACAAAACGGCCTTTGTTGTTGGAATTCAGGAGGTGGAGCCCTTCAAGAAGATGAAGGTTTTGAAGTAGAAATAGGTACAGGCGCTTGTTTAAGCATAACTGTAGCAGTTTCTGCTTTACCCATTCTCCTTCCTAACGCTAATGGAATTACACGAGATTTATCCTTAGCCTGTATAAGGGAATCTTCAATCTGCTGAGTGATTGAAGTAAGGTCTCGAAACCCTCCTGTGTATTTCACAGGGATCAATGGAGTGCGTAATTCGTCACGCAAAGTTTCCACACAAATTGGCAACAGCTCTTCCTGAGGGAGTGCTAAACTCAGGGAATACGTTAATCCCTTCCAGCAAGCAATGAAATCAGAGACTCTTTCATTATCCCTTTGCTTGCAGTTTGTAAGATCAAAAACTGTCGTTTTTGGAAAAGTTGAGCTGAACTGAAGAAGGAATTTTTGACAAAGATCCTCCCATCCGATGATTGACCGGGATTGCAAGCTTGTATACCAGACAAAAGCTTGTCCTTGCAAGGTTCGCACGAATCATCTGAGTTTCACTGCTTCTTGCTGCTCTGGAGTTCCCATCATAGGATCGCAACAAGACACGTAATGCGTCAAATGTTGTTCAGGGTCGCCTGATCCATTAAAATTAGGGAAAACAGGGTTTCCAAAACAAGATGTAGGAGAAATTGAATCTACCCATTCAGGGTAAACTTTCTTTTCTGGTTGAACTTGCACCCGTTTCCCTTCCATAGTTTCTAACCGAGCTGTTAATGACTCAATAGTAGTTATTATCTTTTGAGAAACATTAGGTTGAATTTGGTCTTGGGGAGGTGCAATGAATGGAGCTTGGACAGACATGGTGATTGGTGCTGTAACTAATGGTAGCACTGCCAACCGTTATTGCGTTTAACCCGTAGGATTAGACCTCTGAGGGTGTACTGATAAAGGAGGATATTCCTGATCCATATCAGTAGTTACAAAAAATTCCTTCGGCTGTCGGACTTCATCATTCTTAAGAAGAAGACTACTCTGAAGTAGTTTTGCATTCAACCTTCTTAATTCTTTCATTTATTCCTCTTGTTGTGCAAGCCTTTGCTCTAATGAGAGTGATTGACCTTATCCAGAGGAAGGATATGTAACCTGATTCTTTCCCCTCCCTTTGTTGGATACTTTTTGGAGTGAAGGAAGTGGATTACCTAGGTTCTGAGTAATCCTTTGACTTCGTGTACGCACACCTTCTTCATTTGTATCGGCGCGTACATTTTCTTGAGCAGGATGCTATTCATCTGAGTCCCCTGAGTGAGTCTCCTCTGGTGGATTAGAAACAACTAAATTGATGACATTGATTGATGTATAATGCATCGCATCCCTTCTATCAACATTTCTGGGATATTGTCTTCTTTCATGTCTTTGATGAGACATTCCCTTTTTTTGATTTAATCTTTTAGGAACTTCTTGACGTGCTATAACTTGGAGGGAATCTTCTGATAATTTTTCTCTTCATTCCTCTTGGGGCTTCTTCCCCAATCGAGAAAAGACCAATATTCTCTGAGAAGGGGATTGATGATTTGAAAGAGTCCCCAGTCTCGAGAACTGGGGAAGTTCCTGCTACTTCCGCTAAACTCCTCGAATCCTATTTGTTGACTCTGAGGGTTGGGTTAAAGGAGTCCCCAGTCTGACAAGATGGGGTGGCTCTTGACATGCTATGTCTGAGACCTTCTTAAAATCTCTCTTGATCTTGCAAATCTTAGTTCGGAAATTAGCTGGATGCATTAGCCTATATCCACTTTTATCACCTGGTTTAACAGACCGTTGGATGATTTCCGAAACTTATGTCATTTGATGATGTGTTTGCTCCATACGGGAGGCTTGTGAAATATTCTCGCCTGCTTGATGTAGGAGTAATTCAACAACATGTTCTCTATATGCTTGATTTTGGGAGGAACTAGTTGAAGCATGTTCTTGAGCAATCTTTTGATTATGAACAAAGCCCATTTACTGTGGCCGGCCATGGGAAATAACACTGCATGAGACCTTTTTCGGCGGGCTTTGCTGACTGGAAAGCACTGTGAAATGTAGTGCTCCGTGAAAACCCCATCCTCTGATATGAACACCAGGTGGAGCATTGGCAATTAACTGACGAAATTTTCTTATTGTGCCAAGGCATGAACGGTGAAGGGTTCTCTGTTGAGTTTCAGCCTTCGGATACCGAGAGACTGATAGAGATGCCAAATCAATCTGAAGTTGTAGCCCTTCTATTATCTTAAGATGATTTTCATAGTCATCATAAGATAATACCTTCTTCTTCAATTGACAAAGAGTTTTCCATATGTTGATATGAATATCATGGACTCCATCTTCCGTCAACATCTTTGGAATGTCATACTGGGAGTCAGCGAAAGGCCAAAACCTGACAGGTACCTCACTTTTCGCCAGTTTTTTCCTCATGTTCAGCATTTCCTCTTTACCATTAAATGAATATTCTTATACCTATTTTTACCAGAGTTGGTGTTTCCTTGTTGCTTCATCAGATTCAACAATATTGGTAGAGAGATCATTGATTAAACTAGAAGATGCATGACTTAGGGGTGGTTCAGAGAATGACCTACACCCTGGGCTATCTTCTGATTGAGAAAGTATTTCACTTGCTAGCGATAAAGCATCAGACATGACTGGTTTCGCATTTGCAAGTGCCTCAAGATAAGAGGGATTTCTCGGCACTACATTGTCCACTGGAGTATTTTCCAGGCAATGTGAATCACTACTGGGGAGAGGACTTTCGCAGCGAAATTCATCATCATGGGGAGGAATACCATAATGGGTTACAACAAAAGATGAGATCTCTTTCTCCTTGATCTTCTGACCACACAGAGGGTTCTTGTGGCTCTCATCTGAAGAAGAAACATCAAGATTGACCGAATTTTCATGAAGCAAGCCTTCATGAGGAAGTGTTTGTTGAAGACTTTCGGAATTAATGTTCCCGTTATTGGGAACTGAGGGAGTAGAATCATGAATTCCAAAGATAAATGTCTGAGGGCTTCAAGAACTCCATCATCGAGCAAGTCCTTGTAATATATTGGACTTTGATCTCCTGACTGTGTTGGGAGGATCTTTTTCTTAGATGCCTTCTTACTCGCATTGGAAACCACTTGTTGACGAAAGTGGTTACTCTGAGCAGGTGTATGTGCCTGATCAGGAAAGATTGCCAGGTTAGGCTGACGATCTCCTCTCAAATATGGTGTATGTGCCTGACTTGGTTGTCCGTATGATATGGGGGAGTATGCCCCATAACCCTATTGGACTGGAACAGATGTCTGTTTCTGTTCCAGAGTGAATCGTTGATGTGTCACTCCAATGCTAGGGATAGATTTATGTGTCTTTCCCTGATATGATGCTGAAGCTGTTATGATATCCTGGCAAGCATCCAGAATATGAGCAGGAATTTTCATCTGCTCTTTCACTATTGACAAAATATGTTTGGTGACTTCAGCTGTCGGAAAGGGGATATACGTCCATTCCGGGCTTGGAGTAGGTTTATGTGCCTGCTCCTGTCCTCCTTTTCTTGTCAGTGAATCCTGACAGTACTCAAGTGTGGAGGAAGAGATTTGATTTTGCCTCCTGTTTGTCGTCAGAGCTTTTCGACTGACTTCTCCATGCGCTACCAAGAGAGACTGTTGGTAGGCTTTATTAGTACTAACAGGTGTATGTGCCTGCTGATTACACTTCACGAAATGCGGTTGATGAGATCCATCATATGTAGCCAGACGAGTCTTCTTGCTAACTGATGATGTATAAGTAACTGTATGTTTTTGCCTATAGTACTCCGCCGGAATTGCCTGGCGGGATTGGCTTGATGCTTCCAGACGAGTCTGCTGGACAACGGATTTAAAACGGACAGGTGTGTGTGCCTGTTCATTGTTCGCCACCAAGTTAGGTTGGTGGAATTCTTCGGAGATGGCAGGGATGAAAACCTACCCATTGTTAACCGGATTCCGTCTCTAGCGGTTCATCTTGCCTGCTCGGGTTTGAGGAACCTGAGCTGAATGCCAGGAGTCGGTACCCTCATCATGTTGAGGGCGCACTGCCACATGAGTCTGGCGACGATTGTTGATGGGAGCCCTCGGGAAGGACTCATGTCTTTTTGAATTAAGGCCCTGAGGGACCTTCTCATTCACTTCCTCAGAGTAAGGGAGTGAATGGAAATTGCGTTCCGGGGATAACGACCCGAAACGGTTGGAGACAGTAGTCAGCACCCCCTGCCTCTTGATCACTGGTCGTCGTTGTCCGGACGACCTGTGTGAGTTGTTTACTTGGAGGGCCTGTCGGGAAGCCTCCAGAGTTTGGATGGTACTGTGTTGACAATACTCTTTAACCAGCACATTTGATACCCATCGTTAAAGACGCTGAGTAGGTGATGTCATCCTCAGAGCGGATGGCGATCCAGTAGGAATAGCAGCAGTGGTATTTGCAGCAGCAGTATTCACAGATGTGAATTTGAGAGCAGCCATTATGGAAATACAGAAGATCTTGGAAAAGAGTGCCTGTTTGATATAACAGATGTAATCAAGATAAAATTCAGCCACTTCATCCCTTGGATGAGCACACATGTCAATGATTGTTTTTTAGCCCTCTTATTGAGTTTTAAATAGGGGATTAACAAATAGGTAAAACATCATTTTAACTTGGTTAAGGATTCACGCCGGGTTCACAATTTTTTGTTTCCCTCGGAATTCGGGGATGACCTCCTGGATGGGAGATTCAAACGTTTCGATCGGTTTCTAACGGGTTTATTCGTAGAACCGGAAACATCCAATGATTCCACATCCACTTGGACCTACTTTCCAAAGGTAGGCGCTTCATTAGTTTGTGAACTGATGAGGCTTAGGAATTTGCATTGGTCGAGAGGATGGGAGGTCAGACTCATAACACCTTTTTGAGGGGAATTATTGTCTATTCCGGGACTCTCTTTATAGATTTAAGTTATGTTTGTGAATCCTTATTACATTACCAAGTAAAAAATGAGCTTTCCTTTAGTTTAACAATCAATGATTAAATATATAAGAAATTTAGAGAATCTTTTATATGTATTTGAGGTTCTTCATCAATAGAGAATCATCTATATCTATTTAGAGATTCTTGGTCAATGGTAACCTTCAAAACATTTATATAAAAGTCTCTTGGTCATTATGATGACCAGGCTGGTTTTAAAGCCACTCAGTGGGGCACTTGAAGTTTATTGTCATTCAGAAGGACATGAATTATTTCAGAGTTGGGATCAAACCCATAGATGGGATACCTACGTATCCTTTGTTTTGGAAAAGGAATCAGAACCCACGTAGTTTTAATAAGAGAGTATAATGTTTATGATTGATGGCTCAAAGAAGGATGTCATAATTACTTTTACTCTCTAAGATCACATGAGTCATGCTCGGTGTGAGAAACAAGAGGTATTGGTAATAAAATAGACAAATGGGCCATGAAAAATGTAATCATAAAAAAATGGTTTGGGGCTTATGTATATATGACTGCCCAGATAAGTGAAGGTTAGGATTTACATTAGGGAGAAAATCCAGCAACAGGGTCCATAAAGGTATATGTGCTTCATGGAGATTTTAATACTCTAACTTGGAACTTATTCCTGAAAAGGAAACCCAAATTAGGAGAGGATTTGATAACCGGGTTTTACTCCTGAGAAGCAATCCCAGATCAAACGTAAATTAGGGCTGGTTAAAGAGAAAATTAAGGGACTTGGGGCTTACTCCTAAAGAGGATGCCCAAATTAGAGTATTTGGGGCTTACTCCTGAAAAGGAAGCCCAAATTAGAGGATCTGGGGCTTACTCCTGAAAAGGAAGCCCAAATTAGAGGATCTGGGGATTACTCTTAATAAGGATGCCCAAAAATTGAGGGACTTGGGGTTTACTCCTAAAGAGGATGCCCATAATTATGACTGGGACTTATTCCTAAAAAGGAGACCCAGGTTTAATGATTCTCTCATATTAAAGGATGAGGTTGAATGAATGAACTCTCCATATTTGGTGACATAAATATATTTAAATCACTTGGTTTTGAGAGATATTCCACAGAATTCCTTTCAAATAAGGAAGTCAAATCAAGAAATCATGCCATAAATGGATTTGAAGAGTGTCTTGAAGACTAAATCATAAAAAGGAAAGGTGTAATGGCTTTAGAGGGGTGAAATGGGCAAGAAAGGAACCCAAAAAGGAAGGGGCGCGCAAGTCTTGGAAGGTGCGTAGGTACTGCGGCGGCGCGCAAGTATTGGTCGTGCAGGTATACATGCGCGACATGGTGGGTACTTGAGCGATATTCAACCAACATTTGAGATACATGAGCGACTCTTCATTACAGCCTTTAAAATCGTCTTGAGGTTCTTCAAAAAAAGGGACGCGCAAGTTCTATCGAAGGAATAAGGCGGCGCGCAAGTTTGACCACTTCCCTTAAGGGCTGACCACTCAGGCGCGCAAGTGTTGATGAGTTTCAACACTTAGGCCTTACTCCCTCCCTTTAGATCTTCCGTTCTAGGTAAGAAGTTACCATAGAAGTGTTCTGGAAGCTTTGAGAAGAGACTTGGGCATTGGGAGCTTCAATGCGAGTTTCTAGAAAAAGATCCTATCAAATGGGGGGCCCACAGGGTCTTTTTATAGGCAGGAGAAGACCCTAAAAGGTTACTGGGCCATTATCAACTAGGTGGCGCAAGTCACTTGCACGCCAATTTGTGTCGCGCAAGTCCACTTGCGCGACCATGAAGGAACTTGCGCGGCCTATGGGCAAAGTTTTCCTTGTTCATCCCTTTGTCAATTTTTGATGTTTTCATCAAAGGTTGAATCACTTTGTGCTCATATATTCCCCTTTTCCGATCTTTAGATTCTGTGATGAAAGGAGCGTCAACAATGTTTTAATAGGTATTGAGGAATCCGATAATTAATTTATGGTATTTTCAAATAACTTTTATTTCCATGGGATACATTCCATATTCACCACTTGTTTCTTTTGTGTGGTGTGTATACTACCCATGAATGTGTTTTTTATTTTTATTATGAAATTATGGGATATAAATATCTATATAAATTTATTTATTTCATGTTTATTATGATTAAAATTAAACCATAGTGCTAAATGTTTTCTGTTACACTCTCATTGTTTATCGAGGTTGTTTTTTATTAAGTTTATGATTACAAAATATTATGACCATTATCTCATGAAAATCTGTATTTTTATTCACATATAGTTATTTGCTTAAAATAAAATTTTACATTTCATTTTCTTATCTTTATATACTCAAGATTCCAAAATAATATTTTAATGAAAACCTACATAATTTTTGTCTTCGGTCGAAAACATGTTTTCTTCCAAATACAAGTTTTCCAAAAATGTTTTCAAGAGTTTTTATTGTTCCTATATAATATTATAATGTCATTTTAAAAAAATTAAAACATTATTTTGAAGAAATATTTATTGTATTTTCAAAACAATTACGATACAGATTAACAAAAAAAATAGAAACAAATCTTTGTTTTAACGTGTACGAAATGAGTAGAAATTCCCTCCATCATGAGCACTAAATTTTTTGAGCTTAATTTATGTTTTTAACATTTTATTTTCAAATAATAATATTTCCAAATTATGTTATAAATTTTTAGTTTTAAAAAGTGATTTACATTGAATGGTGAATTTCCTCATGAAATGTTTTAAATGATCCATAAATCTTCATTCATCGGTTTTTAAGGTTTATTTTGAAGAAAATGATTTTCACAATGTTTTGCTAATTTTTAGTTTTAAAAAGATGTTTTCAAATTGAAAGGTTATTTTCCTTAAAAAAATGTTTTAAATAATATCCAAATCATCCATTATATGTTTCCAAGGTAATTTTCAATGAAAATCATATTGACATTATTTTATGTTTTTTAGCATTGAAATTTGAATTTGAAATTGGAAAGTATATATTTTGTATGAAATATTCCATGTGATATTTAAAAATAACTTTCCATATAAGATGAAATATTTGAACGTTACATATTATTTAATGGGGATATGATCCAAGGATACCATTCTTATTCTTTCTCTGAATGTTTTGTATTTATGATGACAAGATGTCTGTGAAACCTATTCCTTTTCTATGGTTTATACCATGATGAAATGATTATAAAACCCACTTATTTTTTTTGGATATTATATGATGAAATTATAAAAAAAATTATGAAACATATTTTTTATAGTTTATTCTATAATGAAATTTTTATGAAACCCATTTATTTTCATGGGTTCTGATATGATGAATTTTTTCTGATATTGTGGAACAAGTGTGTATGAAATTCACAATGTGATGGTTGGGACCTATATATGCCTATAATTATGCTAGAAAGGATTCATATCTCATGAGATAAATATTATTGGAATGTGGAGTGAAGCCAGTTCAATAAGGGATATTTTCCACAATGCTATTATTGGGTGTGAACCTTGACTACTACAATGGTTTGTGGAGTAAAACAATTCCACTATGGTTGTTTCTTAAATTAATCTTAACTATTAAGTAAATTATTTTCTAAGATTATTTTTATGAAAACAATTCATGTATTATACCAATTTATTTCTTCCATGGAATTTTTTCTTTGAACCCCTTACGATTAATGTCCTACAAACTACCAAGCATTCTGACATGAATCATGATTATGATCCATGATATACAGGGCATTATTTCCAATGTTTATTCTCATGTTTTCATACCCATATTCTCACATTATATATATATATATATATATATATATATTAATTTTTACAATTATTGATAACCTAAGATCACCCTTTTTTATGTTTCATTTCCCCATGGTATGATAAACGGTTTTATGTTTTTATAGAATTATGAACGGTGTATGTTATGAATTACTATATGGGAGATGATGTATAACTCTTATCAACCAGTTGTTTATGTTTCCACATTTTCAATGGAACGAGACCTAAATGATTCTAAAATGGATTGTTATGTTATGTAATGAATATTAATATATTGAGATGTAATATTTATTTATGATAAGTTTTGGTGTTTAAATTAAGTAATTAACAACTCACAATTTGTTTTATGTACACCCCTTTATATCAATCAATTTTTCCCTCACCAATGTGTTAGTAAAGCTTATATATTGAATGGATCTCCCATGCAAGTGTAGTTGGTTCATGTTTTGAATTGAAATGAAACCAATCTATGATTTTATTATAATAATAGGAGTAATGTTACATCATGAACAAGTGTTGGTTCATGGATTTATTCCCATAGGGTAAAAGTTCATTTATCATCCACTAGATAATGCCTATTAGATAAATACTCAAATTAATCCAGTTTATTTATTTATTTCTTTCTATCAAATTCATGGATAGTTATTTATTTAAATTAATTTCGTTCACGTTTTCTAGATGAATTATAAAATCATGTATGATGTAATTAAATAACTAGATTATTAATTATTTAATCAATAAAAATTTAATCTCTGAAGTATATTCATTAAAGATAAACATGAAATCAAGAATGTTAAACTAATTTTTTAATCTTAAAAGATAGAAATAAAAAAATCAATATTAATTTAGTATATCCATCCACAACTTATATAAAACATATTATCACAGTTCTAATTTTATTGATTAGACAAATTTTGGGTTCTTTTCAATTATAGAGGAATTTTAGCATGATTGATGGGTCAACGTAATATTTAATATATCACGTAATGATTGAAAAAGTTCTGCATGTTGTAAATAAGAGGAAACAGTTAAGTAAATACATTTAGATGATTTTAGGATTGGGAATCCTACTCAATAGAAAAAGGAATATATTCTCAATGTATATATTAAATTACTCCAACAAAAAACACATCAAATAGATTTTAAGACCAATATATTGGTTATCAGAAGAGGAATATGAATCCCTGCCATAAGAATATCCATGAAAAAATGATATTTCTAAATAATTTTTGAGGGATATTATATTTTAATATATAGTGGGTCTCGTGAAGAGGTCTCCATGGATGTTTTGGGATGTGTTCTTCGAGCGGCCTTTTGTTTTCAGGAGACGCATCTCGCATTGGCTTCCCCCCTTTTGATTATTGGTGGCATCTCTCGTTGCAGCTTTAGGATGATGCTGGTTGGTTCAGGTGATCTCGGTGAGATTTTTTACCCTGCCTGTTAGATCAATTGTTTTTCCAGCGTCGAGGGAGGACGACAACGATGTGTTCGTGATGACGGTATGTGATGATGGCGAAGTAGTGAATGGTGCAGTGGTCTTGTCGTGAATTCTATTGATGAACGATTACTTGGGTGGAACACGTGATTTGTGGGGTGCCGTTAAAGTGACTTTTAGGATACTTTCTGTTTTGTTTGTTTGTTCATAGGTTTTTGAATTTTGAAGCTGTGGTCACTTTGCCCCTGAAATGTGTGTTTTGGTTTTTGATTTTTGAACCTGTGATCAGTTTACCCGCTGGAATGTGTATTGGATATTGTGAGGGTTCACACTTTTCCCCTAAAAGAGGTTTATTGAAAATGAAAAAAAAAATGATTTGGAAGGACATAGTCTTCACATATCGATTTTGATTAGAAATATCTCTGTATACAGAAAGAAGAATATTATAGGAATTACATCTGTTTCAATAATTCTCACACACAAATAGATAAATATCCCTCTTAAACGTTTCTCAATATGGTGGTGTGGTGGTGAGAACCACCCTTCAAGAATATCCTATGGATTTCACAAATTGCCAATATAAATGCGTTGACTCCTTAAAATGCTTTTTGGGGTATTTAAGGTACTTTTTCATTATAAGACATCCAATAATAGTTTATAAATTATATCCAAAGGATTATTTTTCTTCATAGGATTTTATTTTACTAGTGTCAAATCCCAAAAAAACTTATGGATCAAATGTTATGGGTATAAGAATTAAAAGGTTTTTTATACAGTACTTCAAGATGTTGTGCAGGTCACTCGCACAACTCCTTCACCAACTCATTTACCCATCTCATTCATCCATTTCTACTTGTACATATATAAATAGACTTCCCTTCTTCAAAATATAGAAGGATAGAAAACACCCAGAAGAAGAACAAGGAAATGGATCTGATCATCCAATTTTTTCTCCCGAGTATTTCTCTATTACATTGGAGAACAACCATGGACCTCCATAACTAGGTTGAGGACACCTTTTCACACACACTAATTGTGTTACCAACTTGGAAAATCTTCTTGGGTGACATACCACTTAGGTGGCTCTCCACTTGGGGAACAAATCACTCCTGGGACCCACCACATTGGCAACCCACCATATTGGAGACCCACTGTATTGGGGACCCACATGTGTACTTCACGTGGGTGACCCCTTGTGAGACCCACTATTTAGAAACCCACTACCTGGGTGACCCACTACTTGGTAGACTAACTACTTGGGCAACCAACTATATTTGGTAATCACACAGTACTAAGTTGAACCACATGGGACGCCCTCTTGGGAGACCCACTACATGGTGAACCATTATCTAGGTGGTTTACTACAGACATGAACCACTACATGGTCGACTCACTTTGAAAAACCACTACCAGGGAGACCCAATACATGAGAGACCCACTATTTGGGTGACTCACTCTACAAGAGAGACCCACTATACTTAGGTAAGCAACTTGGGCAACCCAATACGTGGCTGACCAACTGCCTGGGTTAACCAAAAATTTGGTGACCCACTTGGAAACCCCTCTATTTGGGGACCCACTTGGGTATCCTATGTGGAAAAAACCACTCTAGCGACCCACCAGTTTGGAGACCAACTTGGGAACCTCACAACTTTGAATACCCACCAGAACCAAGGGACTCACAAGGTCTATGCACCTTCAGTAGCCCTCACCAGGAAAAGAATAATTGCTAAATTTCTCTAAGTATAAAACCCTATTCACCCATGTCTCATACCTTGGAACTAATTCTTCTTATATACACCTAATATTTAGATACTCCTCCTAATTTCCATCTTTGGCCTCTTACATGGGGAAAGCCCCAACACTAACAAATCTCCCTTCCTCATCAATTGAATAGAATATGTGGGAGGAATACTAACACGAAAAAACTTCCTCCTAGGTGTAATATTTAGCCAAACCTTCAATTACCATTGAGTTTAGATATTCCTCATTGTTCTTATCATTCACCTTGTGTTGCAATTGTTCTATGGGTTTTAAATACATGGTCATAATACTAGCTGTAATCATATAAAAACCATTAAATTTAAATTGAGTCAAGATACATTTAAGGGATATGAATTCACCATGATTAGAGATAATCCAATTTTTCAAAGATGCATGGGAATCCTCCTAGGAATAATCCATAATCAAATATTAAATTAACTTTTTGTCGAGATACTCGTTATTATCATCCTTCACCTTAAGTCGAGATACACCTCATGGTTTAAAATACATAGGATTCCTCTTTGGTGTAATCCCTAAACTAACATTCAATTACCATTGATTCAGGATACACCTCATGGTTATCAATTCCTCGTGAGTAAATATTCTCCTCTTGGTTCCAGATACAATGGAATCCCCTAAGGTGTAATCCTTAAACAAGCCTTAAATTACCAATAATTTTAATACCCCTCTCTATTCTAGATACACAAGAATCCTCCTAGGTGTATTCCATAAAAAAAATAGATTAAAATTATTTCAAGATACTTATCATAATTCAAGATACATGGGAATACTCCAAGGTAAAATCACCAATGTAATTAACTAACACTGAGTTGAAATACTCGTCAAGGTTATCATAATTCACCTCAAGTTTAGATACTTCACTTGGTTATTGATTCAAAATCATCTTCATAGTGTTAAACCCATAACATATCATCAATTAACATTGGGTATAGATTATCATCAACACTACCATCATCCAAAGAAAGTGGAGTTAGTCCTCTTAGTTCCATATACATGATCATCATTCTATGAGTAATCTCATACCAAATATTCAATTATCATTGATTTGAGTTGAGATAATTCTCCTCATTAATATAATTCACCTTGATTCAAGATATGACACTTCATTTCAGAGACATGATAATCCTCCTAGGTTTAATCCTCAACCAATCATTCAGTTACTATCATAATGCAAATTTTTAAATATAATGGTACGCTCTCTTGAAATGTCATTGATCATATTATTTCTTTTATTTCTCAAGTTAATCACGAGTCATATGGTAATACAGATTAGTGAAAATCATCACAACAATTTGATGAATGTGCCTTCATATGAAGACTCCATATCAGGTGTAAGACCCAACTATTCCATCAGACTACACAGGTTTTGATTATTTTTTTATAGGATATGTCAGACACCACATCGAGGTTCAATCCCTACTCACAAACACCAACCATATCGTTATATGATGATAAATACTAGAGAGGCCAGATAGTCATATTTAAAATAAAGAATCACAATCTAATTAGGGAATTATATATAGAGTTTTATATAAAATTAATTGTCTTGATCAGATCACTAGAATATGGATAAAAAATCCCACACATGGTATTTGGAAAGGATTCATGATCATGTTGTAAATCTATATTATATTTTAGAAGTATGAAATAATTCCCCCCAAAAGGGTTTGATGAGCCTAAGATTCAATCATCTTGAACAATGTGAGATCCCAAGAATCATTAATAAATTTTTCTGGTGACCACATTTCTTTGTAAAATTAGTCTTGTAGCCAAACATGGATGTGTTAACAATTTGGCCGGTCTAGTTCCATGAATAAAACCAATTTTATAGATTCTAAAGAGTGTGATCAATATATGAACAACCCAATTCCCTCTATTTTGAGAGTGTAAAGTACCTATGAACATGAAGTGAGACATTTATTAGTGATAAACCTATCACTTATGTATAATTTTCATCTTCTCATCTTTTAATTGAAGGTGATTGATCAAACATGAAATTTTATATTCAATAATACACTGATAAATGTTTTTCTTTGTTTCCTCTATTTAATATTCATGATTTGCTACAATACAAATAGCATCGTCAAATACTCCAAAAAAAATTGAAGTCATTCAACATGATGTTAATACCTATTAGACAACTTATACCACTACACACAAATAGCATACATTCAAAACATATTAATAGACGTCCATGGTGACCAAGACCTCATGAAATTGACATAAAATGTCATCAATTAATGACCTCCCTCACCATATGGTGAATTACCTAGTGTGGCTATATTATTTTGATGGCTCCATCCCAATACTATAAGCACCCCGTTAATGTATCTAAAGGGTGATTCTCTTTAGTCCATCCTATAAAAGTTGGTATTTGTGGAAGAATGTGGGGTTTGTCTCTATATCCAATAATTTTGTGATCCAGCCTCTAGTGGGTAGAAACTCATTCCTTCCATTTTTTTGTAGGGAAGGATTGTATCTAGCACGTCAAGTAGATCACCTAGGTGCTTCCATGAAGGCCCCCTATCTATAGTGGTAATAATAAGTTTTGTGTGAACCCAATTATAAAAGAATATATAGAGGAAATAGTTTATGTTTTTTCCATCTAGTTTTAGGCATCTAAAAGGAGATACCACCATGGTTAGCCACCCATTGTAACTAAAAAGAAGGTCCATTTCCGTGATACTAAAAACACCCTTGAGGCCCATCAATTAGACTCTATTGTTTCTCGAGGTTAATTATAGAATATTGCAATAAAAAAGTTTAAAACATTATGGATAATAGCCTTAATGATAGTACAATACTAGGTAGATACCTTTCCCACAAGGTGGGGGTATTTTTAATTTTTAACTATTAATTCCCCTACAACATCATATAGTGAAAATGATTGAATTATGATTACTAATTATCCTCTAAAGAAATATGTACCTTCTATCACATGTTAAAAATTAGTAATATTCATCGCTTGTAGAACAATTGATGATAAAAACCTTGATAATTTTAAAAATTATATAGGTGTTTCCCCATTCCCTACTCACAAATAACCCAACCATGGGGAATCCATCTTAGTATAGGATAATATTTCTTAGATCGAATAGAGAATGGTATAATTTTATATGGGCAATGTTCAGTTTCATAGGGAAAAAATACATTGTGTATTTTTATCTGATTGAATATTAAATTCCTCCTCCATATAAACCTCTACAATGTGAGAAGGTTTCTTAATTAATAATGTAATAAGTGATCTACCATGTCGAACAAAGATTACATCCATCGGCTCATTCTACTAAAATGTCATTTTATTACACAGTATTCCCATCATTGGGAAAAAAATAAAAAATTAGTTCAAGACTCTCATAAAAGGGTAGATTATTTAGGGATATAATATTAATTATAATATTCCCTCATTGATCAAATAGATTATATTTATGATTTACATGAATTGGTAAAACATTAGATAAATTTGTATCCTTAGTAGGAACCAAAATTTATCAAAATTCAATGGAATGGTAGATACCAAAAAGAAAAATTCCAATTTTTATTCCCAATGTTTCCCAATGTTTGTAACCCTAAAAAAATAAGATGATACCAAGATCTAATTTATTTTTCATACCATTGGAGTCCTTTCTTGTTATTACTATAAATATAGAAATATCTCTATTAAAAATTCTTATGATAATTCTTCTCTATGTTGAGAAAAATGAAAATCCTTGAACTCTATAATTTCAAGTAGTGGGAAATTGATAGATTAATGGATTTCATTAAAATATTTAATGGATTAACATATGCCATGGAAATAAAAATTATCTAGGAAAATTTATGAGGGATTTATGTGAAAAAACTTCAGGATGACTAGTTAACTATGCTTATTCATTATAATTATCCCACTAGTTTTTGAGAGTATATGACTATAACCTTTGTTATATATGATTATATTCATTGATCCGAGGATATAGCTTATCAAGAAATAAAAAAAATGAATATGGAATATAGGGAAAATGGAAGTAGCTGCTACCACTATGAATAAAAAAAAGTAAGTGGTGACATAAAAATGAACATAGGAAGGATTACATTAATTCCTAACATAATTATCATGTCCATGGTTTCTTAACATTTTCTCTAGAAGAAAACCTTTTCATTGTTTCATAAATCATAATGCTACCTGAAACAGGGTGGAATAACCATCAAAATTACTACCCTTAAAATCATATTGTAGGTCACATAATTCAGTGATAGTTCTTCATCAATAATATATAAAAAAATTATCGATGATGGTAAAGTGTCATTGTATAATGGATAAGAACATGTGTAAGGTGATTTAACCATTATATTTAAGGATGGAAAATGATGGTCATGGGAACCGTACCTCCAAATGGTACAACATCCACCATCCCACAAAATGTAACATTGGTCATAGTCCCAACAAATGATACATCAAGAATCATCCCACAAAAATAAAAAACCACTAACCTACCAATAATGATATTCAACAAAGGAGGATAATAATTTCAACTATGTATCCATCAACATGGTATCGACCAGGTATGAAGGCATTCGACCATGTTTTATTGATCAAAGATATGATGAAGATGATTATTTTTTCTTATAGTCTGCTAATCTACAGTAGGTTCTCTTACAGGTCCAATATCCTAGGTCCTCGTTAGGAATCCCATCATTGACCACGCATATTACCATTGAATAAATAAGTGTTTTTACAATTATTATTCCTATAATCCCCTTGAGGATTGTAAGGCCATCATTAATGATGAATAAATTGATCAATGGAATAAAAAATGATTATATATGTGAATTAATTATAAGGATACATCATGGATATTTAACCCATGATTTAATATTTAAGCCATCTTATATAGGTCCTACATGAAGTGAAGTTACCCATACCATAGGGAATGGGGTCTGTTTAATATTTCCACCCACTCATCGACTGAATTCTGGACCACATTCATTTTCATATCAGTTTATAGGTCTTAGGGAATCTTTATATTTTACACCATGTCGTCATTTGAAATCTAGATGTTGTTTTAACAAAGTAGTTATGTACAAAGCTTCCATGTGATTAATTTTTTCCAAATATTGGGGAGAAAACAACAGAATATGGGTTTTACAATGCTTCATCTTCTACCCTTTAATTAATTGAGATCATGGAAGTACCTATGAAATCCCAAATTCTACTATGTTCAGATACCAATAGAGGAAGATGTAATAAAATGAGGAAGTAGTTTTTTAATCTATATCTAGATGATAATGAAAATTTTATATTATATTACGCTGGAGAAAATTCCCGAGTAATTTTCATATTCCATTGAAAATTATTTGATCAAGACTTCTGTGATTTAACAACATGATGATGTATATTTGATAGTTCATCCAAAATACTACCCATACTATTGATTGTTAGAGAATAAATAATAGAGGTTCTTTATCTTCAATGATTGGATTCAAAATTAGTTAGATTAGGGTATATTGGAGAAAATGAAACAAAATTTTATACTTCATACATGTGGAAACATAGAGAAAAACACATTAAGTTTATCAAATCATATTGAACATCCATCCTTTAGAGACATACACATCATGGTCTATTAAGTTAACCATGATCTCATTTCTACATACATCACATACTAATTTGAGCACAACCATTTTTACATTCCAATGATCTAGAGACCCAATGAGGTAGTCATGAATAATCAGTCTTATTATTATACCTACCACCAAATTATAGATCATATAATGAAGACTGCTTCATCTTTCTATAATGGCTTCATAAGTATGTATATGCTGGCCATACAGCGTAATAGAATCCTAATAATAAAGTAAATTAATTCAAGTTATTCTTACTCCACTATAATATCATCTTTTTTTGCGAGTTATGTCACATATGGTCCATTTTTATGAAACAAAATTGCATGACACCATCTTCCAAGATATATTAATTTATAATTACTAACACTCATCTTAGTTTTATGATACTAATCTACAATAAAAAATCATTTCCATAAGATTTTATATTTAATGGTTCCCCATCCTAATTGTAATATGTTAAAATATGTACCAAATATCCTCTATTCATGATGTTAAAGAGTATGACTCTTTTCCCAATAACACAATTTAAAATTTGTGTGATTCTTCAGACCTCTCTTGAGAGGAACTACCTATGGTGATGGTCTCCAACTGCACCCATTTTAGTGATATGTATTGTTTAATACATAATTTTGTGGTATATGAAGTCATTCCTAGAACCAAAATGTAAGACATAGAAATAAATATATCCCCATAAGTAAGACTGTCTTCATTAGAATTTAGAACCTGTGGAATTTATTCACATTGGGTTCATTATTTACGGTTGGTGATCCCATATAACCCTATTTATTAGCCAATATTTTTTGACCCTAAAACTGTATCAACCATTCAACCATACAATTAGACGTTAAACTACACTTCCAATGTCCTAACTAAATTACACCAAATAACATAGCATAATGTTCTAGTTGTTTGATGTTAAACTATATAGTAACACAAGACATACCAAACATATAAAATTTGACTGCATTGTATAGGTCTAAGATTTATGTCCTCAAACTATTTGATAGCAGTACTTGTCAAAATATATTAAGCTCCATGACATTTATTAATAGCCACATGAGTTTTATAATATGGGTTGCATGGTCCAACCTACATGACAATAACCCTTTTAATGTGGTCACTCAAAATTGATCTTAATCAATAACCAAGATTACCCCCCATTATATCTTTAGTTTCACCACTATTATTTGTGAGGATTTGATGATCCTTATTTCAATATTAGTTCATTACCATTACCTAAATGTCATTTTATTATATCATAGAATAATCATGGTATTTTTAAAAACCTTTTGAACACCCCTTCATATAATCAATCTATTTCATAAATTTCGAATTATAAATTAACATATTCTTTGAGTTAATTATTAATCATTGAATACCTCAACCTTGAGTCCATTAATTATCTTGGTTCATAGGTTCATTAAAAAACAATCATCCAGTATTGATTGATGTATAAGTAACCCCACTCATATTTTATGGTTGAAAGAATAGTTTTCCACTGAACATATGAATTAAACCATAATGGTCATTTGATTACTAGAGGAACGGTCCACCTGAACCCCATGTGCTATCCTTGGATAGAGTGTGGAAATTATATGACAAATCCAAATTGTCTCCATTATCAAAGTGTGGAATTAGTTATATACTATAAACAATGAGCAATATACTCTGTATATTATTTATTAAATTATTTAGTCATTTAATGACAACATTTACTTAATTAATTTTACCATTTTTATAAGGTATCTATGCTTTATGTCATGATACTCTACAAGTCCTATTAAGGATCCTCCATGTTACAGAAGATTAAACCTAATAATGATTTAGTTCAGCATACATGATCTTAATGTGCATAGAATTATTTTTTCTATGAGACCCACAGACATTAAGATGATGTTAGATATATGTAAGATCCCCCAAAAGATGGCCATTAATCTATAACCTAATTTAGGGATTAGAATATCCCACACAAGAAAACTACCCCAACCAGTGAAAGGTTTCCTTAAATATGATTTCATTAATATTCACTTTAGTTCATCTTACCATGGTCACATTACATCATTCTGGAAAATAGTATAACCTTATCATATGACATTATATAGTTTATAATTGTTGTCCTCACCAGAGAGGGCCTCCACTTCTGATTTAAAACTCCTACCACATATATTTTTAGAACTATGTGTGACATTCATCCATTTTATAAGATATATAGTGATTCATAGGCCCCCAATAACATGTATATTCATGAAATTATCCCCCATCAGTGAGGTTTCTAATGTTTTAATTGGATCTACCATGGTCCTTCCACTCACGTTGAGGTTTTTTCCATTACCATAAATATCATAACCCATTGGTCCATGATGAAAGACCTTAAATCTCATCACCCCATGGTATTAGATATTTTACCATAAATAACAACACCACTAGATTTTATAGATACAATACAATAAAAGGAAAAAATATTATAGAAAATTATATATCGATAAATTACAACAGCCTCACATCCTAACAACTTGATGTTAAATTGTGTGACCAATGGCTTAGTCCCAGAATTTTAAACACTATTTAATTCATCCTAGTTTCATAAAGTTAAATTATAGAGAATGTAAATCACTACATGACCATAAACTACAGAACATAGGAGTCCTTGAATTATGAAATTAAACTACAAGACACATGTACTATTCTATGCGACCCCTTACCAACATGATAAATAGATCCATATAAAGTGTATGGTATGTGATCCCTATTTTTATATCAACATTATTGTTGATTAATACATTTCTATCTAACCCTGCGACTTCTATATTGGAGACAATCTATGGAGATTATCTTTATTACAACCCATACTTTGATTAAATATGAAAATGATTCTCACCATTGTAGGATCCTATCTTATAAAGGGTCCCTTTTCTTTTCTCAAGGATTCAACAGCTGTGGCTATTCAAGTCAACCAAAAGGACAAAGTCTACCTAAACTATGTTCATAATTAGACAATTTTCTTATATAAGAGCATGATCATTATAATGATCCATTCATTAAGAACTAATTGTTGATTTATTCCCAAAAAGTGTGATACATATTGGTGCCTAAATCTTTAATTTCTGGGCCAGACTTGAATTTTCATTGATTTAATGCATGTCCCCCCATGAGATCCAAATCCATGTAGACAAAATTTCATTCAATGAAATATGAAATCCCATAAATATCCATACAATGCACTCTCATATCGTTCAAATGTTTTTCTTTGTTTTCTTTTGGTTCTCATGTTGAGCATGAATCATGTGACCTTATAGGACATAGATTATAACTCTGACTAATGTGATTGAGATTAATTTTAGGCATTGATTAGGAAATTAATATAGGCTATATGACATTATAATTCCTTGTAATAGTTCTAGTGGTAATATTATAAATATCAATTCACCTGTATCCTTACTGAATGATATTAAACTACACAACCAACATCCCTACCATGTGAAATTAAACTACAAGGTAAAAATCAATCCAACATGACTCTATATAGATCAATGTTTCCCATTTAATATGGAATATTTCTATCCTACATGAGATCATGAACTATATAGAAGTATTTTTTAAACACACTATCTTCTCCTCAAATTATCAATGCCATACCTCATGCTTTTGAACAAGATCTACACAAGAGATTCTGTTGTGAGTTATCTATTTTATAGATCCATGCTCAGAATAAAATTCAGCTTTCCCTGTATAATATTTAGATGTTTTCTAATGATTTTTTCATTATAATAACTACATGTGTCTTGATTTTTATTTCGATGAGATCTAAATTGAAACCAATATTACTAGTCCTAAAGCCATTTATAGTCTTCTGATCCAAGTTGTGTGACCTTAATCCTCTGTGATATTTTGTTGAAGTTGTACCAGATTATACTCAATCTCTACTCATTCCAAATTAAATGAGCTTAAAATACAAAAATAATGAGTCAATGAGGGATTCTCATGTTTAAACCCCATAATGAAAATCCTTAGTATAAGTTACATCTTCACACAAAAATCTATTTCCAATAACGGAATTGGAACAAAATTAACGAATAAAAAATGTATGAATCTCATGGTGTATACTATGTGACACTAAACAATGCTTGGATAATCTCACTAGACCCCTAGTCTAGGAAAAAGTTAGTAGAAATTTTCCTTGACATTTTATAATGGATTTTGGTTATTCAATAAGTATATTTTAATCCATATAAATAATATTTCTATATATTTATTGTATCACCCCATTAAATGATTATGAACTCAAGATTCTCATGATTCATCCCTATATCCTGAGAATTTTTTCAATACATGGTTTCATAACTAATAGGGTTCTTGAACCCTTCCTGAATATTCCCATTATCTATGAACCCACATCATATATCTGATATTTGAATCAAATCCTAGCAATTCTTTCGCTTGAATCCCTCAACCGTCGGTTAATTAATCCTCTTAGTTATCTAATTAATTGAAATATTAGACAAAGAGATTGATTGATATGAATGGAACCAACTAGGATTTGATTGTGAATTGAAATTTTTTGTACTGGGCCTATGAAGTAACCTCTAGGGTATTTTTTATGGAAGAAAGATCCACCTGAACACAATATTCTATCCATTGATTTAGTGTGGAAAGAGTTTCAATATTTCTAATGGTCATTCTATTCAAACCAGTCTCTATTTATAATTAATATATACATTTATAGGTTATTATTCTCACACTCAATATCCCAAATTTTTAAAAATATTCAATTACCCTCAATGTTAATGTTTTATTGATAATTCCAAATGACTATGCATTATTATGATATTATATTCTTATACCCATTCCTATCTAGGTCTGACTCTCCTTTAGATACCCTAATGAATTAAGTTCTGATTCTCCTTTTTTTAAATAATATCCATCGTTGGTTCCAGCCATCATGACCATAAAATTAGCTCCTCCTATATTCTAGTGTATTTTATGATAGTGTTAGGCCCTTATCTACATTGGTTTTTCCTTGTCCTGGCTATGTAGTGTACCCAAATCATTGGATGAAACATGTTATACCTAAAATTAAAAATTACATTATCCTAAGCTCTATTAAATTAAAATAATTATAATTTTCCATGATATCTTATATATTATCACTAGCCTCCCTTCCCATACTGGGTTTTTCCTAGTCTATGCAATATAAAATATATCACCTACCATTTGTGGAAACTTAATGTGACATTAAACTATTGATGTATATGTTCAATGTTGTTTGATATAAAATATCAACAACTAATAGTCCATTCATTATAGATTTAATCTACTTTTACCATTCCTTGATGTTCTCTTTAATCATGATATTAGGAACTTGATTTAAATCAATATTATTCAACTCATTTCACTATACAAACTTTCACACTTTTGTTCAATGTTTCCTGACCATAAAAACCAACTATGTTGGTCAATATTGGAATACTGTAAACTACCAATGTAAATAGACATAGAACCATCCAATTTGAAACCCAATTAAGGGAACTGTGTGAAAATTTTGAGCCTCTAATCGCTAGGAATGCACCTCGTTTTTTTGTAGGAAAATCATGAGAGTTTAAAAAAAGGAATGGGCATAAAACATTTTATTTTGAAAACCCAAAAATAGATTTTAAATTTAAGGAAATTTACCTACCTACTAGGCCTTCTTGTTAATGTCTATAAACATTTAGAGTAAAAATGAAATGATATAAAGATTATATTGACTAAGATTCTTCCCTATGAAAACTTGAGTTATGATCGCCAGGTTAATTGGACTCTGAAAACTTTAGATCACATCACTATAAACCAAGAATCATGTTACAGTACTTTGTCTTCATGTGATTTTAAACTATTTTGACACAAGTTTTAGCATACATGAATATAAAAAATATTAGATAATCCTAAACAATGTGGCCTGAAATTTTTTTCATGATAGTGAGATATGTGCAGCATCCCCAAAAAAAACATGGAGCCCAAGCCATGAATCCATTGTAATGTCATCATTTCCCATATCCTGTATTTTATATAAATATAGGTAGGATCTTTCAACATAGTGTTATTAAGAAATGAACCTATGTTAAAAAATTTATCCCTCAATATATGTCCTTAATCTATATTGGAATTTAATATAAAGAAAAATATGTATGTTGATTCGTATTCAAATAGGAAGCATAGTGAAATACATATCTCACATATTGGATCAATCCACAAATGAACGTTCATTACACTTCCTTTTTCAATACTATTATCCTGAAATTTACAGATTTAGGATATTTATGCCTTGAGTTGAGATTACTCTTCTTGGAAACTAAAAAACCTTGAGTAAATTATTACTCTAGGTATCCCCAATTCTAAGAGTAGATTTTGTCCTCTTGGAGATATAAAAAATCCAAATGTTGATATCCTTCTTTTGGAAATCATCCACTAACTAACGAGAAATATACAAAGCCCATAAAATTCAAGGGGAATGGATCAATTTTCTCTAAATTTATCATCGAATAAGATTCATTTCATTCTGAATGAATTCCACTATAAGGGGTGAATTTTGTTGGCATAAAAAAATTCATTCCATTCACTTTTGTTCCTGACCCATGATATTAATTCAAATAGACAACACATGTTGAGTTGGAATATAAATGTGTCTCCATTATGGAAGAGGAATAATATTTTATTTATATGTGTTATAAGTCTTATGATACATAAAGGGATGAATATTCCTTAAGTAATTTTCCCAATATTGGGGCATAGTGGTTAGAACCTCCCTCTTAGAGTAGGATTTTGTTTTTTTTAAATTGAATATGTAAAGGTTTTGATGGCTCAAAAAAATAGGGCACAAAAATAACATTTGGGAATTTGGGAAAATCATGATGTGGTGTATAAACTATATATAATTTTTTAGTTTTCCTCACATGATTTGATTTTACATACCATGGATCCCAAGATTAATTAAAAATCAAAATTTATAGATACTTGATGTCAGGTTTCTTTTAAAAAATAATTTAATATATCATCCAAGTCACTCACAAGACTTCTTATCCCAACTTCTTCAACTATATTTGTCAATTAGTCTATCAATAGATTCATCAAAATAAATTTTTAAGGTATTGAAAAATACCTAAAGGGAGGGAAAGGATAGAGATTTGATCTCCCAACTCATACATGAAATTAGTACACCGTTAAATTTTTAGAATCACCATGTTATTCCATCACTTGGGTGAGAGCAGATATTTTCACCCACTACATGGGTGACTCACATAGGAAACCCACATGGGTAACCCACTATCTGGGAAACCCACTACTTGGTTGACCCACCTATGGGACCCAAAAGGGGGACCCACTTGTGAGACCCATGACATGGGGGACCCACTACTTTGGTGGTCCACTCTACTTAGGCTACCCACTACATGGGTTACCCACTACTTGGGAAACCCACACTACTTTGGAGACCCACTCTACTTGGGTGACCCACTTAGGAAAACTACTTGGGGGGACAACTATTTTTGTTTCCCACCCCTTGGGATACACACATTCGGGGCCCACTAGGGAGACCCACTTGAGAAACCCACTATTGGGGTGACCCACTACTCGGGCGACCCACTACATGGGTAACCCACTCAACTTGCATGACCCTATCTACTTTGGAAATCCTCTTTGGAGTCCCACAACATGGAAGACACAAAACAAGGTTGAACAACCTAAATTACCCAGTTGGGTGACCCACTACTTTGGATACCCACTTTTGTGACCTACTCTGGCAACCCACAACTTTGGAGACCCAACAGGGAGCCTCACTACATGTGAGAACCACTTGAACCAACAACCTCACTATGGCTATGCAGGTTCACTAGACCTCACCAAGGAGAGGAATATTTACAAGTATTATTTTGGGATAAACACCAATTCAGACAAGTCTCATAAATTGTAATTGATTCATCCCATATTCACCTATATTTTAGATCCTTATATAGAATTTCCCCATGGGACTCATACTAGGTGTATTCCCCAACCACAACAATCTCCCTTCTTTAAATTTCAACCAGATGGTGTGTGGGGGGATAAAATCATGGCCAGGCACCCTCATATATGTATTATAAAACTAAACCATAAATTAAAATTATGTTCTGGTACTTATTATGGTTTAGGATTCAAGTTGAGTAAATTTAATCCTCTTAGTTTCACATACATAGTCTTTATCTTAGGTGTATACCACATCCAAACCATAATTTACCATTGATACTAGATACTCTTCATGAACATCATCATTCTCCTTATAAAAGATAAATATCTTGTTTTCAAATAAAAATGAATCCTATTAGGTGTAATCCCCATCCAAACATACAATTAATATTGAGTTTTGTAACACCCTAAGATTTCATAGTATGTTATCTCTTCAAAGTAATTCAATATCTTACAATACATGAAACAATGATTTCGAGCGCACCACGTCTTCCCAAACTAGCCGTTAAAAAACTGTTATGAATAGTATTAACTTCATTATGAATTATATATATTTTATATAATTATAACATCCATAAAATGTGTTTTTTAACATAACATAAGAACAAATTCATTTTTTCAGATAAAATATGTATTTTTTTCAAAATGAAATTTTACTGCCTTTTAATGGTGAACCCTTTTTAAAACAAATATTTGACACTTTTATACATTTAATTTAATGAAATTAAATTCTACTTTTAGATGCAGGTCAAAAAAATTAGTTTGGATAATTTTTTGGTACTTTTCTGATGACTTTCATATTTTGACGAATAGTGAAAAATGCTATGTTTTAATTGAAAACAACTTTTTTAATCAAAATTATTTATAGTGTTAAATTATTCATTTAAAATATTTTGAAGTATAATTAGATTATAGTTTTATCATTAAATACAATTTAGGTCTTTATAAGTAATTTCTCATTAAAATATGACATAAACACATGTCAATATTTTGATAGTTTTAACTTTTTAAAAACCCGCTTTTTGGTTTTGACAACAGTAATTAATATTAAATTAATAAATGAAAATTATATGTTTTGAATTTGGTAAAATATTCATCATTTTTTAATACGGAATATTAAAATTATCTATGGGTGATTTTTTGGTATTTTTCTGAAAACATTCAATTTTTGATGAATAGTGAAAAAATTGCGTTACTATTTCAAACAGACCTTTTATTTAAGTGCTTATTTATTTTATATAAATTTATTTTAAGTCAATTTAGATATATAATACCTATATAAGTTCAATTTAATTTATTTAATTCATTTTATAATAAAATTAGATGTATAAAATTTTATTGAATTTTTTACCCTCTTTTACCCACCTTCTAGGCACGTTAGCAAATTTGCAAAAAAAATTATTTTACCGCTTTTGTGAGTTTAAATTCAAAAATCTGAGAGACATTGTTGATATAATTAAATAAAATTTGATTCAATAATATGAAAATCATTTTTTTGAATAGTAACTTTTGACTTTTATTTACCACGGTTAAAAGTAAATAGGGTAATTAAAGGTAAAAATGATATTATAATAACCCTAACACATGTCCTAATTCTATTGGATAAGTGTATTTCGACCATAAACAACCATAGGAATAAAATATGATTCTTTATGTCCAGTTTGATTATATTATGACATGTATTATTATTTTATTTAAAGAAGAGTTTAAAGTGGTAAATTTAATGTTTATTAACTAATCCATTTTAAATATAGGGTTATTTCAAATCTACATTCGACTATAAATATTAATTATAAAGCTAAAACATTTTCATAATGAATGGTAATTTTTTAATAATTTTTTGACTTTGAATAATAAAATTTATTTATGACATAACGATGATGCAGTAATTACCTTAATAATGAAATATTAAACTAATTCATATTATAAATATCCAAATAAATGTAAAACGAGACATTTGATGAATTACACTAATTTAATAGGTTATTATGACATGTTAGGGTGGATTATATAAAAACTACATATGTGAAAAGGTTTTTATGACTGTCACAAAATCAATATACCAAATAGTGTCAGAATTGACATAAATTAGTTTTTAAAACAAATACTATATTATTGGTTGATATAATATTCTTAAAAATATAAGGTTCGGAAAATAGTCTAAAATAATATTATATATATCATTAATGAACCACTTGAGGTTCTCTTGTATGTTTAGAGTAAGTTTATTAAAAATATATTGTAAGAATAGAAGAAGACACAGTAAAATTTAAACTATTTAACTACGAGTTAAATCTAAAAGATATGGTTAAAATGGTAACCTAAATTTTTTGAAAACCTATTGGTTGAGATTATTGAGACCCATAACCACCTATTTCATGAAATAAATTCATTTGTAACCATTATAAATAGAATATGATTGTATAATAAATTAATATTTTAATCTTTTCCTAAAGTGACCCTCACCCATCTTATAAAAGGGCACTTCCCCTTCTCTCAAAAGCACACCTCCAAATCCATTTCAGCCCAAACCTACCCAATTATCCTCACAAATTCCCTAAAATTAACTTATAGTCCTTAATTCTGTCATAATTCCAACCTAAGGTTCCCTTTTGGTCAACACAAAAGGAAACGCCTGAAGAAGAGGTAATAATTTCACCACCCACTTTCAAGTTCTTTACTTCTTCCACTTCCTATTACTTTATTGCTTCCATACCAAAATAATAAATCTACTACCTTATAAGTACTTTGATGTTATGAAAAATATGGTACAACCATATTCGTTATTCTATACATCCAATAAATGACAATGTCACCATACCTGCGTACGTACGGCTTACCGTGTCCACGTCGTGGTGTAGTTCGTTATTCAAACACTAATTTTTTTGAATGAGTATAATAATGAGTATACCTTATGTAAATAATATATATAACATGTTAATTATTCTTTATATATGATATGACATTCAATTACAAACGACTTCACCATCAATATAATGATATTGTCGCTCGGGCGTACGTACAGATTACTGTCTCCACGACGCAATGAGATTCATTTCCACGTTTACCAATCAACAATGATTATAAAAATATATATTATTAATAAGTATGTAATATATGACATAATAATACTACTGGATATATGTGTGTGTGTGTGTGTGTGTGATTTCAATGATCTTATTCACTTACTTCTGTTCAATACGATATGAAAACAGAAACATCATTTATGCGTACGTACGACCTACCATCTCCATAAATGGTGCCTTCCATTTCATATATCTATCTATTATAAATATTTATATTCTATATATATATGATATATAAATCATGTTTTATATTCTGGATTTATTAAATTTATGATCTAAATGATTCGATCCAGAATAACAAGTTAAAACACATATGATAAAGAAAGCGATTAATACCCAAAATGTTAATTTAATATAGAAATCATTAATAAATGGGTAGTATAAAGTCCTAAATGAATCATGTATGATATAATAAATTTGAATATGGTTCTGGTATAATTTAATAAGATATTATTTTCATTATACAGGAGGTTAAACGTATCCTCGACCAAAGGAAAGTGCAAGGTAAGGGTTAATTCTACAATCTCTTTACTTATCCGATGTTGTTAATACATAACTATCTACTGGGAACACTTTATAATCCACATCCATGTTTTCATAAAAATAAAATTCAAAACATTCTTACTATTTACTAGACTATTTGTTAAATTCATTTATACCCATATTTGACGATATGTTTTTTGAAAGGAATCTTTCCGTCGTTTTCCAAACAAGGTACTTTATGACCTTTTTGAAAAAACTTTAGTTAAAAATGTCTTTTTTTAACTTATACGACGGGTGAAACTATTTTATTTCATTATTACATCTTGGAATATTCCCATAAAATCTTATAAAAATATTTTCAAAATAAAGGGTTTCTTTTATAATTATATAACTTTTAAATGATTTAAAAATAGAAAGAGATATTTCTCTAAAAAAGTTTTGATTTCATCTACGTCAACAGCCTTTGATGGATTTTAAGCTTGTTTGAAGTTGAGTTATTATGATACAAAACATCCATATTATATTAAAGGGTTTGTGATATGTTTTACTATGTATGTGTTAATTTTACACCATTCATGGTTTATGGATAAATTATTGACATTTCATATGCTGTAATTAATACGAATGTTTATGTTGTGTTTAAACCTTTTCATATGAGGAATGAATTGGACATAGTAAATGATGGGTGGAGCCCACTATAGCTCCTCGATGCATCAGTAGGTCTCATTAGACAAACTAGTGTCTTGGGGAAACGCCTTGAAAAAATTGTATTTGTAGTCTTGGCACAAAGCCTTGACTATGTGGTTATGAAGTATGGCATTATTCATTCAATCATAATGAAAGTAGCTATTGATATTGCATGTGACTATTCGACTAGTTGAATATCCATGTGAATAAGTAAATGGAATTATTCGATTTATACTTTCTATATTATGCTATAGTTTAAGTATAGAAGGTGTTTGTTTTAGTTTTATACATTTCAATAAATGTGTATGCTTATTTTTGAATGTTTTAGCTCTATTGTTATCCTTACTGAGCATATGAGCATACCCCTTTCATAGGTTTTATTTTCATAGGATTCCTAGAAGTGTATTATGATTGATAATTAGGGTTAAAATAGGATATTAATATATATCTCAAAGGATCATTTATGTTTTGTTTTATTTTCTAATGTGTAATGTGACATTCTTGTATGTAATCTATTTTCTAAGACTGCAAAACTGGTCGGTATTCCGAGACATGATTCCTTGTAATCATTCCAATGTATTTAAAAAATGCACCGTCTCAAGGTCACTAGGGTCAGGGGAATTACAGTTGGTATCAGAGGATGTTTAGCAATAAACATGGAAATATATTTAGATAAACTCTGATTAAAGAACATTACCCTAAGATAGACTTTGAGGATTAGTATAGAAGAACTTCTTAGAATTTTGGTAATGTAGAGTTTTTGTGAGTTTTCCAATCAATACAACCCAGTCTGGATATGAGTAGGTAGAGGTGGCTCGGGCATAGATGTACGGAGGTGTAACACTCAAAAACACCACTTAGATCTAGGCTCGAACGGGAAATGGTGCACGACAACAGGCCTTGCTACACTCTTGGTTACGACACTCCTGGGGGATATGCTTAGGATAATTCACATTTTTATTACAAGCCATTATGAAGGATTTAGGATTAAATAATTTCTCAAAGAAAACATTTTATTATTATAGATTATATGCATAATATTTTCAATTTATATTAGGTATTTTACTTGTTCAGAATTATGGATTTTGATTCATAAACTAACCTAGTGTATGACATTTTTTAGAAATGGAGCCTAGTAGAAGGAATGATAATTCCAGCAATACGCATGATCGAAATATTAAGAAGGATCATATATTTCATGGTATTAAGAAAACATTTAGAAGTGAAATATTCTCCCACATATTATAGTCATATGATTAAATACTTTGTTAATAAGATAAATAATTCTCTGAGTCATATGGCTTTGAAGGGAAGCAAGAGAAGAAAAGGATGGAAGAGAAAAATATGGATAATGGGAAGAGGGGAAAGAAGGATTTCCCATACATGATAATTGTGGAAGAAATAACCTTGGTAAATGATTGATAGGAATGAGTGTTTGTTATATGTGAGTAGAAAAAGGACACCAAGTATGTGATTTCAAGGGTAAGAAAAAGGTTTCAAATGTACAATGTTTCATCTACATGGATTTGGGACACTACGCGAATCAATGTCCAAATCATCACAGTATACCCCAATTGCAGCTATTGGATAATAATCAAGTTATAATACTCATAAAGATTAAGAGGAATGATTACAGTTCTTCTGTTGTTATTAATGTATTGTGTCATTGGAGTGTTATATTAATGAGGTACATGTTATTAGAATTATAGAGTATATAAGGATTTTACTTTAGTATTATTTCTTTAAGGATTTCAGATTTGTGTCATACCAAGAAAAGTAACTCAATAGAAAGTTAAAATTTTTGGAAAATACATGGTTGGATGAAAGATAAAAATTTTATATGGTCATAATACCGAGATATTGATTTTGGAATAATAGATTATTGATTTGGAAAAATTATAATGGATATTATTGACATCCTTGTAACTAATTAATGGTTTTCTTATTCCATCATTGTTGGAGCTTATAAATTTTTTGGATATAAGTAGTATATCTAGTATTCTATAAGAAATAAGGGAGCATGAATGTAATCAATATGGTTTTATGGTAATTCAGGGTGTTACCGTGTATTAAAAGAATACATGATGAAGGTATTTACATGTTATTATGTAGAAAAAAGGATATTCATTGTGTGTACCTTCCATATAAATTTTGGAATGTGTGTTTTGAAATTAGTAATTTGGATAAGTTTAAAGGATGGATTGTATTAAGTTAAACATTGGATACTATTGTTTAATATTAAAAAAATTTCTTAATATATTTTTGTATTGTTATTAAAAGGACAACCCGGAGGTCAGGAGACAACCTGTCGCATCCGGCAAGTCCACGATACTTGTACCCACAACCGAAGGGAAACAATGGTGCATCACCTACCACTATCCCAAGTGATTTCATGGTTTGTATAATGTAGTTTTTTTAAATGGGCTGATAGATTAATTATATATTTATTTTTTTGAAACACTATATGATTAGGATAAATTGAATATTTTTGAGTTATATTTTCTTTTGGAGTAAAAATGAGCTTGTGGTAAAAATTAGTTAATTAATGGAACTCTAGTTGTCAAGTATTCATTTTTTACTTATTCTGTGAAGATATTAATTATTAACTATTAGGGAAGAGATCCTAAAATTAAAAATTTGTTATCCAAATACCTAATGTTTTTGATGAACTAATGACATTTTAAATAATCACATATTGATGGCTTTGAGGCCCTTAATTTTACACTTGTTTGTGATTGATGACCTCAATTAGTCCCTACAAATATTTACATTTTTCAATAATTAAATCTATATAATTTCCACCATTTTTCTCCTAATCAAGTTCATAATCTGGTGGTGACTTTTTCATTTCCCTTTCCCTCTTATTAAGAGTAAATTTTATTCACCCAATTTCCGATGTGGGTTTTCCACAAATGTATTTTTCTATTTTTAACGTTTTATTTTCAAAGAGAAATTTCAAATTTATAGGATGATATTTTTTGAAGGAGGGTATAATGTTACACCCTAAGATTTCATAGTATGTTATCTCTTCAAAGTAATTCAATAATTTCCACTACACGTAATAATGAGTTTGAACGCACCACGACTTACCGAACTAGTAGTTGAAAAAGTTATTATGGATCGTATTAACTACATTTAGAATTTTATATATATTTTCTATATATTTTAAACCTCCATATTATTTGTTTCATAAACCTAATATAAGAACAAATTCATTTTTTTAGATAAAAGAAACATTTTCCAAAAAATGAAATTTTACCGCCTTTTAATGGAGAACCCTTTTTAAAACCAATATTTGACACTTTTATATATTCAATTTAATGAAATTAAATTATTCGTTAGAATTGGGACATAAAAATTTACATTGGATAAATTTTTGGTACTTTTTTGATAAGATTTATATTTTGACAAATAGTGAAAAATACTATGTTTTAATTGAAAACAACTTTTTAATATAAATAATTTATAGTGATAAATATTGAACGTGTATGGTTTTGAAGTATAATTATATTATATTTTTATAATTTAATTCAATTTAGGTCATTATAAGTAATTTAACATTTAAATTTGACATAAACACATGTTAATCTTTTGATAGTTTTAACTTTTTAAAAACCCGTTTTTGGTTTTGACAATTGGAATTAATATTAAATTAATAAATGAAACATCCATGTTTTTAATTTGGTAAAATCGACTTTATTTTTTAATTCTAAATATCAAAATTAGCTTAGGGTGAAGTTTTGGTATTTTTCTGAAAACATTCAATTTTTGATGAGTAATGAAAAACACTATCTTATTATTTAAAACTGACTTTTTATTTAAATAATTATTTATTTTATTTAAATTTATTTTTAGTCAAAATAAATATATAATACCTATATAAGTTCAATTTAATTCATTGGAGTCATTTTATTACTAAATTGGATGTATTAAATTTTATTGATCTTTTTAACATCTTTTACACACCTTTTAGGCACGTTAGCAAATTTGCATAAAAATTAAATTTACTGCATTTGTGAGTTGAAATTCAAAACTCCAAGATAAAATTCGACATGAGAATGTAAAATTTCATTAAATAAGATGAAAATAATTTTTGGTGAATAGTATCATTTGACTTTAATTTACCACGGTTAAAAATAAATAGGGTAATTAAAGATAAAAATGATATTATAATTACACTAACACATGTCCTAATTCTATTGGAAAATTTTATTTAGACCAAAAACAACCTTAGGAATAAAATATTATCCTTTAGTTTCACTTGTATTAGTAAGTACTTTTATTATAATTTTATTTAAGGAAGAGTTAAATGTTTTAAATTCATTGTTTATTAACAAGAACATTTTTAATATCGGGTTATACAGAAGATAAGTTCGACTATAAATTTTTATTGTAAATATAAAAATCTATCCTATAAAATGGTATTTTATATATAATTTTGGGTCATTAAATAATTAAATTTATTTATGACACAATGATGATGCAATAATTACCTTATTAATGAAATATTAAAATAATTGATATTATAAATATCCAAATAAATGTAAACTGAGACTTCTGAAAAATTCCACTAGTTTTCTAGGTTAATATGACATTTTAGGGTTGATTAGATTTTTTTTCGACGTGATATGTTTGTTATGACTTTCACAAAAACAAAATACCAAATAGTGTCAAAATTGACCTAAATTAGTGTTTAAAACAAATACCCTATTATTGGTTGATATAATATTCCTAAAAATATAAGGTTCGACCGAAGGGATAAAACAATATCATATATGTTATTAATTAACCACTTTAGGTTCTCTTGGATGTTTACTATATGTTTATTAACCATACAGTTTAAGAATACATGAATACATGGTAAAAGTTAAACTATTTAACTTAGAGTTAAATCTAAAACAAAAGCTTAAAATGGCAACCTAAATTTGTCTAAACCCCATTGGATGAGAATATTTCGACCCCTAACCACATAAGGCTCAAAATAAATTCATTTTTCTCCATTATAAATTGGATATTGTTGTAAAATAAATTAATATTTTTATCTTTTCCGAAAGTGACCCTCACCCCTCTTATAAAAGGGCACTTCCCATTCTCTCAAAATCACACCTCCAAATCCATTAGGTTCTGCCAAACCCTACCCAAATATCCTGAAAAATTCCCTAAAATCTTTATAGAGGCCTTATTTAGATCTTAAATCCAACCTAGGGAGCATTTTTGATCAACTAAAAAGGAAACACTTGAAGAAGAGGTAATAATTTCACCAACCTCTTTCAAGTTCTTTTCTTCTTCCACTTCCTTTTTCTTTGTTGTTTCCATACCAAAATAATAAATCAAGTATCTAATACATACATTGATGTTATTATAAATATTTTACAACAATATGCTTTCTTCTATTCATCCTATATATGAAAAAGTCACCATACATGCACGCGTACGACTTTCCTTCTCCACGTTGTGGGGTCGTTTGTTATTCAAAAACATCATTATTTGGATGCGTATAATAATGAGTATAACTGATTTAAATAATAAATATAACATTTTAATGTTTCATTATATATGATATACCATATAATTACATATTATTTATCCATCAATATAAAGATATTGTCGCTCGTATGTACGTACGGATTACCGTCTCCACTACACGATAAGATTCATTTCCACCTTCACCATTAAACAATGATTATAAAATATATATTATCAATAAGTATGTAATATATGACATAATAATGATACTGGATATATATATTTATGTATGTATATATGTATATACTTACATATATCTTATTCTCTTACTTCTGTTCAATACGATATGAAAATAGAAACAACGTTTATGCATAGGTACGACATACTGTGTCCATAAACGGTGCCTTCCATTTAATATATCTACCTATTATAAATATTTATATTATAAATATATATGATATATAAATAATTTTTTATATTCTGGAATTATTTAAATCATGATCTAAAAGATACGATCAAGAATAACAAGTCAAAACACGTAGGATAAAGAAAGCGATTATTACCTGAAATGTTAATTTAACATGGAATTCATTATTAAATGGGTATTATAAACTCATAAATGAATCATGTATGATATAATAAATATGAATATTGTTTTGTAATAACATAATATGATACCGTGATCATTATACATGAGGATAAATGTTCCCTCATCCAATGGAAAGTGCAAGGTAAGGGTTAATTCTATAATCTCTTTACTTATCCAAGGTTGTTAAAACATAAGTATCTACTTGGACCTCTCTATCATCCACATCTGTGTTTTATTAAAAATTTAATCTAAATATTTTTTCTATTTACTAGACTATGGGTTAAATTCCTTTATACCCTTATTTGAATATATATTTTTTGAAAGGAATCTTTCCATCGTTTTCCAAACAAGGTACATTATGACCTTTTCGACAATAATAAGGTAAGAATTTCTTTGTTTAACTTATACGATGGGTACATATATTTTCCGCCTTTATAACATATTTGAAGCTTACCATATAATATTATAAGAATATTTTTAATATAATTTTTTTCTTTTATAATTATATAACTATTTAATGATTTCAAAATAGAAAGAGATATCTGTCTAAAAAAGTTTTGATTTCATCTATGTCAACATCATTTGATAGATTTTAAGCTTGTTTGAGGTTGATTTATTATGATACAAAACATCCATATTGTATTTAAGATTTTGTGATATGTTTTACTATGGATGTTTTATTTTTACACCATTCATGGTTTATAGATAAAGTGTTTACCTTTCGTATGCTAGTTTTAATACGAATGTTTATGTTATGTTTAACCCTTTTCATATGGGGAATCCATTGGACTTAGTAAGGGAAAGGTGGAGCCCACTATAGCTCCTTGATGCATCGGTAGGTCTCATGAGACAAACTAGTGTCTTGGAAAAAGGACATGACAAAATCTTATTTTTAGTCTTTGCACAAGGCCTTGAGTATATATTTATGAAGTCTGGCATTATGCATTCCATCATTATGAAAGTGGCTATTGATATTGCATGTGACTATTTGACTAGTAGAATATCCATGTAAAAAAGTTAATCGAATTATTTGATTTATATTTTAAATATTATGATGATGTTTAAGTTTAAAAGGCATTTTTTGAGTTTTATACATTGCCTTAATTGTTTATGTATAGTTGTGAAAATTTCTGCTCTATTGTTATCTTTACTGAGACTCTGAGCTCACCCCTTTCTTATGTTTTATTTTACCAGGATTCCAAGAAGTGTATTATGATTGATAATTAGGGTTAATCTATGTAATTAATGTTCTTCTAAAAAGATCCTTTATGTTGTGTTTTATTTTTTAATGTATATTGTAACATTCTTGTATGTAATCTATTTTCCAATACTGCTAAACTGATCAGTCTTCTGGGACTGGATTCCTTGTAATCATGCCAATGTATTAAGACAATGCACTGACTCTGTGTAATTGTGGTTGGGGAGTTACATGTTGATATGCTCCTCATGGTTATCATTTCATCTTGAGTCGAGATACGCCTATCGGTTCCAGATTCATAGTCTTCTTATATGGTATATGCCTAAAACAATCCATAAATTACCATTGAGTCGAGATACTCCTCTTGGTTTTTGATACATGGTAATACTCTTATTTGTAAGCTACAAACAAGACAGCAATTTCAATTGAGTTTATATATTCTTCTTATATCAAGATACAAGAGGATCCTCCTAGGAGTGAGGCAGAAAAAACCATCAACTACCATTATGTTGAGATACTTCTGAAGGTTATCATCATTACCCTTATGTTGATATACACCCCTTAGTCAAAGATAAATGGTCATACACCTAGATTTATGTCCCCAACAAATATTCAATTAAAATTTATTTTATATACTCTTATTAGTTATCATCATTCACCTAGATTAAATATACACCTCTTGGTTTTGAATACATAGGTATTCCCATTAGTTTATGAAACATAAAAATCCTCAATTAACATTGAGTTAAGATACTCCTCATGGTTTAAATCATTCACCTTGAATTGAGATACTCTTCTTGGTTCTATATAGTTAGGAATCCTCTTAGTATTAAGCCCCAACGAAACCTTCAATTACCATCATAATGTCTCCTTTTAAATATAATTGTTCACAATCATGAAATGTGATTAATACTATATTATCTCTTGTTTCACACACTGGTAATGACTCACATGGGCATAGAGATTTGATATTTTCATCCCATCATCATGATTAAATTTCCTCTATTATGGTACCCCTTCTCCGATGTAATCCGGAACTATTTGATCGAACAACATGGGTTTTGATTATAGTTTTCATAGGATACATAGAAAGCTTATTCCAGGATTAATATAGACTCAAGAAAAACCAATATCCTCTCGACATGGTTATAAATTCATGATATCCCTCCTAGTCATCTTTAAACCAAACAATCATGATTTTATAAAGGATTATTATAGATATTTATATCAAATGAATTTCCTTGATCAAATCATTAAAAATAGGGTAATCAAGCCCTAAATTGTGATTTTTGAAGGATTCATGAAACTTTTAGAAATATATAATAGAGTACAAGAGAAGGTAATAATTTCCATAAAATGGGATTTATTAGCCCGTCCTCTAATCCTCTTGACTAATGCGATTTCCCAAGAATCATTGGAAAATTGTCGTAGTTGTAACCTAACTATGGAATGAAGATCCATATATCATCATGGATGTGGGAACCATTGGGGGTTTCTAAGACCAAGAATAAAACCCATTGAAAATTTTCCAAAGTGTGAATTTGAAATATAAATATTCATAAGCCTTCCATTTTTGGTGAAAAATAATTCTCTAATTCCATAATCCAAATAAAGTAATGTTTATTTTACATTGTTGTAGAAAATATATTACCTAAGAAATAGACTATATTTCTACCATCCATACATGATAATGATTGTTGTCTCACCAATGTAAATTTATAGGCATGGTTTAGGAACTTTTGTGTTATACTATTCTATTTATGAAAATTATACATTTTGAAAACCCCACTCTCTAAATAAATTGAATAAGGATAAATTAGTGAAGAAGTATCTATCTATATAAACCTCATTGGATATTATATAAATGTCCAGTGGTTTATGTTATCCTTCGTTTACATGGACCATTTAATGAAAAATAAGTATATGAATGAGCACAGAACCACATTTTACCATCATGATCTTTATCAAGTGATGGTGAGGACAAAGAGATATTATATCTACAAATAACTATTCATATGTAATCATATGGACTTATCACCATCTTAGAATCATTTAGTTAAGATGATTATAAAACATTGACTTATTATCTCACGTGGAGTTTAACATATTTACTGAGATGCAAAATAATCTCATTCTATCATCACTACATATGGGATTATCTAGTTTCATAATGAAGTATAATATGATAAAAATGATAGGACTCCATTTTAAATACCAAATCCAATTCACCAATGTTATAAATATATGAGGTGTGAAAAATTGATGATCTTTATATTGAATATGAAAATGAATAAAAATGAATTAATTCCCCATATATATTCTAACTCTAGGTATTAGGGGTGATATCTTTCCATGAAGAAGAATTTCCAAAAACAAACCGATGGAAGAAAATGATGTATATTTTCATGTGGAAATATAAGAAAATAGACGAGGAACTATCTCCAGAAGAATAATAGGGAATATTTATTCATGTTAAATGTTGAATGAAATCAATACATTTATATAAATTTGGTACTAAATATAGATTTTGGTTCTCACATTTGTAATAAAATTGTAAAATATTGTAGATTCTAAAAATTTACATGATATAGGTGGACCTTTATGGAGCTAATAGACTATTTATTTCTATCATAACTATAAGAGACTACCACCTTCTATTTATAACACGAATGATCTTTATATTGAAGGATTGATATTATGCCCCAGCTATTACCATGAACATAATTTTATAATATATTTTTATAAATATTTTTTTATTTCATGTTTTGAAATAAGACGTGTTTCTTTTATAATGAAAACACATGTTCTGTTATGAAAATTTTGAATTGAAGTTCCTTTTTACTAAATTAAGAGTAATTTGTATTGGAAAATGATAATGAATTGAGTTCACACAACGCATTTCATACCCAATCATGGAATCGTATTCTTAGTGTTTAAAAGAAAATCATTACACGAATCTTTATCAATATTGACAGATTTAAAATATTGAGAAAAAACCACCAGAAATGTGGCATGATTTTCTCACTGTGTAATATAAAAAAACCACCTTTGGGATGATGATGTGAAAGAAAAAAACTTATCTATTGGGTTCCCATTTATGTTTTTGTTCCTTTTACAACAGAATATATAGGTGTATATTATTAATTCATAACATATAATCATGACATGAGTGGATATGTTTATAATTAATTGACAAAGTTTAAATGTGAATCCTTTAATATATTAAAATAATTCATGAATCATTTATATAATTAACATGAAAGGTATATATATATATTATTTGATCTAGAAAGGTTTTTAATATCATAAAAAATAGTTTTTCAACAATCTATAATAGTATGGGATTCTTTCTCAACTCATTAAACCATATACAACATAGTGTAATAATGCTTCTGAAATTAAGAACCATAACATACTATACATGTTAACCTTTATTTTATATCTCACAAATCATTCACTATCCATTTTGGGAAATTCTTTACACACAATAGATTATATACAAAATAGAGTACCCAAAAAAGTGGGAAATTGTATTCAAATTATGTTGTGGAGTAGAAAGAAACTTGTTGTGTCACATGATAATTTATGGTGACTTGTGGAACTTTTTATGTTTATCCTAGGAATTAAACAAGATTCAAAAGGAATAAATTGTATCTTTATAGGATATCTCCTGGAAACTATTTTTTACTATCTTTGAAACCCTTAATAAAATATGGTTCCCATCAAACAGAATCTATATCTATTGAAAGGGAACACATTCTCAAGAATTATACTGGGAGTTAGAATAACTTTGTTGAATTTGTTACTCGGTATTTTTAAGTATAGGTAATAGAACAAATTCCCTAGGTCCCCATCAGGGGAAGTTGCTTCTAGGACCAAAGTACTACTTGGGAGCTTCAAAGAGGTTAGATAACACAAAGGATATGGTTTCTTAATATTTGATGTTAGTGAATAATTAATTATTAACAATAATGATCTTATTTCTTTTATGGAGAGAGTAGATATATAATTATTTTCAAAATGGAAACAAACTAAGAATTCTAAAATTGATTTCATATATTAGACCATTTTCTGGGTTTGGATTGATCCACGAGTTGATGAAAAACTCATGGGATTCAAATTTTTTATGAATAGAAAACAAGACATATAAGGTAATGTGAATTAATATAAATCATGGATAGTCCCTATTATGTTTAAATAGTATGAAAAAATTTTAAATGAACAAATTTATTTCTCTAATTGTAATTTTTAAATACATTATAATTATATTTTCTATTATAGTATTCCATGACAATGAGATTTATCAAATGGATGTTAAAATGTCATGGGGAACATCAAAATGATTCTTATGTGACCCAAATATAAGGGTTTTTAAATTAGATAATTCCAAAATAGAATGTATGGTGTAGTGATCTGTTTATAGATTGAAGCAGGAATCTAGGTTGTTAAGAACCAGCCCAGCTACCCTGGTAACCCGATAACTGAGCCGACCCTGACATAGCCCGAAGGGCGTTCCCGATCCCCATGGGTCGGCAACTAGCACCTGGCATCGTACAACGTACAAGTGGGAATTAATTTTCCATAAGAATACGGAAGCATGAGTGAATCAAAACAGTATCCATAACAAAAGAAAGTCCACTGGGAGTAATGTACTAGAAAACAAAGAGGAACAAAATCCCAAAGTACTACAACCCATGTACAATAAAGGGTAAACAGTTCCAAGGTCCTAATGGAGACAGCTCACCAATTCCAAATATCAGCAGCTAGAACCACCTCCAAGAGGTCCCTTCCCATTGCTCGATCTAGGAAGAAAAAGTCTACAAACTCCCGAAGGCAAAAGTAGGGTGTGAGCCTAAGCCCAGTAGGTTACATCCAAAGATTCCATAACAGATGCAAAATATAGATTATCCAAATAAAACATTCAATTTTCAAATAAACAGGTTTGGAAATTCAAAAACCCATTTTAACAAAACATTCTAAACATTTTAAAATGATTGAAATAAATACCTTAATCAATGAATTTACAAATGATGGAATATTTGAAAAAACAATGTCTTAAATAAAACATTTATATAAAACAGTTTATATAAGTTCAACAAGCATGTAAAATAGTTCAAAAGCATTGGCATACATTTATATCCCAAATATAAATATTTAGTCAAGAAACAAGGTCATATTCCAAAATATATGATAGTATTACCAAGTTATAGGATTCCTCACTCTCTATGTGAACACAGAAAAATGTGTATACACATGTCCCTATGACACTGGCCAAAGGAGACTCGTCACCATCCCATCGGGGATGTGACCCGCCGCATGTATGTTTTAGAAAGTAGTTGTATCGTAGAGTTTTTCCAAATAACTCACTAACTATCTAAGGATTTCATGCTCTATTACATGATGCACGAACTATTTTAAGAATTCTTAAAATACGATCAATCCCATTCATCAATTTCAAAAGTTCATATCTCACTCCATTTAAAACCAAAATAGTTTTTATTCAAAACATTCATTTTTCACAAGATAAAACCAATTTATTTCTATCAAATAATTTTAAGACATTTCACCAGTTTGAAAATCTATTTCAAACCAATTCAATCATTTCACAAATTCATTCCCACAATTAAACCCAAAAATTTAATTGAAGTAATTTCCATCAAATCCAAAAATTAAATTAAATAATTTAAATCGCCCAATTTCCATAAAATCACCCAATTCAATGTAATTTGGGTTTTAAAAATATCCATGCCAAAACCATTACAAATATCTCGATTCAATGGAATCAAGTTTTTATAAAATTAATTGAAAGTATATTAAAGCAATTGAATATAAATCAACTATTGAAATAAATCAAGCAATACAAAGATAAAAAAGCCGGCAGGTTGGGATGGAACCAACTACCTCGATTTGTTGACGGGAGTTATCCCAATGAGAAACCCCAAAACCCGAGCAGCACAACGATGTCGACCCAAAACTGGATCTAAATCCTTAAAACCAAAATTAAGATCAAAGGAATCAAGATCTTTGAAAACAAGATCTAGATTCACAATCCTATATCTATACCTCAACTAATTTGTTTAGATCCATGGAAAAAAGGAAATCTCCCATGAAAAGATCAAGTAATGATAGAGGAATAAAAGAGAAATGCAACGAGATGAAATCTACATACCGGGAGGAGAGTGGATCTTTAATCTGATCCTTCAATCTCGAAGAAAGATGTTTGGATCACCTTGGAATCTCTCTAGGAAGCTTTGGAAAGACCTCAAATGAGTCAATCCCGAGCCATGGTCAAACATATGGGAGTCTTGGAGGTTCAGGTGGGTTTAAAAGGAATTTTTGGAATTAAAAAACACGCGCATGGTTTACTTGGGAAAAGGCACACTGTTTGATAAATCGTGCGCACACTGTGCGGACCTCACTGTCCAGAGGTGCACGGTCCACATGGTTAAGTCGCACAGTTTGTCAAACTGTTCACACACCGTGCGTACCCCCTTATCCAGTGCTTCTTGGATGGCACAGTTTGGTCGCACAGTTTGTCAAACTGTGTGCAAACCATACACAAGTCATTTCCCTTTTATTTTCATTTAAAATTTCATCCAAATGAACCCCTAAGTCACTTCTCCAAAACAGAAGTACTTAGAAACATCAAAAGTACCTAAAAAAGTAACGTGATGCTACAAAATTACCACTATAAGACCTTTCAGTCCCCATAAAGCCTATAGAAAAACCTCATCATCAAAAATATGATGCCAGTACTCTCTCATTAGTGCCTCCCTTTCCCACGTCTCATGAGAATATGAACTATGCTGCCAAAGAATATAGACTAGAGGTATCATTATCCCACGATGTACTTTGGTCTCAGAATAAACAACCCTGACTGGTCGTTCAGTCACAGATAAATCTGGTTCAATATCTAGATCACTCTAGCTCACAACATGAGATGGATCAGAGAGATACTTTCTCAGCTGTGATACATTGAACATGTTTTGTATTGACGTTAGCTATGGTGGTAGAGCTATACGGTAATCAACTTCCCCCACGATATCAACAACCTCGAAAGGTTCCACAAAACGAGGGGCAAGCTTTCCTTGGCACATAAGCCGCCAATGACCTAATCGGGGTGAAACATTCAAGAACACCTAGTCACCAATTTATAACTCTAAAGGTATACGACGATGATCAACATAAGACTTGTATAGACTCTGTGCTGACAACATTCTCTGACGAATCAATTGGATCTGAGCTGTTGTCTCTTGAACCAAACTCGGTTCTACCAAGGAACATTAACCAATCTCGGACCAACATAACAGATATTTACAAGGATGGCCATACAAAGTCTCAAATGGATCCATTTTGATCGCAGATTGATAACTGTTGTTATAAGAAAACTCCACTAGCCCCAGATGATCATCCCAAGACCCACCAAAGTTGAGAATACATGCACGGAGCATGTCCTCAAGGATCTGAATATCTCTCTTTGTCTGTCCATCTGACTGTGGATGGTAGGTCGTACTCAAAGGGACCTGAGATCCTAGTGCCTCCTAAAGGCCTCTCCAAAAGCGAGAAGTAAACTGATGATCCCTATCAGAGAGTATAGCATATGAAACTCTATGCAAACGAACAACTTCTTTCACATAGATATTTCCCAACTCCTCAACATTGGTTGTATCTTGAATATGTATAAATTGAGAAGACTAGGTCATTCTATCGATCACAACCCATATCTCGTTCTTCTTCCTTTGGGTTTCAGGTATCCCAACCACAAAGTCCATAGAGATTTCATCCCACTTAAATGTATGGAGTGGAAGTGGTTGAAGAAAACCCGACATTTTCTGGTGCTCGGCTTTATCCTGCTGGCATGTATAGCAACAAGATACAAACTCAGCAATGTCTCGTCTCATACCTGGCCACCAAAACTACCACTGCAAGTCATATAAGATCTTCGTGGTTCCAGGGTGTACCTCCCCTTGAGCGTTTTGGCAACCCCCCATCACATCCTTCCTTTCCGCTAACGGTACAACATAATGGTTTCGACAACACAGAACACCCTCTTTGGAGAACGACCACTTGGTGTCAGTCTCCCCACCATAAAGAGAGTCCTTAAAGCTCTAAAATTAAACATCTAGTTGTTGTTCCTGAATAATTAACTCGATAAGATCCGAAGTCAATAGAACACTAGATAAAGAAACTTCATTCCCCTTCCACTGAACCTCGATATGAAACTGAGAAAAAAGAGCCATCAAACTCCACTCTTCTGAAGATTCATGCAAAGCCTATGATGGAAGTTTCCTAGTTAACACATCTGCAACTACATTTCCTTTTCCCGAGGTATAGGCAATGTCAAGGTTGAAATATTTCCGGTACTCCACCCAATGCCTCTGGCGGAGGTTTAAATCTTTTTGAGAGTATATATTACTCAAACTCTTGTGGTATGAATACACTGTAAAACTTTCTCCCTAAAGGTAATGTCTCTAACACCTAAGTGCGTTCATTACAGCAGTAAGTTCAAGGTCATGGGTAGGATAATTCTTCTCATGAGGCTTAAGATGATGAGATCCATCGACAACAACATGATCACCTTACATAAGGACGCATACCAAACCTGAACCAGATGCGTCACAGAAGTCCACGTAACCTATCCCATCCTCAGGAAGATTTAACACAGGCGCAGTAGTTAAGAGATGCTCAAGAGCAACAAAAAAACTCTGGCATTTATCATTCCAGGAAAACTTCACTCCCTTTCGAGTCAGAGCAGTCATTGGAGAAGATAACTTTGATAAGTCTTTAACAAAACGACGATAATATCTTGTTAAGCCCAAGAAGCACCGAATATCAAAAACATATTGTGGTTGTTCCCAAGTAATAACATCCTTTACCTTCTCATGATCAACTAATATTCCTTGTTATGATACGACATGTCCCAATAATTTTACTTCCCGAATCCAGAAATCACACTTTAAAAGCTTTCCATAAAGTCGGTGATTCCTTAGATGACCCATAAATGTTCTCAGATGATGCACATGATCCTCCTCAGACATGGATTATACTAGAATTTCATCCACAAAGACTACCAAAAAATTATCTAGATACTCATGGAAAGATCTATTCATCAAATCCATAATAACTTCAGGAGCATTCTTTAGGCTGAAGGGCATAACTAGGTACTCATAATGGCAATACCTACTTCGAAAAGCGGTCTAATGAATGTCAGATTATTTTATCCTCAACTAATGGTAACCAAATCAAAGATCAATTTTTGAAATCCACTTTGACCCTTTCAATTGATCAAACAAATCATCAATTCATGGTAACAGATATTTGTTCATTATCATAACTCGATTGAGCTTTCGATAATCAACACATAAGCGAAGAGAACCATCAGCCTTCGTGGTGATGAAAACTGGCGCTGTCCAAGGTGACACACTCGGGCGTATAAATTCATTCTCAAGAATATTTTCTAACTGAGACTTTAGTTAATTTAGTTCTGCTGGAGCCATTCGGTAAGAGGGAATAGAAACCGGTTGAGTACCAGGCATTAGGTCAATAGAAAAGTGAATCTCCCTTACTAGTGGCAAACTAGAGAAGTCTGAAGGAAACATGTTGGGAAACTCAGCGACAACTGGAGGAAGATCACCACACATTGAATAACCATCGAGATCAAACGAAATCACTGATATAACTTTCCCGAACTCTGGATAAGTGGGTCCGACTCTTCTTGACCATGGGTCCCATTCTCCTTGAAAAACAAGAGGCACACCGCTGGGTGTAGTAAGGTAAACTCGTTGAAGAGAACAACTGATTCGTGCTTTATGGTCAATTATCCAATCCATCCCAAATATGAAGTCAAAATATTTTATGTCAAGAACCAAGAAACTACAAGAATGATCAACATATGATATAGAGAAGACAAAAGAAAGACTAAAGAGATCCTTCTCTCTCATTGTACCAAGGGGTGTAGTAATATCCATCGCACAAGATAAATGCTCCATTAGAAAATTAGGCAGATTAGCAATATGGATTGAAATAAATAAGTGAGGTGAACCAGTATCAAAAAGAGCGGTCACTAAAGATGAAGCTATAGTGATGGTACCTCTCACAGTTGCAGGACCTGCATCAGCTACCTCTGGTGACTCTTCCACTGCATAAAGATGCATCATTATAGATTCCTGTGGTCGGAACCCTTTTGTACGTGAAGTATTTTATTTCCCCACAATATTTGGAGGTGTTGATGACCCTGTTCCACCCCATGGAGTAGATAAGTGATGATAGAATCTATGTAAGTGCCCTAAATGTCCGCAAGAGTTATAGTTCTTGGGTGCCTCAGTGAAAACCCTCTTAGAATTTCCCGGCTTTCCACACTGATAGGAAGTCAGTGAAGCCCCTCATGGTGCTACTGGTGGTCTGGAATTACTATGTTCTTGAAATCCACCATGAGGAACATTTCGCTTTAGCTTTCCTTTAATGGAACCAACACTGCCACTAGAAAGAAAAGGAACTACCTACAACCCTAGATTTCGTCCCAGTTCCATCTCAACAATCATTTCCCTATCCAACACATCAGTATAAGTGGGAAACTTCAATAAGAAAACCTGGGAGCGGATATCTGACCTAAGCCCCAACTCAAATCGTCGAGCCTTCATCCTCTCATTAGTAAAAATTTCAGGAGTAAACTGTACCAACTCAGCAAAGTGATTTGATTATTCAGTCATGATTTTTTTGGCCTGCTCAAGCTTGAAAAACTCCACAGCCTTGACCAACGCCATAGATTCTAGATAGAACTGGTTAGTGAAAAGAAGCCTAAAGTCTTTCCACTCTTGACCATCATGTTTCCTAGCCTTCACCATCGTGTCCCACCACCTCCTACTTGGTCCCTCCAGCACGAAGGTGGCACACTTCACCTTGATCGCATCATGTGTCTCCGAGAACCCAAACAAACATTCAATCTTACTCAACCATTCCTCAGCACGTTGAGGATCAGTGAAGACTTTGAAAAATGGTGTCTTCTAGCATAGGAACTCTTGAGAATGACCTCAGAGATTATCATCATGGGGATCTATAGCTGGATCCTGAACAAGATCTGGATGTGGTGCCTGTCACAGTGCTTGGACATTGCGAACAATCACCTCAACCAAACTCAAATACACAACAGTACTTGCTTGCTGAGATTCAGTAGCAACCTCATTTTTGGATCTTATTTCCACGTCTTCTTGGAGGCATGATGTTACACAACATCAGCAGACAAAAAGAAGACATTAGATTAACACTCAACCTGAGTAACAAGGAAAACTACCCTTTATAGAAGGGATAACTAGATTTGGATTCCACTCTACCCAATAAAAATAGGGAAAAGACTAGAACTAATACATAAGTCACCTTTCACTAACAACCCCTGGCGACTTAAGGTTCATTGCGGCGAGACCTTTCTAGGAAATCAATCACGACTACATCCTAAGTCCCGATAAGAATAATTCAATGAATACTGTCATCAAGGCATGATGTTTAACAACCTGCCATTGATACCAATTCTTCACAAACCATCCCAGGTACCCTTGTACCCCAATAACCGAGCCGGCCGTGACATAGCCCGAAGTGTGTTCCCGATCCCCATGGGTCGGCGACTAGTAACGGGAATCATACAACATACAAGTGGGAATGAATTTTCCACAAGAATGTGAAAGAAAGAGTGAAACAGAATAGTATGCATAACAAAAGAAACTCCACTTGGAGTAATGTACCAGAAATCAAAGAGGCACAAAAGGCCAAAGTTCTACAACCCATGTACCATAAAGGGAAAACTGTCCCAATGTCCCTAAGGACAGAACTCACCAAGTCCAAATATCAATAGCTAGAACCACCTCCAAGGGGCCCCTTCCCATTGCTCATTCCTGGAAGAAGAAAGTATACAAACACTCGAAGGGAAAAGTATGGTGTGAGCCTAAGCCCAGTTGGTTACCACCATAGATTCCATAACAGATGCCAAATATATATTATCCAAATAAAACATTCAATTTTCAAATAAACAGGTTTGGAAATTCAATTACATATTTTAACAAAACATGCTCAACATTTTCAAATGATGGAAATAAATACCTTAGCCAAAGACTTTACAAATGATGGAATATTTCTAAAATAATGGCTTAAATAAAACATTTATATAAAATAGTTCATATAAGTTAAGAAGGCATGAAAAAAAGTTCAAAATTCATTGGCATACATTTATATAAAAAATATATCTATTCAGGCGAGCAACATGGTCATATGAAAAAAGATACAATAGTATTAACCTTTTATAGGATTCATCACTCTCTGTGTGAAATCATCAAGATGCGTATACACACGTCCCTATGACACTGGCCCAAGGAGACTTGTCACCAACCCATCGAGGATGTGACCCACCACATGTATGTTTTAGAACATTGTCGTATCTTAGAGTGTATCCAAATAACTCACTAACTATCTAAGGCTTACATGAACTCTTATATGATTGGAGAACTATTTCAAGAATGCTTAAAATACAATCAATCCCATTCTTCCATTTCAAAAGTGCCATTCTCACTCCATTTAAAACCAAAACAGGTTTCATTCAAAACATGCCATTTTCAGAAGATAAATCAAATGGATTTCTATAAAATCATTTTAATCCATTTCACCAGTTTGAAAATCCATTCAAAACCAATTCCATCCTTTCAAAAATTCATTCCCACAATTAAACTAAAAAATTTAATTGAAATAATTTCCATCAAATCCCCTAATTAAATTAAACAATTTAAATCGGCCAATTTCCATAAACACACCCAATTCAATAGAATTGGGGTTTTCCAAATATCCCTGCCAAAACCATTACAAATATCTAAATTCAATGGAATTGATTTTTTATCAATTTAATTGAAAATCATATTTAAGAAATTAAATTTAAATCAACTATTGAAATAAATCAAGAAATACAAATATAAACAATCTGGATGGTTGGGATGGAACCCCCATCCTCTGTTTATTGACGGGAGTTATCCCAACGAGAAACCCCAAAAGCCGAGCGGCACAATGATGTCGATCATAAACTGGATCTAAATCCATAAAACCAAAATTAAGACCAAAGGAATCAAGATCTTGCAAAACTAGATCTAGATTCACAATACTAGATCTATACCTCAACTAATAGGTTTATATCCATGGAAACAAAGGAAATCTACCATGAAAATATCCAGTAAAGATAGAGGAATAAATGAGAAATGAAATGGGATGAAATCTACTTATTGGGAGGAGAGAGGATCTTCAATCCGAGCCTTCAATCTCAAAGAACGATGTTCGGATCACCTTGGAATTTCTCTAGGATGCTTTGGAAGGACATGAAATGAGTCAAGACCGAGCCAAGGTCGAACATATGGGAGTGTCGGGGGATCAGGTGGTTTTAAAAAGAATTTTCAGAATTAAAAACTGCGCGCACGGTTTACCTGGGTAGAGGCGCACAGGTTTTCAAGCCGTGCGCACACCGTGCGGACCTCACTGTCTAGAGCTGCACGGTCCGCCAGGTTTGGTCGCATGGTTTTCCAAACCGTGCGCTCACCATGCATACCCCTTGTCCAGTGCTAATTGGTTGGAATGGTTTGGACGTACGGTTTTTCAAACCCTGCGCAAACCATGCACAAGCCATTGTCCTTTTATTTTCCTTTAATAGTTCACCCAAACACACCCCCATGTCTCTTCTTCAAAACATAAGTACTTAGAAACATCAAAATTACCTGAAAAAGTAACATGATGTTACATAGGTTATGAAACATGTTATTCAATGAAGATATAAAATAATTTGGTTTCGTTATGAATGAATGTGGGCCACATGTTTACAGGAGGTTTACTGGGAATTGTTTCATTATAATAGTAGTATATGTTGATGACATATTACATTTTGGAAATAATATACCAATCATATATTACATTAAGGACTGTTTATGCATGTCCTTTTCCATGACTGAATTATGTAATGTATCCAAAATTATAGGGATCATGATAATTCATGATAGATCCAAGATGATTCTTAGACTAAGTCAAGGTAAATGAGTTTACTATATACTGGAGAGATTTAGTATGGAATAATCCATGAGGGGATTGATTCCAATGTCACATGGTATACATCTTTCGAGGAAAAGGTTTCCTCGTACAAAATATAAAATGGAGAGACAATTATTGGGATCCCATATGACTCTAAAATTGGATCAGTCGTGTATTCTATATAATGTACTCTGCTCAATGAAGCCAATGATTAAAAAATGGTAGAAAAATATAAATTTGAACCACATGAGGACATTTGTATAGTGTTAATGATGTACTTAAGTATATGAGGAGACCTGAGGATATATTCCTTATATATTGAGGATATGAGGAGATACTCATTAAGGAGCCTACAAATTATAGATTTCAAAAATACCAAAATGATCTGAACTCCCAATCATGATATATATCTAATCTCAACATAAGACCTTTGAACCGGAAGAGTATATTGTAGACCATTAACACTGATTCTATTGTAGAGTCTAAGAATATTGTGGGTACCAATGCATACAAAGAAGATGTTTTTATTCCCAAATTTTTCTAATAGATTGATATACCATTTATTAGTTGAGACCATTAACATTATATTCTAATCATTCTATAGTGGTGGTTCTTGTAATGGTTCCAAGGTCACACCAATAGTAAAACACTTACATTGGATGTATCTCTAATTTAGGGATTTTCATTGAGGGTTGAATTTATCGAAAGAAAATTTTCCATGGAAGTGAATATGGTAGTGCCCTTAACAAGGAATTATCTTATAAGAACCATGATAACAATGTTAGAGCTGGGGGATAGAAGGTTGTTGGATGTCAACTCTAGAGAAAGTGGGAATTTATTGGAGTTTGTTCCCTTGAATTAATTTCCAAATATTATGTGACTAATAATTATCAATATTTTTGAACATTTATACACTCTTTATAATATCATTATTATTATTTTTCATGACATTATATGTGATTGCGTCATAAGTGTAATTATCTCACTAAATGGTCATAGTATTTTGTGAATTTAATGAGATCGAAGTAGTGTCTCAAAAATAACTTTAAATAAATGTACTATATTAAGATGAAATATTTTTATAAGACACAAATGATACATGATATGAGGGTTGGGGACACATAAGATCTTGAGGAACATTTTCATAGTGTATTCTCTGAGTAATTTAATGTGTAGGAGATTATTAGAACATGGAATAAAATTTATAAATACATATTTAGATGTTTCATTGGATGTTTTTATTTTATAGAACACATGGACACAAGTTGAGGGATTGTTCCCTAGGAACCTATGGTGAAATAATAGTATGATATGTGTTTTCATCAAAATTATCAATGATGAAATATTTACAAGATTAAGGTAATTATAAAATAAATATAAATTATTTATAAATTATATTTGATGATCAATCCTTTTTGGTTTTGAAATTGGGAATTAATTTAACATTAAATTTCATTCCATTTTTCCTGAAATTTTTCATCACGTAAATCTCATAATAAAACTTGAATAAGAAAAAATATGTTTTTGTATATTCCATTTGGAACATGAACCACACCAAGAACCAAATTTTCAAACTATAGGACATATATATATGTGTGTATAATATATGTGAATTATAAATGTAATAACTATGCCATATATTGTGAGATATTATATCATAAAATATTTATCAATAAATGGTTTTAAAAAAACTAGAGGCACATATCATATTTATGATTTCATGGAGAATTATAAAATATGATTGAAAAATTACAATTCATTATTCTATATTAAATGGTTCTAATTATAGAATGTGATTAAATATGTATCATAATATACTACATAAACACATTTTATTATTTCAATATTTATTTTCGATCATTAAATATTTCAGGAATTAAATTTACCAAAATAAATATACATTGAAAATTTTGGTTAAGGTTTATAAAATAATAATAATATATAAAATTAAGGGCCATAAAATGACTTTTTTTCATGCATAAATTAATTTTATAAATTTTAAATTTATTTCTCATGATATTATATATATATATATATATATCAAATTAATTTTGTAAATTCCTTATAAATTCATGTTTAGTAAATTTTTTATGAAATTTTAAAATAGGGTATTCTTAAGTTTTTATATTTTTTTGTTTATTGGAGATAAATCCTTGGATTACCTAATAATTGAGACTCCATAAGATTTAATTTTTGTATACCTCATTATCAAGAAAATTTAGAGATATAAGTTTCATAATAGTTATTTAATATAGTTCTTGTGTATTAGGTGTTGTTGATATCATGAATTAAATTCAATATTGAGTAAAACATCCATGGGGTGAGGGGCTTGGATTTATACTACCCATTGTGGATAAAGATATGTCACAGAATATTGAGGGGTTTTCTATCTATAACATTAGGATTGCTAATTTGGAGATTCTAAATCCCATATACCTTTATCCCATTACATGAAATCTTCATATACATTTCTATAGGATGTATTTGGGAATGTATAAATATGATTGGATATTTCTGGTGAACTAAAAAAACCTTTTTAGTTGTGTAAATATTTACACATTAATTTTGGATGAACACATTAGTTTTTTTATGGAATATGTATTCCAAAATGAAATACATTGAATCCTATAAACATAATGTAATATAAATTTAGAAAATACATATTTCATGTAATTAAATAATTATAAATTTAATATACATGTGATTTATATTAAGTTTGTGAGTATTTTAAAAAGATAAACCTTCAAACAAAATTATGAGATTCTATCCAAGAGGGAACCTGTCAAGAATATGATCATTTGACTAGATTAGGTTTTCTATAACTAGTTTACTCTAGATTATATTGTATATATAAATATTGAAATAGTTAACACTAGATCATAATTTGGAAAATTATACTATAGATGGGTTCCCTTTTTTATCAATAGTTATACTATTATGGACATATGTATTGACTTAATCCTTGTCGGGATACCCTATGAGTTAGTATACTAGATGAATAAAGTTCATGTTTTACATATGTATGATCCATGAAAAATAATTTCTCCATCAAACATCATTGTATCATTGTTTTTAGGATTGGGATGTTTACATACATTAATATCTACATGGTGAGTCAAATTCCCTATTGAACTAATAATTTATTGAAATATTAATCTTGTAACAGTAAATAGATATGATTTATGGGGTTTTTATTTTCAGTGGGAGGTATTTCCTTCAATGTATCTGATGAAATGATATAAAATATGATACTCAAACTAATATGTCAATATTTTAGACTATGGAATACCTCATAATAATAATATTCAGATCCCTTAATGGTATGACTTATCGAATAGGTAAAGATTAGATTCTAAGGCTGAGAAATATTATCAATGTGAATCATTTAGAGCCTCTAAATAATAATGTAATAAAAATCATTACCATGAACTCTTTGTAATGGATATATGATATTCGGTGAGCATAGAAAAGTTTTTATGACATCAATTGAATCATTGGAATTATAGAATTGAAAAAGGGTAATGTTGAAAATTATGTTGGTAATAGATAAATATTTTGATGTACTATATGTCGATACTTATGAAATGACATAACCATGTAGAGTAGTCCAATAATTGGTATATTTAGAAAATTTTCCCATAATAAATATAGATTTTATTTTTGTTTATTAAATAGAAAATTTTGATTTATAAGTTAGTATTATGAAATAGATTTGTTCTATGTATATTAATGTGATGTTTTATGGAATTTGAAATATGATATATTGTTAATAAATTTTAGATATTGATAATCCAATTTGCTACATTCCAAATAAAAACCTCAGGTTTGATTCTAATCCCACCTAAATTTGAAATTGTTTCCCGAGGAATATAAACTAGAAACAAATAAAATGACCCCATGGAGAATTATTGTTGGAATGATTATATTAAGCATCATTTAAGAAATGTAGAAATAATTTAATTTAAAAAATGACACATTTACCAATTCATAGAAACAGTAAAACGCCTAGTGGACTATATGATCTGGAACATAGTGATGTTTATCAAATAATGAGAAAAAGGATATTTTTTACCTTATGTATATATTTAACTTTATCATTGATATTAATCTGCATAGTTTTTTTTAAATGAAACAAAATTTGATAATTTGGAAAATTTTAATGTGATTCAAAGTGCAGTTTAAAATAAACATTATAAAATTATTGAGATCCTATAGTTAGATAGTGGTTGTGGATACGGAACATATGAATTCATTGATAATATAATGATTGAAGAATTGTTTAAAAAATCACTCCTCTATGAAAACAGTATTGAATACTTTGTCTGGGAGTATAAATCATACATTTTTAAACATAATTTGGTTAGGGATAAGTCAATGTGGAATTCATATTACATTTTTTTCTAGATGTTATTTCATTGACACTAAACCATGTTCCATTAAAAAAATATAAACAATATGATATATGGTATGGTAAATTTTCTAGTTTTTGTTTTTTAATGATTTTGGGATTCACAGAATTTATATGATGTTTAGATTCTTTTAATCTTGAATATAAATCTATAATGTTATTTTGTGTTGGTTGTAAAAAGGAAACATGATGTTGTTAATTCAATAACCCTAATTGTAAATTTATTTGTGGCCTTATTTACTATATTACTTATGATATAATTTATCAATCATGAAACCAATATGGGGAATGTTAAAATTTTAGATGTTCAATACCTACAAACTGAAAATGTTTATATGATGGAGGTTAATCCAGTTTCAAAAATAGGTACAAAAGACGAGTGGACTCCTGTTACACAAAAAGATCAATAGTCTTGTGGAAAAAAACAAGGGATCCTAATATATGTAATTTTCATTGAAAATTATAATTATATGGAATTCATATATAATAAACCTAATACCAAAAAGAAATCCACCATGTGTTTTCATTTTTATTATTGTTTAAAATCCATGGAATCTAATATAGACTCAATATTAACTAAAAATGTTTTGAATTTGGTAGATACACATGGTTGGGTGAGTCAAATAGTGAGAAAGTGGATTGCCAGCAAAAAATGACATGGATAGTAGATTTGGTACCAAAAATGAACACCTGTTTGTACATGGCTACATGAAAATTCATGTCATTGACTAAGAAGAATCATTTTTACATGTTACAATGATTATGACTAGTAATATATTTCTTTCTATAACTGATCAACATAATTAAAACATGTATCGAACTGATTTAAGTGTAGCATTTCATATTGGAAATCTATTCAAAGTTGTTTATATGATACATATTTTTGTTTTTGAAGATAAAAAAATGTTTTTATGGTCTGAAAGAGAAAATAGTCCAATTTGAGATTTAATTAGTATTTTATGGAATATCTAGTTTAGTTATATAAACAAATATATTTTTATTTAAAAAATCGTGGTTGATTCTTCTATACATAACCAGATTATTAGGAGAAATGTAATTTTTTTAAATAAAATATAGATAACATAATAATTATCATAAATGATAGCCTAATATATTACTCTTTGATGATGTTGATGTTTAAATTCTTCATAGTGAAAGAAATTCGTGAAGCATCCTATTAACTATGTATTAATATCTCTATAGATATATATTTTAAGGGTATATGGACTCATTAAGGACACGTACATTGGTAATTTTATTTAGTGAGTTAGAATGGAGAACTCAATGAATAAGCCACTAATCATATTAAACAGAACCAAATAAAGAAATATCCATGTTCATTCTAACAATTTAGAAAGTATTTATAGGGTTCCCTTTTAATTATCAATATAACCTATCATGTATGTCAGGTTATGTATTTGACTTGATGTCACCTATTCTATTTGTATAATAAGAAAACCAATTAAATAATAATGATATTCATTATGTTAACCTCACCTGTTTTGATAATCCCAATTATGATTTCATATTCTTTGATAATCTTAATCTAATGTTGTTCTATATATTAATTCTTTCAATCTGTTCTCAAGATTATAATAATATTAAAATAATTTCTGCGATAGTGTAATCCATGTTTATCCATGTTTATATAAGTTCTGATGTAATTCTAACCCATTCGGATATTTTGTGCATTAAACCCATAAGTATTAAGTTACTGGTCTACGTTTTAGCTAGAGCTACTGGTACTTAGTCAACCGATAGACTTAGTCTACCAATAGACAGAGTCACTAATACACTAAAGTCACTGATATGTACAGAGCTACTGACAGACAGACCAGAGCTACCGATAGACAGAAGTCTACCTATAGAACCAGTTCACATATAGTCACCGACACACCAGAGTTACCGTTAAGCAGAAAAAATGTCTACCGACAGAACAGACAAGCTACCGATGTGCATGTCTACCAGTAGTTACCAATATACTACTGATGCAAAGAGCTACCGATGGAGAGACACCTACCGATGAATAGACAACAACTGATGAAAGTTTAAAAGAGCTACCGATGGAAGGTTTTGCGACACAATGCCCTCTGTGCACGTCTACCAATAAAAAGATAATAATGATTGACCAACTAGTCAAACCCTATACATTTCATACTATTTATTTATATAGATAACTGATACATTTGATGTTTTTAATGCAGTTAATGTTATATAATGATTTCGGTTGCATGTCAGGGAACCGTTCCTAGTACCCATGAAAAAGGCGATTATTCTTTTCTGCCGAAATTGTACGCTATAAAGGGATGGAAAGAAAACACTGGAAATATACATGTATGTTACACGAAAGGAACTAAGAAGACACATGAAGGATGAACGAGACAAGAGCTGAACAATCATTCAAATGCAGAGCATTTTTCTCTAGTCTACATCATACTCCAAGAATCCTGGACATACACGAAGAAACATATTCTAGAGGAGAACACAAGCTGCATCTTGAGTGAAGCACTACAAAAAACACTTCACGCACTTAGGCTGCTGAGATGAACCAAGAATCAAAGAATAAACGACACTATGTTTTCTGAGAAAAACCAGAGAAGGACTCAGAAGCTTTTCTGATAATCCAAATGAGTCCATAGCTGCACTGCTAATCACAAAATCATTTCTAAACTCAATCATACTTATCATAGTGATTCTATCTTTACATTTTGAGCAGTGTGTGTACCCTGTTTATTTTACACACGCACTATCTCCTGTTCTAAACTGGAGGATTCTTAAATCCCCACTCAAACTTCATAACTCTTGTGTTTCCCACTGTGGATGGTGGTAGATGTTGAGTAAGACCTAAACAACATGTGAGTTGTTGTTTGTTTTTCCCATGAAGAACTGTGGTAGATGTCTTTGTACCTAAACAGTATTTTACTGTTTTTTACACCCGACCCAGGGTGTGGATCAATTTATATAAATTGTTGGGAGGACTAAGTCTCGTCTTGAGACTAAACCTCTTGGTTAACCTTGTTGTGATTTTAGTTTAAGTCTATAAGTATTACATATATATTATACATTCCGCTGCTTATTACATTGAAATACAAAACTATTTTAAAGCTACTTTGATTGTTAAATTAGCAAGTGTTTATACTTATTTTAAACCAGTAAGTTAGTTTCAAAAGTTAATTTAATCTTAAAATTAAGATAAGTAAGACCTCATGAATCTTTGAGAAACAAATTGAACCTTTACACTATGTATAGATTCACTACAGTTTAACTTTTTTTTAAAATGGGGGATTTTAAGAGAAATATTTTTAACAGAAATTTTAATTGGAACTCAATTCACTTCCGTCTTGAGTATCCACTCTGACCAACATTTGGTATCAATGGATTGTTTTGTTAATGTATTTTTTAAATACTCTGTTTTTCAATTGTGATTTTAGTGGAAACTTTAAAGATCTTAAATTTCTGTTAGTTATAAATTTTATCTCTTTAAAAATATTTTCTAAAATCTAGTTATGGATAATAGACTAGAGGGTGCTGCTACTAAGAGGCCACCATTCTTTAATGGCACTAACTATGCCTAGTGGAAACTGAAAATGAAAATTCATTTAGAAAGTATGGGTTTTGATATCTGGACTACTATATAGTCTCAATATAAAATTCCATAAAGTGAAATAACAACTTGGGATTAACCTACAAATACTGCTTACAATAATAATAGTAAAGCTATGAATGCCATGTACTGTGCTTTAGGAGATGAAGAGTTTAATAGAATTTCTGCCAGTAAAACTGCTTATGAAATATGGGATACTTTGGGTGTTTATCATGAAGGATCAACGAATGTTAACGAAATGATATTTAATACGTATACTATTAAATATGAAAATTGTAAAATGAAAACTGATGAACCTATTTATGATATGTATCTCAGGTTTAATGAGATAGTCAATACAATGAGTTCACTTGGGAAAGCTATTCTAGCTAAGGAAATAATTATGAGGATACTGAGATGTCTGCCAGAACAATGGAGAGGCACCTCTGTCTCAATCAGAGAGTTATGTGACATTGGTGCACTGCCAGTAAAGGATCTTATTGGTAAATTAATGATGTATGAGGAAGAACTCAAGGCGAATAAGGAGGAAGATGATGAACCTAAGATAAAATATGTAGCTTTCAAGTCGGCTTCCTCTAAGAGTAAAGACAAGGAGAAAATGAAAATACCTACAGAGAGTTCAACCATTGATGATTCTGACTCAGATAGTGATGCTGATATGGATCAGATAGCCAGGATATTCAATAAGTTTTATAGGAAGAATAAATTCTTCAGGAAATCTAACTACAAAGGAACGTATGACAATAAGGAACACTGGAAGAAAGATTGGAAGAAAGCTGAAAAGAATGATGAAATAGTCTGCTATTAGTGTAAAAGGAAAGGACACATCAAGGCTGATTGTCAAAAATTAAAAGTCAAAAAGAAATATGATTATAAAGACAAGAAGAACAAGAATGCTATGAAGGATACATGGAGTGCTTCAGAGGACAGCACAAGTGAGTCTGAAGTTTCTGATTTTGAGAAGAATCATGCCCACATGTGTTTCATGGCCAACACATATGAGGTAACTTTAGATACTCTTGTTTTAAATTCCTATTATTCTGGAGATGATGCGGACTCTGATTCTGATTCTAAAAACATGAATAGTGAGGAATTATATGAATACAGTAATATGCTGGAGGAGACATGAAATGAAATTAAGGATAAATACAAATCATCAAAGAAACAACATGCTCTCACTACAAATTTTAAAACCGAACTCACTATTGAAAAAGAGAAGAATGCTCAACTGTTAATGGAAAATACAGAACTGAAAATGTCAAATGAGAAACTTAGAAAAGACTTAGAGAAGTTTACAAATGGAAAAGATACTTACTCAAATGTTAGGTAAACAAGTTGCACCTAAATACACTACTGGTTTGGGAAACCAACCTGGACAGAGACAATTCACTATAACTCGATTTATTACTAAGTCTGGAAAAAATTCTTCTTATTTTAGTTCTGGAAATCCCTATGCTCCAACCAGTTATTCATATGGTTATAGATCCACTAAAGTTTATCTTTCAAAATATATTGATTCTGTAAATTATATGAGACCCATCCACAGTGGGAAACACAAGACATATGTTTGGAGATTAGTCATCTTTTAAGAGTTTAATAAAGGTTAATGGAGGCCATGTCACCTTTGGTGATAATTCTAAAGGAAAGATCATCGGCCTAGGTGAAATTGGTAGCACTGATTCAGCTTTAATTTTGAAAGTTTTATTTGTTGATGGACTTAAGTATAACCTGTTAAGTATTTTTCAATTATGTGATGATGGATTTTATGAGAAATTTGAAAATGATCATTGCAATGTTTTTAATTCCAAATATGTTTTATTATTTTATGCTTTAAGAAATAAAAATGTTTATGCAGTTTATTTAAAATCTTTAGCTAAACAAAATGTTACTTGTTTAAATGCTTTTAATAAAGAGTATTGGCTTTGGAACAGAAGATTAGGACACTGCAACATCTATTCACATAGAAAAATAACTATAAATAACTTGGTTGGAGACCTACCTAAACTTGAATTCCCAATTGACAACGTTTGTAATCCCTGTCAAAAGGGAAAGAAACATAATTTTTCTTTTAAATCAAAGAAAGAAGTTTCAACTTCTCATCCTCTCGAGTTGGTTCACATGGACTTTTTTGTACCATCAAGTGTTTCTAGTTTAAATGGTAAGCACTATGTCTATTTTTTAGTAGATGAATTTTCTATATATACTTGTGTATACTTCTTAGAATACAAAAGTGAATCTTGTTCTTATTTTTCTAAATACTCCAAATCTGTAGAAAATCCTAGTGGAATTAAGATTAAAACTCTAAGAAGTGATCATGGTCATGAGTTTGAATCTTATTGCTCACACAATGGCTATAGTCACAAATTTTCTGCTCCTAGAACACCTCAGCAGAATGGTGTAGTAGAAAGAAGGAATAGAACCCTTCAAGAAATAGTTAGAACAATGCTTAATGAATATGGCCTGCCTATTTATTTTTGGGCTGACGCTGGGAATACAGCTTGTTATATTATTAATAGAGTCTTAATTAGACTAATTCTTAAGAAGACACCATATGAGTTGTGGAATAATAGAAAACCTAAAGTTAGTTACATTAGAGTCTTTGGTTGCAATGTTTTTATTCTTAATACAAAGGATAATCTGGACAAGTTTTCTTCTAAGAGTGATGAAGGAATTTTTCATGGTTATTCTTTAACTAGAAAAGCCTATAGAGTCTTTAATAAAAGAACCAAATGTTTGGAAGTGTAAAGACCCGTAAAATTCAAGGAAATTATTTTTCGAAATTTTCTTTAAAATTTTACAAGAGAGCAGTTTCTGACGGCACTTGATTCCAAGGCTCGGTGTGCCTAGAATCATTTTCCGAACTTTAGCTCGAGTACGTTCAGTGAAATAACGAGCGGGGTTTTCTAACTTTTGAACCTGTGCTCGGAAATCGAATTCTGGGGGTATCAGTGGAATCACAGCGTCGGTATTTTCTTAGAAACACCTTTTTCGGAGTTGCGTTTTCTCGGGTGTGGTTTTTAATTTTTGGAGTTAAGTTAAGAAATAAAATAAAAGTGGTGAGACACTTTATTTTATTTCACTTAAAGCCACTTAAGCTATGTTAAGCGGATAAGGTGAAACCCACAATATCCTACCCACTTGGTAGTATATTTGTGAGGTGGGGCCCGCACGAGCCCTGCCATTTCTTCCCTCCTAAGTAACGCACCTGCAACCCCCCTTTTAATGAGTGTCAAACCTTACGTTTTTCTGGTTAAGAAACTCCTCATTAAATTGAGCGGTTAAATCGTTACAATTAATTCTTTGAATTAATTGTTCGTTTCTTATCTTTTGAATTTCAAAATCTTAGCTCGATAATAAAATAAGTGTTGAACTTATTTTATTTCCTTGGTTGGGTTGTTTTGTGTTAAAGGTTTGGGAGAAAAAAAGAGAGGATTCTTCATTCATCGATGAAGAACGCGAAAAACGCTCAACCGCCAACGAAGAACGCCGACCTCTGTCGGCGAGAGATGCCTTCCTCGGAGATCACCTAATGCCAGAGACATTCCTTCCGCGATGACCCTCTTCTTCCGTGATGGTTAATTCCGCGACGAACGCTCGTTTGACGACAACGTTGAGGTAGGGGTTTTATGCGGTTCTCTTTTTTGTTTTCTTCCATCGTTATCTTCCCTTCCTTGAACCGCCTGTTATTGTGATAACGGGAGGAGGTCAAACCGCACGAACACGGCCGACACTCCTCCCCTTTTTGGTTGTTGATTTTTGATGCGACGAGCAAGGCAACGAGTTGCTGAAGCACCGCGCGAACATTGTAAAAAGGGAGAGTGGAGAAGCATGGCGCCGTCGCACCGCGCCGTTGGAAGCAATAAATCCACGGCACCGTCGCGCCACACCGTAGAAGATGAACAAAGGACGCGGCGCCGTCGCGCCGCGCCGGAGGTCCTCAGAAGCACCGCAGCTGGAGCAGGGCTTCGGTGGAAGGGAGAGGCCCCATTGCGCCCTGCCGGACGAACCACGGTCGCGGCCGGTTCCGGGCCGCAGCGATGCCGGGGAACCAGTGGCCGGTACAGGGCCGCCGGCGTCAGAGCAAGGGGACCGGCCTTGCTGGTCCCTTGGCGGCAGAAGTCGGTCGACCGGAGCGGGCCGATCGGACCATGGATGAACCGGGGGTCCGAGGCCCCCAGCTATACGGACGTGAGAGGCCCCATTAAGGGGCCATAGTTTCCTCACGCGGGGGCAGCACGCCCCCCGCCAGCAGTGCTCGGCCATAACGGCCGAGCCGGTCGCATGGCCACCCGGCCAGCGCCAACGCGCCAGGCCGAGCCACCGGGCTAGGTCGTGCCCAGGCCGGAGCGGGCCACACCGACCGGGCCGGGCTACGCCCAAGTGGGCCGGACCTGGACCCAGTTCGGGTCGACCCGGTTTGGGCCGACCTTGGGGGTATCGGGCCGGGTCGGACTGGGCCCGAACCCCTATTACCAAACCTTTTTCGGTCTATTGACCATAACATGAGCTATGGGCCTCCGATCGACGTACCGTCAGTTGTGATGCGATCCTTGGATTGAGACGACCGTTTAGGTATATCGCACTGAAGGTTTTGGAATACTTTGGATTCAGTCGGTTTGGTTCGTACACGAATCCAACCGGGTCCTCGGAGCAGAAACATTCATAACATGAGTTCTGGACGTCCGAATGACATGTCGTCGACTTTGATGGATTCCTCTCAGTGAGACAGAACTTTTGGCTCACTACGCTAGAGGTTTGTACACAGTTGGAGTACATTCGTGTTGGTTTTTACTTTAAAACCAACCGGTCCCCTGGGACTAAAAGGCCAATAACTCTCAGACTGGGCGTCTGATTGACGCGCCGTCTATGACGTAGATTTCCTATTGATGATACGGAACTTTTGGATACATAAACTCCGGAATATGTGTTAGTTGATGTATCAGTCTCTCGGCTCATGGAGCGGAACCTCCCGAACGAGCTTGCTGTGTGCGGGAACCCAAGAGCTGGCTGCGACTACGACGACGACTGTACAGAGATCCTCAGTGGATTCGACGGCGATGACTACAACACTCAGAGATCCTACGTGGATCAGTGCTACCGATCCTGTGTGGGTCTGATCCTGTGTGGGTCAGCACTCAGCGGTCTTGTGTGGGCAAGCGCCTACAGATCATGTGTGGGTCTGATCCTGTGTGGGTCTTTGCGGGGGTTAGTTACCTATCGATTCTTTGTGGGTCATATCCTTTGTGGGTCATTGCGGTGGTTAGTTACCTATCGATCCTTTGTGGGTCATATCCTTTGTGGGTCATTGCAGGGGTTAGTACCTATCGATCCTTTGTGGGTCCGATGGCTTAGATGAATCAGTGGCAATATCTGATCATCTCTATCATCTTACAAAGAAGTATACCTGTTTGAGTTGATTCTTGTTTTGTTTTCCTATGTGGATTGTGTTATGGAACCCTGTGTGGATTTACGTTTTTCTTTCGTGTGTGGAATGGGTTATACATGGGCTCGGAAGTTGGAGCGTACTGGAATTAATGACTTAGGTATATGTATTGGCATATACCTAAGCAGTGTCGAATGTAACTTCGTGATTGTATATTTCCTTTGTTGATTATCCTTTGTGGATTCTGGGAGACCTTCGGGGTTCACGAGGTCCCTACTGAGTATCTTATACTCACCTCTACACGGGCTATGCCCGCACTATGTTGTGTTGGTTGCAGACGATGGACAGCGCTGATCATGGTTTAGGCTAGCGGAGAAGGATGGTACTTGGAGGTGGACCACTGGGCGGGACATACTCAGAGCGGACGGCTGGACCTTAGGAGCTGTGGAGGCCATATGTACTCACCCTTTAGGTGGGACATCCAGTGGATGGATCGATGTTGCGACTTTACTTTTAGTTGCTGTTTTTCCTTTCCAGTTGTACTTTACTTTCATCTTGGGTTTATATTCTGGCCCACTTACATTTCCGCAATTACTTTTGTTTCAGCTTTTACTTAGTGTATACATATACTGCTTGCTTGCTCTGTGGTGTTTGTTTAATTTACAAAGGAAATTTCTTCCCCTTTTTATCGGGTTTTACACCTTGGTCCTAGTCGCCAGCCCCTGACCTATGGATGGCGGGCTTGGGGTTGTCACGGTACGGGCCTCGAGGACGGGTCGTGACAAATTGGTATCAGAGGAGTTCGGTTCTACCGCATAACTTTGGACTCTGATCTTTTTTTATGTTAAGCAATAGTGTTAAGCGTATTGGGTGTGGTTATCAGTCCAGGGGGTCCAGTGTTGGTCTGACGGCCGACGTATCCGCACACCAGGACCCTAACTTCTGATTTCCGACTTAATGTGTGAAAACCTTAATTGCATATGTGTTTTATTTTTTCTTTGTGATTACTTTATATCATCTCACCAGGTATATTTTTTGACCGTGGCACACCTATTTCTTTTCAGGATGGCCCGACGATGGCAGCCAACTAGGGTTCCGAGAGTTATGCGTGACGACAGCCCACCAAGCGACGGGGCCTCGGTACAGGGCCCTTTCAAAGCTGAGGCACCTACGGTACCTTTACCCGCCAAGCCACCGATGCTTCCAGCCCTATCCACTGCCGATGCACGTCGCCTTAGTGCACTGTACGAGTTTCAGCGCCAGTGACCGCCCAGGTTCCGCGGGGAGATGGACCCCCAGACAGCCGAGGATTGGCTGGAGGTCGTGGTATGAGTTTTCAGGTTAGTGAGGACACCAGCAGACCACATGGTGGTCCTCTTAGTGAGCCTACTGCACGCGGCAGTGGGCCGATGGTGGAGCATGATGCTCTAGGTGCACGATGAGTCATATCTTCTCTAGAAAGACTTTGAGAGCCTCTTCCGCTCAGAGTTCATCCCATCCACCCTCAGTGCGGTGCGCATCCAGGAGCTTCTTCAGCTGCGGCAGGGCAGCTTGACGGTCGCCCAGTACTCAGCGATATTTACCGATCTCTCGCACTACTCGACAGACATGGTACGAGACCCATTAATCCAGGTCCGGACCTTGGATCAGGGATTGAGTCATGAGATCAGGGCATCACTGATCTCCCTCAGCATTCTAACCTAGGAAAGAGTACTGGAGCGAGCCCATTTGATCGAGAGATTTCTTGTTGAGCCCTCTTCAGCAGCGAGACCTACCACGGGGTGGCACGTAGTAGAGTCTTCTGCAGCAGGCAATCGACGGATGACTCATGGGACAATGCAGACCAGACCCTCAGGAAGATGACCTCAAAACACTGGCTCAGCAGTGCGGGGAACACATCGTGGATCTAGTCTTTCGAGAGGTAGGCATTGCTACACAAGCAGCGGGCAGGGCCCCATGGCTCGTGACTTCCCGACCCGCCATGCCGAGGAGCAGCAGACGGTTGAGGGGCCACCCAGGCAGAGGAAAAGGTTCGACCATGGCGGTATGCAGGGAGATGGAGGACGAGGCAGAGGAGCTATCCAAGCAGCAGTTGGTGGGCGACGCTTTGAGGCTCTACCACCACCACCACCAGGAGGTCCACCCCAACCACAGGGAGCTGGCGGGCAGAGACAGGCACAACTCCAAGAAGCGGAGGCCTACAACCACGGCGTGCCTGAGATGATTCGAGGTATTATCTGTGTCTATTACACCCTTGATACAGTTCTTATAGACACAAGAGCAAGTCACTCTTTCATAGCCTCTACCCTTGTTCAGAGCTCGGAGATTCCGACAGAGCTGTTGGCTCGATCCTTACGGCTAGAGACTCCTACGGGAGAAGACTCGACGAGTACGCACTGGTGCCGGCAGTGTGAGCATACTCTAGGAGGCGAGAGCTTCAGCTGGGATCTTCTTGTAGCGGCGTCGAGGCCTTACGATTTCATCTTGGGCATGGATTGGTTATCTACAATCAATGCACAGATTGACTGTATTAAGCGCAAGGTGCGATGTGTACGCAACGACGGGAGCAGGTTCACCTTCACCGGCGAGAAGGGAGCCTTAGCAGCACAGGATGGACTTCCGCAGAGGAGAGGAGAGCCCATCACTCATCATTTGGATATCCTCATCCAAGGAGCAGTTGACGTGTGGAGTCCTAGTTTTCATGCAGTGGTGGATCCGTATGCGGATGTTTTTCTCTATGAAGTTCCAGGACTACCTCCTCGTAGAGAGGTAGAATTTTATATTGACCTGTACACCGGGACAGCCCCGATATCCACCCTAGCGTATCGGATGTCTCCCGCCGAGCATCGAGACCTACGGGTACAGTTGGAGGACTTGCAGGGAAAGGGACTAATCTGAGCCTGTGTTTCACCCTGGGCTTCCTCGATATTGTTTGCCAAGAAGGCGGACAAGAGCTTGCGACTTTGTGTCGACTATCGTCGCCTGAACCAGGTGACAGTGAGGAACAAGTATCCACTACCGACGATTGATGACCTCTTCGATCAGCTCAAGGTTGCATGTTGGTTCTCAAAGATAGACCTCAGGTCAGGCTATCATCAGCTCAGAGTTCGGGACGAGGGCGTGCAGAAGACGGCCTTGAGATGTCTGTATAGCCACTATGAGTTCTTGGTTATGCCATTCGGCATAACCAATGCTCCAGAAGTGTTAATGGGCCTCATGAACAGGATCATTCAGCCATACCTCGATCGATTTGTCGTGGTCTTCATCGACAACATTTTGATATACTCGATGATTGAGGAGGAGCACACCTACCACTTGCGGGTTGTTCTGGACACACTCCGAGAGCACCATCTTTATGGAAAGCTCTCGAAGTGTCAGTTCTGGATACGTGAGGTCCACTTCTTGGGACACGTCATCTCTGAGGCAGGAGTTTCGGTGGATCCTGTGATGATCGAGGCAGTGCTAGCTTGGGAGCCACCCAGGAGCGTGACGGAGGTGCGAAGTTTCTTGGGACTAGCTAGATACTACTGGAGATTTGTACCAGACTACTCCAGAGTTGCTGCACCACTCTCAGCTTTGATGAAGAAAGGGAAACCCTTTGTGTGGTCAGACAGATGTCAGTAGAGCTTCCAGAATCTGAGACAGAGATTGATCAGCGCCCCTATCACGAGGCTTCTGGAGGAGGGAGTAGGGTACGTAGACTACTGCGATGCATCAGGGACTGGAATCGGATGTGTCCTGATGCCGGAGCGGGAGGTGATCGCCTATAGATCATGTCAAGTGAGGCCACATGAGTAGAACTATGCTACCCATGACCTAGAGTTAGCAGCAGTGGTCTTCGCTTTGAAGACATGGCGGCACTACCTGATGGGCGAGCACTTTACAGTCTTTTCTGACCATCAGAGTCTCAGGTACATCTTATCTCAGAAGGAACTAAACTTGAGATAGTTGCGATGGCTCGAGTTCCTCTAGGAATATGACTTTGAGATGGTCTATACTCCTGGGAAGGGTAACGTAGTAGCCGATGCTCTCAGCAGGAGGACAAGCTTTCAGCTACTTGAGGAGGCGACAGATCAGCTAGCCTCTTTGTAGATATCCTTCGTGGATAGATATGGAGCAGCCTTCCTTCAGACTCTCACAGTCACCCCTCCACTACTGCATCGGGTCCGAGAGGCACAGCGTGGGGACGCTGACTGTAAGACACGGTGTGCATAGATATCCTCAGGACAGGAACCTGATGGTTTATCCTTTAGAGCAGAGCACGAAGTCCTTTTCAGAGGTCGTTCCTTGGTACCCGTTCCTTTATAGGGGGAGGTGCTGAGAGAGTTTCACAATTCTACCTTGGCGATACATCCTGGAGTGGCAAAGATGTACCAAGACCTCAGACGATAGCACTGGTGGCCGGGCATGAAGAAGGCTGTGGCATAGTTCGTTTCTCGATGCCTCACCTTCCAGTAGGTGAAGGCAGAGCATCAGGTACCAGCTGGCTTGGTACAGCCCTTGGAGGTCCCGGAGTGGAAGTGGGACGGGATATCTATGGACTTCGTGACAGGACTTCCACGCACTTCCAGAAGTCACGACTCCATTTGGGTGATTTTCGACCGACTCATCATGTCAGATCACTTCTTACCCATTAGAGAGAAGGGCTCAGTGGAGATCTTGGGATGTCTCTATGTTCAGGATATTGTACGGATTCACGGTGTGCCATCATCGATCATCTCCGATCGAGATGCTCACTTTACTTCTCAGTTTTGGAAGGGGTTGTAGGAGGCGTTCGGGACACATCTACATCTGAGCACCGCCTTTCACCCTCAGACAGATGGTCAGAGGGAGAGGACCATACAGACGTTCGAGGACATGCTCCGCGCATATTTCCTCGACATTGGTCATAGCTGGGAGGACCACCTACCCTTGGTGGATTTTATGTAAAACAACAGATACCACTCCACCATCGGGATGGAACCATATGAGGCATTGTACGGCCGACCGTGCAGATCTCCTTTGTGCGGGACAGACCCTGGGGAGTCAGCACTTGTGGGACTGGAGATGGTCCATGCCATGACAGAGAAGGTCCAGGTCATCCAGGAGTGGATGAGGACAGATCAAAGCTGTTAGAAATCTTATGCTGATAGGAGGCGGAGGCCACTAGAGTTCGATGATGGAGACCACGTCTTCTTGTGTGTATCACCTCGACGTGGATTACAGATATTTGGCCGAGGCAACAAGTTGTCTCCACGCTTCATTGGACCATTTTAGGTCCTCATCAGGATTGGCGAGGTGGCTTATCGCCTTGATCTACCACCTCAGTTGCACTGAGTTAATGACGTCTTCCACGTATCTCAGCTGAGTAGATATGTGCACGACCCGACGCATATCATTGACCATGGGGAGCTGGACGTTGATGATGGGGCGACTTTTGCGGAGGTCCCGATGGAGATTGAGGATCGATGGGAGCAGGTCCTACGTGGACGGTCGAATCCTCTAGTGCACATCAGATGGCAGCACGGGAACCTCCAGGAGAGCACTTGGGAGTGGGAGGCTTAGATGCATGCTCCGTACCCACATTTGTTTCCCTAGTTTATGATGTATCTTTACGGGGACGTAAATCCCTGAGGTGGGAGTGATGTAAAGACCCATAAAATTCAAGGAAATGTTTTTCTTAATTTTCTTTGAAATTTTACAAGAGCTCAGTTTTCGACAGCACCTGATTCCAAGGCCCGGTGTGCCCAGAATGATTTTCTAAAGTTTAGCTTGGGTACGTTCAGTGAACAAACAAGCTGGGTTTTCTATCTTTTGAACCGGTGCTCAGAAATTGAATTATGAGGGCACCGGTGGAATCGCAGTGCCGGTATTTGCTTAGAAACGCCTTTTCCGGAGTTGTGTTTGCTCGGGTGTGGTTTTTAATTTTTGGAGTTAAGTTAAGAAATAAAATAAAAGTGGTGTGACACTTTATTTTATTTCACTTAAATCCACTTAAGCTATGTTAAGAGGATAAGGTGGAACCCACAATATCCTACCCACTTGGCAGGATATTTGTGAGGTGGGGCCCGCATGAGCGCCACCATTTCTTCCCTCCTAAGTAACGCACCTGCAACCCCCCTTTTAATGAAAGTCAAACCTTACATTTTTCTGGTTATGAAACGCCTCATTAAATTGAATGGTTAAATCGTTACAATTAATTATTTGAATTAATTGTTCATTTCTTATCTTTTGAATTTCAAAAGCTTAGGTCGATAATAAAATAAGTGTTGAAATTATTTTATTTCGTTGGTTGGGTTGTGTTGTGTTAAAGATTTGGGAGAAAAAAAAGAGAGGATTCTTCGTTCTTCGACGAAGAACGCGAAGAACGCTCTTCCACCAACGAAGAAATCTAACCTCCGTCGGCGAGAGACGCCTTCTTCGGAGATCACCTAACGCCAGTGATGTTCCTTCTGTGACGACCCTCTTCTTCCACGATGGTTAATTCCACGAAAAACGCTCGTTCGACGAGAATGTTGAGGTATGGGTTTTATGCGTTCCTCTTTTGTGTTTTCATCCATCGTTATCTTCCCTTCCATGAACCGCCTCTTATCGTGATAACGGGAGGAGGTCGGACCGCACGAATATGGCCGACACTCCTCCCCTTTTTGGTTGTTGATTTTTGATGCGGTGAGCAAGGCAACGCGATGCTGAAGCACCGCGCAGACTTTGTAAAAAGGGAGAGCGGAGAAGCGCGGTGCCGTCGCACCGCGCCGTTGGAAGCAATAAATCCGTGGCACCGTCGAAACGCACCGTAGAAGATGAACAAAGGACGCAGCACCGTCGCTCCATGCCGGAGGACCTCAGAAGAACCACGGCCGGAGCGGGGCTGCGGCACCGTCAGGCCGCACTGGATGAACCAAGGTCGCGGTCGATGCCGGGCCGCGGCGATGCAGGGGAACCGACAGCCGGTACCGGGCCGCCGGCGTCGGAGCAAGGGGACTGGCATTGCCGGTCCCGTGGCGGCAGAAGCCGGCCAGCCGGACTGTGGAAGAACTGGGGGTCTGAGACCCCCAGCTGGCCGGACGTGAGCGGCCCCATTAAGGGGCCACGGTTTCCTCACGTGGGGGCAGCATGCCCCTCGCCAGCAGCGCTCGACCATAACGGCCGCGCCGGTCGCCTGGCCACCTGGCCAGTGCCAGCGCGCCCAGCGCGCCGGGCCGCAGCGACCGGGTCGGGCCACGCCCAAGCGGGCCGGACCCCGAACCAGTTCGGGTCGACCCGGTTCGGGACGAGCCTCGGGGTATCGGGCCGGGTCGGACCGGGCCCGAACCCCCTATTACCGAACCTTTTCGGTCTGTTGCCCATAACATGAGCTACGAGCCTCTGATCGATGCACCATCAGTTGCGATGCGATCCTTGGATCGACACGGTAGTTTCGGTATATCAAACTCAAGGTTTAAGAAATATTTGGGTTCGGCCGGGTTGGTTCGTACATGAAACCTACCGGGCCCTCGGAATGGAAACACTCATAACATGAGTTCCAGACGTACGAATGACGTGTCGTCGACTTTGTTGGATTCCTCTTAGTGAGATGGAACTTTTGGCTTACTCCTCTCAAGGTTTGGACGTTGTTGGAGTACGATCGGGTTGGTTTTGACATAAAAACCAATCGGGCCCCTGGGACGAAAATGCCAATAACTCTCAGACCGGGCGTCCGATTGACACGCCATCTATGAAATTGAGTTCATGTTGACGATATAGAACATTTGGATACATCAACTCCGGACTATGTGTCAGTTGATGTATCAACCTCTCGGCTCATTGAGCGGAGCCTCCTGAACGAGCTTGCTGTGTGCGGGAACTCTAGAGCTTGTTGCGACTACGATGACGACTGTACAGAGATCATCAGTGGATTCGACGGCGACGACTACAACACTCAGCGATCCTACATGGATAAGTGCTACCGATCTTATGTGGGTCAACGCTCAGCGGTCCTGTGTGTGCCATCACCTACAGATCCTGTGTGGGTCCGATCCTATGTGGGTCTTTGCGGGTGTTAGTTACCTATCGATCATATGTGGGTCAGATCCTTTGTGGGTCATTGCGGGGGTTAGTTACCTATCGATCCATTGTGGGTCAGATCCTTTGTAGGTCATTGCGGGGGTTAGTACCTATCGATCCTTTGTGAGTCCGATGGCTTAGATGAATCAGTGGAAATATCAAATCATCTCAATCGTCTTACAAAAAAGTATACCTGTGTGAGCTGAATACTATTTTGCTTTCCTATGTGGATTGTGTTGTGCTATCCTGTGTGGATTTACGTTTTGCTTTTCTATGTGGACTGGGCTGTACATGGGCTCGGAAGTTGGAGTGTACTGGAATTAATGACTTAGGTATATGTATGGGTATATACCTAAGAATTGTCGAATGTTACTTCATGATTGTATCTTTCGTTTTTGGATAATCCTTTTTGGATTCTGGGAGACCTTCGGGGGTCTCAGGGTCCCTACTGAGTAGCTTATACTCACCCCTGCACGGGCTATGCCTGCACTACATTGTGTTGGTTACAGACGACGGACATCGCTGATCGTGGTTGAGGCTAGCGGAGCAGGACAGTACCTGGAGGTGGACCACAGGACATGACGTACTCGGAGCGGACGGCTAGACCCTTGGAGCTGTGGAGGCCATCTGTACTCACCCTTCAGGTGGGACTAATAGTGGATGGCTCAGCGTTGCATCTTTACTTTCAGTTGCTGTTTTTCCATTCTAGTTGTACTTTACTTTCAGTTTGGGTTCGTAGTCTGGCCCACTTACTTTTCCACACTTACTTTTGTATCAGCTTTTACTTAGTGTATACTTCTAATTCTTGCTTGCTCTGTGGTGTTTGTTTACTTTAAAAAGGCAATGTCTTCCCCTTTTTACCGGGTTTTACGCCATGGTGCTAGTTGCTAGCCCCTGGCCTATGGAAAGCGAGCTTGGGCTAGTCACGGCACGAGCCCCGAGGGCGGGTCGTGACAGGTAGAATCCGTTCACATCATGGTTGATGAAATTGATCCACATGAGCCTAAAAACTCTCTTGAAAATCCTGAAGAATATTTAAGTGTTCTAAACCTTAATGATAAATCTAAAGAACCTGCTGTAAAAACATCCAGTTCTGGACATATTCGAGAATCTTCTACTATGGAACTCGAACCTATAGATGAACCTGAAATTTATAGTCCTACATTTACTAGATCAACAAGGATTCTAAAGAATCATCCTTTTGATGTTGTTGTTGGTAATCTTGATAGAGGGACACAGACTAGAGCTTCTCTATGAAATCAGGTTGAACATCAAGACTTTCATTCCCAGCTAGAACCTAAAAATATCAATGATGTTATCAATGATGAATTTTCGGTAATGGCTATTCAAGAAGAGTTAAATCAATTTGAATGAAACAATGTCTGGGGATTAGTTGACAGACCTAAGGACACTTTAACAATAGGCACAAAATGGGTTTTTAGAAACAAAGTTGATGATTATGGAAACATAGTTAGAAACAAAGATAGACTAGTATCACAAGGATATTTTCAAGAAGAAGGTATAGATTATAAGGAAACCTTTGCACCTGTAGCCAGAATAGAAGCAATTAGTATATTACTTGCATATGCTACTCATGTGAATTTCATGTTATATCAAATGGATGTCAAAAGTGATTTTCTAAATGGTTTTATTCTTTTAGATGCTTTTTTTGAACAACCACCTGGATTTACTAATCCTAATTTTTCAAATCAAGTTTGTAAACTTTCTAAAGCTTTATATGGTGTAAAACAGGATCCAAGAGCTTGGTATGAATGACTTAGTAATTTTCTTATTTCAAAAAGTTTTACTAAAGGGATTTCTGATCCAACTCTTTTGATTAAAATAATTTCTAAAGATGTTTTAATAGTTCAAATCTATGTTGATGATATTATTTTTGGATCTTCTAAAAAAAATTTATGTACTGATTTTTTAAAAGAGTATGCAAAATGAATTTGAAATGAGTTTAATGGGAGAACATAAATATTTTCTTGGATTTCAAGTGTTTCAAAAGGAAAATGGTATTGTTTTAAATCAAAATAAATATACAAATTATCTTTTGAAATGTTTTGGTTTGGATATTATTAAGTAAAGTGAAAATTCTATGAGTACTATTTGTAAATTGGATGCAGATGAAACTGGGAAACGAGTGGATCAAACCAATTACAGAGTCATGATTGGAAGCTTACTTTACCTTACTACTAGTCGACCAGATATTATATTTAGTATGTGTATGTGTGAAAGATTTCACGCTAATCCAAAAGAATCTCATTTAGTTGCTGTTAAAAGAATTTTTAAGTATCTTAAACATACTGTAAACATTAGTTTATTTTACCCAAAAGGACAACCATTTTAGTTAATGAGTTATTCAAATGCTAATTTTTCTGGTTGCAAGTTAGATAGAAAAAGCACTTCTGGAACATGTCATTTATTGGGAAAGTCCTTAGTATCATGGTATAGTAAGAAGAAAAATTCAGTAGCATTATCCACTGCCGAAGCAGAGTACATTGCAGCTGGTAGTTACTGTGCACAAATTCTGTGGATGAAACACACTCTATTGGACTATGGATACGACTTTAACCACGTGTCAATCAACTATGACAATACTAGTGCAATAAATATCTCGAAGAACCCAGTGTCTCACTCTAGGACCAAACACATTGATGTAAGGAACCATTTCTTGAGAGGTCATTACAAAAAGGGTGATATTCGTCTTGAGATTATTGGCACTGAACATCAATTAGCTGGAATTTTCACTAAAACTTTGAGTTCGGATAGGATAAGTTACATTAGACATGAGTTAGGTATGTTTAACCTCAATCGATAGCTATTCTCACTGATGTAACATTCTCACCGATGTAAAATTCTCACTGATGTGATAACCTCACCGATGACAAATTCTCACCGATGTAGAATTCTCACTGATGTAAGATTCTCACCGACAGAAAATTATCACCGATGTGCATCCTCACCGATGTAACCCTCAATGATAGGAATTCTCACTGATAGAAATTCTCACCAATGTGTGTTCTATTTTTAAAACTTATGTCTACCGCCAGAATCTGAATCGTTTTTACTTTATTTCATTTTATTTATTTATTTTATGATTCCAAAAAGATAAAACTAATGTCTGAGCTACTCCCAAATCCACCGAATCTCATACCTTAACCCTCAAAACTTATCTCCCGAATCCTTAGAGAACCCTAAATCCTTCGAACTCACGATGGAGAAAACCAAACTTCCCACCATCAGAGATGACTCTGTTGAGACATAATCAAAGAAGAAAAGGACTGATAAAGAAGAAATAGGTTGCAGAAGTGTTTCTAGAACTAGGTCGGGGAGACGACCAGTGAATCCTCATCTACAAAATCGAGTTATATTGATTGAAAAGGAACTGTGTGTAGAATGGCTGCTTCCTAGAAGGTCCTTAGTGCTCAAAGTTCTTGAAGATAAAAAATGGTTAGAGTGTTTTTCGAACAACAATGGTCCTTACATTCCAAAATTAGTGAAACCGTTTTATGAATTTGTAACCTTTGATGAATCAGAGAATGAAAATCGAGTAACTTTTTTTGAATCAAAAGGAGATGTCGTTTGAATCTGTTTAATGGGCTTAGTCCTTGAAAGTTCCACATGAAAGAGTATCTGGATATGTTGTGAGAGCCATGCCACCTACTAGTGACATTTTCGATTATGAGACTGCTTTGGAAGAGCTGACTAGTGATGGAAGTCAAAGACAAGTAGTTGCTGTAGAAATAGATGGAGAGAATAGATTGATGTTCAAATTTGTTCATCATGTTTTGATATCGAGGAGAGGAGACTTTTACAATTTGAGATATCATGATATCTATCTCATGCACCTCTTAAGACATTGTATACTGGTTAATTTGTGCAGATTACTGATGCTCTAGATGGAAGATATGACAAGGCCAAAATCAAAGACAAATGACCTATTCATTGCTAAGTTGATCTCTATGATGATCAAGGTAAAAGGTTTTGCTGAGTCTCAAGATGATACAGTGGTAGTAAAGAATAATTTCTATGTCACAAATATAGTTCGTAAGTACATGAAATAAATTGGAACCCTTGGAGAGGAGAATGGGTCAATGATGACCAGAGGGTGTATGCCAAATTCCATCCTGTGGATCATCCTTCAAGACCAAAGGATGTAAGGGATCCAGGTCTGGGACCTGATGAAGAGGATCCAGAATACAGTGATGATTCATAAGTGGAAGAGTCCTCCACAGATGAAGGAGGAGACCCTGACATGCCTCATATCCTAGCTCCTGAAAATCTAGATCAACATAAATCAGATAATGAGGATGCTGCTTTAGAGTCTATTGAAAAGGCCGCTGTAGAGAATGAAGAAGGTTCTCATGAAAGTGAAAGATCTCTGTCAGCTGAGTTGAGTCTAAGTCCAGTGATTGGACAATATTTAGTACCTACTGAGGAAGAAACTGAAGTTGACATACCCTTACCAAATCCAGAACACCCTCCTGCTGCTGTAGTGATGGAAATGATAGTGGAAGATTCTCCTTAGGATTAAAGACCTACTGAGAATGCTGCTGGGAATGTTGTTGAGACTTCTGTTATCCTAATTTATGATGAACCCATTTAGGTGGAGCATCAATCTATGTTTGGAAGTGTTACACTGGATGTTGGATTTAATGATTGGGTAGAAGACCCAGGTTTTATAGTTTGTGGTTTAGACTATCCTAATTCAGATAATGAAGAATCTCTAAATAGACCAAATTTTTTTTATGATGTTGAATCTGAATTATTTCCTGAAGATGTGGTCAGAATACATGACCTAGATAAGCTGAAGAAAAACCATAAGGAACGTTTTGTAGAAGTGGTAAAGAAAATGGATATTTCTATGGTATCTTCAATTCAATCAGTTATGACTAACTCTGTGGTCAGTTTAGCCTCTGAAAGAGCGTCTACAGTAGTTGCACCTACTAATTTGGTTACCAAAGCTAATATGGATATCGTAAAGGGTGAGATAAATGAATTTTTTAGTGCCTTAGTTGCTGAGATGAAGCAGAGTTTTGCTGAAGAAATGATTATGTTGGAAAGATTTTTTGAACTATCTCTTGCCTATAATTTATCAACCTTTATAGGAGAAATAGTTGAAGAATGTAAAGACTGTCAGGCTCAAGTTTCTAGACTTGAAGCAGATATTGAACCTCTAAAGGACTCTTTTTTTTCTTTAGACTCTTACAAGAGCTCAAAATCCCAAGCAGATAAGTACTTAGCTTATGTGAAGAGTGTTGTAAACCAGATGGTTTCAGTATTTGAAGGTTTCAAAACTTCTATGAAAGATCATATTACAATCCCAGATTTCAAAGTTCAAAATCTTATCAGTGGATTGACCAAAATCTTAAAAGAGACTATATCGTTCTCTATTGGTTCTCCTGCATCTAAACCTTCGATGGATTTGAATCAGTTTCGAGGTATGTTGAAAGTGGATCTAGGATCTTCCTCAACCAGTGGCTCTATGGACTCATCTGAGCTGATCAGAGTTGTTCTTTCTACCAGAGATTCATCCAGAGATATTTTGAAGATAGTCCAATACTACATGAGAGAAGCATCTGCCTCTCAAAAAGAATTGAAAGAAAAGGTGGAATCCCATTTCTCCAAAATCTACACAAAAACCCAAATGACCAATCATTTCAAGCTTCTGATTGAGAATATGAAACTGCCTCCTGTCAATCAAGCCTTCAGAGAGAAAGATAGAAAGCTAAGGAAATTGACTCCTACATTGGACAGGTTTATGGAGAACAATGATGAATTCATATCTGCTATGGAGAGAGGAGGAGTAATAATTATGGATTTCAGAAATCTGTTCCTGCCTTTTCTTTATGTTGATGTTAGGCCAGTAATTGTCCCTCCTACTTTGCCTGCCTCTGCCTCCACTACTTCTCCAATTCAGATGACTCCTTTCTAATCCATTCGAAGCCTCACGCCTATGATCACACAAAGGACTACTCAATACAGGCTAGGCACAGTGTCAGTTGCTTAGCCTCCTGTGGTCATTTTAGGAATTACGAAGCCTTCACCAGAATCCACACCACCTGAATCCTATTCTGATCCAAAGGGAAAATATCACATTGAAGATGTTGATTGATCAAGTAGATGGACTGTTTTATAGGAATCCTATTTATTTTTCTTTCTGTTTTTGTACCTTTTGTGACATTTAATACAAGTTATTTTATTCTATTCCTATTGTTTCACTTCTCTTTATTATTTCCCACTTATTGATTATCACAAATGGGGAGATATATTTTATACAAAGGGGGGAGGAATACTATCTAAGTATCAAAAGAGGAAGACATATTCACCTAGAGGGAGATATATTAATTAAAGGGGGAGAAATTTTATCTAAGAGCTATCATGATTTTCCCCTTTGATACCTCTGAATTTCTTCTTCTGATACCAGTGCCATTTCCCTCATCCTCTAATATCATTTCATTTAGTTCTCTGATACCACTAAATTTTATATTTCATATCATGGATTTTTCTTTTATCTCTGATACATTTAATTATATCTCTGATAAATTATGTTTTATAACATACTGTTTTCTCTGAGAAAAATGAGTTTAATTATATATCCTCTGATACCGAAGAAAGTTCAAAAGAGCTACCGATGGAAGGTTTTGTGACACAAAGTCCTCTGTGCATGTCTACCAATAAAAAGATAATAATTCTTGACCAACCAGTCAAACCCTATACTCTTCATAATATTTATTTATTTAGATAACAGATACATTTGATGGTTATAATGCAGTTAATGTTATTTAAGGATTTATGTTGCATGTCAGGGAACTGTACCTAGTACCCATGCAGAAGGCGATTATTCTTTTCTGCCAAAGCTTAAAGCTATAAAGTGATGGAAAGAGAACACTCGAAATATACATGTATGTTACATGAAAGGCACTAAGAAGACACATTAAGGGTGAAAGAGACAAGAGCTGAACAAGCATTCAAATGTAGAGAATTTTTATCTAGTCTACATCATACTCCAAGAATTTTGGACATACATGAAGAAACTTATTCTAGACGAGAACAAAAGCCGCATCTTGAGTGAAGCACTACAAAAAACACTTCATGTACTCAGGCTGCTAAGCTGAACCAAGAATCAAAGAAGAAAACAACACTCTGTTTTCTGAGAGAAACCAGAGAAGGACTCATGATCTTTTATGATAAACCAAATGAGTACCGAGCTTCACTGCTAATCACTAAATCATTTCTAAACTCAATCATACTTATCTTAGTGATTCTATCTTTAAATTTTGAGCAGTTTGTTTACCCTATTTATTTTACACACATACTGTCTCCTGTGCTAAACTGGAGGATTCTTAAATCCTCACTCAATCTTTATAACTCATTTGTTTCCCACTATGGATGGTGGTAGAGGTCGAGTAAGACCTGAACAGCCTGTGAGTTGTTTTTTGTTTTTCCCATGAAGAACTGTTTTAGAGGTCTTTGTACCTGGACAGTATTGTACTGTCTTTTACCCCCGATCCAGGGTGTGTATCAATTTTTATAAATTGTTGAGAGGACTAAGTCTCAGCTTGATGCTGAACCTCTTGGTTAACTTTACTGTGCTTCTATTTTATGTCTATAAGTATTACATATATATTTTACATTCTGCTGCTTATTACATTGAAATACAAAACTATTTTAATGCTACTTTGATAGTTAAATTAGTAAGTGTTTATACTTATTGTAAACTAGTAAGTTAGTTTCAAATGTTAATTTAATCTTCAAATTAAGATGAATGAGACCTAATCAATCTTTGAGAAACTAATTGAACCTTTACACTCTTTATAGATTCACTACAGTTTAACTTTGTTATTAAATTTGGGGATTTTAAGAGAAATATTTTTAACAGACATTTTCATTGGAACTCAATTCACCCCCCTCTTGAGTATCCACTCTGACCAACACATTGTATTATTTTCAACATCATCTCATGTATATAATATGGACTAAGAATATGTTCATGAACATTTATGGAGAGGATGATCTCAGTATAAAGGGTCACACATATGCTCATTTATAATATGAGAAATATGGTATTAAATATAAAATTTCATTCAAATTCTTCCAAAATAGTGGATCTACCGATTAGAAGAGATCCAAAAAGGCAACTATATTTGACTAAGAAATAGGGGAAGATGACGGTACTATATAAAGTAATATGATGGAAGCTATTTGGATCATGAAATTCTTTACTAATTTAAATTTGGTTTCTAAAATTGAGGGAGTGATCATTATTTACTATGAATACAATAGAACGATAGATTAGTTCATGTTACCCTTGTATCACCAAAATAGAAAAATTATACTTCTAAAATTCCATCTATTATAAGATATTATTTAGTGGGTGACTAAAAGACCTAACGAGTAGCTATATCAGACAATGCAGAAGATCTACTAAAAAATAATTATCCTAGAAAATACATGAGGGTCATGTAAAATCACTAGTGGATAGACACAAGATATAATGGTTTTTAATTTTTAAAATGTATCACATTATTATAATAAAATAACAGCTCTATTTAACATTCCTTCATGTCTGTTTAATTTTACCCTACATGAATAGTAAAATAATAATTTAACCTCAAAGTGTTCATTTTAGTTTCCCTATTTGATAATCATAACATAGTATAATGGGTTGTGGTTATATGTTATGGCTACCATGAGTTTAATATTTTACTCATTAAAGTGACTTTTATATGATATTTAAAGAGTGGATTCATGATGTAATATGTAGATAAATGTTTCTTGGATTGACCCATAAATTTATATCTCATGGAAAGTCATATGGTATTTTATATACTTCAGAGCATTTTTATATTATCAATCCCTATTACCTAATTTTTCTAAGATACCATTCATGAGAAAAATTATAAATTGATACCACTATTTTTTAAATTTAATGATATTTTACTAATTGGGGGGTGGTTGGGTATATTATTGATCATATCCTTGGATGGAGTGAAACTGATATGGGGTTTCTTCACATAGATGTTCAATAATTTAATGTATTCAATGATTGAATTAGACTAAGGAAATTCGGTTACATTCTTAGTTAGGTTATATATTATTTGTTAAACTACTTATATAAGAGACATGTTGTGCTGTTATTTATTAGATGAATGACATGTGATTAATTAATTAATGAGATCATGTTATTTAGATAATTTTAAAATGATGAAATGCACTATACAAGATTGAAATTTTTCTACAGATAATGGGAAATCTATGTCATGGTATAAATGATTATATGGGTATACAGATGTATTATAAGATATTTCATGTGGTTTACATGTCTTTATAAAGATATGAGAATGTTTGATAAACATCACACTAGACCCATTACTATATTGATTATTACTGAATCATAACTTTAGAATGCTCTTTGAATACATATATTAAATAGATATTTCATATTTACTGTCAATTAAACTAAGGTACACATGGTAACTATGTTATTCCCATTGGTAAGAATTATAGTCTATAAAAAGATTATAATGACCGGTTACTTTTAAAAACCCATAAATACACATTTAATAACATGGATTTAAAATTTTTTACATTCAAAATATCATTTATTTTTTGATTATTATATAATTATAGAATAAATTGCATAAAATATTCTACACTTCTTATTAATGTAAAATTTCCCAAAAAAATAGTGATTTATTTTTACACATTTGTTCCATTTAAGACACATCAGTTTCTTTTATGATGAGAAGAATGTTGAATATTTTAACTTTATATAATTCATTCTCAACCATAGATCCTATGATAAACATTTGAAAATGTGGGAAGAGAAAAAAAACTTATTTTCTGACACAGAAATATATAAATCCCCTTAGTCTAGTGAAAACCTAAAAACCTACGAAAATGTATTCCTTTTTTCCAATAAAATAGTTGGCATATAAATAAATCATTCCATTAATAGAAATCATACTGTTTTAGAATAAAAAATATTAAAACTCATTATAAATCATAATAAAATCATCATGTTATATTGAGGAATGTACAAACAAATGGAATAATTTCTTTTAAAAAAACCATTTATATTTAAAATATAATAAAATGTATTTACCATGAGAAATAAAACAATTTTTGTAAAACCCTATTTCATTTATAATAAAGGTATCCTGGAACATCATAATCATCACCAATGTTAAATCAGTTTTATCACATGTGGTAAATAAATTAATCCTAGTTAATTCTATTGGAGTATCTAACTTGGATATCACACTTATTTTAATCCATTAAAGACAAAATATTTTCCAAATACATTGGAGAGATATATCAGACTCACCCATCATCTAGAAAATCTATTTTTTTATTTTCAAAAATGTCGCTTTAAGGATAAGCGAGAACCAAACATTTCCATATGATATTCAAATTTCAAAATTCAAACATCATCATTACCCTTTTTTCATCTCGAACCAAGTGCCTGACTCGAATCGTACACCCATCAAGTCGAACGTCCGGACCATACGTCTCCCATCATCCCAACGCCAGCGAGCCAACTTCGTCGTCTTCACACAGGAATCCACGTCATCATCCTGTCGTTGTCCCCGATCCATTTCTAGATCGTCGGTGAGCCCTTCCATCGGAGTCAGTCGTCGCCGAGATAATACTGTCATTGCCTCCTCCATCATCAATGAACACAACGTCGAAAATGCTCACCCTTCATCATCGATAATGCTCGCATACCATATCATGAACTAATATATTTTAATATTTCACATTATCATAAAAAATCCTTGAAACACTCATCCAAACTCAAATGAAATACACTTAGTATTTTCAAATAATCATATATAAAAGTTTCTTTTTTTAATTCAAAAAATTAATAATCACAATTTCAAAAAACATTTTGGGAATATGATATAAATTTTAATTACATGTCACCATGTATAGGAAGACTATTATCAAATAATGGATATAAAACCATAAATAGGTATTCAATTCAAATATGTTAAAAACATTATTTTTTATGTTTTTTAAAAATTTTAAAATAACCTTAAAGAGAAATGTTTACATGATTACTTTTTTATCCATTGTTATTAAAGTCCAAAATAGTAAAAAACTAATCCTTTACAACATTTGATAAATTTATAAGAAAATTGTTGAATCATTTAAAAGAACCTCAACATGGATGAAAAAGATTTGGGGGTCATTAAAACATGATTTTAAACTAAATTCCACAACCTTATAGAACTTCTAAAATCGTTCATTATATAAATCCTAAATTATACAATTATATTACTTATCTACTTATATAGTGAAATTTAAATTAAGGAAATTATAATTATTCCCTTTTTTCATTTATTTATATATATTATATAGCTACCATAATGTTTAATTTTACATTAGATGTTTAGGATCATTCAGTTTTTATCCTCAAAAAAAAAACATTGGTGTATCGACTATGGTCAAATGAGTTATGGTTATCGTACCTCAAAAATAACAAAAATATTATAACTACAATATTTATACATTATATACACCTATAAAACCAACAATTTAAGTCAATAATGAAGAAGGAACAATGTTTATTCAGGGAGATGGTAGGTCCTATATACTCATTAATGACATTTTCATTTTTCTATTGGGTGGAAAATAAAAAAGTTTATAAAATGTTAATTTTATACAATCATAAAAATTTAATAGAGGTAATACTTATTGATTTTTTACTTATTATTAACAAAATTTATAGTGGAAATAGAAAACAAACCATATAAAATCATTGAGGTGGTATTTCACACGAACACACGATAAATGTTATCATTTTATAATATATTAAAATGGAGATAAAAAATATGTATCATAAATGAAAATAATATTTCAGTTTATGGAATATACAGATGATATTATTTCATCTTAGTTAAATTATATTTGAATGAGGTAAAATATTAACTAATAATACACACTCTATTAAGAATTAAACCTTATCTTATGATAGAATCATTGTAATTAAAACATATGCCTTCTTAGGTGGGTATTTTAGTTATGCCAGAAACTCTAGGGTGTTTATTGGAAATTTTAGATGATATATCATAATATATTATTTTATCTAAACTTATTAATTTTTTTCAAGAAGGAGAGGAAGTTCCTTTTTATAAGTGAGGAAAGTGGGTTTCTTATAAATACTAAAAACATGTATATATATATAATGATTTCTCATAGGAAAGATTCCATAAATTGAAATATTTTTAATCTAGGTTGAGGATGAGTAAAAACACAGTAATAAATTCAAATTTAGATTTGTTTTTATGATATATTAAAATGAACCACTTAGTTTTCATGAAATTGTAACTCTTTGAACAATTACTATGATGATAATGATTTTCCAAGGATACTATTCATAATGACCAAAAATGAAATTCATGTTATTAAAAATTTTAAACTTCTTGCTTCCAAATATGAAACCCATTTTATCATATTAAATTTGAATAAATGGTGAAAATTAGTTTTAATAAGAATAATTAAACAGTAATGAATAAAATATTTAGAAAAAAACATTTTTAAGAATAAAAATGATTTGATAAAAAAATAAAAAATAAATATTTATTACTATGTAATTAATTGGATAATAATTATTAATATGGGAAAATTTTATTGATAAAACTAATCTCAAATAAAATGGTTCTTTTGAAATACTATACGTTAAATAATTTTTTAAAATAAATATATCAATTTTCGCTATTAAACCAAATATAAATAATTCCATAAAGATCCCAAATATTCAATCTAAGATAAATTAGATATGATGAATAAAAAATTCAAGCACTTTTATCAAATTAAAATTCATAAAAATAGAAATTTTCTTTTAATTATAACCAATTAATATATGAAGAAGCAATTTATTTAAATAAAACTCTTCCCATTTCGATTGAAAATTTACATGTAGTTTTTTTAAAACTATTATGAATATAAATCCATGAAATATATTACAGATTAATCAAAATATTTATTTATATCATTTAATTCATGTGTTTCAACATTCATCTCCACCTTAATGAAATTTTTTCAAGAAACAATTATTCATTACTTAAACAAGTGATTGTATTATTCTCTCATAGATTGTTCTTATTTCATTGTTTCTTACTCACTAATGAGATTCTTAAGAAAACAATAAAAAAAACATTATTCCTTATTACCTAATCTATTTTATCCAGATTTAGAATAAGAATTTTCTTATAAAAATTATTCTTATACAACTCTACTACTTTATTGATCAATATATGAGATTTATTGCGTATATATTTCCTTAACAATGAATCATGAAACACATCATGTACCTAATAAAAACTAAATGTTTAGGCCACTTAGTATTTACATGATCCCAAAATTTATATAATTAAATATTGTTTAACATACAATGGAAAATGTTTTCCTTTTTTTAAAAAAATGTATAAAACATTTCCAAGAAGTTACTTTAATAATAATATGAACTTTTACCTTAACTGAGAGATCATTATTATGGTTATCTCTATCAAATTTCAGTCTAATCTTTCATATTATATAGTGATGAGTTGTCTATATGTTATTAGCCATATCTTCCACCAACTATGGTCCCAATAACTCTCTTTGATTGACTTTATCCCAACTAGATTGGGATCTGCACTACTTTAAATATAATTATGCAAATGGTGTCATCTATAGGATTGATTGAAAACTAGTATAAGAGGAAAATTACAGCAATTAAATATGTTGATCCCATCTACCCTAATAATACAAACATAATAACCAAATAATATCAACAAGAGTATGAATTATTCACTCTAAATATCCACTACACTAAGAATGGAGATCTATAATGAAATTTAATTCAGTACCAAAATAATTTTTAACTACATTACACATACTAGACAATAATATTAAAGATAGAGACACCACATAATCTAAATATCTATTTATGTTATAGTCTAAAAACTTAATCCATTTACATAGTATCTTAAATCGGTAGAAAATGCACAGATGAATTCAAATGATCAATCATAATAAAAATGACATTATTACTATTACATGTATTTTGTAATCCTAATATTAAATCCATGTATATATTTTCTTTTTTCCATCATGAATTTGAAAATACTGAACAATCCCATAGATATTTGTGTATCATCTTTAACCTAAAACATGTAAAGCATTTATGGAGAAATCAATAATGTAGTTTTTTATTTCACCACACAAATAATACACTCGATTTTCTCTATACATTTTAGTGAATCTAGAATGGGTATAAAATTGATAGTTGTGAGATTAATCTAATAATTCATTCTTAAATTACTAGTCACTTATCATGAACATCATCTTTATATATATAATAAATCCTTCTATTCAGTGTTAAATTTAGGAAACATACCCTTCTTTAAAAAAATGACTATTTCTTATAGATCATGAACTTCCATCTCATCATTCATGATTATATCTGATAAAGATATATGTACTAACATTTGATCCAAGTTAGAGGGATTTTCTGCATGAAAAATTAACATATCATCATTCAATAATTTAGTAACCAAAATATCATCTTTCAAATGAACCATTGTTAATGATACATTATATTTTCAACTTAATTCCTCTAATTATATGTTTTCGTTTCCTAGTTGATGGTGAATAATGTAATAAGAATAATTTATCAGTTCCAACCATGTCCACTACCTAATTTTCAAATCTTTTTGATTTAATATACAATTGAAACATTTATTGTTAGTATATATTTATAATTTTTATCCAAATAAATTATTTCTTCAAATTTTTGAAGGAAAACATTCTTTAGATGGGAAAGATGAAGTGTGGGTTGATAATACTCATGGATTTTTCATTTAAATGAATTAAATAATATTAAGCAAACATATTTTATCATTACGTATCCAATATCCTTCAAATATTATTCAAAATATATAAAAAACCCACCATTTATTTCTAGAAAATATAACATTAGAGAATTAACGAGTCATCTTTTCAATTTAAGAAAACAATCATCACATTCCTTTCTTCAGTTGAATTACAAACCATTTTTAGTTGACCTTATTAATGGGATAGATAACAGAGAAAATGATTCAAAAAACTATCTTTAGTCAATGACTAAACCAAGAAATCATAAAGTCTCAATTAAAATTATAATCTATTTTCACTCTTACACAACTTATGTTTTAGAAGTATCAATAGTTAATTAATATTTAGTAACAACATACCCATGGAATGAAATGTGTTGTAAAAGACAAAAAATTTCTAAAATTTTCATTTCACATATTTTCTTTTAATGTCTTTATAAATATAATTTTATTTTTCACATGTTCCTTATAAATATTGGAGTAAACCATAATATCATCAATGGAACATACAATAGTTATCCAAATATTAAAAAAACATCAATTCACATGATCCCAAAATTCAGCGGGTGAGTTGATCAACATGAATAGAATACTAGAAAACTCTTTTTTCCCATTTAATGTATAGAAAACTATAACACCCACTTTGTCACTAGGGTTTCTAATTATGAATTTTATTTTCCTTTTGGTCCATACTTGGAGTTTCTGGGTTCTAAGGGTTAGAAATTTGCATTTTAGAAGATGTTGATCAGGTCAATGGTAAGTGCATGTTTTATTTAACTAGGTGGAAACCATGTGATCATTCTAATAGGATTGATAGTAGTGTTTTTCAATATTTAATCATGCTTTTCCAAACCATTCATCTCTTAGTGGTAACCCTATATCCTAGGATTTGGGGGGATAGTGTCTCTCATACTGTTTATTATTGGTTGGCCTAAGTATGTGGTCAAATCATGTATCCCTATCCATATACTTAATAAGTGTTATTTTATGATTTTCCCCTATAGATTTTATGGATTTTAGTCTTCATTTTATTTCCCCATCATGAAAACCCACACCTTCTTGATGTTGAAGCCTCTCCTATATATACTTAGTGGAATCACATTTGTATCATGGTGTTTTGGATCGAGTTAAGCTCCTTTATTCTTAGTTTACTCGTTCTTTTCCCCTTATAATACTTTTTTATTCACATTTTTGGAAGTGTGGAACCCTAGATGGTGTGGATGGTCACGTACAGGGTTTAAAATGGGGATTTATGGTATGTTTTATTGGGGATTAGGTGTGTGGTCCCTTATCTTACATATTATCGGTGGTTATCATTGGTGAAAAAGAGGTCAAAAATATTATGAGGTAGGAATATATATTTATGTGTGTTTTAGATGGATTACTAGTAAATTATTTATCTCATTTGATTTATGTTCTTTTAACTTTCATATGAATCATTTATGATAGATTTTTATACCATTTTTATTGTGATTAATGGTTTATGTTGTAAATTTGGTGTTTAATGTGGGTTTTCCAAATGGGTGTGGGTTTTATGCACAACATGTTTGTGATGAAATAGAGAAAAGTAGTCTAAAGGGTTTTAAATGGATTTCTAAAATTATTTTTGAAATGGTTTTACCTTGTGAAAGGTGTTTCAAAAAAAAGGGATTTTTATGGACTTTTCAACCTAACTTTTTTTTATTGATTGAAAATTGTGTGTGATTATGCTGGTATGGAGTAGCACACAGGTTAACTAAAGTCTGAGAGAAGGATTTTCTGAGGGAACAGGAGAGCCTTTAGCGAGGAAGACCATGAGAGCATCCATTTGGGATCCCATAGACAGTGAAATACTTTCGATGGTAAGATCATGTGAGATCCCATTCTTATACTAATAGACCAAGATATTTCTTGATGTTTGGGAATAGGTAAAAGCATGAGAGATTTCACGATATTTAGAAGATTTTCCTAATTTTTGTATACTTTCCCACATTAAATCCTTATGGTTGGAGCCCTATGTGTGCTTAATCATTCCATATAGGATTATATGATTTTATTCATGTAATTAGTTCCATGTTTCATGTAATGAATTCATTATTCCCAATCAAATTTATATTGTTTTATAACTATTTATATGATCACCATTATTATGACCCATTGTATATGTTCATCATGTTTTTCTATTCATATTTTTAAATTTATTTAATCCATGTTGAGAAATTATTTTGGAGGACATTTTTTATTTGGGAAGGAAAAAAGGTATTTTAATGTTTTTATTTGGTATTTAAATGTTTTTAAAAAAATTAGGTTTGAAAAGTTATTTCAAACTAGATTATTGGATTTCATGGGTAAAATCCTTAAATATATTCATGGGGGTATCATACTGGCATATTTTACTTACACCATTCATATTTCATTGGGAATATATAGTCTTTTTTGAATGAAAAAGATAAAGGAAAGGGAATCGTGTACCTAGGTGGATCTTATTGATTATTTTCATTCTTTTTTTGGAGGAGACATGGGCTCAAAGTGATTCTATATGTTGAGTTTTTTGTGGCATTTTTAACATTTGGGATGTATTTATGGGGTTTTTTGGGACTTACTCTTTTATATTGTGTTTTTAGATTTGACATGAGATACAATTTACATATTTCTAGTGAGTTAATTTTCAATTTATGAGGTATCTTATGGTTTTTGTTATCATAAATTATTTATTGCATACACTGGTTGTTTTAGTTTATAATGTATACTCTAATTATATTAGTGTAGATGTTCTATTTATGGGATGATTAATGTAAACCTACCATAGAAGAAATCATTCGCAAGAGATTACTGGTTATGCTCTTTTATTGTCACTAGAAAATGACTATTGAAAACGTTTTTTGAGCAGTGTGATAGTCCAGATGAAGTAATGGGTTTGGGAGAACCAGATTTGTTCATTTAAAAATTCCATAGGGGGAAGTTTATTAATTCGAGAGTTAGTGGTATAATGGGGAGAGGACCATTGAGACGTAGCAGGTAGAAATGTGGTAGTGGTTGCACAACTCTTCTTCATGTCGAGCATTGATTTTCTATGGGTTTTCAGGGATTATGGTTATATTATCATCTAGGTTATTTGTAGCTTTGATGTGATTTTTAGGTATTTATTATGTATTGTTGAGTATCATGGTATTTCAAGACTGTTTTGAGGTTTAGGGTAAAGCTGGTGATGTTTAGAGGAATCACACATTTAGTTTGAATAGAGAGAAGTAATCATAAACTACCCATGCATCCTTTTCTACTAACTCAGATTACACCCACACAGTTAATGCATAGTTTTCCAAACAGTGTGGCAAAACCATACAGAGTGGGAAATGATTTCGTTTTCCATTTTTTTACTCCATCATTTCTATAGAGTGACTTATGAATCTAGAATTTCTTATTGATCCGCATAATGTGGTTTTATTATGGTTCTTTTGATTTTATTTTAGATTGAATTTTTCCTGATGATGCATTAGTTTTGTGTCTTATAGAAAATACCTCCTTAAAAGTCCTCGTCCTTATATAAAGAATGTGTCGTAGAATACATCCTAGAGTCTATCACTCCTCTTGATTTGGATTTGGTGGATTTGGTAATTCTTAAGATCCAATGATTAGGTCACAATAGTGGTAAAGAAAAATCTAGGATGGTAGACCATACTCAAGAGTTTATAAGGAAAACAAAATCAGTGTTCTATGTCAAAAAGGGACCCAATGAGGTAGTGTAGTTATTGGATAATATCACGTGGGTCATTGTGTTTATAAAGATCCATAATACCAATAATGTTTGATTCACCACTTATGTTATGTAAGGTATGTGTAGAAGGTGTTGGGAGTCAGTCGTGATATCTTTGAAGCACAAGCATCTCCCATAGACCACATTCAAGGTAAATTTCATTCAGTAGTTCATCCTAGAGACATTGAGGGTGGATAATTCCCAATAGTTATTTAATTTGGAGAAATGGGTCATTTAATGATGGAGTATTCCATCTATTTTCCCATGTTGGTCCTTGTTTCTATAGACCTCCTCCAGAACAATTAAATTAAAGCTCTGAATTTCAGCATAGGATTGAGGCTAGTAATCATATCTATTTTTATTCTTCTCTATCTACTGACCTACTCAGAGGATTTTGAAATGGTGGTTATAAAATAGTCATATTTGGTATGGATGATAGGTATCATTGATCATATATTAGTGGTAATTATTAAATTAAATTCAATTTTTCATAACAGGAATTTGGAAGGACATCAGTAGGGAAATGGTAGGAGTGTTAATCAGTCGTCAGGTACATCTTAGGTGTCTTCAAAGGGGAATAAATTGTATGTATTTTAGTACTGGGGAAACGGATGGAAAACTAATCCTTGTTTCCTAGAGTCTACAAGGGCATTCTAATAGAGCACAATAATTGGACATCTTCAGTGCTTCTATCAGTTTTCATAATGGATGACCAATATAGGACCCACAACATCAAAGGGTTCCATTAAAAATTAAAATGGTTCTGGGAGTGTAGGATTTCACCCATGAGGAAATGTGTATTCTCATTAGAAGAAGATGGCTCATAGTAGGATTGATTTAGGTCTTCTTCAAGTATAACTTTTTTTTGAGAGGATTTGGATTTCGAGCTACCCACCATAAAAGGTAAGGTGTTTATTTCTTCATATGGGGAATTTGTTTTATTTTATTTTTTCACATCCAATTATTCCATCTTTCTCAAGATTCTTGATTTTTTGGGTATGTGTGTGGAGTTGATTCCATTCATGGTGTAATTTTTTAAACCAATTCAGTAATTAGAATTATGTGTATTCTATGTTACCAAAGTTATATGCTTTAATTTCCATTGTGAAATTAATAATGGTTTTGATTGTGTTGGACCTATATTTTAAAAACCAAATTATCAGCATAGATTTTCTGATTATATTTAAAGGAAATTTATGTCTCATATCCTTATAGGTTCTAGTTTCATAATCCTAATGGGATCAATCATGTCTTTAATGGTGAGTGAGATCCATGATCAGGGAGAGTAGGACTGGTTTCTTTATAGATAATCTTAATTTTATGCCAGTTGTCCTAGTTGATCCCTGATTCTTCTAGGTAGAGTTTAGTGGGTCAAATTCCAGTCATTTTGGTCAGGTATCAAGACTTTTTTCTAGATGATTTTCTGATATTTCTACCCTAGTTGAAGGTCATGTGTACTATATATCCTCTCTATGAGAAAAGAACAAGTTTTTTACTATTATATCAGATGACTCTAGTTCAGCTGAAGGAGTATAAATCATAGAAAGACGATCTTTAGTGGAAGTGATTTATCCATCCCAGTATGTCACCATTGGAATCACCATTTTTTTTGTAGAACAAATTTGTAAAATCATTTGATAGTGAAAATAATATCATCAACTTAATCTGTTTACCATAAAAAATTAATACATATTACCCAAAATTGAGGATTTATAAGATCAATTCATGAGAGCCTATTGGTTTTTGAGGATCGACCAGAGATATGAATACCACCAGTTGAGGATAAAGGATAAATATGTTTTAAATAAAACCTCTAGAAGATGGTATATATATTTATTAAATGGTTATGCTATTTGGGATTAATTATTCATTTTCAGTCATCATGTAATTGATGATCCATATCTTTCACCACACTTTAGAGTCATTTATAATCATGTTTTTAGAGGAAATATTAGAGTATTATAGGATGCAAGATGAAAATGATAGCATTCTATATATTATTCTGGGTGTTTTTATAGAACGTCATCTATATAACATGATATCTATGTTCCAATTTTGGATTCATGAATTATTCTTTTGGGCCTCTTAATTTATGAAGAATTTATAAGACCCAAATTATGTTAGAGCAATTATTTATTAAGATTCTCCCAAGGAGGTGTTTGAGATATATATATTTCTAGAAATGGATGAATATTATATACATTTGTTGGGTCATCTCCTAGATAAAATCTCCATTGATAGATTTGAGTAGGAAAGATGTGAATTTTGAGTGGGAAGCGATGTTCCAATGTATAATTGCTGAGTTATAGGCCCATATGACATCCACACATGTTTGGAAACGTGTTTTAATTAAATTGGTCATTTTTTTATGAAATTGTATTGTGAGATTATTTTTATGGATTGGGTCTTATGTGTTTTTTTCCTGGAGTGGAATATGGGTTAACCAGACAGTTAGAAAGTGATTGTATGAGGGATCATGAAATTCCAAAGAAATAAATACTGTGAGAGATTCCATTTGGTTTTAAAATGACTATGAGAGCCTTTGAGTTTGAATATTGTGCAATAATCCATTTTTAAGCTGAGTAAAATTGGGTTCCCTTGGATTTTGGGCTTCAGTAAGAGTATGAAATATTCCACCTTGTTTATCTAGATAGCATATGTTATTTGGACTCACTCACAATAGACCCTTATGGGTGGATCCCTATTTGAACATACTCATGTTGGATTGATTTATATTATTTTATTGATTTTACTGTTTCTTTTTTTATGATTACATCATAATTTCCACATATATTTATAATGTTATATTATTATTTGTATTGTCACCTATATTATGCCCTTTTGGATGTGTTTAGAACATTGTTACCTAAATAATATTTTATTAATTTGATCCTTGTTGAGAGTTTTTTTTGGGAAACATGTTTCATTTGGAATGGAAAATGAAAGGGGTTTTAAAGGTAATGTTTCTAATTGGAATTTTTTCAAAGTTCTTCAGTTATAAAAACATATTTAAGACTAGTCTGTTGATTTTAATGGGTAAAAACCTTAAATAGATTAATGGTAGTATCCTACTGGGATAAGTTCTTCAAACACAACATATTATATTGGGATTATGTAGATATAGTTTTTCATAAGATAAGTAAAGTTTATTGAACCATATACCTAGGTGAATCTTAATCCTTATCGTCATATGTGGTTTTATGGAGGATACTTGATCATATAGAGTCAGTTCATGTAGATTTTTTTGGGGGATTTGGTATCCATTTGGTAGTGTGTATTTGTAATTTTGGGATTTCCCCTATTATTTTTAGTTTTGAGTTTGACTTGAGATACAATGTATGCATTTGATATTATGGTATGTTATGTTTATGTGGTATCTTATGGTATATGGAATCTTCTAGTATTTATTATGTACTCTCAATGTTGTAATTTATATTGTTGAATTTGATGGTATTGGCATCGATTTCCCATTTCATGGAAGATTCATGTCATTTTACCTTGGGTGAAACCATTCTGAAGAGATTAATGGTAGTGACAATTGCCTGTCACTAGCCCATGGTGATCTAGAACACTCTTAAGGCCATGTGATAGGCTAGATGGAGGGAATTATTGGGTTGACCTGATCTTGTTTTCTACAAAAACATTACCCTTATAATGACTTCTTCATTCACCATCATCTAGTAGTAACAAGACCTGATATGAATTTATAGAAAACACTATGTACCATGGATATTATAAAATAAGATATAATAATATATATTTGAGGAAATGTATAATAGTTTCTAATAGTGATGTTATTGAGTTGTCTATATTCATTATAAATTATCATACTACCATCTAAATTTTTAAAAAATAAGATAACAAGAAGGTAAAGTAAACGGGTGGATGAAATCCTTATCAATAAACTCTTGTAAATTCATTTTTAATTCAACAAATTCAACTAGATTCATTTCATAAGAGTATTTTTTAAAATCGAATAAGATGCGGTGAAATTGAAAATAACAAATGTTTCTTATCAATTAAGAATAAAACATGGAAATTTGTCATTAAATATATATATATATATATTGATTAACCATTGGAATATAAAAAATATGAACACATCCTTTCATTTAAGAAGTATGATAAAGAATTCATTCAATTGAATATTTTATCAGTTTCTATCATATTGATATATTATCATGGTTTTGAATTAATCTTATATAAAAACCAATATTCAATCTAAAAGATATTATCTTTTATAGGGAAATATATCTAATCATTGTTAACTTAAATAAAATCCATACACATGTTATCATTAAACTCTATAATAGGAAATAAAACAATGTTATTAAGAATATCCCATCCACAAATGACTACAACAATATTTCTATACATTCAAATTTTCTTTATACTATCCCTTAAAGTTTTAACCACAATATCTAAATTCATTTCATGATATTGAATTTCCATTTTATAAGAAAATTTAGTTGATATAAAATAATGTCTATATCCTGAGTCCAACAATACATTTTCATAATCTAAATGGACAAGTAATGTATCTGTAACAACTTCACTATAGGGTACTGTATCGATAATAGTAGTATAAAAATACATTTTTGTTCCATTCTATTTTATATCATCTATATTTCATCCTTGAGTATATAATATTGGAAATTTTTGAGAATAATTTCTCAACTCATTAGAATTATAAAAACATACTATTATATGACTAAATGTTTTCCCCTTTTTCGATTAGATTTGTTATCCTAGAACTCACGAGAAAGATGATTATGCTTTCTATATCATTGTCACTTTCATAATTCTATCAATAAATCATTAAAATTTTTAAAAACAATTGGAACCTTTAGGGGGATTACATATATATTTCTTGGCTTATTGTGTCTCCATTTCTTTCTACCTGGACTACTTCTCACCCAAGAAGTCATGAAGTATGTTCATATAGAAAAAACAACATCACGTCTTCTAGAAACCATCAAATAATGTAAACACAACATTTATGTTCATGAGAGTCCAATTTTCTTTATAAGATTGATTTCAGACCTATGTAAAATAATTCAATTTAACTCTCAAAGTCTATATAAATATTTATATTAAACTTGTCCAATGTTATTAAATTTTCTTCACAAGTTACAAATTAGTATTCTTCATTTTTCTTTAACTCCAATGATTTTTTTTCAATTAATAGTCATATTACAACAATAAATTAATTCTTAGAAAAATATATCTAATGGTCATCAAATAAATACCATTAATTCCATAATATTCATTTATATTCTTAGTCATAGACCACTATAAATCATCTTCATCATAAAAATGTTAAATAGTGAGAATTTTCCTTTAATTTTTTTCATATCCCAAAACATTTAATATTATCCCCAATGAAATTTTCCACCCTTTTTCATTCACTGGGTATAAAGATCAACCCCAAGAGGGAGGGTCATATTTCATGAAATTATCTAAAATAGAAATGTTAATTAGTGGATAATTTAGTCATTCTCCTTCATTTGTTCCATCATAAATAGAATGTGACTACCGAGTTTACACTCTCATAATCTATTCTACTCTAAACATTATAGGATGCTAATTTGAAATGTTATTATACTCTTGATACCTTTCAACTTCAACTACCCTATTTCCACTTGAAAAACCAATTATGAACATAAATCTAATAGATGATGCAATACGGAAAGTATATAAATCTCTCTCATAAATAATTTCCTCTTAAAGGTGACTTATAATATTCTTATATTCTCAAAAGGTATATAATCCATTACATAATTCTACTTATAGTGATCAGTTATTCTTTAAAACGAATAAATATAAGTTAAATAGTAAGTATTTCACAATTTTTACTTTACCATGACATATTAGGATTATATTTTTATATAATTAGGGAAAATATTACATTAAAAAGTGAAAAATTCCACCTAATGTATTTTTTCCCATAACATTTGGGCTTTAAGTTTACCCCAATGTTTCATTCATCACTTTTTTACCTATTATATTGATCCCAATTTTGGATTGTTGGAACCATATATATACCCTAATAATCCTTATAAATTTTTAAAAACATTTGAAATTTTGGGATGGGCATAAGAAGATAATATTGGAATATAAAAAATGACTCCGATGATTCTAGTGAAAACATTAAAACCCATTAGTTTTTTACCACATTTACATTAAATTATTGATCATATAAATAAAACATTTTCATATATGTATATAATTTTTTTTCATGTAAACATTAGAGAACCCATGACTATGAATTTCATAACCAAGTAGGAATCATGAGGCATGTGGTAACTCATGAATCGTTTCTTTAAAAATATTTACTTTCAACTTTAGAGGTTTATAAACATTCCATAACTTGTGAAATGTAATTATTTCCTTAAAACATTTAAGAATAACATAGGTATCTAGGTTCATCATATTCATAAATTTGTTCATTAATGATAAAAATAGGATATAAATAGCTAAAACCTAACAAATTCAAATAGAGTAACAAACTCAGTTAGCTCCCTCATTTTATTCGATCGATGAAAAAAATTCCAATTCATTTGAGAATTATATTGAGATCACCCATAATAATTATCAATATCATGATCACCCATAATAATATATAATTACCAAGTATTTTATAATGAACAATATTTTTCAATCATTCCCCGTTTTCACTATAAAACCCAGTAAAACCACATTTTATCCCGTAAGAGAAACACATTCCATTTTATTATTATAATTATGAGAAATATAATTTTCTTTTGAGAAATATTAAAAAATAAAAACTCCTTGAAAATTTGGAAGATGATGTAGATTGAAATTATACATTAACTTGTATTTTAACCTTGATAATGAATAATTACTATGGATAAATGAAAAGTATCTCAAGCCATATATGTTAAAAAACATTCAATATATCACTTTTTAATAAAATATAAAATAAATCAAAAGGAAAATGTTTAAAAGATTCAATTTTAATCCTGTGAAAATAAATTAGAAAATAATTCAAAATTAACTTTATCATTATTTTATGTATAAATAAGAACATCCTTTAATCATTTATAAGAACCATGATATGGAAGAAGATGATTTGTGAGGATAATATTAAAATATGATTTAATAAAAACTTCCCTTATAGAAAGTCACGCCTAGATTCTTATATTATCTATCTTCTGAATAATATAATTAAATTAGTTACCTAATTTATTAAGAACAATTTTCTAGTTCATTCAATTATCAATATTCATGTTAATTTATTTTTTAACATGTTTTATTTAGTTTCTGAAATATATTTTTTGGATACCTTGGTGTTGTTCAGTTTATAACCTCAAAAAACATAAGCTTTTTGACTATGGTCAAAGGGTATATGGTTTCATTTCATATATAACCATAAAACTTTTATAATAATATTATTGATACATAAAATATTATTTTAAAAAATAAATTTAGGAAATCCATGAAAAATGGGTCGCGTCATTTCATTAAGATGATAGACCAAACGTACCCTTATATGTCATTTATATTTTTATACAGGGTGTAAATGCAATAAATTATATATTAGTTTACTTATTAAGATTCACAAATATGTATTAAATGTATTTTTTATTCATCATATACATTATCATGACTATCCTAGTATTGTAGAAATGAAAAATGAATCACATATCATCATAGAAGTGGTATTATACACTTACGCACAAGCAACGTTGTGATTTTCTAATGGTTACAAAAGGTGATGAAAAAGGGTTGTATCATAATTATAATAAAATTAAGTACATTAAATTTCATTATATTGTTATTTTATTGAGGTTAAATAATATTATATGAAATTTGAGGTGCAAATAAACATGATACTATTAGTTAAGAATTATACATATTCATTATAAAACATCCCTTGATATACACATTAGTCCCTATTAAGATGGAATTTTAGTGATAATAAAATATCTAGGATGTGGGAAAGGATTTCATGAATTTTGTTCATTGTTATTAGTTAAGATAAGTATCTCAATGTGTGTTAATAGTTGAGGCAATAAATTTTTCATTTATAAGTTAGGGGAGTGGAACACTTTTAATATCATAAAACATTAAAATAAATTATATGTCCTTAAAATAAAATGAAATAACATTTACATATTTTAAATATAGGATTACATCAATTATAAATAAATTCATGCAATAATATTTAAACAATGTTTAAAGATATTTTAAACCTTATCTCTTATCATTAACCCCCTTGCTAACAGTTTAAATCTTTTTCATGGTTATGAACATTTACCCAGTTTACTATTCCTAATATCCAAAGATAAAATTGAAATTAATATCAAATATTAAAATAAAAAATAAAAATAGGAAATAAATTTTATCATATTCAATTTTCATAAGTGGAAAAAATCAATTTTAATATAAATACACAACCGCCAACAAAAATTATTTTTAGAAAAATTCACTTTTTAAGATAAAAATGTTTCTATATAAATAACATGTATAATACTAATTATTTTTAAATTAATTGGATTTTGTTTTGTTAAATTGGAATATTTTATCTTTACAATCAATTTTAAATTTAATGGTTCTTTTTAAATAATTTAATAGAAATTCACTTTTTAATATAATCTGTACTTTTCACTGTTTACCAAAAAGAAATTTCATAAAAATACGAAACAATAACCAAAATCTAAATTAGATATAATGAATACAAAAATTAATTTAATTCTAAAATAATTAAATTATAAATTTTTTAATTTATATTTTAGTATAAAACATAAAATTTATGGTAAAATAGGTTATATAAGTAAAATTATTCGTTTTTCAATTGAAAATTTTTATAATTTAATTTACTAAACTATGTTGAATATGATTACAAAAAAATGATTACATATAAAAAATGAGATTGATTTATTTCTAGGATTAATAGTGTTTTCTTAAATTGTTTATATAAAAAAGATGTGTGTTTTATGAAAACATGTTTAAAAAGATTTTAACCAGGAACCAAAATAAATCATGATGTTTTTTATTATTTACTTATAGAATTTATGTTGAAGATCAAAAATTATGGATATGTAATCAATTATATCTGAATGACTACTTATGATTTCTTGAATTATAAGGGTACATATGCATGTGATGCAGATCATGAAAGATACAATCCTTTCTTGAGACTTACAATACTCATTTTAAACTATTATTTTACCCATTTTTTATCATACCATGGTTGTTTTTTTAAATAGAGGTTTTTTGGGGTGAATTTGGAGAATCATGGAAGCCCATGGGGTTATGCATAGTTGGTGCATGGTTTGGGAAAACCATTTTGTTTTCCCTAGGAAACTATGTGCCTTATTATGATCCACTAGTAGGGGTGATTGGTTTGAAAAAATAACGCATAATCACCCAAAACCATGATATGATGAATAATGCATAACATCACAATTGGTTAATGGTTTGTCTAACATCACAACTAAACCAAGTGTGGGGTTTTTCATGAGACAATAACATTGCATGGTTATCACATGACTTATCAAATAATATGGCCTAACTATGCATCATACATATAGTATCATGAAATTAATGGATCTAATATGAATTAAGATATTAATTCCTATTTTCCCTATAATATCTTATATTTATAAACTCTTATTTCTCTATATACTAGAGAGATAGTTCCCTTTGATCTGGGACAATGTTTTTGGTAATTCCATGCCTATTAGAGATATAAATTAGACAATAAGTCTCCATTATTGGTCGTTATTCCTGGATGTCGTCTTCTTGTCTTTATGGAAACTTTTGATCCAATCCACTGTGGATATATCCATATTCCTTTATGAGAATTGAAATGTTTTATAGTGTGATCTTTTTAAGGAATGGGAATCCTATCCTATATCTAGTGGATCTTTGTGCCTCCCTTAAAGTTTTGGAAATTCTGCATCGAATTAAGGGCTATGGATTAGAGAGTGTTCATAAATAACCCAATGATCGATGGTCTATATGATAATTCCAAGAGTCTTGAAAATGATATTGTGTTGTAGTTGACTCATTGGATTTCCATTTTGTGATGTTTCTTTTAAGTTTGAAAATTAAATTTATCTTAATTAAATTGGGGAGACCCTTCTCAGATCCCATTATATCAATTAGATATTATAGGACCAAGAATGATGGAAACCCATAGAGGTGACAATTTCCCTTTAAATGGTAATTATTTAATGAAAATCTGGAATTATATGATTTTTGAATTAAACAAATTGTTAATGATTTGACATGTTCACTTGTTATAAATATTCTTGGCATAAACATAAAAGGTTAATGAGATATGAGATGATTCATGGTAATTGGGTTAAATGGATAAAGGGTTGAAATTGTGTTAAAGATAATGATTGATAAGTTAAATGGTTCAATATGTGTATAATGGTTTAAAATTGGTTATTAAATATGATCCTTGATATGTAAATGTGGATAATGTGGTGTGTGTGTGTGTGTTGGACTAATGATCCTCATCTATTGGTGTTCAGAATGATGCTCTAGGCCCCCGATGCATGCTTGTGAATTAGTACAAGGTCGATGCTCCATGTACCTATGATTTCCTGGCTAGAATGATTCTCTAAGAACCCACGATATTAGTTTTGGACTAACGTTCAATTTATATGAGATAATAATAAGGGAATGATTCTCCAAGCATCTATGATAACAGCTCATGGAATGATTCCCTTAAGGAACTGAAATGAAATTGAAATTAAATTTAATAATTAAAATTTGTTCAATAAATAAATTTTAAAATACCTATGTTGTATGGTTATGAAATTGTTGTGGGATGACGTAGGTATGATTGTGTTTGGTGTGACCATGAACCAGAGAGAAAATGTGGTTAAATAAATAATAATAGATGCTGAAAATGTATAATTTCACCATTTTTTATTTTTTCTTTATACTAAAACAAACACTATTATAGACTATAAATTTCATTAGACATCATTGGTGGTTTCCTAATGAGTTGTGCTCACACCTACACAGGCCACTGATTGGTACCCGTGTAGACTTTATGTTTTTTAGGATAGGATAAGGGATAGATCCCTATGATATATGGATAGTTTTGTTATCAGGATAAAGATTGGGTGAGGAAATTGATCATAGTGTTAGGACCCACATGGTATTTTTCAATGTGTCTTTATTTTGGATTTTCATGTGACACATTTCACTTATATGAAAGGATATATTTACTACTTTAGTTTTGGTTATTTTATCTCTTTTGATTTAATCTTTTGATGTTTAGTATTTATTAGTGAATGTATGTAATTATATTTATATATTTATTTCCTCTGTTAAATTACTTTTAGAATGAAGATAATGTCTCCCTATAATCCTTATTAAACCCTCACTATTATTCTGGAGTGTCAATCATATAGGGAGGCGCGCTTGAGGTCATGTAACGAATAAAATTTATGAAATGGTATGTGGAACCTGGGTCGAAATGCTACAAAGTGGTATTATAAATGTTTTTGTATTAGGTCATTTTATTATTTGGGAAACATAGAAAAGAGACTAGGGTGAGTCAGGCCTTGGTCGTGAGCCATGCATAGGAATAGAAAACCCATGTGCGGGGGGGGGGGGATATTTTCCTGTGTGAGATTATTTTTTTATGTTTTCTATTAAAGTTTAATGCTATTTCACCTTGGGTGATGCCCCTGTTTTATTATTTTATTGCCTTCTTTGATTTTAATCATAACTTATTATGGAATTCGAAGGTGAGTTTTGATGCATCATTCTAGACATTATGGGATCCATGTGACATGCTTCATTTTAGGAACTCATAGAAATGAATGTTATGAATGGGTTATGGGAAATGAAAATATGTTTCCATACTTTAGTGATTTAAAAGAAATAGTGAATAGTAATGAAATTATAATTGCTAAATGATGTATAATATTGTAATTTGAAATTTTTAATAGGGGTATATAATTGAAATTTTATAAATAAGAATGTTTCTAACCATAAGTTAGCCATGTCCTAGTTTAGGGATGGTTGAGGGTAGTGATGGTACCATGATTTTGACCATGGGGTAGTGTTTTTATAATGGCTTTACACTATTGTAAACAATTTTACATGATTTTAAACATAATTAAAAATGAGTTTCAATACCAAGTATTGTAAAGTCTTCTTTATTTGGGAGATTAGGTACATAATTAGAAAGCATGAAACTAAAATAAAAACATATTTTAATTAATCCCTATAAAGAGATCCTAAATTAATTTTAACTTCTACATCTACACAGGATAACTCAGTCCATACATGAAAAAAGGGATGAGATAAAAATATCAGTAATCGAAAAAAACATCGAAGTAAATCATATCACATGGGTTAGAAGCTATAGCATTATTACATAAAAATGCATGGAACGTGAATAAACATAAGGAATCATAACCTGTAGAACATGGGACCTTGTAATAATTGAATTATAGGAATGTGGAAATAATATAAAATATGAATTAAGCATGAATCAATGCTAACTACCAATACCATTGCACCTGGTGGAGGGTGAGTTAAGGCTAACTACCAAGACAACTGCACATGGAGGACTAATTTGTAACGCCCCGACCCCAGCTACCCAGAGTCGGTGCATTAATTACATAACATTGGCATGATCACAAGAAAGATCAAATCTCGAAAGACCGATTGGTTTAGTAGCCTTGGAAACACTAGATATAATCATAAAGTTTTACATTACATTTCAAAGTGAAAAACCACTACAACAACAAAGCCTTCATATCCACACTATTAACCCCTCATAATATCCCTGCAAGTCATTCATAATTTACTTCTTCACTACCTGGGAAAATAAAACATAGAAAAGGGGTGAGCTCAAATGCCCAGTAAGGATAACAATATAGCGGAACATTCAAAATAAGCATAAACATTTAAGGCAATGAATTACTAAAACAAAAGCCTTTTAAAATTGAACTTCAACATAGTATGGCAAAAGTAAAATGAAATAATGCCATTTGCTTGTTCACATGGATATTCTACTAATCGAATAATCACATGCAATATCCATAACCACTTTCATAATTATGGAATGCATAATGCCAGACTATCATAACCACATAGCCAAGGCCTCGTGCCAAGACTACAAATAAGATTTTGTCAAGGCCTTGTGCCAAGACACTAGTTTGTCTCATGAGACCTACCGATGCATCGAGGAGCTATAGCGGGCTCCACCCGTCACTTATTAAGTCCAATGCATTCCCATATGAAAAGGTTTAAACATAACATAAACATTCGTATTAAAACTAGCATACGAAATGTCAATACTTTCACAATAAACTATGAATGGTATAAAAATAGCACATCCACAGTCAAACATATCACAAAACCTTCAATACAATATAGAAGTTTTGTATCATAATAAATCAACTTCAAATAATCTTAAAATCCATCAAAGGATGTTGACATAGATGAAATCAAAATTCTTTTTAAAGAAATATCTCCTTTTATTTTGAAATCATTTAAGATCCATATAAAATAAAACATTTTCTTTGAAAATATTCTTATAAGCTTGTAAGGAAAGCTTTGAAGATTTTATAACGGCGTAAAATAACCGCACCCGCCGTATAAGTTAAAAAAAACATTCTTACCTCAATTCTGTCGAAAAGGTTAAAAAGGACCTTGTTTTGAAAACGACGGAAAGATTCCTTTATAAACCTCTTATAAAAAGTCAAACAAGGGTATAAATGACTTTAACCCATATTCTTGTAAATAGTAAAAATGTTTTGAAATACATTTCGAAAAAACATGGATGTGGATGATAAAGAGATCCCAGTAGATTATTACGTATAATACAACCTCGGATAATGAAGAGATTGTGAAATAACCCTTACCTTGAACTTTCTCTTAGTCGATGGTATGTTAACCTCCTGTATAATAATTAAAACATTGTTATTAAATTATACAATAATCATATACATCAATATGATATCATATATGATCTTTTAATATTGATTTGATAATAATATCTTAGTATTATCGTTGTTTCGGGTGTAAACTTTCTTGTTTTCTTTTGTATGTTTTGTTACGTAAGACATGTTTGTAATGGATAGATTATATCTTATTCATAATCAGAATGATATTAACATTATTTTTAACCCCAAAATGAGAATAAGACTTGAATGGATATGATGGAGAATGAATCTTATCGCGTTCGTGGAGACGGTAGTCCGTACGTGCGCACGAACGCTACTTCCATTTAATTAATTTTTATTTTAAAAGAATCTAATCCAAATGATACATAGGTATATTACTATTCCAGTATAGTATTTTATATATGTTACTTATGTTCATTAACACCATCCTTTATACGTTCCATGTGTGGTATGAACGAGTCATATCATTTTAAGGGGGCGGTAATCCGCACTTCCTCAAATGAAATTATCGTATGTATATACAACATGAAACGAATAATGGTATGAAATAAAATGGAATTACAGAAGCTTATATATAAAATATATTTCATTAATATCATATTTAATTACAGTGCCATCATAATGGCCACCATGAGAGGTGGTAAGATGTATTTGAACAATCATCGTTTCGTGAGGCGTTAGTTTGCCATCCACAGAAACATTATGTTCATCATCCATTAGATGGAGTTGTGTGTATGTGTAGTTTGAATCCTTCTTATAACAACATCCTAGTATATTTAGGATACTGGTGTTGTTACAAAAGAAAGGAAATAAAAAGATTTTGGGGGGTTGGAGAAGCAAAATAAATGAAGATACTTTAAGAGAAATTGTTACCTTTAATTTAGGTAACTCACTTTGGTTGGAACCAAAGGACTTCTTGAAATGCTTTCTGCCTAAGGAGAAGCTTCAAGGAGGAGGAGAGGGATGTGGGGAGCTTAGTTGGGCAGAGTTTGGATGAGCCAAGTGGCTTGAGAGGTGTGAGGAAAAGAGAAGGAGGAGTGCCCTTTTATAAGAGGGGTGAGGGGCACCTTTGGAAAAGCTAGAAATATTAATTTATAATAAATTCATATTCGGTTTCTAATGGCTCCAAAGTTGACTATTCAAAGGTTAAGGTGGGGATAGGTCGAAAACCACTCAACCAATAGAATTTATACAGGTTTGGGTACTTATATTAACCTTATCTTTAAGTATTAACTCTAAGTTAATTAGTTTCACTTTTACAATGTCTCTTTGTATTTTTATATTATATGGTTAATAGACTTACCATATACATACAAGCGACCCCCAAGTGGTCCATTAATGATTAACCTATCATAATATAAGTCTCTTGGCCGAACCTTAGATTTTTAGGAATTTAATATCAATTAATAATATAATATTTGTTTTAAGAACTCTATTATGTCAATTTTGACACTATTCAATAGTTGATTTTTTTGAAACTCATAACAGATTGATTACTTCGAACAAAGTCAATTAAATCAATCCTAATATATCATATTATCCTAGAAAATTAGTGTAATTCATTAAAAGTTTCATATTATATTTATTTGGGTATTTATAATATCAATTATGTTAATTTTTTACTATTTTAGTAATTACTGCATCATCATTGTGTCATAAATAAAATAAATTATTTAATGTCTAAAAATTATAAATAAAACATCATTATGTAGGAAATCTTTTTAGCTTTCTAATGAATATATAAAAGATGTAAGCTTATGCCATTTTTATTTTTATTTTAACTTTATTAATATAATGTGTCCCTACCACATACAAGTGGCTCCAAGGGGTCCCCAAATTGACCCAAGGATGCCCATGGTCGGGTATGTGTCCACCAATAAGGTTAGGACACGTTCTAGGGTAATTTTGTATTATTATAATATTATTTTTTTAACCCTTATTTACCGGATTTACCCTTTAACCATGGTAAATAAAATATTTACCGCAGTAATTATTCAAAATGTGTAAAAATAAAAGTTACCTATTTACATAATTTGGACATCCTGATTCCAAATATGGAATCCATTTTCCTAAATTCAAAACACAGAAGTGGCAGAAATTAATTTAAAATTAATTCCCGCTGTCAAAACAAAAAGCGTGTTTTTAAAAGATAATAACTATCAAAAGATTGACACTTGTTTATGTTCAGTTTAATTGTAAAATTATGTCCAATGATAAACATTAAATTGAATGGTAAAAATATATTCTAAATATACTTTAAAACCACTCAAATTCATAGTTTATCACTATTAATTATTTTGATTAAAAAAGTTGTTTTTAATTAAAATTTAGAAATTTTCACTATTCATCAAAATATGAAAGTTATCCGAAATGTACCAAAATTTCACCCTAGGCTAATTTTGATATTCCGAATCCTAAAATGAAGTCCATTTTGAAATATAGAATATATATGATTTCAAAAAGTAGGTATTACTATTCACAACGGCTAGTTTAATTAGTTGTGGTGTGTGTTAGAACTCGAGGTTGCGTACAACACACGCTATCGCATTATTCGAAGGGAAACGTACCGTAGAAGCTTGGGGTGTTACATTCTCCCCTCCTTCAAATAATTGCGTCCTCGCAATTTCTAGGGTATTACTGCATAAAAAGACTCGGGTGGTTCTTCATCATAAGTTCCTCGGGTTCCCACGTTGCCTCTTCCATCTTATGATTTCTCCACAAAACTTTTACCAGACGCGTCGTCCGGTTTCTCAGTACTTGTTCTCTTGTATCAAGAATCCTGACGGGCTCTTCACAATAGGAAAGATCGGGTTCCAGTTCTAATTCCTCATAGGTGAGTACATGCGTTGGGTCAGGCATGTATTTCCTCAACAGAGATACGTGGAACACATCGTGAACTTTGGAGAGACTTGGCGGCATTGCCAATCGGTAAGCTACAGCCCCAATTCGTTCTAGAATTTCGAAAGGTCCGATGTACCTGGGACTCAATTTACCTTTCTTACCAAAACGTATGACTCCCTTCCACGGAGATACCTTTAGGAAAACATGATCACCGACTTGAAATTCCAAATCCTTCCTTCGATTATCGGCATAGCTCTTCTGCCTACTTTGAGCTGCTTTGATGTGATTTTGGATTACCTTTACCTTTTCCATCGTTTCCTCCACCAGTTCTAGACCTACAAGTTTTCTTTCACCGACGTCATCCCAACAGGTTGGTGTACGACATCTCTTTCCGTATAACGCTTCATATGGTGCCATCTGAATACTCGAATGGAAGCTATTGTTATAGGAAAATTCTACCAGAGGTAAATATTGATCCCACATACCCTGAAAGTCAAGTGAGGAAGATCTCAACATGTCTTCTAAGGTTTGAATAGTCCGTTCTGATTGTCCGTCTGTCTGAGGGTGGTAAGCAGTGCTCAAATGAAGTTCAGTATCCAGGGATTTCTGAAGACTTTTCCAAAACCTTGAAGTAAAACGGGGATCACGATCCGAAACAATTGATAGGGGTACTCCATGAAGTCTCACAACTTCATTAATGTATAGTCTTGCTAGACGTTCTAGGGGTAGATCTTCTCTTATAGCAAGAAAATGTGCTGACTTGGTAAGACGATCAACAATAACCCATATTGCATCGTTCCTTCTAGGAGTCTTTGGTAGCCCCATGACAAAGTCCATTGTAATATTGTCCCATTTCCACTCCGGTATGGGAAGCGGTTGCATGACTCCTCCAGGCTGTTGCCTTCCAGCTTTCACTTGTTGACAAACCATACATCTTGACACAAAATCAGCAATCTCCCTCTTCATGTTGTCCCACCAAAAATGTTCCTTCAAATCTCTATACATTTTGGTGCTCCTAGGGTGTATAGAGAAATTGGAACTATGAGCATCATCCAGCAATTCCCTTTTTAGATCAGGTATATTGGGAACACAAAGTCTCTTCCCGGATTTCAAAATTCCATCTTCATACACAAAGTCTCTCAATCTCCCATCATTCACAGCTTTAATCTTCTTTTGGAATTCGTCATCATCGGTCTGAGAACTCTTAATCCTTTTTAGTAAATATGGTTTGGCAACCATTTGAAAAAGCATTGATGTTTCACCTTCCCTGGTTATTCCCATGTCCATTTTCACTAGATCCATGAAAATTGGATCCCTTTCAATTCTCATATTGTTCAAAACTCCATGGTCTTTTCTACTCAAAGCATCTGCCACCTTGTTTGCCTTCCCCGGGTGGTAGCGTATCGTACAATCATAATCCTTGAGTAATTCAAGCCATCTCCTTTGCCTCATGTTGAGTTCTTTTTGTGAGAAAATATACTTCAAACTCTTGTGATCAGTATAAATCTCACATTTTTCACCATAGAGGTAGTGCCTCAATATCTTCAAAGCAAAGATCACAGCTGCTAACTCAAGATCATGAGTAGGATAGTTTTGTTCATGAATTTTCAACTGTCGTGATGCATAGGCAATAACTCTATCATTCTGCATAAGGACACAACCAAGTCCTTTCTTCGATGCATCACTATAAATAACGAACCCATCATTCCCCGATGGTAGAGTCAATATAGGAGCATTGACTAATCTTCTCTTCAGTTCATCGAAACATTCTTCACACTCTTTTGTCCAAACAAATTTAACCCCTTTACGTGTGAGCTTCGTTAATGGGTTAGCCAATCGGGCAAAATTCTGGACGAAACGTCGATAATAACCTGCCAAACCAATAAAACTACGTACCTCAGTTATACTCGTAGGTGCTGGCCATTCTTGGATTGCCTTGGTCTTAGAAGGATCAACAGAGATTCCATCTTTAGAGACAATATGGCCAAGAAAAGAAATCTCCTGAAGCCAGAATTCACACTTGCTAAACTTCCTATATAATTCATGCCTCCTCAGAGTCTTCAAGATAATGCGCAAGTGATTTTCATGATCTTCGTAGTTTTTAGAGTATACCAAGATATCATCAATAAATACCACCACAAATTCATCGAGATACTCCTTGAAAACTCTATTCATCAGATCCATGAATACAGAGGGTGCATTAGTCAATCCAAACGGCATTACAGTAAACTCGTAATGCCCGTACCTGGTTCGAAATGCTGTCTTCGGAATGTCTTCCTTCTTCACACACAACTGATGGTATCCAGATCGAAGGTCAATCTTTGAAAAGTATTGAGCTCCATGCAGTTGGTCAAATAAATCATCAATACGAGGTAGGGGATACTTGTTCTTTATCGTTATAGCATTGATCTCCCTGTAGTCGATACATAACCTCATAGATCCATCTTTCTTTTTAACAAAAAGAACAGGGGCTCCCCATGGAGAAACACTAGGGCGAATAAATCCCTTATTACTCAGTTCCTCTAGTTGTTTCTTTAGTTCGACTAACTCTACAGTGGCCATTCTATAAGGGGTCTTCGATATAGGCCTTGATCCAGGAATCAAATCAATAGAAAAATCAACTTCTCGTTCTGGAGGATGTCCAGGTAAATCTTCCGGAAATACATCTACAAATTCTTTCACAACAGGTACATCCTCTATTTGAACATTCCTTTCCTCACCGACAGTTATTTCATTCTCTTCCTCCCCAATAATTGAATTAAGTTGAGCTACTGGGGGTGGATCTAAATAAGAATTAGGTGGTGACGATTCTGCTCTAAAAATAAGGTGCTCCTTATCATTATCATCAAGAATCGTAACCTCTTTCTTCTTACAATAAATCTTCGCATCATAGTCCGAAAGCCAGTCCATACCGAGGATTATATCAAACTCAATCATAGGTATGACGATGAAATCAGCAGATAAAGAAAATTTATGTGCTCCAATGGGGACTGATTCACAAAACTTTGTTGCAACGATACTTCCCTTAGGAGTTTTAACTGACAACTCCCTTATTAAATCAAATTGGAAATATCTAATTTTCTTAGCAAACTGGAAAGATATGAAACAATGCGATGATCCAGAATCAAATAATGCATTTTCTAAACTTGAGGAAACCATTAAATTACCTGCCACCACGTCTTTCGGAGCTTCTACCTCAGCAGTAGTGATAGCATAAGCCTGGCCTTGATCCCTTGACCTTTTCTGAGGTAAGTTCTCCTGACGCTTAGGACATGCATTTGCATAATGCCCCATCTTCCTGCAATTGTAGCACTGAACGTTGGTAGCTTCCTTCTTCCCCTTGCAATCATGAGCTTGGTGGCCTTTTTCACCACACTTGTAACAGACTCCCATTCCCTTCAAGCAAGTACCAGGATGTTTCTTCCCGCATTTACCACAAGATGGATATTCAACCTTTCCCTTCTTCCCCTTATTTCCATTCCCCGATTGATCAGCAGGTCTCTTCTTCTCTTGCTTTGCTTTAAAGTCATAAGACTTAGAGAATTCCTTTTCGGTCTTTATAGCACATGAGACAATGTCTTCGTACGATGAAAAGGATTGTGAGACTAATGCTCGACGGAGAAATGGTTTTAACCCATCAAAGAAACGATCAATCTTACTTCTTGGGTTGCGAATATAATCTCCAGCATACCTCGCTAACCTTGTAATGTTAGCCTCATACTTTGTGACATTCTCATCCTCCTTTTGTCTCAGACTCAGAAATTGTCTTTCCATATCCGCTCGATGGTCGCGAGGGAAGTATTTTTCTAAAAACAGATCTTTGAATTCCCTCCATTCCATATTTGATACTTCATCATCTTCCTTCGTATTTTGAATCAATGACCACCATTGATCAGAATCTCCAGTGAGGCGGTAAACTGCCATGATAACTTTTTCCCTTTCACTGCTCCCCAAAGCCTGAAATATTTTCTCTAAGGAAAATATCCATTGCTCAGCTACTAAGGGATTTGTATTCCCATTGAACGTTGGTGGTTGTTGCCTCATGAATCGATCTAACATTGATCCTCCACGCTGCGGATCAGGGTGCTCCATACGGGTAAGGTTATTATTCATAACCTGAGTAAGTTGTCCCAGTATGGTGATTAGCTGATCGGCACCAGTTGCATCACCAGCCCCACTATAATTATCTTGAGCAGGAGGGCAATCCCTACATGGAGTGCGCGCATTGATACGGTTTCCATTTCTTCCACTAGGCGCCATTTCTAAACAATGGCATAAACTAGATCAGTTTATGAATCAAAATACATAATCCCATACTTATAAAGCACTTAACATAAATTGATCTATTTATGGATATAATCCATAATAATAATAATGTTTTCTTTGAGGAAGTATATACTCATAAACCCTTCATAATGATTTGTAAAGATAGTGAGAGTTATCCTAAGCATATCCCCCGGGAGTGTCGTAACCAAGAGTGCAGCAAGGCCCGTTGTCGTGCACCAGTTCCCGTTCGAGTCTAGCTCAAAGCGGTGTTTTCGGGTTTTACCCCTAGGTACATCTGTGCCAGAGCCGCCTCTACCTGCTCGTATCCAGACAGGGATGTATTGCTTGGAAAACTCACAAAATCTCTATAATACCAAAATTCTAGGAAGTTCTTCTATACTAATCCTCAAAGTTCATCTTAGGTCTACGTGCTCTAATCAGAGTTTATCTAAATCTAGCTTCCAAGGTTTGTACTAAACCTCCTCTGATACCAACTGTAACGCCCCGACCCCAGCTACCCAGAGTCGGTGCATTACTTACATAACATTGGCATGATCACAAGAAAGATCAAATCTCGAAAGACCGATTAGTTTAGTAGCCTTGGAAACACTAGATATAATCATAAAGTTTTACATTACATTTCAAAGTGAAAAACCACTACAACAACAAAGTCTTCATATCCACACTATTAACCCCTCATAATATCCCTGCAAGTCATTCATAATTTACTTCTTCACTACCTGGGAAAATAAAACATAGAAAAGGGGTGAGCTCAAATGCCCAGTAAGGATAACAATATAGCGGAACATTCAAAATAAGCATAAACATTTAAGGCAATGAATTACTAAAACAAAAGCCTTTTAAAATTGAACTTCAACATAGTATGGCAAAAGTAAAATGAAATAATGCCATTTGCTTGTTCACATGGATATTCTACTAATCGAATAATCACATGCAATATCAATAACCACTTTCATAATTATGGAATGCATAATGCCAGACTATCATAACCACATAGCCAAGGCCTCGTGCCAAGACTACAAATAAGATTTTGTCAAGGCCTTGTGCCAAGACACTAGTTTGTCTCATGAGACCTACCGATGCATCGAGGAGCTATAGCGGGCTCCACCCGTCACTTATTAAGTCCAATGCATTCCCATATGAAAAGGTTTAAACATAACATAAACATTCGTATTAAAACTAGCATACGAAATGTCAATACTTTCACAATAAACTATGAATGGTATAAAAATAGCACATCCACAGTCAAACATATCACAAAACCTTCAATACAATATAGAAGTTTTGTATCATAATAAATCAACTTCAAATAATCTTAAAATCCATCAAAAAATGTTGACATAGATGAAATCAAAATTCTTTTTAAAGAAATATCTCCTTTTATTTTGAAATCATTTAAGATCCATAAAAAATAAAACATTTTCTTTGAAAATATTCTTATAAGCTTGTAAGGAAAGCTTTTAAGATTTTATAACGGCGTAAAATAACCGCACCCGCCGTATAAGTTAAAAAAAACATTCTTACCTCAATTCTGTCGAAAAGGTTAAAAAGGACCTTATTTTGAAAACGACGGAAAGATTCCTTTATAAACCCCTTATAAAAAGTCAAACAAGGGTATAAATGACTTTAACCCATATTCTTGTAAATAGTAAAAATGTTTTGAAATACATTTCGAAGAAACATGGATGTGGATGATAAAGAGATCCCAGTAGATTATTACGTATAATACAACCTCGGATAATGAAGAGATTGTGAAATAACCCTTACCTTGAACTTTCTCTTAGTCGATGGTATGTTAACCTCCTGTATAATAATTAAAACATTGTTATTAAATTATACAATAATCATATACATCAATATGATATCATATATGATCTTTTAATATTGATTTGATAATAATATCTTAGTATTATCGTTGTTTCGGGTGTGAACTTTCTTGTTTTCTTTTGTATGTTTTGTTACGTAAGACATGTTTGTAATGGATAGATTATATCTTATTCATAATCAGAATGATATTAACATTATTTTTAACCCCAAAATGAGAATAAGACTTGAATGGATATGATGGAGAATGAATCTTATCGCGTTCGTGGAGACGGTAGTCCGTACGTGCGCACGAACGCTACTTCCATTTAATTAATTTTTATTTTAAAAGAATCTAATCCAAATGATACATAGGTATATTACTATTCCAGTATAGTATTTTATATATGTTACTTATGTTCATTAACACCATCCTTTATACGTTCCATGTGTGGTATGAACGATTCATATCATTTTAAGGGGGCGGTAATCCGCACTTCCTCAAATGAAATTATCGTATGTATATACAACATGAAACGAATAATGGTATGAAATAAAATGGAATTACAGAAGCTTATATATAAAATATATTTCATTAATATCATATTTAATTACAGTGCCATCATAATGGCCACCATGAGAGGTGGTAAGATGTATTTGAACAATCATCGTTTCGTGAGGCGTTAGTTTGCCATCCACAGAAACATTATGTTCATCATCCATTAGATGGAGTTGTGTGTATGTGTAGTTTGAATCCTTCTTATAACAACATCCTAGTATATTTAGGATACTGGTGTTGTTACAAAAGAAAGGAAATAAAAAGATTTTGGTGGGTTGGAGAAGCAAAATAAATGAAGATACTTTAAGAGAAATTGTTACCTTTAATTTAGGTAACTCACTTTGGTTGGAACCAAAGGACTTCTTGAAATGCTTTCTGCCTAAGGGGAAGCTTCAAGGAGGAGGAGAGGGATGTGGGGAGCTTAGTTGGGCAGAGTTTGGACGAGCCAAGTGGCTTGAGAGGTGTGAGGAAAAGAGAAGGAGGCGTTCCCTTTTATAAGAGGGGTGAGGGGCACCTTTGGAAAAGCTAGAAATATTAATTTATAATAAATTCATATTCGGTTTCTAATGGCTCCAAAGTTGACTATTCGAAGGTTAAGGTTGGGATAGGTCTAAAACCACTCAACCAATAGAATTTAGACAGGTTTGGGTACTTATATTAACCTTATCTTTAAGTATTAACTCTAAGTTAATTAGTTTCACTTTTACAATGTCTCTTTGTATTTTTATATTATATGGTTAATAGACTTACCATATACATACAAGCGACCCCCAAGTGGTCCATTAATGATTAACCTATCATAATATAAGTCTCTTGGCCGATCCTTAGATTTTTAGGAATTTAATATCAATTAATAATATAATATTTGTTTTAAGAACTCTTTTATGTCAATTTTGACACTATTCAATAGTTGATTTTTTTGAAACTCATAACAGATTGATTACTTCGAACAAAGTCAATTAAATCAATCCTAATATATCATATTATCCTAGAAAATTAGTGTAATTCATTAAAAGTTTCATATTATATTTATTTGGGTATTTATAATATCAATTATGTTAATTTTTTACTATTTTAGTAATTACTGCATCATCATTGTGTCATAAATAAAATAAATTATTTAATGTCTAAAAATTATAAATAAAACATCATTATGTAGGAAATCTTTTTAGCTTTCTAATGAATATATAAAAGATGTAAGCTTATGCCATTTTTATTTTTATTTTAACTTTATTAATATAATGTGTCCCTACCACATACAAGTGGCTCCAAGGGGTCCCCAAATTGACCCAAGGATGCCCATGGTCGGGTATGTGTCCACCAATAAGGTTAGGACACGTTCTAGGGTAATTTTGTATTATTATAATATTATTTTTTTAACCCTTATTTACCGGATTTACCCTTTAACCATGGTAAATAAAATATTTACCGCAGTAATTATTCAAAATGTGTAAAAATAAAAGTTACCTATTTACATAATTTGGACATCCTGATTCCAAATATGGAATCCATTTTCCTAAATTCAAAACACAGAAGTGGCAGAAATTAATTTAAAATTAATTCCCGCTGTCAAAACAAAAAGCGTGTTTTTAAAAGATAATAACTATCAAAAGATTGACACTTGTTTATGTTCAGTTTAATTGTAAAATTATGTCCAATTATAAACATTAAATTGAATGGTAAAAATATATTCTAAATATACTTTAAAACCACTCAAATTCATAGTTTATCACTATTAATTATTTTGATTAAAAAAGTTGTTTTTAATTAAAATTTAGAAATTTTCACTATTCATCAAAATATGAAAGTTATCCGAAATGTACCAAAATTTCACCCTAGGCTAATTTTGATATTCCGAATCCAAAAATGAAGTCCATTTTGAAATATAGAATATATATGATTTAAAAAAGTAGGTATTACGATTCACAACGGCTAGTTTAATTAGTTGTGGTGTGTGTTAGAACTCGAGGTTGCGTACAACACACGCTATCGCATTATTCGAAGGGAAACGTACCGTAGAAGCTTGGGGTGTTACAAAGTACCATAAAGTAATCGTGTTCAATCTCTTTCCAAACATGATGTCTCATGTGAATAAACATTACCAAATAAATTGGAGCACTATCTGGGTTCACCCATCATAAAATTATCATGCATATGTTTTCCACATGAGGAATAAGTTATATCATATAAACATAAGGGTTACCCAAGGATAAAAATGGGTATCATAATCTTGCTATAAGGAATAAACAATGGGTGTATCATATATGTGTCCATAAAAGAATGGATTTAAATAGTAAATGGAAATTGATAAGTTAAAATAGGCATAAATCAAGAAATATGATGTCCAAATGAATTGAAAACATGTAAATACAGTGTTTATGAAACTTTTGAAAAACTCCACTTTAGTACGGTTCAAGGGAAAAGTTTCAATATACTTTAAAAAAGAAGAGGAATAATTTTTTAATATATAACCATAAATAAAACATGATAGTTTTTCATGATAAAATTATTTATTTTATAAAAAATGGGGGATTAAAATATTTTATGGAGTGAACATGAAAATAGGTAAGAAATCAGTAAGTTCCCTTTAATTAGGCTTGCTTATCGACACAAAATGAGAATAAAACCTTACAAGAAATGTATTTTTCTCTCTAGAAATAGAATAATTAAGCTAGGTAACTGTGTATAAAACATAAAAAATGAATTTAGTAAGAGTTAATAAGAATAATTAATAATTAGTTTTGCATAAATAGATAGAAAGCATAAGTAAAAAGAAAAAATAGAGGTTCGGAGTGAATGCCTTACCTTATGTACAAATTTATTTTTCACTTGTACTTAATGTCCTTGATAATAATATTAAATACATTAAATAATAAATTCAGAACATTTGGTACATGTATTTGATTTATTATAATTTTATTAAATTAATTTATGTCCTTTTAAGAGTTATAATATAAAATTTCATCATTTTGGAGTCTTTATTTCCTTGGTATTCTGGATTGGTTTTCTCGTTTACATGTATAAAAGATCATGTAAAATGGGAATAGTTATCTAGAAATGAAATTATATGATATTAATGAACTTTTATATTATTAAATTGTTGCATATGTGATTTTATCCATACATGAGTATGATTCATTTGATAAAAATTTAATGAGAACCATTTTGATTATTTTAGCGTTGTTTCGATTATCAAGAACTAGTTTTGTTCTATAATTTAATATTATGTATATATGTAAGTTATAGAACACAAAATTTTCTATAAAATTAATTTTAAAATCTTTTTAAATTCTTATAATTTTTTTATTTCCATCCTTAAAGGTGGTAATGTAAAATGAAAACTCATCTTTCAAGAAGGTGATAAATCAACACATTACAGCTGATGTTTTCATTTTTAGAAAAAAAAGGGAAGAGAAAAGAACTTATGGTGGATATTCCACTGGAATAATAATATAATAATATATATAAATGATATTGTTTTTATCATTAAACATTGGGTTAGGTATGTGAGTATAGTATAAGAAAATTAAAGATATTGAAAAGGAAATAATAGAAAAAATGGATTTTACCTCTTGAACTTCTTCTCCTTGAGAACCCCCTTAGGGAAAATGGGTTTGGTCTTTTGTTGAGACCCAAGGATCCTTGATTTGGGGGATAGTATTGGGATATAATTAGGACAAATTTGGGAATGATTCATGTCTTTGGATTTTTGAGGTGAAGAGGTGGTGATGGGTGGTATTTATAGTGGGAATAGAGGAATATTTTGTTTATTTTATTCATTTGTTTATTGTTTTAGATTGAGACTAAGTATAGTTTTTCTTCTTGTGAATAAATTCAATAACATGCTAATTTGAGTTCAAACCAATTATTTTTACAATATCCATACATCACCAATGACTGAATTATTTGTGTATTTAGCTTATACCGTAAATTACCATATTTCACTATTCACCAAAAATTAAACTATTTTAGAAAAAATACTAAAAATATAGTCTAAACATTTTTAGATGTGTAGAATTTTAAAATAGAATTCATTTTTTAAAATAATTTTCAAAATATGTGAAATATAATTGTTAATTAAAATCATCATTTAATCGAAAATTTCAAATTTTAAAATGATATATTATTCTATGACACTTTGAAAAAATAAGTACGGTCACATAAAATTATATTATAATAATAAGAAAAAAATATTAATTTATGAATATATTTTGTCAAAAATAATCTTCGTTTAAAAAAATATATTAATTATAAAATTGTAAATAAACATTTTCATTTTTAAAAAATACCAACAAATAATTTATTATTCTTAAAACATTTATTTACTTATACAAAGAAATAAATATATCATATTTTATTTTATGAGATGCATTAATTTTATTTATAATTTTATATGTGAGGTTACTATTATATTCCTTGGGTTACTATTCATAATGCTTACATTACTATTCCAATATTCAAGTTATTATTCCATTATTTTAGGTTCCTTAGTTTCTATAAAGACCTATTATTTATTTTATTATCCATTAATAATGTTTTTATTGTGTTCTCTATCTGATTTTATGATATTTAAAAAATATATCATGTTTATAAAAATAGAAATTTCATTGATATAATTCTGGGTCGTTATATTCATACCCCTTATGAAATTTCATCCTTGAAGTTTTCTTTTATAAAATAAGAGTAAAATAGTTGAGGGTACTTATCATTCATTGTTTCCTCCAGTTTCCATGATTCCTCTTCGTAATTATGGTACTGCCATAGTAATTTTATGAGTTGAGTAGTATTTTTTCTTAGAACATTATCTCTATAGTACCAGATCATCACTGGATTCTCCTCGTAAGAGATATCATTTTTTAATTGTTACACCTCTGAATTTAGTACTTATGATGGATCTGGTATGTACTTATTCAAGAGAGATATGTGGAATACATCATGAACATGAGAAATGGTTGGTGGATGTGCTAGTTGATAGGTCACAACTCTAACATGATCAAAAATATCTAAGGGGACGATGTACCTAAAACATAGCTTTCCATTCTTCCAAATCACATGATATCATGTCTACAAGATTAAACTCTATGTCATGTTATTTATTGTAATCCTATCTCTTTTATCGACATTGGGATTCCATGGAGTGTTTATGCATGGTTTTCCACCTTTTCTACCACTTATCAAACCATTTCATGTACCCATATCTTCCGTTCACCGACTTCATCCTTGTATTCCAGTGTTATAAAAATTTTCCCAAAAGGGCTTCATTTGGATCCATTTGGGAGTTAGAGTGGAAAATAGTTTTTTAGGATAACTTGACCAGAGGAAGATGTTGGTCCCATCCTCTCTTGAAGTCCATAGAATATTATCTCAAAAATTATTCTAGTATCTAAATATTACACTCAAATTGTCCATCAATGTTTTCATGATAGGTCGTACTAAAGTTCAACTCAGTGTTAAGAGCATATTGGAGACTTTTCTATAACAAGGATTTAACTCTTGGTTCATTATCGGATATAATCTATAGTGGTAATCCCTGCATCCTCACCACTTCTTGATGTATATCTGTGCAAGTTATGTGATATGTCCTCTTGAATTCCGAAAAAGTGTGATGTATGTTGTTAGATTGTCTACAATGACCCATATAGCATTATTTCCTCTAGATGTCCTTGGAAGCCTAGTGAAAAATTAAATGGTGATGTTTTCCCACTTCTATGTTGGTATGGGTACTAGTTAATCATCCTTTTTGACTTTTTACCTTTCATCCTTCACTTGCTAACATAACAAACACTCTGATGTATATTTAGTGATCTCCTTCTTCATATTAACCCACCAATAGTTCTCTCGAAGATCTCAATGCATCTTTGTGCTTCCTAGGTGAATAACGAAATTTGAGACATGTGCATCACTTAGAAGCTATTTATTTGTTTCTAGATTGGATGGTAAACATAATCATGACCCAAATCATATGACTCCATCCTCATCAATTTTGATCTCTGATGACTTCCAATTTCTAATACCTTCTACCTTTTTTTTAATTTCCTCATCATTTCTTTGAGCATCCTTTATTTTATCCATAAGGGGTGGTTGATAAATCATTTGAGAAAGTTTTGATGATTTTTCTTTCTTAATGATTCCCATATCCATTCTTTACAGGTATAAGAAGATTTTATCCTTCTCAATACTCATTATTGATAAAGATGTGAGATCTTTTCTAGTTATAGGATCCACCACCCTAAATTATTTACAATGATGGAAGTGGATTGAGTAGTCATATTATTTGATAATCTCTAACAATATTCATTGGAAAATAATAATATTCTTATATGTGAATATATATTTGAGGATCTTATTATCAGTATATATCTCACACTTCTCCCCCATAGAGATAATGTTGCCAGAATTTCATTTCAAAGATCACACCTGTAAACTTCAGATCATGCATGTGATATTTTTCTAATGATTTTTCAATTGCCTTAAATAATTGTCTATAACTTTATCATTATTCATTAGTGTTAAGCCTAATCCATTATTTGAGGCCTCATTGTACACTACAAAGGGTTCCCCACCTGTTAGAAGGGTGATTTTTGGTACAGTGATAAACTGCTTCTTCAACTCATTGATCTAGTCTTCACATTAACTAGTCCAGATAAAATTTACTCCCTTCTGATTCATTATGGTTACTGGGATCTAAAATCTTGCTAATTTCTCCACAAATCATTCATAATACACTGATTGAACAAGGAAACTAAAAATCTACATTACAGATATAGTTTGGGGCTACTCTTCGATTGCCTTTATCTTGGAAGGATCCACATATATTATTTTCCTAGTGAAAACATTCCCCAAGAATGATACTTCCTCCATCTAGAACTCACATGAACTATAATTTTCATATATTTTCTCCCTTTGAAATGTTTTTATCAGAGTATTCAAATTCTCCTCATGATTATCATTTCTTTTTTAGTATATCAGAATATCCGCAATAAAGACTACCAAAAAATTTTCAAGGTAATATATAAATACTTTATTCATTAATTATATTAAAATTTATTGAGCATTAATGTCCTAAGAGAACCACTATAAACTCGTAGTATTTATACCTTATTCAAATTGTTGTCTTTAGAATATCATCCTTCTTCATCTTTAATTGGTGATATCATGACCGAAGATCCACCTAAGATAAATACTTGGCCCCACTTATTTGATCGAACAAGTCATCTATCCGTTGAAGGGGATATATGTTATTTATCATGATTTTATTAATCTCATGATAATCAGTAGAGAGGAGCATCAATCCATCCTTCTTCTTGCCAAAGAGGACTGAATCACCCCATGGTGAAGCACTCGGTCATATAAAAACCTTGTCTAGATTCTCTTTTAACTACTAATTTAGTTATTAAAACCCAATGGAGGCCATTATCTAAGGTCTATTTGACATAGTTAGAGATTCAAGAATAAGATCAACTAAGAACTCAACCTCTTGTTTAGGAGGAATACCATGAAATTCTTTAGGGAACACACCAGTGTAGTCCCTCACAATGGGCATGTATTCGAGCATGATTATCAAATTTTTCTTAATTATTCGAGTTGGATATGCTTTATTATAAGTTAAAAATATCCATAATTGAGATGATGATTTTATAGGATGTTCATATTACTCCATACACTTTTATAGAATTGGGAGATGCTTTTTGATGTGAAGATTGATCTCCCTTTCCCGAAAATTATTGTTGGATTTGCATAAAGATAAACAATTTAGGCCGAATATAGCATCAAAATCCACCAAATAACATAATATAATATTTTATGCAAGGTTCATTCCACAAAAATTCGCTAGGAATACCATAATTTCCCCATTTTAAATTATCATAGATAACTCAGCCTCCATATTTCAAGGTGGAGTTTGAATAGTTTTGATAAACATAAAACACATGAAAAAAATCCATAGACCTAGAACCGAATAGTGCGTTATCTATTCTTGAATGAATAACTAGTGTACTTTTTACCAAATCATTATCGATCTTCAAATCAGAAGTAGTGATAAAATATGGCCTTCCTTACTTCCTTGAAGGTTGTTATTATTTATTTCATCCAACAACCCTTTTCTTAGGTTAATAGAGTTCATAATTACCATGATTATTGTCGTAGAAACACTCCACTATAGACTGAGTGTTGATTTGAAACTGCCTTTATTCTTAAAATTTATTGGGATTATTTATATCTCTTCAGTAGTTAATAGTTATATTCCCCACTCTTCCACAATTGAAGAATCTACTGGTCCCCTTTATACATTTCCCAGGATAATTATTACCACAATTTTGACATGTTGGATGTTGGGTCTTCTTTCCATCATGGGATTTATCTATTGATCCTCCCATATTGAACTCCATTTTCCACTATTTCTCTTTGGGTCCATGATACCACTGAGAGTCTCTGGTCTCCATTTCAACCTTGAGTCCACAACATACAATCTCTTAATAACTATATATGTCTCAAATTTCCAAAACTTTTTATCGAATCATCTTTAGTCTGCTAAAGAAGTGTCCCGCCTTACTCTTGGTGTTCATGACAATGCCAAAGTCAAATATTTAAAGCCTTGTAAATTTTTCCTCATACTCCTTGATAGAAACATCTTCATTTTTATTTAGTCTATGGAACTCCCTCTCTATCTTAATAGGGGGATTATGGGAAAAAATTTATTGAAATCCATTTTTTTTGAAATCTTCCTATTATATAGAATAATTTTCCTCTTTGGACTTCATTTTCTGGACAAGTGTACACCACTGATCAGCTTCCCCATCAAAACGATGGACCTCCAGTACAACTTTATCTTCTTATAACTACTAGAGGACATTAAATATCTTCTCAGTGGAGTTAATCCATTATTCCATGATGAGTGGATTGGAAGATAAAATAAATATGGGAGGCCTTTTTCATTTTATGGATTTTATAGAATCTTTCTCTTTCTTAGGATAAAGAGGTCATTCCACATAATTCAAGTTATTTTTAAAAACATTAACTATTTGAGAATGTACTTTCATGACGTTTTGAGCACCCATTCCCATCAGATATGAAATTTCATTAGTTAAATATTCCCATTTCCTATTACATTGTCTACTGGAATGGGTTCTCATATTTTTATAAATTAAATAATAAAAATACATAAAAATTATGGGGGATTAAATACATCAAAAATAAACATATAAAAAGGAAATATTGAAAATAGTGGATAAATTGTTAAATGGATAGTATATCATAACATTTTATTCCCTTGGTTTTCATTTAGGTTACCCATGGATATAGAATTATCCCTAGGGTTCTAAAGTTGTATAGTCCTAGTCTCTAAAAATTACTAGACCTTACTTTGATACCAACTATAATTACCCTAGAACTTTACACATATTTTTACATTATTTTAAGAATAATTAACTATGAAATAAAAAATATGGATCATAAGGTCTAGTGTCTTCGTAAGAGTTGGTACATAATTAGAAATCATGATCCTAAAATAAAAACATCTTTTATTTAATCTTTATAAAGATCTCCTAACTTCCTTTTATCTCTTACATATTCATATGATAACCTGGGAAATACATGAATAAAAACGGATGAGCTAAAAATCCTAGTAATGGAATAAACATAGAAGTAAAGCATAACACATGGGTTATAAGTTATAACATGGTGACATAAAAATGTATTGAATATGAATAGACTTAAGGAACAATAGCATATAGAACATGGGATCATGTAATCATGAAATAATATTAATGTGAAAAAAACACAAAAACATGTAATATGCATGAGTCAAGGATAACATAAATGACCATTTCACATGGTGGAGCATGATTAAAAGATATAATCCAAGACCATTACACATGGAAGAAAAAGTCCTATAAGGGAATCAAGTTTTCTCCCTATCACTACAAGACATCTCATGAGACTAAAAATTAAAAAATGTACTAGAGTGATATTTTGTAACACCCATCAAAACATGTTCTTGAATATGTGTGTCACATGAAGAATCAAACATAAGGTATAAACATAAGGGTTGCCCAAGGAATGAAATGAGTATCATCATGTCATAAGGCATATGAAATAGGTGTATCATATATATGCCCATGACATAATGGATTTAAATAATAAATAGAAATTCATTGGCAAAAATAGGAATACGTCATGGCAAATTATTTCAAAATGAATTCAAAACAAATAAAAATAGTATATATGAAACATTAGAAATGATCTATTTTTGTGCGGTTTAAGGAAAACCTTTCAATATTCCTTAAAATAGAAAAGTAATAAATATTTGTATAAAACCAAAAATTAAACAAGATATTTTTCCTGATAAAATGAGTGATTTTATAAAAATAATGGTGTCCTAAAATATATTATTATGTTCACATGAAACTGGGTAGGAAAATGGGATGTTCCACTTAACCGGGCTTTCTTATAAGGAAGAAATGAGAAGGGATCCTTATAAAGAAGAGTATTTACTCCTCGAGGAAATAATAATTTATATAGGTAAATATGTTTGGAATATAAAAACAAAATTTATGAATAGTTAATAAGAATAATTAATAATTAAATTGGGGTAACGGGAGGGAATGTGTAACCCAAAGGAAAAAATTAATGTTTGAAGAGAATCCCTTACCTTATGCCTGAAAGTAATCTACACATGTACTTGATGTCTTGGATAAAAACATTACATCAATTAATTAATGAATTATAAAAAATTATGTAAAATTATTTTATTTATTATATTTTTTTTAATGTTAATTTATGTTCTTTTTGATGTGTTATACGATACAATTTCATCATTCAGAGGTGTTCATTTCCTTGGTTTCCATGATCGATTCACTTGTATACATGTAAGGATGATCACGTAAAATGAGAATATTTATCCATAATTGAAATTAAATTATATTAATGGACTTCTATATGATTAAATTTTATTATATATTATTTTATTTCTATTCATGAGGATGTTTTATTAGATAATACATTAATTATAACTGTGTATATTATTTTGGATTTTTTTTAATCATCACAACCTAGTTTTGATATATTATTTAATATTATGTATAAATGTTAGTTCTAGAACATAAAATAGATTATAAAAATTACTTTGAAATATGCTTCAACCATTATAATGTAATTATTACCATCCTTGAAGGTAGTGATGTAAAATGAAAACTCATCATCCTTGAAGGTGATAAATCAACACATCTTGAATGATGTTTTAATTTTTATAAAACAAATGGAATATAAGAGAATTTATGGTGCATATACCACTAAAATAATAAAATTCCAGTATATAAATGATAATGGAGTTATCAAGAAACTTTTGTTTAGGTAGTTTTGGAGAGAATAATAAATAAAAATAAATGGAAAAGCAAGAAAATGAAAGAGGATTTTACCTCATGAACTTCTTCTTCTTGAGACCTAAATAAGGTAATGGGTTTGGTATTTTTTGACACAAACAGATCCTAAAATTGTGGTTAGAGGATTGGGAGAGGAATGTGTAGAATTAGGGCATTATAAATGTCTTCAGAGGTGTAAGGTGAAGAGGTGGGGAGGGGTTGTATTTATAGTAGGAGGAGAGGAGTATTTTTTATTATTGTATTCATATGTTTATTATTTTGGATCAATAATAAGAATATGGTTGATGCATGTTACTAAATATAGTAATTAATGCATATGATTTATAATTAATGGTTCTTAAATCAGCCATACATAATCCATGGCTCAATAATTCAGGTATTTAGCTTATACCGTAAATTACGGTATATGACAACTCACCAAGAAAATCTATTTTAGAAAAATACAGAAAAATCATGCTAAAAATTTATAGATGTTTAGAATTAAAAAATGGGCTCCAGTTTATGAAAATAATTTTCTAAATATTAGAAATTTAGTTTTTAATAAAATCATCATTAACTTGAAAAATACAAATTTTAAAATTATAACTGATTTTATGATACTTTGAAGAATTACATAAGGTCTAAAAAATTTATCTTATAATAATAATAAAACAAGAAATTATTTTATAAATTTATTTTCGGAAAATAATTTTTCTTTTAAAACAGTATATTAATTATGAAAATATAAAAAAATTAACGCTTTAAAGAATACCATCACTTTAATAATGACTTTTAAAATATTTATTTACTTATAACAAGATATAAATATATCATATTTTCATTTGTGATATGCCTAAATTTTATTTGCAATCTCATAGTTCATGTTACTATTCTATTGGATGGGTTACTATTCTTAATGGTTATATTACTATTCAAATAGTCATGTTAATATTCCATTGGTTTAGGTTCTTAAATTACTACGAATACAAGTTATTTTATTCATGATATATTTATAAAGTCCCTATTATATTCTATCTTTAATATCATGAGATTTATATTATATGTCGTGATTAGTAGAACATAAATTTCATTGATATAATTCTAGGTTGTTATAGTATAAAGGGTAACTTTTTTAATATTAATGTGAATATCTCTTCTAAAAATGTGTTAATGATGTGTTATGTGTCTTAACGCACGTTCTTGGCATTGTTGAGACATTCCTCTATAGCTGCATTTTTTTGGTTCGATGATAGGATAACATTGATGGAAACTTTACTCCATTAGTGGGACAAGAGCCCTCAACCATTTCTATTGAAAGAGTAAAATTACATTTATATGAGAAATTTTTTCTAATAATGTTGTTCATCGAAAGAGTACGAGGGGGGATTATGCAGAATACATATTATCTGACTGGATATTTCTAGTTAAATCACCCTTTTATGTTCACCATAGAGGTTCTACTTGAGGAAGATGAGTTCCAAATTGAGTCTATCTATATAATGCTGGATCATTATAGACTCCTCTATATAAAATAGGTAAATTTGTAGAATATATGTTACAAGTAACCGAATAGCACTTGTGTGATATCTATGATTTTGGGGAAAATTTAGAGGGAATGGTATAGAAGGAAATCTAGAAGATGTTCCTAGAAAACAATTACCTAGGAACACTATGATAGGGGATGGAAGCATACTTAATGTGCTTGATCCAGATAAGCACGTCAATGTTGTTTCATAATGGCCACTTCACTGACTTAGAACATTTTTCAAGCACTGGTAGAAGACTATGAAACTATGGATAAAATTTTTTAGGATGAAATTAAAAATGAGATTTATTCTGAGGTTAATATATTTCATTTGAATATGTTCTTCAAGGTAGAAATTGGGTTTTCATTTTGTAGTGGAACTAGAAAGAAGATTGTAGTGTAGGACAATTGGTTTCTTCTAGATGACTAGTTTGTACGTCTTTTAAGGGTATGATATGTCTTCATGAGAATTTTTAGCAGAGTAGTGAAAAATATAGTAGCTAGGGGGAATGAAAAGTTACTTCGGGTAGTAATCCATTATTCTTCCTTCAATTGGTAGGCCATTCTACATTAACATTGAGTGTGTTCGACCACTTGTAGAGTTTTGAGCATGTGGAAGTCTGGGACACATATATAGGGACTATAAGAACCCATGAATGATTTGTAGTGATGGAGGAGTTAGGTCAAACCAGAGAATTAGACGGGGGTCTTCTACCCTATACGAGTTAGTCAGTTAGAGTTCTACTAGTACTGATGTCTGGGTTAGCATACATGATACATCGGTGCATAAGCACCCACATCAGAATAGTAGAGTAGCACTTGGGACTCATACTGAAGCACATGGATGAGGGCCAGACAAGTTGAATGTAGTTCAGTCTGCACTTGATTATAGTGAGGGTTTTCAATCAATATAATGAGGTACAATTTTTTTAGATTATATTATTTGAAGTTCATTAATTGATACATGAAACTCAAATTATTTTATATTTACACAACTTTTGAATGGTTTGAGTATAATAGTTGAGTACTTGTGTGGGGTTATACTGATCAAGACCCTATTGGGAGTGTAGAATAACAAAATATGTCTATACATGTGGTGTTCCTTCAAGGTTGGTGAGTATCATTTCCCTTGGGATCTATACATACTTCACATGTTAGGTTTTTAGATGATTTTGGGTGTGGACTAGCTGATATCATTACGATCCAAAATCGATTTCTATCACATGAGAGTAACTTTCACATCTCCTATGGGGGGAATTTGTGAATCATGGATAATGGTATATCCAATAAGGACATGTAGGGATAGTTCTTCATTGACTAAAGGAGATCACCACCCAGGTTGTGAGTGTTTTTTTGATGATGGGAGGTGTGGATCATAGTTTCCTTCCAATCATAATGGATCGGTTTCAAGATGCGTTACCTAAAAACTTCTTAGTGAAGACACCTAAGAGAGGTGTTGAGTTTATAATTGATTTTTTTCCTATTTCTGAATGAGTTTCCATTCATCCTTATCTAATAGAACCAACAATGCTTCAAGATATGAAGACTCAACTAAAGGAATGGTTGGACAAGGGATTAATTTTCTTGAGTCTTTCAACTTGGGGTTCTCTAGTCTTCTTTACCAAGAACACTTATGGAATCATATACATGTGGATTAATTAAAGGAAGTTAACTAGGATGTAATTTAATAATTGATATCCTCTTCCACATATCAAATAATTTCTGATCAGTTTTTATTTCCTTAGGTTTCCTCAAAAATTAATTTTACTTGAGGGTATCATCAGTAGATAGTGATACATTATGATATGACACATACTACATTAAGGGGTAGTTATTGCCTATATGAGTGTGTTGTATTACCATTTGGATTTAAAAACACTCTTTTTTATGGCCTCAATGACCTGAATCTTCAATCATACATTGATAAATTTTTGGATATTCTTTTCGATGACATCTTTGTGTACTCTTGGAATCATTAAAATCATTTGAAACATAAGGGAATCATCCTGGGTACTCTAAGATAGGATATACTATATTCCAAGTCATTTAAGTGACAATTTTGGATCGAAAATGCATGTTTTTGATATATGATGATTTTTTGGTTTATAAGGCTATTATTAGAGCATCAACTAAACAATTTCTTGTTTGTAAGTGTTGATTCCAAGCCAAATAATGAAGGATATCATATTTGAATTTTATAGAAGATATGAGAATGAATTTAGATATTTAATGATGTGTTTGACCACTACCCAAATTTTCAACCTACCCGAGTGAAAAAACAATATTTTACATGATTACAAAAATATAAAACATATTTTTATACATTTTAAATTATTAATATTGACAATTTTTAATTTTACTTCTCTCTTATGTAAGGATAATAAATTTGAAAAAATTGAACAAAAAGAGACGAATACATTTAGCTGCTAAAACATCACACCACCCCCCTTCAAGGCGTAGCATGACATAAGAGTTTTGAAGATAGATTGAAGCTGTAGGAAGGTGAAGGAATAATAATATGGATTCAAAGTGAATAATTGGGATTAAACTGGGTAAAATCCAATGTAATTCAATTTTGCACACCATGAACACATTTCATTAAGTGAAAATTTTAATAAATAAGAGATATGAACCCTGCACATTAAACATCATGTAATTCATTTACATAAAGTGAACCTTGAAGAATACACAATGTGAATAATTCTCACTATCATATATGTTACATTCCTTGTAACATTTAAATGATCTGAAACCATTAGCCATGATGAATAAATGACTATTTTATGGGATGTAATATGGAAGCCCCATGAGATTGTCCAAGAACCAATTATAATTCTATTATGATGCACCAGGGTGAAATGAAGGCTTATAAAATGCGGAAAATGGGGGATAGAAAGAGGATCAAATGTAAGTGGATTATATGGATGATGGAATGAGGCATATTTACTTTCCTATCTTCTTCACTTTTCTATTTATTGTTTATTTTAATGATATATCCCCTCTCCCAAATCAATTCAACTTCCCTATCCATAGAGGGGTAGTTCCTTTGAGTGATTAGGAAATGGGGATACTGGACCTTTGATCTTTGATTGATTTTACACCTTAAATGAATTAAATCCTTTATTTTATTTTCTTTCTAGTATCAACAGGTAATTAATTTTTTAATACTGAATGTGACTCCATTAGGGTTAGATTTGTTATTTTTATTTTCCATGGCCAATGATCCAAAATATCCATCCACCCAATTAAAATATGTTTACTTTATAAAATATTAGGTTTTTTGGTGAGTGATTTAGAAATCACCAGCATGTGTGAGGAATTGTGATGGGTACTATTGTAAATGAAGGAAAAAATTCACAATTGGGAAATTCATTAATTTATCAGAAGGACCCACTACAATTCCACTCACATATAAAGTATGGAAGACCGATAGAGACATTATTTGGGATATCCTTACCATCCCCATTTACCGAGGGAGAGGAATTAATCAAAATAAGACTCTCCCTCTTACTAATTTTGAAGAGGGAAAATAGGGAATGAATTTTAAACAATGATAACTTTGCTTATGGATAATCAAAACCCACTTAGATCACTGCTTCCATCATCTAATTTATAGTCAATCTAATTAAACTTCTTTCTATATTAAATTTTTGAAACTAATAAATAATCTATTTTTTGAATATCAATCAAAAGTTACAAACACGTTTTCCTGTGAACTCCTCTATAGGATACTCCCTAGGTTAACAGAAATACAATACTAGATAATAAAAAATTAATTTTCCATTCCCCATGACATATGTGCATCATACCTAGTGTCATTTTCAGGGAGGAAGGTCCTCTAAAACTCTTAAATATTATAATTTGAATGTCTCATAGGTAAGGAACCAATTAATTTATTTTGATAATGAAATTGTAAGAACATTAACCCAATTAATTAAAAAACTAAAATAAATATTTGAATAAATAAACCACTTAGATCCAAGTGACACTTTTAGTGTTCACTCTGAATCTAACATTACGGTTGGAAATCCCAAATAAACACTATATGATATGTTTGATCCTCAACTTATAAATTCAAATTACCAATTCAATTGACTTACTGAAAAAAATTAATTTAAAATTATGTGTCAATATGATTCATGTGCTTAAAATATTTCTTGGCCTTGTTAGGGAAGACCAAGACTAGAATATGCATGAATTCAGCTTCGTATTGTCATGATTCATGCTTTGAGGAGCTTCTAAAGGGCAATTTTAGTGGAATTAATTCTCCTTCTCACTCAAAGGGGTAGTTAAGGAGTGTTTTTACAATCTACTACCATTAGATATCAAGGTTCAGTATGATCTTGAAAGATGCTTCATGAATATATTCTTCCCCACATCCAAGATCACCACCATCCAAAAGAAGATTTTCATTATAAAAAATCAATTGGATAGACACTTTATGAATATAGGGAGGGGTTGAAGAAGCATTGTTCTATCTTTCCATATCCAGGAATGTATTATCACTAATTCCTTCTGTTCTTTTATAAATTACTTCTCAAACATGATTCAAATCTATTAGATTCCTCATAAGGAGGAGCCCGTATTTACATCTCACCTATATATGTCAGGGTTATGATTGATAATATTGTAAAGAAATATCAAAAATTCGAAATGAGAGGTACATGAACTAGGGGTACATGAGGTATGAACATCTAATTCATCTACATTGATTGAAACAAAAGTTGATGATCTGGAAAGGTTAATATAAAAAATATCAGTGACCGTAGAATTAGGGAATCAAGATTCATATCAGTTATGTGGTTTATGATATTCTTCCACTCATTATACTAACTAGTGTCCTAAGATACAGGGGAAAAAAGTTTCATTATTTCCTTTCATCCAAGACAGCTCTAGAAGAATCAGTCATGTCAACCCCAATACTAGAAAGGATGTGTAATGCAACAGGACCTGGTGAGATCTTTCTATCCTATCCAATACCACAATCATCAATATAAATATGAGAACCCCTGCTATTTGAACCACCCCCGTTACAAAAGAATCCTTAAGAGATATCATCCACCAGTTCAACAATTAATTCATACCAGAAGCTAAAAAATATATTTTAGTATTGGAATATTATGTAGATAATATAACATACCAAATTGAAACTATATTAGATGTTGGGACCATGAATCTAGGAAATCAACCGACAGATTTTTTCTTAAATACCAAATAGAGAGTGACTGTCATCAAAACAAGAATTGTAAAAATCTATATCCTCTTTAAAAAAGTAAGGATGAATATTCTAGGAAACCTTCTGAAAAAAAACCATTCATCCAAAAGAAGGGTACTAGAACAATGAAGTAATTTGAACTGGGTTCAATATGGTAATACTAGAAACACATTTGTAGAAACAAAAAAGTGAGAAAAATTATATCCAAGTTCCATTAGCCTCTATGTTGGTCGATTAAAATAAGGGTGAATAGATGTGACTTCAATGATAAATTTAGGAAAACTTTCAAAAACCCAAGAAAAATATACCACTACTAGAGGCTATCCAAAAAATAAAAAATTATTAAAAAATTATTAAGGAGTTGTGAAAAAAAATAATACAACATGATGAAAATGAACAAATCATATTGGGAAGAATCATATAATCTTTTATCACAACACTAATACCACAAAAATTTCAAGATCCAGGGAAATTGTCTATTCTATGCACCATTGGATATTTAATTTTTACTGATGCATTATGTGATCTGGGTGTTTCAAAAAAAATCCTCATTTAGTATATTCAACCTTATAGATCGTATAATTCGATCCCACAAGATTGGTGGTACAATTAGAAAATTGATCAACTATTTTCTTAGATGGAGTTGTAGAATATATACAAGTAGGACTAAGTGGAAATTTTTTTCCAATGGACTTTCTCATCCTTACCATGGAAGAGGATAGAGCACCACGCCACACTCCCATCATCATACAAAGACCCTTCCTGAAGACAAAAATACCATCTTCAATATCCATGAATTAACACTCATAATGGAACTTGGAGAATGTATAGTACACTTTAACAATATTGATGTAATGAAATAACCTTCTAGAAGTCACTCACATTATGCAATCTCCCATGAAGAAGGTTCAAACATAAATAATGATTCATGTAGTCTTTTGGACTTCTTAGAACTAGGATAGAATTTTTAATATGAAAAATCCAATAACCAAAGACCTGAAAAACCTGATCTCATGTTAGAGGTAGAGGTAAATTCTGACAGTATTATGATTTATTAAAATTGGATGACATTATGCAGGATATTCAATCCTTAGAAGTAGGAAAATTCAATTCAATATCATCCCTTGAAGAAACCCCAAGTCTGGAGTAGATAACATTTTTATGTGATTTTATTTTTCTTACCTAATGAATGAAGTGAAATTATAAGTGGTAATTTCCAAAAACCTATCGCATTCTAAAGAAAAAACATTGAATGATCTTCTTAAAATTAATTTCCAAGACATAGGATGGATTTAAGGTGATATACACAGGATACATCCCCAAGTCTACTATCATGGCTTTTTTTTAAAGTGATTCCTGACTAGTTATACAACCTGAAAATATAATTAATCTAAACATCATGGATGCTTCTAATAAATAGATATAAAAATCAATAATAGTTTTCATCATCTACCCAATCTATGATTCTCAATGGGTTAGCTCTATTCATGTAGTCTAAATGAACACTGGTCTAACCACTGTTAAGAATTATGGTAATGAATGGTTACCCATGAGAGTAAAAAATAGTTGGAGGGTATTTATATATTATAAAATTATAAATCAAGTTACCTAAATAACCCACTTTTCTCTACTATTAGCCAAGAATAAGTTGGCCATCACATGCCCATTGGCACCTTCATGTAAAAAATGATACCTTTTGGGATATGAAATGACCTAGTTACATTTCAATGGCGTGGAATGATTATTTTCTCATATCACATTGAGGGCTAGATATAGGTATTTTTTGAGGATTTCAACATTTTCAGTAATTCATTTCATCATTTCTTAAGAAATTTGTAAAAGAAATTGAAAACTTGCATTGAAAGGAATCATATAATAAATTTTTAAAAATTTCATTTCCTGGTTGAAAAAGGAATATTGGTAGGCACCAAATTTCATATAATCGGAGTATGGTTGATAAATCAATTGTTTATGTAATAAATTCATTGCTATATCAAACTTTTTTAAAACTTGATAGATATTTTTTAGGACATGAAATATTTTATAGATGATTCATAAAATATATTAGAAATAATTCTCTCCCTATCTTAATATTACTATTAAAGTAGATTTTAATTCTGATTATTCATGAAAAAAATCATTTTATAAATTTAATAAAAGGTTGATCATGCATCAAAGTGGTGGGACCCACAATATCATATAGAATTGATAGAAAGAATCATGTTATATCCTATTCCTCAAGAAATTTAGATGCCACATAAATAAATTAAAAACCATCTAAAAGGTGTTCCTTGAATTTTTATTTGCACTAGATATGTTCAGATCATATCTTCTTAACACTAAAGTTGAAATTTTTTTTGATCATGTAGTGCTAAGGTATTTAATGGAGAAGGATAATGCTAAGACATGGATAGTGAGATGAATGCTACTATAAAAAGAGTTCATTTTAGAAATCATAGACCAAAAGGGTACTGAAAATCATTGTGTGACCATCTAAGTTGACTACACAATATTGTTGAAGGAGAAATTCAAAACTTGAATCCACTTAATGGTGAGTTTCCTGAAGAATGAATATACACCATCAAAACTAAGTTACCTAGTATGATAACATTATAATTAATTGGTCGCTTATTAAGTACCATCTCTTCTAAAATTTCATCAGTAGCACAAACACAAATCCAAGTCTATGTTTTACATTTGGGACAACACAATCCTCTAGAAAATATACACATATCAAGCAATTAGAAGATATTTGGTTGAAAGAGAAATTTAATTGGATTAAAATTTATATAAAAAATTAGCTAATGGATGCCATTTTGGATCCAAAGGTAAAAAATAATTTATTATCATCTACAATTTGTTGGACCACATTATTTAATTATGAACATGAGTTTGGTAAGAAATGTGAAAATTGTCATTATTCCGAAAACATCTCAAAAAACAAAAAATTCCTAAAAAACAATTATATTCTATGATATTGTTTTAGCATTGGTCATAAACTTCATGGTACCATTCCTAATTTCATTTGGTCAGTCTTTTACTCTTCCCACTATATATTATTTTTCAAAATGGGTGAAAAAAAGACATCAGTATTGACAATGCTAATGTTTTCTATGATTTTGTTTGGCCTAACATATTTGGGTCGTTTGGAGTACCAAGATCCATCATTAGAGACCATGGGATCCAATTATATAGTATAAAATATTGGAATTACTAAACTTTTATAGGGAGAACCATAAAACATCAACCCTATATCACCCAAAAATCAATATCAAAGAAGAAGTTTCCAAAGAAAAATCAAGGGAATTCTGGAAAAGATGGTAAAAACCAATAAGAAGGACTTGATCCAAAAGTAAGATAATGAACTATAGGACTACATGAATACCTAAAAAAACTGATAAGAATGAGAACCTGTATATTAATTTATTGTAAGAACTACCACCTCTCAGTATATTTGGAATATAAAGCGTACTAGGTAGTGAGAATGATGAATATGAACCTTGACATAGCTGTGATAGAGGGGAAATTGCAGCTATCGAAGTTAGATAAAATATGGAGGGAATATTTTTAAAATTAAATGATATATAAATAGAGAAGAAGTATTTTACAAGAAAATATGATTCAACTAATAACTGTCTACCCTATAGATCATGTAATGTATTCAACTCAAGAATAAAACTAATGTCAGCAAAAATTAATTCAATATTGGAAGGTCATTTAATTATTGTTCATGAATATTTGTATGGTGATGTGTAGAATACAAGTAACGGATAGGGAAACCCATTCAATATAAATGGAAAAGGGCTAAATAGGATCCAATGGACCATACCATTAGACCCAGTGGAAGAGATTACATGCCACCCTAATTCCGAAAAAAGACCTACCATGTTGTATCTTACCTTTTCACTTGATCAAATGTAGTAATTCCATTTCTAAATACACTTAAATTAGAAAATAAATTAAAATTCATTTTGGACAACACATTGATTGACTGTGGGGGAAGGAATATTATAGTCTTGTATTTTTTTTAAAAAAATCTATTTTTTCACTCAAACCAATGATGTTAAACAAAATCGCTTCGGGGAGGAAACTTTTATTTTTTTTACATAGTCTAATCATCGCTGGAGTCCTATTTTAACATGATTTATTACTCCATAAATATCATTTGTTTTTAATATTATTTTAAAGTTTCATTGATGATGATGATGCAAGGCTGATGAATAGAGAAAATGAATAGAATACACCTCTTAAAGGTGATACAGATCTGAAGGAACAAGACATGTGCCACTCAACTAAATCATCATTGATAAAGGGAGTTTCATTTTATAATAAATATATTTTAAATTATCTATATATATTTCTTGAAAATATTTTCCTGAACTATCAATGAAAATTAAATTCCCACAATTATATTTAATTATTTTCATGACTAGTCTAAGAGACAATAATTTCTTAGTAATTCCTTGATAAATGGTTTTTGGATTATAAAATTAGTGAGAAGGAATGATAAAAAAATGGTAGTTTACAAATCAAAGTGAAGAATGAATATTGAATTAATGACACTTGATTTTATGGAATTGTTGTATTTAGATAAATGAAACATCCCTACAATTTTCAAACTTTGAATTTATAAAATTTATTTTGATTAATTTTTTATTGTTATTGCTTGCATTGATTGATTGTATCAAATTAAAGGTTCCATTCCTGAGTGTATTTGTAGACTAAATAATTTCTATTTTTATCTTGATCATTTTTTACTGATATAAGGGTATTCCACCTGTTATAACATGCATCGATACTTATTAAATATATAAATATGGAAAATAAAATTCAAAATGATTGAGGAAATTTTTTAGGAAGACCTTATCCTGGGAACCACCATGAATTTAATCATTATTTATCCCCTGATATCCATGAATTAACTCTATATGAATGAGCCAAATTACAATAAATTTTTACCCACTCATACAATGCTCAATTTATATTTCATTTTATTGTTTATATTTGGGGGTTTTATTGTGGGTATTTTTAAGGTAACAAGTTTTATCCATTATAACTATTGATTCCCATTATAAGAAAAGAAAAAAAATAAAAACAATCATCAATAAATAAATAAATAAAGATGGATTTTGTTTTTTAAAAATCAAAAACAACCATTACCAGGGCAATTATCTATCAATGATATGTGGTTAGGTGGTAGATGTAAAAATATTTCTACCCATATGCCTTTCGAAAAAACTAAACAAAAGAATGAATAAGGTGATAATGTTTCATTATACATACACTGATCATGCCCATACTCTGAGTTTTGGGGATAGAAAGTTTTCATTTTTCAGAGGAGATTATCATTTCACTTTACTTTTTATGTCATTCAACATTCTTTAGAGAGAAACACCTTTTTGAGACTTAATATTTTGAACATACAATACTACCATCCTTATGCATCATATTAATTTGGACGTTTTTTGCAATGCCATCATTAGTTTATGTGAATTTTGTTTGTACATAGTACAGAAAGAAATTCCTTTTCAGTCCAATGGAAAAAAAGAATGTACTCATTATAAGTTCATAACTCTAATTACATTTATATCATGAGTGATGAGAGGTAAGGATCCATTGTTAGGTAAATCATGACATGAAAGTGTGCTAATAATGAATTGTGATATATAAATAAATGATATATGGACCCACCATTTATCAAAAGGAAAAAGTATAATACGTGGGTTGATATTTTTTAAAGAGTGTGAAGTTGAATACATGTTTTATGTGAATCATGAATGGGTTAACCCCATTGATAATCATTTGACTTAATTTCATGGGAATTAAAATATTGGTAACATTTTCTTCTTATTTTATTTATGTTGAGATTACATGCTTGACAAAAAGAGAGTCCCAAGTATGGGGGAATTTATAGAGATATATTTAACATTCTTATTTTAGTATAAAACATGTTTTTTGTACACGTTAAATGATTAATCTTACCAGTATTTAATTGTCTTTTATGTTTTATGGTTCGATAGTGAGTTTGATCAAAAAATGAACAAAAGGAGATGAATATAATGATCTATGAACACATTGTGTAGGGTCACTTCACAGCACAGCTTGCCACTAAATAGTTTAAGATAGATTGATGTTGTCGCAAAGTGATTGAAGAATCTAATGGATTTCCAATGATGAATTGAGATGAAACTTGGGAATATCTATGAGAAGTTTACGTTACATGTTATGATCCCTATTCAAAAAGTGATATATTTCAAAAATAAGATGTATGACCCCATAAATTACACATAATGTAATTAATTTTCATGAATTTAACCCTAAATAATTCAAAAAATGAATAATATTCACAACATAGAATGTTACACATCATATAAAATTCACATGATTTGAATCCCTTAGTACTGATATTGAAATGGTCATTTGGAGGGATTTAATATTACTACCCTCTAGGATTGACCCAAAACCAATTATGAGGCCCTTATAATGTCTTATAGGTGTGATGGAGGCTTATAAATAGAGTCCCAAGGGGAAAAAATGGTTCGCCTGAAAGTGGATTATTTGGACGACTGTTTTCTACAAATTTTCTTTTCTGTTTTCTACTCTTTCATCTTTATTTCATTTAGTCTTGCTATGTATCAAATTTCGTAAATAAAGTCACCTTTCCCATCCATGGAGGTGTAGTTCCTTTGAGTGTTCCGGAAATGGGGAGGTTGGACCTCTGAGGTTTGTTTTAGTTATTTACCAAAATAGATAAATTATTTTCTTTTCTTTCTAGTATCAATTCTTAAAAAAACATTAATATCTAATGCAACTATGTTAGGGATAGATTATTTATTTTTATATTTCTTGGAAAATGATCCAAAATATCCCTCCACCAAATTCTTATCTGTTCTCTATAAAAAATATTAGTGTTGGGTGGTGAGTGTTCAGTGATTTCCAACACATGTGATGAATTGTCATGAGGACAATTGTAAATTAATGTATAAAAATTCCCAATTATTAATTTCCTTAATTTATAAAAATGAACCACTAAAATTCCACACACATAGGAAAGAGGGTAGACTTATTGAGACTTGTCTTGTGATACCCCCACTATCCCCATATACCAAGGGAGAGAGAGTAATTGAAATAAGACTCACCATCATATTTTTTTGTAAGAGGGAAAATATGGTATGAATTTTAAAAATGATTACATTTCATAAGGTCTATCCAAACCCACAATAATCACTGATTCCATAATCTTATTTAGAATCAATCAATTTAATAATTTTTTGTCCTCAATTTCTTAAACAAATAAAAAATAAAATTGCTAAAAATCAATCAAAAATGAGAAACCCATTTTTGTGTTCACTCCTATTCAGAAGAATCCCTTGTATAATTGATATACTACAGAAGGTAATAAATATATGTTTCTCCACATCTCACAATAGGTGGCTGTCACCATGCTAGGTGAGGATTACATATTTTTTTCATGTGTTTGGGATTGGACTTAAGGATGTGTTGATGTGAATTGATTGAGTTGTGGCCTATGGTTCATGATAGTTTACTTCTCATGAATAGATTTATCCAATGTGATCATGAGTAATCCACGGTGGTTTATTATATAAAAGGTTTGTGGCATTACTTATTAGTTAAAAGGGATTATTGTTTAAAATTACCACAAAACAATGAACTACATATTTTCAGTATAAAATTTGAATCTCTGAAAGTGGAGATGAGTTGAGTCTTTTCTGTCATATAAAATTGAGATAGACTATATGGCCAAAAAGGGGAATAGTTTTATAGATACTTTAATCTAAAGGAAAGACACCTATGATGTCTAAGAGTCCATTTATGAGTGTAAAATGATGTCTTTACTAGATTTGATGCACAAAGATATTCAGGAGGGACAAGAAAAGATGAATACCATGTCCTTATCAATGGATTATACTCTTCTGATCCAGAACAATGAGAGGCATAATGAGGATCTGGAGTGTTTTTCCTTGAGGGAACCCCGAGAAGGTGGGGAGTCACCAACCGATTGGGTTATCAAGGGTGTGGATATCATATATATTCATGGACTTGTTGTTGTGACTACGTGTATGTGAGAGAGGATGATACATTAGTTACTTAAATCAAAGTTGGTGGTGAACCTTGTTTTGATAAATATGTATTGTGATCTTTTGATATAGTACGGGTGTTTGGGAATAAAAAAAGAGATTGTTGGTTTTGTGACACGATGCTACACATGTCAGCAAGTGAAGGATGGGAATCAATGAACTATTGGGATTTTATAGCCTTTAAGAAATCTAGAGTGGAAAAGGGTTGAATTAACCTTTGAAATTGACATAGTTCATCCAAGGAACCCTCAAGAAATGATGCGATATGGGTGACTATGGAATGGTTGACAAAAGTGACTGATTTCTTTCATATCTAGGAAACTTTCACAATTGATCAGTTTGGAGAATTTTATGTTATAGAGATAGATGATTTTGATAGGTTTCCAAGAAGTATTTTTTTATATCGTGATCCATGTTATAATTCATGCTTATCTAATGGTTTATAGAAATTTCATTGTACTCAGGTCTTTCTGAGTAAAACCTTTCACCCACAAATAAGAGGGAAATATTACCACACTATTCATGTGTGGGAGGACATGCTACGAAAATGAATCCTAGACTTTGGTGGATCTTGGGTGAAGAATTTAGAATTATTTGAGACCACTTATAATAATATTTATCAGGATAGTATTCAAATTAAACCATTAGAGGCGCTTTTTGGTAGGCCATGAAAATCACCTTAATGTTGGATGGAGGTTGGTGAGTCAGAGTTGTTGGGATAGAGTCTCGTAAAGGATACATAATAATAGGTTTGGTTGATTAGTAAATACATGGATAGAACTTAGAGTAGATAAAAGTATTATTCTATTTTTTAACTCTTTATTTTAAAGTGGGGGATCTTGTTTTCCATTGGGTGTCACCGAGACTAGATAACCATCGATTTCAGAAGCAGTGAAATTTGGAAAGAAGGTTTTTCAAACTTTTTGCCATTTTGGATAGGATTAGACAAGGAACATATATTTTGGCTCATACACAATGGAATCGTTTTATTCACTATGTCTTCCATATGTTACAACTTTAGCAGTATTTCCCCAAACCATACTATGTGATCAATATTGATGATGTTGAGATTTAGGTTGATGCATCCTTTAAGGAAAATTTGATTCATGTTGTGGATCAGAATGAGAATATTTTTTTGGGAATAAATTTCCTTTGGTCCACATTTTGTGGCAACATGTCTATGATCAGGGGGAAACATCAGAGACTGAAGAACATATGTGGAACAACTGGCCTAAACATTTCACCTTAGGGTATAGTGATTCTTGTGAGTGCATCTTGAGGTTGACCTTTAATATAGTGGTCATATTGTAAGATCCAGACCATTATTCCCGTACTCATTTTCAGGTATTATGTAACCCTTATTTTGGTCATACCTTGGTTGGTTGTTATTTGAGGTAGTTTCAGGTGAATTTGAGGAATTTTGGAAGATATGTAGTTAGGACCCAAAAAATGTGTGCCACATATTGACCCATAAGAAGAGGCGTAAAGTTTGACCAAACCGTCCAGATACCCCCCCCCCCCACACAACCACAAACACACAAAAATCATGTAATGATCAATATAGGGGAACTAATCGGTTGGAACATGGTTTGTCTAATTTTAAGAGAAAAGTTTTCCTGGGGTTGAATTGATACAGTAGCACCACACGGTTGGTGCTCGAGTTTCTAAACCCTGCTGCCAAACCATGCAGAAAAAAGAGGGAAACCAAAAACTAATGGATATAATCCGAATTAAAATACTAAGGCCTCATTATCCACCAACCTATTATATTTCAAAACTCAATTTTCCCCCAAGGCATTTGAGGTATTTCCATTAAATCTTGGAGAATGTATTAGGTGATTCAAATCCCATTGGTGATCCAAATTCACTCATTTGTTTCCGTTATTCTGAGATCTCTTCTTCTTATCTATACCAAAACATTAGATCTAATCCCTTATGGATATATCCATGTTCTTTGATGTTAATTTTGATGTTTTATGTTTTGCTATACTGAAGTAATGGAGATACCTGACTAGATCTATAGGATATTTGTGCATATATTTGTTTCTCATCCATTCTTCATCTAATTAAGGTCTAATGATTGGGGAGGAATCATTAACAACCCTAAGTTAGGTGTTCTATATTATATCTATATTATAATTCCAATAGTATTGATAATGATCTTGTATTTTAGTTGTATCATTTTGTTTCTATATTGTGCAACTACTTTTAAATTTTAAAATTGAATTTAATTGCATTATATTGGATAGAACCTTCTTAGATAAAATTGGATCTATTGGATTATATGATATCAGGAAGTATGAAATCTCATGGGGTGTTAAAATTTTCAATAAAATGGTAATTACGGAATGAAAAGAGGAAATTGAGTATTTTTTTTACTTAAAAATGTTTTGAAACTGTTGGCATGTTAACTTATTATATTTATTATTGCATTAACCATGAAAGGTTAATTATAAATGAGTTGATTCATGGTAATTGAGTTAATTGTTAAATGCTTGAAATGATGATGAAGCTAATGATTGACAAATAAAAAGTTTCACTATATTGAGAATGGTAGAAAATGGGTTATTAAATTTGAAATGTGATATGTAAATATGAACAATGAGGTTTTGGTGGGGATAGATGCTCCTCATCCATGGGTGGCCAAACTGATTCTCTGGGTCCCTGATGCATACATGTGGACTGGTTCAAGACTGATGCTCCAAGTACCCAATATTATTGCTACTAGATTAATTCTCTAATTACTTGTGATATTTTTTCTGGAATGATAATCCATGAACCTGATATAATGATGTTGAATTGACACTCCAATAATCCAAGATATTTGTACGTAGACTGATTCTATGATATACTAGAATGAAATTGTAATTCAATGAAATAATGAAAGCTTAATGTTTGAATGAATTTTATAATCCCTTAGGTGTATGGTTTAGAATCCTACACAGGATGAAGTACGTATAATTATCTTAGGTTTCCCCAAAAACACAAGAGACAATGTGGTTAAATAAATATTAATAAATGTGAAACATATCTATTTTCAGAGTTTTTTTTATTCTTTAAACAACTGCATACACTATTAGAGATTGCACATTTATTTATACACCATTGGTGGTTGCCTACTGAATTTTACTGACAAGCTACTCAGGTCACTGATTGGTACATGAGTAGACATCATGTTTAAATGATAGGATAAGGGTAAGATCACAATTTTATATGGTTGTGTTGGGAATCAATATGGATAATGGTAGAGTAAAATGGAAATTATGTCTGGACATTCTTGGGAGTTGTCTATATTCTTTTATTTTTGTTTTTGTCTTTACAATTTTCACTTATATAGAATGAAATATTTTCTTATTTGGTTTTGGTCATTTCATCTATTTTGGTATTATCTTGGGGTGTTTGGTCATTGTTTGGATATTTTATATTATTACCATGATATATTAACTTATTTTGTTGTCTTACTTTGATAAAGAGAGTATAGTCTCCCCAAAATACTTATTATCCACTATCTTCTTGTCTGCAGCCTCTGATATATGGGAAGGTGTGGTTGAGGTCTTATAACAAACCCACTTGGGGAACCAATATGTAGAACTGAAGTGGTGATGATACATATCAAACCATATGATATGTGTGATTTTTAAATGAATCATGGTTTTTTTGTTTCCAATACGATATAGTGTGACATGAAATATAATATTCCTTATAATTTCAGAAAAATGACACAAGAACCTACCATCTTCCCATATAGTTTCCTTCATTTTTAATTTTTTATAACAATATTTTTATGGATTCCATTTGAATTTAAGGGATTGAATGTGTTCACCAATGGTTCTTTGGTGGAATCTGATGAAAATTTATGTGGCTGATGACTTCAAAATTATTAAAACATTCTAGAGAGGATAAAAAATGTAATGGGTTTCCTAGATATATAATATGGTAGAATATGATAATTATTTTTAGGAAAATATTTATAATGAATGATATTATCTCTACCCTTGTCCATCACTCGTACTGATGGTGATAACACCACATTGAGTACTCAAGATTCATATAGTGTTTAATTGAAATATAAATTTCTCTTTCACCCCTTCTATAGATAAATGATACATTATTTTTTTAATTTAGAAAATCTTCAAACCCACTCCAGTGAATATGGATGATTTTGATAACATGATATACGTATATAGTTTTTCATTTTACTTTCCATGTTTTATCTCTTGAAGATATATTAGGAATATCCATTAATGTTACATACATTCACTATTCAAAACATTTTTTCTTCTTGATAAAAACTAAAAATAACTCATATTATACATGTAGAAAACATCTTACACTTTATAAAAATATTATCTAAACGAATGTGTATTATTATGTTCTATACTTTCTCACCAAATATGTTATAATAATTAATAAATCACACAAATATATGGACTCCTTTTAAAAACTGCATTTAAATATATGCTCCCCCAAAATAAGAGATCTCACACACATTACGATAACTAGTTATCATTGTATTATCTCCATATATTGATTTTATTAACTTTTTGAAAACATAATGTAAAATCATAATAGTATTTATGTTGTCTTTCTCCTCCAGTAACAACAACATTATAATAAGCAATGGAGAGAGATGTAAAATTCATCATACGATAGCTGTTGATAAGTGAAGAGTAGGTTTTCATATTTAACATCATTAAATTAGTATTTAACTCCCCAATTTTATTTTTTAAAAGGATATGACATGAACTGGTCACTCAATTAATTCCCCAAAATTTTATTAAAGAAAATGGGATACAGTAAAATCTTGAGGTGTAATGAGCTTACACCATCAAGAAAATAAGGGGGTACATGATGTAACAAAAACACACACACAGAATACAGATAAAGAGACACTCCTAAGGGTAATGAACCTATTTATATCATCTTGTACACAATTCATTCATTTCATAAAAATAGTTCTTCAAATTTAAATTTTTTATTGAATCATATTCTTTACAGAATTATTTATTTATTGGGATGTCTCCCTTTACATGTTTTCCTTACATCACTCTATATAGTCTAAAATATACATTCTATGAACTAGAATGAAATAATCATATTATTGTATGTTTTTCATAACTAATACTTTTTCATAACATTTCAAACATCTTGGTGAACCCCTAATATATCCACAATCAGTTAATTTATGAAATTCATTAATTTCAAAACCCTTTAGTGAAATATTCATTAAACTAAAATATATAGATACTCAAAAAAATTATATCTTCCATGTAGATATTTGAAAAAATCTGAACAAAATATGGTATATTTTCATTAAAATTTTGAATTTATAAACTGAAAAATATTCTTGCAAGTCCATTCTTTTGTGATACTGTTCACATTTCTCTGCTTATATTTAGCCTAAAAAATACAATGATTCAATGATATTTATGAACCACTCTTTCAAATTTATTTGATTAAGAAAAAATTCATCTATCACTTAATCCACCACTATCTTCCATTTCATCAAGTGATATCCCACTTCATGATGGGAATTAGGAAAATCAAATATTATGTCTGTAATACAATTTTTATTCTATGGAAAATCCATCATGAGAAATTCATTATTTTTATAAAATGCATGACCATTATTTTTCACAAATTCAAAATTATTTTTCTCCTTGGGGTGTAAGTGTATTTATTCCTCTATAATTAGAATAAACATAATTTCATTCCTTCTATATTAAACATTACCCAATTGAACATTTTGTGATGAATTATTTATTCTCATATTTCCATTCGCCCACTTAAAAATAATTTTTTTTGTTATTATTTAATTTTTTAATCAATTTAAAATCCATTTTTCATTAACATATATCGCCATCACTAAAAGATGAAAACTATTCTTCTTTCATTAAGCAAACATCATTTCTAAACTCATAGTAATCCACTATTGTACTGAATTTCTTTTCACCACAACAATTTGATAAAAAAATTTCTATCACTACCATCCCATGTTGATTCATCCATTATGGATAAATAAAAAATATTTTTAGTATTATAATAATTCCTTCTTGAAATACATGTTGAATACTTTTCTCTTCTATTGTATATGGAATTCTTTCTTAAAGAATCTTGAGAGGATTCCTCTATATCATTAATATTACATTCTTCCATAATTGAACAAATTGTTGTGAAATGTTCAATACAACTCTTCCAAAACAATTTATAAGAAACATACCATGAAATTTACATTTTTATATTCCATAACACTTTAGACGAGTGACATGATCTCTAGAAAGTACAAATCAACAAAATCATCTAAATATTAACTTCAAAAGTCATGTAAATATTTCATATTTTTAAAATTATTCAATGATTTTTAGGAGAGTTTCCTATTATCATTTCTCTCCATATGGAATACATTTACCTTGTTCATTTCAAGGGTAATAATAATAATATACAAATGGTCCAATGAAAGGTTACCAGGATCATAGTCTTTAACTAATGAAACCTTCACATCAATCATATAAAAAAAAATTGAAATATATTTTCAAGAATGATACAATCCTCCATCTTCTCACAAAAAACATATAATGGATCTCATAATTTTATTTAATCTAGTGGTGAATTCATTCAATGTTTCAATATAATCCATCTAATGATCTTCATAGAACAATCTCTAAGCTTATAGCATAACATGATTCACTATTACATTGCATTAATATGTGTTTATAATCACATCCAAAATTATTATTTTGATCATTATCTCATTAGGATGTTTGTTGGTGACACACAGAAGAAGTGATGGATTAGGCTTTTGATGAACGTGCACAACATGGATTTGGAATTTAAAACAATTCAAACTATTACATAGAATCTGACGGATCTATCTTCGAGTGGATCCTCCTATCGTGATAGTGGTGTTTCATGACCTAATAATAGTGTTTTTTCCCACACCAGCAAGAACATAAAAGTTGTGGTTCATCTGATTTGTCCCTATCAAATAGATGAGAGTAACCTAGAAAAAGTGGAGGATGGTGCATTTCAGTCTAGACACCACTGGTTGGGAGTTGAGGCCACTATCTTGACGAGTCTATGGCAGGGCGAAACCAGTGAACCTCACATATAATGAGTCGGATGGATAAATCTCACCCACCTTGGAGGGGGATAGTGTGTCGTACGGGCGAACTGCTATACTAAAATGCTCAGCCCGTGAAATGTTGTATTAGAGATAATGTTCCAAATTGTGTTGTGGAATGATACTGTAAAGACCTTGGTGGTGGTAGATGAGTCCTGGGGTGTCATTGGGAGGTGACACGGTAGGTAAGGCCATACTCAAGAGATGTTAGAGGGAGATAAGCAATTATGAATGGTGGGTCTCGTGGAGGTGGTTTTTGACCCTGAGAGAGAGGGTGGACCATTTTGGTTTGCAACACAGAGAGTGGGTGGACCATTGATGCCAAAAAAATATAATAAGAAACCCCTGAGGACATGCCTTATAGCTGGTTAGTTGGAAGATGACCATTTCGCGGACACACAGAAGTCCACAATCTTGCATTAACGTGGGCGTGCATGGAATGGTGGTGGGAAAATGGCATGACCCAATCATGTGGGTCCTTTCCCACACCAACAAGAACATAAAAGTTGTGGTTCATCGGGTTTGTCCAAATTAATGAGATGAGAGTCACCTCGACAAAGCAGAGGATGGTGTGTGTCAGTCTTGACACCACTGGTTGGGAGTTGGGGACACTCTTCTAATAAGTCCATGGAATGATGAAACCTGTGAACCACACATATGAAGAGTAGGATAGATAAACCCGACCAGCCTTAGAGGGGGTGGGGTGTTGCACGGGTGAACTACTATGTTGAGACTCTGAGCCCGTGATAGGTGGATTTCCTACCCCGTCCCGTCATAGCTACAGTGACAATGTTTCCTTCACCTACAGTTGAATCACTTCTTCAATCAACGGGAAAGGCATCACATAAGGGCCACTCACTCAAGGATATCTATTTACGTTCTCTGCTCCCTCGGTCGAATACTTTTTCGACCTTTCCTAAAATACCATTGGATAATCTCATATCCTTCTTGGTATAAGATCATCTTGAAGTCACCTTCCCATTATATTCATTGAAAGCCACATAGAATCTTTTGATGTGGACTCTGGTAGAATTTTTTGGTGTAGACAAGCCTATGCTATCCTTCTTCGATAACGTTGTGCCTAACTGTGTTCTAGCTGCTCCAACCAAGGTTTCTGTGTTGAACAACTGATCTTTCTGTGTGGTGCTCGCTTTAGAGGAATAACTTGTTAATGATCGGTCTCTCCATATGAGGTACATTGTGAGGTGGAGTCTCTACCTCTTTTTTTGTCCAGGTTGGTTCATTCTGGAAGGTATCTTCCTTTGGATGCATTGTGGGTGGATCATCTAGGTGTCTCGCTCCTTTTCCACAATCTGACCTTCCATAGAGGTATTTAGGATTCACGGGGTTCGTTTTCTTTGTGCAGTAGACTGTAATCTTCAACAGGTGGACATAAGCATGTATCATTTGTGCATGGAGACGGATATTTATTTCCAACCACCATCTAATATCCATATTTTCATGGGAGAGCATATTTTTTGGAAGGAGGCACCCTTCGTTCCTTCACTACCAAAGTTCTTTCCAACATCCCATCTTCAAGATCACTCTATATCTATCTTCAAGAAGTCTCATTCAACTCTGACTCCTCACCAAGGGGTTAACACTAGTGTTCACATCCCGAAGGTGGTATCAGCTAATCTGAAAGGGACATATTTAATGGATCGAGTACAATTTTTTGGAACCTAGTACTACATCTTCCTCTAATACTAATATGGCTTATTCTCCCTCTAGTGTTTTATCCTTTCATGCCTGTGGGTTTTAGTCCATGCATCTTTATCGGGGTTTCTTTTGATTTCCATCATGATGTAGATGTGAATCCAGAGAAGGTATTTTGACATGGATAACCATGCATCAACATAATCATCTGTAACTCTTGAGGTTTTGGTGGCCATGAAAAATTTGATTTTCATTCTCTTTAAAGAAGGCTTCCTAAGGCATCCACTATTGTGGTTCTGGATCCAAATAAGCAGAATTTTTAAATTCCAATGTTTGCTCAGATGTTAGGGATATCAAAGTTCATGCATGGTGATCAATCTAAAAATCACATTTGGATCATCTGAAAAAATTTAGTTTCAGTTGATTCTCTTGAAGTTTTTAGTCAGCACATCTTGTTTCATAAGCTCCAGGAGTCGCAATGATAGAAACGAGATACAGAAATAAAATGTATAAGAATGGAAAAAACATAGGACATAAAATTTACATGGTTCGGGAATAATACCTACGTCGATAGAGAGGTATAAATTCACTATTTTGGGAGTATAGATTACAGAGTGTTTCAGTGAGAAACCCTAGCCCAAAATGACCAACAAAATGGAGAAGATGATCCACTATTTTCACAAGATGTGTGTGCCACTACAGTGAAAGGAGGCCACCTTGGTCAAAAGTACTACAGTGGATGCTGGCTGGAATTCAAAAACACAATAGTAATGTTGACTTTGAAATCTGCACTCCTACAGTGTCTATCGGTGTCGGTTGGTCATCTTTGATACAGTGGTCGGAGACACTACAGTTGTAAAAAGAATTGGGTCATGGACCCTCATCCCCTAGAGGAGGGGCGCGTTGCCCCTGCAACCATCAACGAGCTCACCACGGAGCACAACCTGTGACAGTTGTGGGGCACAACCATTTGGCCCAACCGGATCGGTATACACCAATCCATCAATCTCCCACTTAGATCCTGATCCGCTACACTGCTATGCTTCGATTAAACTGACAATGGAAACTTACTTAATCTGAGTTCTTCCTCTTCTTCACTCACTAGTGCGTGTTCTTTCCATTCATAGATTCAATTTCAACCAGACAATTCCTAAAATACAAACGGTTTTCCTCTTGTTCTTTTTAGAGTTGGTGGACTAGAACCAACTTCTTTGTACTTTATTCATTAATAAACACCTTATCACATCTTTATTGTTCTTCTGCATGACAATTCATGTGATAATGTCTTAAGGATAGCGGTTTCATTAATGGGTTATAGCAGATCCATACAATGATGAGAACCTGGAAGTGCCATAACATTGTACTTCAATATATGTTCTATGGCTGGATGATTTTATTTGAGGAAGATAAATAATAAAGGCTATTAGGGGTGAGGACTCATAAAACATTGAGGTTCCCTCTCAGGGTGTGCCCCCTTGGTAATATCCAGGAGGATATTATGAGAACAAGACCCTCCAGGAGGAAATCCACATTTCATAGTGTCATTGGATGTTCCTATTTGAAGATGTGTAAATTGGTCCTTAGACTTCAAGATTATTATTAATTTGTTTGAAAACTCACACAATTATATGTATTAAAGAAAACTATGAAAACGAACTGTTCACAGCGAGTTATGATACATTGTTTGTGTCACGAGTTATACTACATTAATAGATAATGCGAGAAATGACTTGTCCCTTCTATTCTATAACAGAAGTAGTTATCTCAGGACCTTTGATGGAATTGATATAGCCCTAATAAATCCACGGCCACGGTGAGGAATGGTCAAGTTCAATTTTGTAAAGTCAAATAAAGAATAATTGATCACATGGGTTGGTGGAACTAGCATGCAACCCTCTTGATTCGAGATATCGAGACAAAGGGATTATATTACACTGTAATCGTTCGTAGGATGTGACATGTCATTACGACATTAACTTATTTCTATATGGGAGACTTGGCATGTTTCTAGATGAAAACCTTGGACTTTAGGCTGGCTTCATCTAATGCCACTAAGAAAGAGGCCTACAGGGTCACACACTAAGTGTGTCCAAGTATCTCAGTTAAATACTAATTTAATAAGTTAAACAAAGATTATTCATGATTATGGCTTAATAATTATTTAAGGATGGATGATATCATTTATTTCAACACTAATTATTCTAGAGAATATATTATGTGCGAAATAATATATTTATTAGCGATTAATTCATTGATATTAATTTTATAAATAAATATCCATTATTTAAGGTCTAATAAATGTGGTGGAGGAAATAATGAAAAATGTAAAAAACATAAAAGTACACATTCTGTATATTAAATATACAAGTCATGTATTGTTTTTGGGAATTTATGAGAAATAATATTATTTATTTAATTAAATAATATTAGGTGAAATTTTTTAGGTCCATGCCAAGTAATAATAATAGTCAATGATTACTATTAGACATGGAGTATTACTATGAATTAAATGAAATGAATAAATTATTTCGGTTAATTAATTCATTTTATTATTCTATATAATTAAAAATCCCAATTATATACTTCTCATTAGCCAAGAGAATTTTTTGGTGTTTTCTCAAAATGGATTTGGAAAAGCTCTATAGCCAAGAGATGATTCATTTTACACCAAGAACGCTCTCAAGCTACGAGAGAGAAATCCACCTCCACCAGATCAAGGTGATCAAAGGCAGACATTGCAAGCGAAGGATCTTACATGATAGCACCCGATGATCCCTTTTGTGATGCCCAGATATATTTGGAGCACATGTGGATGACTGATAGAGGAATCCAACCCTTGGATTCTAGGATGCAACGACAGATCACATCAGATCGTGACCAGAAACATAAACGAAGAAATCATTTCATCAAGGTAATTCATGTCAATTAATTAAATTAATGATAACCAACATATGATTATCCAATCTATGGTTATGGGACTCCCTTATTTCCATTTCGTTCTTCGATCTATTCTGATGATCCGAAGTTTTATTATCATGAGGGATATCGGATTGGTCGTTGTTAACGCTAAAATTAAAGTTGGGTACAACCACTAACGCGCTTCTCCTGCACCCGGATCCTACAAGTGGTATCAGAGTAGTCATATAGTTGATTATATTTTTTTAGTTTTTTATTGGTGATTTATTCATTTAATAATTTATAGGTATCAATTCATGTTAATCGTTCTTTAAATCAGAATATCAAGATCTGTTCATCCCCTCTCGTTTCTCGTTCACCTCATAGAAATGAATTTTTATTTTTATTTTTATTAAAATAAAATAAGGGATCTCATCTGGAGGTGCCAAATGATCCTGGTAAAACAAAACCAGAATTCACGGCGTGTATTCAGAAGTACACGCCATTTAGTCTTGGTTAAATGCATTAGACTTGTCCGCCAAATCATGTCATGTGTTGGAGTATTCCAAATTCATAAATGAAACCGTGTGTTGACTAGGAACATGTGGAAATGGTTTCAGGATTACACGTCGTGTGGTCCATTGAACACGGTGTGTAGTCCCTTCGTGCTAGGGTTGGACCGTGTACCCCGTACATGGCTTTCCCTTATAGAAACTGTGTAATGTGGATACTACACGGTGTGTGTCCCACTGAACATGTTGTGTGCTCTGAAAATTTCCGAAGTACATTTACACCCCTTGTCCCTGGGAATGTACTTCGGATGGATGGTGAAAAAAAGTACACATCATGTACTCAGAACTCTACGTCGTGTACTCATCCAAATTACACAGATTTATTAAAATTTATTATTATATTATACAAACCGTTGAGACGTGTACCATAGTGCAGGGGTAAATCTAAGGCACAACACATGATAGGTGTTTTATATATATCTGTTTAATTAAACATCTGTGTAATGTTCATTTCTAATAATTGTGTAGTTATGAACGAGAAATCACCTGGTTTCCTCAAAGGTACAAGTTATGTGCTAAGATAATTTTAAATTAATTTATTAGTTTAAAATTATGATGGATGAAAATATCAAGGAAATTCATAAAAAGGGTTTAAGATAAAAAAATTGATTAATTAAAGATAATTAATTGATTCAAGCATGATTTATTCTAAAAAAGTATGATAAAAGACTTGAATGCTAGTTTTATTTATGTGTAAATATCATTTCTTGTATAGATGATCCTGAGCTAGACCATGAAGTTTGTATTTGAATGGTTTCATTTAATTAATTTATTTAAATTAAATTTTTTGGCATGTGAGGCTTCTCCTCATTAATATGTAGGGAATGAACGCCCAACGTTCATTTATATAAAACCCCATTTTACACCTCACCTGTGTGTGATATTAAAGAATATGTAATGGATGGAGCTCCCAGGCTAGTTAGGGTGGCTCAAGTTAGAATCTACATTGAAACCAATCCAAGGAGATACAAAGGTGGACTGGTGTAAAGCTATAAACTTGAACCCAAAAGCTTCAAGGTGTTTATCCCCTAGGTCTTGGGTTAGTTGATCAACCACTAGATAAACTAACCAATAGAACAAGCTCATGATCATACTATTTATTTTATTTTTGTCAGTTTCATGGTTTATTTATTGTGGGTTTGTTGTCATGATCACACAATTAATGAATTAAAAAAACATGCAAGATGGAACTAAAATAAGACCAGATTATGCGTAAAATATTATATTAGACATGTTTAATCACATAATTATAACCCACTTAATATTAAAAATAATGTAATAAATGAAAATAAAATGGAAATCTACATATAAGGATAAAACTCCTTAAAGAAATATTAAGTCAGTATATGCTTCCATAATCTTGGTTAGAATCAAACCATAGTTTAAAGTGCTTAACCCACCCTAGTTGGGGTGCATTAAATTATCAGGGAATTCTAATTCAAGTTTTTAAGTTGACTAGACTAGGTTTCAATCAAGGGTTGACTACCACAGTAAGACTTGTTTTAATAAAGAGGCAAAGGTTGAGGAAATCCAAAAATAAAGGGATTTCAGGATTGCGGAGTCCACTCAGCAGATCAAGGATCTCCTAGTCAATTAAGTTGGAATTAATAATGCCAACCTAAAACCATTAAAGTTACTTGACCAACCCTAGTTGGGGTAATGCAATGGGAAATACAGATCCTTTCCACTAGAATATTTAGGCAACATACTATTCTGAAGTCAATGGTGAAGGCTATTGTATTTTAATAAAATAGTGGGAGACTAATAAGTATTAATATATTTATTTTTCTCGGGTTTATCATGATAAAGTAATAAACCTTTTCTAATCATAATTTTAATAATGTAATGAAAAATGACTTTAAACATATCATTATGAACCATACTTGAGAATGAAAACCTTCTTACCGACAACAATTTCCAAGAGTGGCATAGGCGTTTACGCATCATCATTCGCCACGAGAGGAAATTGTATGTGATGGAAGATCTTATTCCAGTTGTTCTTGGAAAAGAGGCCAGGGATAAGGAACTATCTCTATATATGAAACACATGGATGATTCCACAGATGTCCAGTGTTTTATGATGTCAGACATTTCTAATGAGCTCTTGAAGCAACATGAAAACATGGACGCGAATAGCATGATGTCTCACCTTAAGGATCACTATCAAGAGAATGCGAGACATGAGAGATATGATATATCCAATGCTTTGTTTACAACTAATATTTGAGAGTCTGCGCCAGCTGGGCCTCATGTAGTCAAGCTCATTTTCTACATTGAATGCATGAACTTCATAGGGATTAAGTTCCGGAATGAGTTGCGTATAGATCTCATCCTATCATCACTTCCCAAGACCTTATCTAGCATTATTGTCAACTAAAACATGAGAAATAATGATTAGACTCTATAAAAACTTCTAACCTACAATTCACTAGGTTGATAAGGATATGGGAATGACAAACTTTCATTCCTTATGGTTAATAAGAAAAGTAAGGACAAGGCAAAGGGTCCAAATACTTATAAATGGTCTGAAGCCCCCCGAGCGGCATCCCTCAAAGAAGGGGATGATCTATAGGTATGGAAAGGAACATGAGAATGTATGTTTTTCAAGTGGAATGCAAGGACACTTGAAGAGGAACTGCACCTAGAAGCATGGGTATGCTAAAGTTGTGTTTGTTATCGAGCGTAATCTTTCCATTTATACACATTGGGTATTAGATAGATCTTGTGGGGCTCACATCTGTATTCCAATGTAGGATCCATGTATATTTAGAAAGATTGGTAGAGGAGAAATGGATATTCGAGATGCCAATGGACCGAGGCTGGCTGTGTTACCCATTGGAAATTACAACCTCTCATTTCCAACTGGGTTGATTTTGTCTTTACATAATTTTAATTCTATGCCTAGTGTTACCAAGAACAAAAATTTTGTATCGTGTTTGGATATGGATGGATTTATTTTCATGTTTGGAAAGAAGGTTTGTCTCCTTTATAAGATCAATGTATTTTATGGTATGGCTCATTTAAATAATGGATTTTATGTATTAAATTATGAAAACCAAGTGTTGGAAATCGTTAACAAAAATAACTCACATGACTCATACATCACTCAGTTGTGGAATCACCGTCTCGTTCATGTTAATGAGAAGCACTTGTCAAAGATCTTCCTAGATGGCTATTTAGACTCTACTGAGGAAAAACCACTTGATAGATGTCACACTTGATTACAAGAAAAAATGAACAAGACATCATTCGGCATACAGGGTGAAAGGGCCATAGAGCTTCTAGGATTAGTGCACACATGATGCGTGTGGACCATTTCTAGTAGAATCTAGAGGTGGATATTATTACATAATTAATTTTACTGAAAATTTGAGTAGATATGTATTTCTCCACTTAATGAGGTATAAGTCATAATCCTTAGTGAAATGTAAGAAATTCAAGAATAAAACATAGAATCGACTTGTTATGAAGGTAAAGAAGCTTCGATCCGATCAAGGAAGAAAATATCTAAACCAAGAGATCATCGATATTCTATAGGAGTCTGGGATTCTATATGAGCTCACTTTTCTTTATACACCACAGTGGAATGTTGTTAGTGAAAGGAGGAACCAAACATTGTTGGAAATGGTGAGGTCGGGGATGAGGCATGTATATCGTGCATTATCCTTTTGGGGAAATGCATTACCGACTGCATCATACACATTAGACCGAGTACCAAATAAGGATTAAAATTCAATTCCCTCTACGTTATGGAATGGATGGAAACCCATTTTGTCGTACACACATCTATGGGGATGCGAGGTATTATTTATGGTCTTCTCAGGAAACAAAAAAGAACCCCGGGGCACGAAGTGTATCTTTATAGGATATCCCAAATAAATGAAACGATATTACCTATATAACCCTTCAGACAAAAAATTTATTGTCACAAAACAAGCCGTATTTATTGAGAGGGAGCACGTCCTCAAAAAGTATAGTGGGAGAAATACTGACTTCAACGAATTTGATGCTCAAGATACACAGGAGTTGGTATGGGAAAAAGGTCTATTGGTCTCTGTGGAAGAGGTTCCAGAACAACAAGTACTACGTAGGAGCTAAAGAGAGGTACGAGGACCAAAGAGATTTAGTTTCCTAGTCATCGAGGATGGTGAATCATTATTGTTGGACAATGATGAACCTATCCCCTACAAGAAACAAGTATAAAGATCAGAAGCTGAAATATGGCTCGAAGCTATGAATTCTGAAATGGATTCCATGTATCAGAACCAGGTCAGGGTTTTGGTCGATGAGCCAGTTGATGTAAATCCTTTTGGATTCAAATGGTTATTCAAGAGAAAACTATACATAGAAGGTCAAGTTAGCACCTATAAATCAAGGCTAGTGGCTAAAGGATTCAAACAATGTCGAGGAAGTTACTATGATGAAACCTTATGGCAATTTTCCATGTTTAAATACATAAGAATCATACATTCCATAGTAGCTTACCAAGACTACATGATTTGGAAAATATATTTCAAAACAACATTTCGTAATGGGAACCTTTAGGAAAATTCCTATAAGACACAACCAGAAGGCTTTGTGACACCAGGTGAATCCAAATGGTTTTTCAAGTTGCATAGATCCATTTATGGATTAATGCAAGCATCCAGGTCATGGAACATTCAATTTGATGAAGCCATAATGATATTTGGTTTCATTAAGAATGAATTTGAGCCATGTGTTTATAAGAGGTATAATGGGGATGTGATCGTTATCCATGTAGTATATATTGATGACATATTGCTTATTAGAATCGATGTACGATTATTATAGTCAGTTAAGGACTGGTTGAACAAGTTTTTCTCCATGAAGGACTTATGTGAAGAATCCTACATTCTAGGGATCAATATCATTTGTGGTAAATCCAAGAGGCTGGAAAGACTATGTGAGGGTATATACATTGACCAGATACTAAAGATATTTAGTATGGAACAATCCAATAGGGGATTGGTTCCAGTGTCACATGGCCTACATCTTTCTAAGAAAATGTTTCCTCAAACACAATAAGATAAAGATATAATGAGTAAGATTCCATACGCTTCAGCTATAGGGTCCATCATGTATGCCATGTTATGTACTAGGATTGATGTTTCCAATGCAGTGAGCATGGAAGGCAGATATCAAGAAGATACATGAGAATAACATTAGACTACTATTAAGACTATCCTTGAGTATCTGGAAAGAACTAACGATATTTTCTTAGTGTATGGAGGAGATGAGGAGCTTGTCATCAGAGGGTATGTCGATGCTGGTTTTTAGACAGATCAAAATGATTTGAACTTGCAATCTGGATATGTTTTCTATCTCAATGGAGGAGTTGTGAGCTGGATGAGTTCAAAGAAGCCAGTTGTTGCCGATTCTACAGAAGAGTCAGAATATATAGAAGCTTTTGATACACCCAAGGAAGTAGTCTAGATTAGGAACTTTGTCTAGGAGCTTGATGTGGTTCCTAACAGTAAAGATCCTATCACGTTATATTGTGATAGTACTGTAGTGGCGGCTATTGAAAAAGAACCAAGGTCATATCAACAGACAAAGCACATACTTTGTAAGTATCACCTATTGAGGAATTTCTATCAAAGTGGTGAAGTTGAAGTGAGTAGAGTGTCCACGGAAGAAAACGTGGCAAGCCCCATGACTAAAGGCCTATCTCAGCAGATGTATGAATATCAAGTTAGAGCTAGCGAGTTAAAGGGTGTTAGTAGTTGCCTTCAGTCCATGTGGGATTCTATTGGATTTAGTGGCCTAGAACCAACTATTTCTACTTTATTCATTAATAAATATGTTATCACATCTTGATTGTTCTTCTACATGACAATGCATGTGATAATGTCCTAAGGATAGCTATTTCATTAAAGGGTCATAGCGGATCCCTGCTATGATGAGAACCTGAAAGTGCCATAACACTATTCATCAATAAATATTCAATGGCTCGATGATGTTATTTGAGGGACATAAATAATATAGGACATTAGGGGTGAGGACTCATAAAACATTGAGGAACCTTCTCATAGTGTGTGAACCCTTGGTAGTATCCAGGAGGATATTATGAGAAAGAGACCCACCAGTAGGAAATCCACATTTGATAGTTTCATTGTATTTTCCTATCTGTGGATGTGTGTATTAGTCCTTAGACATTAAGATTATTATTAATGGGTATTACAACTCATACACTTATATGTATTGATGAAAACTGTGACGACACACTGTTCGCAGCGAGGAAGGAAACGTTGGGTGCATCATTAGTGATACTACATTTATAGATAATGCAAGAAAGGATTTTTCCCTTCTATTATATTATAGAAGTAGATATCTTAGAAATTTTATGGAATTTATATAACCTAAATAAATCCATGTCCATGGTGTGGAATGGGAAATTTCAATTCTTGAATGTCTAAGAAAGAATAATCGAGCACATGGGTTGATGGCACTAGCATGCAACCTGCTTGATTCAAGATATCGAGACAAATAGATTATATTACACTGTTAGTGTTTATAGATGGTGAAACATCATTTCGGTGTTAACTTCTTTCCTTATGGGTGCCTTGGCATATTTATAGACACAATCCTTGGACATTAGGTAGGCTCCATATAATGACACTGAGAAAGTGGCCTTGAGGGTTACACACTAAGTGTGTCCACGTATCTCAGTTAAATATTAATTTAACATGTTCAATAATGATTATTACCGTTTTTGGTTTAATAATTATTTAAGGATGGTTGGTCACATTTATTTTAACACTAGTTATTCGAGAGAATATATTGTGAGCCAAATAATATATTTATTATTGAGTAATTATATGATATTTATTTTAGAAATAAATATACATTATTCAAGGTCTAATAAATGTGGTGGAGGAAATAAGGAAAAATGGAAAAAAAAATAAAAGTACGTGCCGTGTATTTGTTGGGGAATTTATGAGAAATAAAATTATTTATTTAATTAAATAATATTAAGTGTAATTCACTAGGTGTATGTCAAGTAATAATAATAGTCAACTGTTATTATTAGACATGGGGTATTATTAAGAATAAAATGAAATGAATAAATGATTTCGGGTAATTAATTCATTTTATTATTCTATGTAATTAAAAATCCCAATTATATATTTTTCATTATCCAATATATTTTTCGTGTGGTTGTGGATAATGGATTTGAAAAATCTCTAAAGGCACAAGAGAATTTATTTTCCACCAAGAACTCTCTCAAGCTATGGGAGAGAGATCCACCTCCACTATATCAAGGCAATCGAAGGCGGACATCGCAAGAGAAGGCTCTTCGACACTAGTACCAGGATATCCCTTCAACGACGTCCAAAGATACATGGAGCACATGTGGATCCCCACTAGAGGTGTCCTACACTTGATTCTATGATGAAACGATGGATCACATTAGACCGTGAACAGAAACATCAACGAAGAAAGAATTACATCAATGTAATTCTTGTAAATTATATAAATAAACCTTAACCAACATATGATGATACTATATAGGGCTCTAGGACACCCCACTTTCTTTTTAATAATTTATTATATTCGGAAGATCTAGAATTTTATTATCCTGACAGATCTCGGATTTATCGTTGTTAATGCTAAAATTAAAGTTGGGTACACCCAAAAATGTGATTCTGCTACGTTCGGAACCAATAGTGCTCTCATCATGTCCTCCCTTATTCTACATCTCATCCTCCATTTATTAGTGAATACCAAAAGAGGAACTATAGTGCCTCAGCATCTATATCACCATGGTATTTTTCAACTTTTCTGCCAGATTTTTGGTTCCACAATGCTTCTGCATTGTCAGTAACCCATCCTGTATCAACCCTCTAATTAAATGGTACTTCAACTGAATGTGCTTCATCCGGGCATGGAATAGAGGGTTGTTTGCAATATGTATAGAACTATAACTATCAGAGTATAATACATTATCCTCTCACTTTCTTCCCAATTCATCCAAGAAGTTCTTCATCCAAACCACCTCTTTTCCAGCATCTATTACAGCAATGTATTCTTCCTCATTGGTAGATAAAGACACCACCCCCTGCAATTGTGATATCCAACTATCGTAGTTCCTCCACATGTAAAGACATAACCCGTGGCACTCCTTCTGATCCACATACCATTGCAATGAATTTCATTCCCCAAAGCACAGTGATACCTCCTTGTTTCCCTTCAAATACCTCAACATCCACTTCACAGCTTCCCAATGTTTCATTTCAGGGTTAGTCATATACATTCCCATAACCCCCATTGCATGAGTGAGTTCAGGTTGAGTATAGACCATGGAATACATCAAGCTTCCAAAAGATGATGTGTGTGGAACTTTTTCCATGTACTCAACATTTTTTCTGTCTTCAGTGATTTCTCCTTTGATACTTTGAATTGTCTCATCAGGGGAATAGAGACTGCCTTTTCTTCCAGCATACTGAATCTTTTCAGAACCATCAATATGTAATCATCATGTGACAGCATCAAAGTTCTTGTTGTGTGGTCTCTATTGATCGTCATCCCTAGAATCTTTCCATGTTCTCCAAGATCATTCATTTCAATGTCCTTAGACAACTTCCCTTTCAACTCATTAATCCTCTCTATACATGATCCTGCAATGAGCATGTCATCCACCTACAAAATAAATATAATTTATTAATCACAAAAGGACTTGATGTATCAACATTTATCCATGCCATATGATTTATATTCAATTTTATAAATTAATGAATAAAACTTTTGTGGTCCACATCCACAATGCTTACTTCATTCCATATAAGCTCTTCTAGAGTTTTCACATCAGGTCTTCCTTCCCATAATTTACATATCCCTCTATATACTACATGTAGATGTCTTTATCCAAATATCTATAAAGGAAGGTTTACTTGACAACAATATACTCAAGATGAAATTATTATGATGACATAATGATGAGAACCACCTGAATGGTGGTATGCTTCACTACTGGTGAGAATATTTCAGTGAAATCCACTCCCTCCTTCTGTTTGAATCCATTCACCAGTATCCTTGCCTTGAACCTCATCTTTCCATAATATTATTATTTGACCCAATATACCCACTTATTCTACAATTCATTCATTCATGTTGGAAGAGGTGTCAAATCCCAAGTGTTATTATCATCCAATGATGAAATATCCTCCTTCATAGCCTGCTCCCACTTGCTGGACACCTTCAGCTACATTTCCTCTTCAAAACATTTTGGTTCTCCACCGTTAGTCAATAACAGATAAGGCAACGATGGGGAATACCTCTGAATGGGCCTTCTCACCCTTGTTGATCTATTATAAAACACTAGAGTAGTAGGTTCCACCAGTTCGGTTGTCTCATGCTCAGATACACCATCAATCTCCACTTTCTCTTTGCACTTTGATTTAATGTTCCCATTTTCAACTTCATCTATAAGATGATATTTGTACATGACACCTTCAATGAATATCACATTCCTGATCTTGATGAGAATCTTGTTGAGATCATCCCAAAATGAATAACCAAACTCCCCAGCACCATAACCAATAAAGAAACATCTTTTGGACTTCGCATCAAGCTTATCCCTTGTAGAAGTATCAAAATGTACATATTCCAAGAAACCAAAGACTCGTAAATGTGAGAGTCTCACCTTCTTACCAGACCAGAGCTCCTCGGGTAGACATTTTTCCATTGGCACAAATGGACTCCTATTGATGAGATATGTTTCAATGTTCACTACATAATCCTAGAAGGTTTTGGGAAACCCCGAGTGCAACCTCATGCTTCTGGAACGTTCATTCAACGTCCTATTCATCCTTTCACCTACACCATTATGTTGTGGTGTTCCTAGGATAGTATTCTCCCATTGAATTCTATTATCAGAACTGAATTATATGAACTCCTAACTACCATACTTTACACCGTTGTCAGACCTCAAGCATTTTAGCTTAGCTCATCACTCAATCTCCCCCATGATCTTCCACTTCTGAAACATTTTAAGCACATCATATTTACATTTCAAAATAAAAACCCATAACTTCCTTGTTGATTCATTGATCAATGTCACATAGTGTTGTGAACCTACAATGGAATGAACTGGTGTAGGCCCGAAACATCTTTGTGCACCAGGTTCATCTTTCCAGCCTTCATTGTTCTGCCTCTTTCTGAAAAAGACACCTCCTTCTGCTTTCTGAAGATACAATCTTCACAAAGGCCAACCTCCACTGACTTCAAATATGGTAGCATCTCGTTTGTTTCCAGAACCTTCTTCCCCTTCTCACTCATGTGGCCAAAAATTTAGTTCCATAGTTGTGAATATTTTACAACTATCAGTGTTGCAGCCATGTCAATGCACGAATCTCTCATGTTGTATAGGGTACCATTCTTTATGCCTTGATTTATGACCATAGCTCCTTTGGTGATCTTCCATGCCCCACCAGTGAATGTAGAACTCATCCCTACATCATCAAGCTATCCCAAAGAAATGGTATTCTTCCAAAACTAGGGATGTACCTCACATTTTCTAGAACTATCAAGATGTCATTGTTGGAGTTCATCTGTGTATCTCCTTTCTACACAATCTGCAAGGTCTCATCATCAGTACGATGCACCTTGCCAAAATTTCCAGAAACATAATTTTCCAGGAATAACTTCTCCTATATAGAGTTAAAATATGCCCCTGAGTCTAAAATCCAAGACTCCATATAACTGACCACACTCAGCAGTAGCATGTCATCAATTCCATCAGCCGCCGTGTTTTCTCCACTGGTTTCAGGGCCCTCCCAATTTCCTCTGCACTTCGGGCCCCGAAACCCTATAGTAGGGGCACTTTTCTCCCTAAAACCCCCAACTATCTGATCGAGGAGCTCAACCCACAACAATTGTGGGTCATAAGTATTCGTCCTAACCAGATTGGGCTACACCAATCCATCACATCTCTACTGATGTTCGTTCTAATACCCATTGTTTCTTTTATTCCTTCATGAATGATAATTAGGAAACACAAGAGAGAAAACATCTATTGCATGATAAAGGGGGATTCAATCCAAAATATTGAACTTATATTGCATGATATAGGGGCCTTCAATCCAAGGGAAGCCCCTTGGTTTTTGGGCAGTAATTTTAATTCTATTCTGGATCCATCTAAGAATAAGGGGGGATCGTTTCTTGTAATTCCAAGTAGGATTTTATCTCTTTTGCTGCTAGAAATTTATTACATGAAATGGGGTTTTTTGGAGACAAAGTTACATAGTGAAATAACCAAAAAGGGAGTCAGAGCACCTAGTGCATTCTTCATTGTTGCGTCACTAACATGAACACCATATCTTCTTATGTGAATTCTAGAGTTCAACACCTCATGAGATTCTTAACTGATCACTATCCTATCTTTGTTTATATTGAATATGGAGGATATGGATACAACCACTTATTATTCTCCAATATATGGCCTTTAGATCCATGTTATCATAATTAATTTAGTTCTTCATGGAACAGACCCACACAAGGTCATCTTTGTGTAGGATTCTAAAATAAACCTATGTGTCTCAAATTATATTTTCATACCAAGAGTGGTAACCATATATTTATTTTCATGGAGATAGAGTCAGTGAAGGCTATGATTGATCATGTATAAGAATTTCAAGAGGTTTTCTAGGATGTGATGATTTTTTACCATCCTGTCAAAAAAAAGAACAAGTTTTCATAGTTGATTTTAGAAGAAGAATGAATTGTGCAGGTGTGATCGAGAGCCCTCTGGCCCAAGCAGGGGGATCATAAATCTATGTTTTTTTTATGATTTCATAAAATATAAGAACAATCCATCTATTAGAAATATCTGGAAGGAAGATGACACATTTACGAATGATCTATATGAGGTATGAGGAATGGAAGAGTCCCATTTAAAATCTCTATATGTGTATACTGACCCATCCATGCATGGTGGATACCAATCGGGTAGCTTCGACATTTTTAACCACTTTACAATGGTGGTTTTGAATAGACTAACTGCTTCATTGGAAGTATCCTGGTGGAAGATGATGTGTGGGATATTGTTAAGTCTCTTGACTTGGAAATCATATCAGGACCTGACGGTTTCTAGGATCATTGTATTTGGATTCCTGGGACATCATATAGATAGAGAATGTCGAAATTATTCATGGCTTATTTGGTGGTGGTGAACTCCCATTAGTGGAAATAATGAAGAGCATGATTCTTATATTGAAGGTGAAAGATCCTACTTCCCTCAAATAGTTCAAACAAATAAGTATGTTTAATTTTTCTTATAAAATCCTCCAAATAATAATCAACAGAATAATTTTTTCCAACTTCCAAAATGGGTCTCGGAGGAGTAGCACAGTTTTTTTAAATGAAGGTCTTCTCAAGCGACTATTGGTTTATCCCAGGAAATGATCGGTAATATTAATATAAAATTAATGGGATCCAATGTTCTGATTAAATTAGACATGGAAAATGTGTATGTTCATATTGAGTGGAGCTTCATCATTAATGTAATGAATAGATTGGTCTTTTCAATCTGGGTTACAGAGTTATGTTTCAGGTTCTTTAGTTCACCATGGATCTTGTTTTCCCTCATTGTAAAAAACACGAGTTCTTTTAGTCATTTAGGGGTCTCAAACAAGGGAATCCTCTCTCACATAAAATTTTAATAATGGTACAAGACTCCATTGGCCCAAATATTACATGGACAATCTCCAATGGAAGCATTATTTCATACAGATGTATGTCTAATTATAATGGTGTTTCTCATATCTTATTTGATGGTGATGTTAACCTTTTTCAATGGGAGTTCTAGGTTGATCTGCATCCTTAATATAGTCTTGGATGAGTACATCAAGTGAAGTAGATAGAATATCAACAATGAAAAGAAATGTTTATAATGATAATAGATGTCTGGAAGGGAGAAAAAATATATTGGGAACTCACTTGGTAATCTCATAAAACAGTTTTCCCTCAATTATATAGATTCCCTTATATCCCTAGGGTGAGTTTTATTCATCATTTTGAGAGATTGGTCGATAATATTTCTAGTCTCATTTTCAACTGCATTACTCTGGTTAAATGTGTTCTGACCTCTATTCCCATGCATGTCTTGTCAGCCCTGTGTGTCCCCAAATCTATTAAAATGATAATAGAAAATCTCGTGGTTACGTTCATCTAGGACACACATCATGATGGTTTCTACCAATGATCCTCATAGAAGAGGCTTAAAAATAGGAGGTGGGATGTATCAACCTGAGAAGTGTGGAATAAGTGATGCACTACATGCAAGGGAATCTGGCTTGGGACACTATGGAAGGTCAGCCATTATGGGCTAAATTCATTACTGGTAGATATGGTGTTGATTTATGCCTCATGCATGTATCCTTTTGAAATTATAGGAATTTATTGGTATTTGTTTAATTTAGATTATTTTATACTCTTGAATTGGTTGCAAGCCACTGTTTACATGGATTCTCCTTAACCACAGATTTTGTATTACGTTTACTCAGTTTTTCATATAATCCAATTATTTGTTTCCTTACCTTTAGTGGATCTTGTTCTGGACCATTGATAAATTATGATCCAATGGACTCTATTTTCCCCCATTATGTTTTCTTGATTGGACTTAATCTGTGCAGTGCAGCCACACCTATCATGTTTTTTCATCTGTCTTAATGTGCTGTCCAGGATGCGGTTACATGAACTATTATGTTGATCTGAGTCATCCACATGACTTCTATCCCTCACCTCCGCCTGAACGGTCTGATGTTCCTCTGGCATTCATTGATTGTGTTGTCCCATGGATGCTTCAAGGAGATCTGACTCTCTCTTGTTCTCGGGAGCTCTCAGTGGGAGAAGTGTTATTCCAGCCTTGCGTAGGAGTATAAAGGCACAAATCTAGGAGTTTCTGGCCACCCGCACTACCCTCTACTACTGTGCGTTACACCTCCAGCAACTGTAGTTCTTCTCCAGTGGACTCTTAGAGGTGAATCTTATTAGTTCTGATTATTTGCTCGACTGCACTTCAAGTGGTAACAGTTCTTGACATACCTTCATTTGTAACCAAGATTCGGTATATGCTTCTTGGCTCTGTAGCAATTAATCTTTTCTTCATCATTTATACTAATGTATCAAACTTTTCTACTTGTGTGAGTATTTTCAGGAGTGGACGGTGCTGACTCTACCTCATAGAGTTGGTCACTGCCACCTAGTTCAGCAAGCCAGACCTCAGCGGATATTTTCTGTGGTCCGTTATCTCTCCGCATTTGAGTCTATAATTTGGTCATGTTTCCTTTCTCACATCTCAATAAAATCGTTGCTCTGGTGGTGTTCTCTCCATGCATGTAGGTCCCTAAATGGGCCAAAGAACAGTACATATATTGTTTTTTCCTTTCTACATTTTTTATTTATATTTCCAGTGGATCTTTTGGGAATTAGATCTGCTTTCGCTTGCTTCAAATCAATTAACTAATTAAATACATCACATTGTACACCATTATATGCGACCGTGGGTCTTGGGAATTATAGGGTTTTAAATTTTATCCGCAACAAGTGGTATCAGAGCCTACTGTAAAATTAATATGGGATCTACTAATACTAAATTTTATATTGATAAGTTTGACAGTGATAACAATTTAATTCTCTAGATAATTAAAATGGAAGCCTTATTAGAACATAATGACCTAATTGATGCTCTCGTAGGTTATAGAAAGAAGGTTATCGCTATTTCCCCGGATGGGTAGACTATTGTTTCTTATATAGATGTCCTTGAAGAAACCCTTAAGAAATCCCGTAGTCTGATACATTCACATTTAAAAGATAAAGTGTTAAGAGAAGTTTAATATGAGTCTTCTGATAGAGGTATATGGTCTAAACATGAATACCTTTATATGAATATGTCTTTTGATTGTAGAATGTATAAGAAAATGAGATGTTATACATTCAAAATGTGTCCTGGAACTACAGTCATGATACATATTGATGAATTTAATAAAATCTTGTTAGATCTAGCCAACATACACATTAAACTGGATGATGAAGACAAAACCATTATATGGTTAACATCATTATATGATTCATTTAACTCTGTTAAGGACTGTATGATGTATGGAAATGACACATTAACTACATGAAGAAGTAAAATCAGAATTTATATCTAAAGACCTTCAAAGTATGGGTAATATTAAAGCATAGGATAAGGGTTTAAATATTAGGGACATAGGAGAATATAGGTACATAAGTGAATCTAAAGTCCGATGTGAGTCAAGGGGTTGGAGAAAGGAATGTGTTCAATATAAAAGGCAAATAAACAAGTCTAAAAGCATGTTTATAAAATGTTTCCATTGTAAACATCCTATACACCTTAAGTGGAACTACCCTAATTAGAAATTTGACAACAAAGATATTAGTAATGACCATTTCTTATTACATGAACAAGACATTGAAAATGATGACATGTTGAATGTCTTTGACATTGCCATCTTTGATGAATGGATCTCGGGTTTAGGATGTTCATTCCATATGTGTCCTAGGATGGAGTTCTTTGGTAAATTGAGGTGAATATCATCTGGTGAGCTTTTCCTAGGGAATAAAAAGAGCTGAAACATCATGGGAATATATTATATTTTGTTAGAACTTCATGATGGTATTGTCCAGTCTCTGGAGAAAGTTAGGCGGGCACCTGAATTAAAAAGAAACTTAATATCCCTAGGTAACCTTGAACATAAAGAATATAGAAATATGTCAGGGTCTGGGACCCTTATATTAGGTCATGCATGCCTCAATATTATGAATGGAACCCTTTGGAATGGCTATTCTATGTTTGATGGTGAATTTTGTAGAAGCCAGTTGAATTCCACTTATAGTTCAGAATGTGATTCCACCACCTTGTGGCATAAGAGACCGGGGCACGTTAGTGAAAAGGGTCTTAGTGAACTTATGAAACAAGGCCTCTTAAGTAATGTCATTCCTAGAATCCTACCTTTATATGAGGACTATGTATATGGGAAGTCAAAAAGAGTTAGTTTCAGTAGTTACATATATAAAGATAATGAACCCCTTGACTGTTATATTCTGATTTGTGGGGTCCTTCTAGTGTTTCCCACGGTAGAGGCTTATACTTTGTGGCATTTGTTGAATATTTTTCTAGGATTATTTGGATTTATATACACAATCATATGTCTAATACTTTTCAGACATTTAAGAAATGGAAAGCTGCGGTTGAGAGTGATTCTAATAGGAATCATAAGGTATTGAGTACAGATAATGGTCTGCAATATCTCTCCACAGAATTCATTGAATTTTGAGAATCACATGGAATAAAAAGATTCAAGACTATTGTGGAAACACCACAACAGAATGGGTTAGTAGAGAGAATGTATAGAACTGTACTTGAAAGGGTGAGGTGTATGCTATCCAACTCAAAACCCCTCAGGTCTTTTTGGGCCAAGGATTCTTCTATAGCAGTGTACCTCATTAACCATTGCACATCCTTTCCCAACACTTTTAATACAACATAACAACTCTGGAAAGATTCACCCCCAAGTTTAGCACACCATATGTTTTTTGGATCTATAGTGCATGAACACACATATAATGATAAGCTAGCTCCTAGGGATGTTAAGTGTATATTCGTGGATTATCCAGAGGGTGTTAAAGGGTATATCTTATGGGTAGATAAACCAGTCTTTCAAAATTGTATTGTTAGCCAAGATGTGGTGTTTCATGAATCCGGTATGTATAATGATAAATAACCTAAACTTGTAGCAACTTCTGATGAAGTTGCAGGATGCTTAGGGGTTCTAATGCCCTTAGGTGTTGAAGTTCATTTGGATCTGGTGATCCCTCCTAGACCACAGTTGGTCATGTCCTCCCTGATGTGCAGACCCAAGCTGAATCTCATTCCAGTTCTGATGCTGAACCTGAGACCAAGGAACCTGAAAACCTGAGCAACTATCAGCTCACTCGGGATAAAGAGAGGAGAGTTATAAGACCTATAACAAGTTTCAAGAAGACATACATTGTTTCCTATTCATTTAATGTAGCGTAGAACTTATTTAATGATGAGCCTAAAACATATAAGCAATCTCTTAAGTCCAAAAAATCAACTAGGTGGTTGAGTGCAATACAAGAGGAGATGAATTCTCTACTTAAGAACAATACTTGGGTGATTGTTCCTAGACCCAATAACTAGAAAGTTATTGGTTACTAGTGGATTCATAAAAGGAAGGAGAACAATTTAGGAGAGACTAAAATGATGTTTAAAGACTGAGTGGTTGCTAAAGGCTTTCTTCAAAGCGAGGGATTGATTATAGTGAAATGTTTTATCTAGTTGTTAAGCATTTATCCATTAGATTTTTTTTTCATTTGATTCTATGTTTGATTTTCATGTTGAACAATTAGATGTAAAAACTGCTTTTTTACATGGAACCCTAGATGAAACAATTTATATGACTCCTCCTGATGGGTTTTCAAAACTGTTCAAACTTAATCAAGTTTTTATTCATAATAAGTCCTTGTACGGGCTTAAACAATCATCAAGACAATGGTATAAAATGTTCGATTCATTTATGATTGAAAATCAGTTTTTAAAAGTTGATTTGATTCATGTGTATATTATAAAACTATTAAATGTGAGTTTGTTTATCTCTTATTATATGTAGATGACATGCTTTTCTTCTGTAAGAATATGAGGATAATAAATTCATTCAAGAACTTGTTAAATTGTCCCTTGAAATGAATGACTTAGGCCAGACAAATCAAATTTTAGGAATGGAAATAATAAGGGATAGGAAGATCAAAACCTTGTACCTATCCCAATCGGCTTATTTTAGAACGATATTAATGAGATAATAGTTTGAACATATTAAACCTGTAAGTATCCCCTTAAGAAAAAATTTTAAACTGTCCTTGAACCAGTCCGGTAGGAATGATGATGGAACTGCCTTTATGAGTAAGATTCTAGATGTTATTGCAGTCAGAATTCCTATGTATGTCATGGTCTGTTCTAGGCCAAATTTTGTATTTTCTGTTTGTACATTGATCAGGTTTAGGGGGAAACCTGGTAAGTCTCATTGGAATGATTTAAAATCGCTATTAAGGTATGTTTCTTTGTCTCAAAAATTGTGGATTAGATATGGCTTAAATAGTAAATTTGATAATGATATAGTTAGTTTTGTGGATTCGTATTATGCTGCAAACATTGATACTCAAAAAATCTATCAGTGGTTGTGTTTTTCATTCATGTGGAGGACCGGTCTCCTAGAACTGAAATATATAGTAAGTGGTTGCACTTTCCACTACTAAGACAGAGTATATTTCCCTGACAGAAGCTATTAAGTAATCCATTTGGCTTAAGGTTTGTTTTTTGAATTATCATTAATGGTGATAGTATAATAGAATATTGTGATAGCCAATTTGTTATACATTTTTCTAAAAACAATGTACGTTATGGTAGATCCACTATGAGAAAACCATTATTCGTGACGGGCTATTTGCGGCAGGAATAGGCTTCCTATCGTAAAAATTTAAACGTGGATTGGCACAGTTTGCACGCCAAACCGCACCAAAGGGTACTTGCGACGGGTTGGCACTGCTAGTCGCAAATGTCGGGAGGTGGTAAAACCTAGTTCTGACGGGGGATCCCCCGTCGGAAATAGTTTGATCCCCGGAGGGTATTTCCGATGGGACCCGTCGCAAATAACCTGCAACGGTAATAACCTAGTTGCGACGGGATGTTGTCCGATGGAAAAACGTGTGTCGACAGGTCACTTTTTGCGACGGACTCGGTTGCAAATAACCTTTTAATTGCCGATGATAATTAATGCAGCTGAAGATATTTGGGACGGGTCTCGTCGCAAAAATTACTATTAAAGATGAGATTCCCATCACAACTAATCTAACCTATATATCCCACCTCCATTTTTCTTCTCTCCGCCTGAATTTCTTGTTCCTCTGCTTCTCTAAACTCTAATTTTAGAGTGAAAATGTTCTAGAGTTAGCTTTTTTTCCGAAGAAGTTGTGTAACCGCCTACAATTATAAGAGAACAACTTTTAAGGTATTTATGTTTTATTTATTTTAGTATTTATTTCCTTTCTTTATGTTAATTTTAATTATTGTTGATTAATTTTAATTAAATTAGATTTAAATTGTTTTGTCATCAGTATTTATTTGTAACAATAAAATTAAAATATAAGTACTAATTCTTAGTAATTAGTAATAATTAATATTTATTAATGATAATTAGAAATGTATATAAATAATTAGTGGTAATTAGTAATTAGTAGCTGTATTGTGCAGTAATTAATAGTAATTAACACTAATTAGTAATAATTAGAAAAAAAATAGTAATAAATAGTAATAATTAGTAATAAATAGTATTAATTAGTAATAATTAGTAATAAATACGAATAAATAGTAATAAATAGTAATAAATACTAACAAATACTTATAAATACTAATAAATACTAATAAATAGTAATAAATACTAATAATTAGTAATAAAAACTAATTAATAGTAATAAATTGTCATAAATTGTAATACATACAAATAAATTGTAATAAAAACTAATAAATAGTAATAAATACTAATAAATATAAATCAATACTAATAAATACTAATAAATAGAAATAGTAGTAATAAATAGTAATAATTTGTAACAAATACTAATAAATATTAGTAAATACTAATAAATAGTAATAAATGCTGATAAATACTAATAAATAGTAATAAATAGTAATAAATAATAATAAATAGTAATAAATAGAAATAAATTGTAATAAATTGTACTAAATATAAATAAATACTAATATATAGAAATAAATACTAATAAATAGTAATAAATACTTATAAATAGTAATAAATACTAATAAATACTAATAAATACTAATAAATACTAATAAATACTAATAAATATTAATAAATACTAATAAATACTAATAAATGGTAATAAATAATAAATAATAGTAATAAATAGTAATAAATAGTAATAAATAGTAATAAATAGTAATAAATAGAAATAAATAATAATAAATAGAAATAAATAATAATAAATAGAAATAAAAATAAATAAATAATAATAAATACTAATAAATAATAATAAATAGTAATAAATGCTAATAAATAGTAATAAATACTTATAAATTGTAATAATTAGTAATAAATAGCAATAAATAGTAATAAATAATAATAAATAGTACTAATTAGAAATAATTAGTAATAATTAGTAATAATTAGTAGTAATTAGTAATAATTAGTAATAAATACTAATAAATATAAATAAATAGTAATAAATAGAAATAAATATTAATAAATAGAACTAAATACTAATAAATTGAAATAAATACTAATAAATAGTAATAAATACTAATAAATATTAATAAATACTAATAAATACTAATGAATACCAATAAATACTAATAAATAGTAATAAATAGAGATAAATAGTATTAAATAGTAATAAATACTAATAAATACTAATAAAGAGTAATAAATACTAATAATTAGTAATAAAAACTAATTAATAGTAATAAATTGTAATAAATTGTAATACATACAAATAAATTGTAATAAATACTAATAAATAGTAATAAATACTAATAAATATAAATAAATACTAATAAATACTAATAAATAGAAATAGTAGTAATAAATAGTAATAATTTGTAACAAATACTAATAAATATTAGTAAATACTAATAAATAGTAATAAATGCTGATAAATACTAATAAATAGTAATAAATAGTAATAAATAATAATAAATAGTAATAAATAGAAATAAATTGTAATAAATTGTACTAAATATAAATAAATACTAATATATAGAAATAAATACTAGTAAATAGTAATAAATACTTATAAATAGTAATAAATACTAATAAATACTAATAAATACTAATAAATACTAATAAATACTAATAAATATTAATAAATACTAATAAATACTAATAAATGGAAATAAATAATAAATAATAGTAATAAATAGTAATAAATAGTAATAAATAGTAATAAATAGTAATAAATAGAAATAAATACTAATATATATAAATAAATAATAATAAATAGAAATAAAAATTAATAAATAATAATAAATACTAATAAATAATAATAAATAGTAATAAATGCTAATAAATAGTAATAAATACTTATAAATTGTAATAATTAGTAATAAATAGCAATAAATAGTAATAAATAATAATAAATAGTACTAATTAGAAATAATTAGTAATAATTAGTAATAATTAGTAGTAATTAGTAATAATTAGTAATAAATACTAATAAATATAAATAAATAGTAATAAATAGAAATAAATATAAATAAATAGAAATAAATACTAATAAATTGAAATAAATACTAATAAACAGTAATAAATACTAATAAATATTAATAAATACTAATAAATACTAATGAATACCAATAAATACTAATAAATAGTAATAAATAGAGATAAATAGTATTAAATAGTAATAAATACTAATAAATACTAATATATACTAATAAATACTAATAATTAGTAATAATTTGTAATAATTAGTAATAATTAGTAATAATTGGGAATAATTAGTAATAATTAGTAATACATATTAATAATTAGGAATAATTATTAATAAATAGTATTTAATTGTAATAAATAGTAATAAATACGAATAAATACTAAGAAATATAAATAAAAAGTAACAATTAGTAACAATTAGTAACAATTAGAAATTAATTGCAATAAATAGAAATAATAAGAAATAATTGGAAATAAATAACAATAATCAGAAATAATTATCAATAATTTGAAATTATTATAAATAATTAGAAATAATTAGAAATAATTAGCAATAATTAAAAATAATTAAAAATTAATTGCAATAGTTAGCAATAAATATGAATAATTAGAAATAATTAGCAATAATTAGAAATAATTAGCAATAATTAACAATAATTTGAAATAAAATCATTTGTAATAAATTTTAATAAATTATAATAACTTGGACCAATTTTCAATGGATTGACGACATACCTTTTTCTCGATGACTCTTCTCTTTTCAACTGTCATAGACTCAAAACATTATAAAAACTATGCTTCTATGTATTCATATCCAATCTCGTATGCAAGAGCTTGAATATGCATTCGTAGAAACACATTTTTCATAATTTCTTCAGGCAGTGACAGTGGCAACAAAAAGATTCATCGATGAAAAGGGGGCCCTTTTGTCCCACGGATCATTTACTTGCATCTTTTTTACACTGAAATCCCAAAGTAGAATCTGCTAAGATGTACGATTATGTATTATCGTATGCATGAGAATGAATATGATTACCTCTGAGCAGATTATTTGTTGTAATATTAGTGTGAGAAAGTTGCAAGTAAATGAGCCGTCAGAAAAAAAGAGTAGTTGTCCATCCACTGTAAATTGCGTCGCGTGTAATTAATGGTAATTATTAAGAAGTAGTAGTAATTATTTTTCTTTTTTTGGATAGTGTTTTTATAAGTTAAAATTATTCAAAAACAGAAAATGGTTTTACATTTTGTAGAAAAATATGGAACAAGGAATTCAGCAACCGTCATTATTAAATGATCTCACTTGGATAAATTATCGTAGAAATCCAAACGGTTCAGGTTTAAATCCATTATATATTGATGGTGTTGAAGATTTTTTATCATTTGCATCTTCAAAAACATAATTTTTTTCCGAAACCACAATTAATTGTCCTTGTAAAAAAATTTCATTGAGAAAATTTGACACATTTGACCAGGTTCATGGACATTTTTTGCGTTTTGGTTTTCTACTAGATTATATTTTTTTGGTATCAACACAATGAACACAGTTCAATATAAGAGACTAATAACTTTATTCTGGACCCATCATGGTTTAAAAATTTGGTACATGATGTTGTAGGTTCATCTACTCAACAAACATAAACTCAGGATGCTATTGATATAACTCTTGATTTGGCCCCATATGAATTTTATGAGTTTTTGAGGTCTTCTGAGGATACATTATATCCAGGTTGCAAGATAAGAAAATTAGAAGCAGTTGGAAATTTATTGCTATTAAATCAGATATTTCAATGTCAAACAACTTTTTTGATTAGATATTTTCTTTGGATAAAACATTGTTACCTGAAGGAAATGTGTTGCCTAAAAATTACTATGAGAGAAAGAGGCTAGTTCTTAATCTAGGCCATAGTTATCGAAATATTCACTCATGTGAAAATCATTGCATCTTATATTCTAGTGAAAAAGATTCATTGGATATTTTTCCAACATGTGGAAAATTGAGGTATAAAGAATCTCAACAGAGAAAGTCTGGATCGATTCCTGTGAAACATTTGAGATATTTTCCCATTACATCTAGGTTGCAGAATTTGTTTATGTCTGAGAACAAAGCATCAATGATTTCATTGCACAAAACCAAGATTTCAACTGATAAAATATTGAATCATCCATCTAATGGTGATTCATGGATACATTTTGACTCACTGCATCCGTCTTTTTCTTTAGAAGCCAGAAACATGTGATTGGGTCTTTCTACTGATGATTTCTGTTCGTTTGGTTCTTATGGTAGTCAATATTCATGTTGTTCTATCTTTATAACTCCACACAAGTTACCTCCATGGATGTCGATGAAGGATCCCGATATCTTTTTAACATTATCAATCTGAGCAAATTTAAAAAAAAATATTGATGTTTATTTGAAACCATTTATTTATTAGTTAAATTCATCTTTGAGTAATGGTATTAGTACATATGATGTTGTAGTGAAAAAAAATTTCATATTAAAAGATGCATTGATGTGGATGACTAGTGAATTCCCGACATATGGCATGTTATCTGGATGGAGTGAACGTGGACCAAAATCATGTCCTTACTGTATGAAAGACAAAAAATCCTTTATGCCATTCAATGGAAAACCCTTTCTATTTTGACTGTCATCGCATATTTCTTCCAACTAATCATCCTTTTCGGAAGAACAAATCTCATTTCATAAAAGGCACAATTGAAAGTGACGAACTTCCAAAAATGATCTCAGGTACAGAGTTAAAATTATTTGTATTTTCATTACCTTCCATCACATTTGGTCCAATAGTAAAATAATAGAAACTTCATGGCTTTGGTAAAGAGCATAATTGTATAAAACCAAGCATTTTTCAGGATCTTCCATATTGGTCTGATTTAATGGTCTTCCACATATTGGATGTCCTTCATATTGAGAAAAACTATTTTGATAATTTATTTCACATAGTTTTGGATACACCAGGTAAGACCAAAGATAATATAAAGGCACGATTAGATCTTGTCCAAATTTACAGACGATTGGATCTTGAACTGTTTCAAAATGTTAGATCATAGAGATTAATGAAGCCAAAAGAAGCTTATACACTGTCCAAAGAGAGTCTCTTATTATTTTTTCAGTAGATTGAATATTTGATACTTCCAGATGGCTATGCTTCCAATTTGGGAATATGTGTTAAGAATGGTCATATTTCCGGAATAAAAAGTCATGATTTTCATGTTTTTATGGAAGGACTTATGCCGATTGGATTCAGATGTTTATTAAATTCTATGATTTGGTATTCGTTAACAGACATATCATATTTTCTTCGAGACATTTGTGTGGTGACAATAGACTATGATGCACTAAGTAAACTGGAAGAAGTAGTTGTCATTATATGTAAATAGGAAAATATCTTTTATCCATCTTTTTTTGACTCAATGTAACATCTGATATTACATTTTCCACATTAAGCTAAATGTGGAGGTTCAATACAGTTTCAATTGATGTACCCATTCGAGATATGCCTGCATAAATTGAAGAAAAATGTATGTAACAAATCATCAATTGAAGGCTCAATTGCTGAAGCTTATTTTCAAGAGTAAATTTCTTTTTTCTACTCTCATTATTTTGAATCTAAATATCCCCTCAAAACCCAACTGCATGGTGTAGGTTTCTGGTGAAGCAGAAGCGCATTGGTGGGTGTGCCCAAATTTAATTTTAGCATTAACAATGATCAATCTGAGATCTTTCATGATAATAAAATTCCATATCATCAGAATGGAACGAAGAATGAAAAAGAAAGAGGGAAGTCCCAAAACCAAAAATAGGATCATCATATGTTGGTTATAATGAATATAATCAATTGACAAGAATTACCTGGTTGGAATTAATTCTTCGCTGATGTGTCTGGTCACTATATGATGTGATCCATTGTTGCGTCATAGAATCCAAGGGTAGGATTCCTTGCACGCAGAGGTATGATAAACTATGTATTTTACTTAGCATTCATTAATTTATTTATATAATAATTGTTTGATTATTTTATCTTTTTTCACTATTTTGCACATGTAGCTATCAGAAAAAGGAGCACTATCTTGCACAATTATTTTTCTCAGCCATGGATCACATGGGAACAGATTCTCATTGATGTGCATCTTGGAATGTTCAATCATTGGAGGGTACGTAAATAAATAATATTTATTTAGAAATTTAATTCATTAATGACATGCTATTTTAAATTATTTGTAGGGTTTATAGTATCCCATCGATGATAGCATGCGAGGTGCTATCCACGAGGCATGGGAGGTGTCTATGCGTGAGCATTTCCTTCAGTTTTTGCACAAGTTTAGAAGGACAACCATTAAGAAAGTAGGAGCAATAGTATTTGATGAGCCATATAGAGTCCACATACCATAGTAAATTTCATCTCATGTTTGGGATGGATTATGTTCACATTGGTTGAGTGATGGATTTCAGAGGAGATATTCATTGGGCCAACAGAACCGGAGGAGACAGGAGGTGACACATCGAGTTGGTAGTCGAACATTCAGTATGCATAGATAACATCTGGTAAGTATCTTTTTTAACTATTTTTTATAACATTATAAAAATTTGATTTTATATTCATATAGGCAGTCTAGAATCCCGATATTACACAGTATGACATTTATCTGAGGGTGTACTATGTTCCATCCAATCAAGATATTAGAGGTGATCTCCTGTGTCGGATTGTGGTCAGTATTATTTCTTTTTTAGATTGAAAATTAACTGCATAAAATATTTTAGCTATTTTAATATCAAATTGAAACTGATGGAGTCATATGAGGCCACGACCTCTCAGACACGAGCTGAGAGTCAGGATGAGATGGATGATCATACTAGTGCCTACCATTTCGATGAGGTGGAATGGATGCAAGCGACCTAGTATTCCTTCAAGAAGGGCCGAGTAGTTGGCATCAAATCTCATATGACTCTTGTGACTTATTATGGTATTTCTGCGATGTCGGCGTCGACCTCGAAAAGAGATTGTGGAGAGGCATCATCTTCTAGCTCACAATATCAGGAGCAGTTGTGAGCTAAAACTGAGCTTATAGAGAGTTTGTAGATGCTGCAGGAAGAGATCTGTCCGCAACAGTAGCAGCAACCGTAGCAGCACGGGGAGGACATGTGTCGATGGCAGCAGCAACAACAAGATCAGATGGAGTACATGTTCTGTATGACTTGTAGTTTATGGATAAAGTTTACTCCACAACCTCCTCCAGCTCCACCAGAAGACTTTCCCCCTAGTGATTTTTTTGTTCTGTTAAAAACAATTGAATTGAACATTTGTTGTAATATGAACAATTTTCAGTTTTTGACTTTTATATTGGTGTGAATATTGCATATTTTTTTATATTTTATATTTTAATATTTATTTTTAGTATTATATTTTTTTAATGTTTTTTTTATTTTACTAATACTAATAATAATAATAATAATTTGTGATTTGTTTATATAATTTTTTCTGAATATTGGGAATTTTAATATTTTTCAATTTTTTTATTTTAATAATATTAATTTTTTTTTTCATTAATAAATTTTTTATTATTATGTATTTTAAAATATTGAGAATTTTAATATTTTATTTATTATTTTAATAATATTAATATTTTTTTATAAAGTATTTGCGACGTGGGTTTTTGCGATGGGGGGGGGGGCGTTGCAAATAGATTATATATATATATTTTAAATGTTTTTGCGATGGGTTGCTTTACCGTCACAATAACATTTTTGCGATGGGCCCGATGTAAAAGGTTTATAACATATATGCTATTTGTGACGGGCTGATGTCTCCTTGCAAATATTTTTTGTGATAAGCTCTTCACTAACGGTTCTTTAATATATAATGTATTTAATCGGACATATATTTGTGACGGGTCTGCTTCCCGTCGCAAGTAATATTTTTTGTGATGGAACTATCGTAAAAAATACTAGTTGTGATGACGTCTTCTGTAATGAGTTGTGTACGACAGGCCCCCATCGCAAAAGGTTTTTGGCGATGGGATACCATCGCAAATAGCCAAATTTCTAGTAGCGATCAAAGAACAATGAAATTATATTACATTTTGTTATAAATATTATAAAATTTGGGAATGTGGGTGTCACATAGATACCCACCAATGATAACCCGACCAGTAGTTTGATTAAGGTCATTCTGTTATCTAAATTCATGCATTGTCTTAAACATATGAGATTAGTTTCAATTCTATAATATATGTTGCGAGATCATAATCAATGTATTTCTATTAATTGAAAGGTCGAGATTTGTTGATTTTATGCCTCTTGCGTGCATCCTTTTTAAATTAAATGAATTTATGTGTATTTGTTTTATTTAGATGCTTTTATCCTCTTGTGTGGGTTGTGTGCCACTTTTTATGTGGCTTCTCCTTTACCATCGGTTTTGCATTATGTTTACCCAGTTTTACATATATCCCAGTTATTGGTTTCCATACCTTTAGCGGCTCTTGTTCTGGACGGTTGATACAATTATTATCCAACGACCCCTGTTTTTCCCTGGAGTGTTTTATTGATCGGACTTAATCCATTGTGATGTTTTCGCGCCTGTCATGCTTTTCCATCTGTCCTGATGCGCTGTCTCGGCTGCAGTTACACGAACCATCACGTTTATCTGAGCCGTCCATGTGGCTTACATCCCTCACCTCTGCATGAACTATCTGACTCTCCTCTGACATTCATTGATTGTGATGTCTCGTGAGTGCACTGAGGAGATCTGGCTCTCTCTGGCTCGCAGGAGCTCTTGATGGGTGAAGCGTTGTTCTAGCCTTGCGTAGAAGAAGAAAGGAACAAATCCAAGAGTCTTTGGCCACCCACACTCCCCTCTGCCGCTATATGTTCTACCTCCTATAACCAGAGTTCTTATCTGGTGGAGACTCATTATGGAATCATCTTGGATCTAAGTATTTGGATGACTGCACTTCAGGTGGTAACAACTCATGACATAAATTCATTCGTAAGCCAAATATGATATATGATTCTTGGAACTGTAGTGATTTACCTTTTATTCATCACATATACTGTTGTATCTATCATTTGTGAATGCATGAGTCCATCCAAGAGTGGACGTCGCTGACTCTACGTGACAGAGTTGGTCACTGCCACCTAGTTTAGCAAGCCCGGTCTCCTTGAATAGTTTCTATGGTCCTTTATATTTTCGCATTCGAGTCTGTAATTTGTTGTTCTTTCTTTTATTGCATCTCAATAATATCGTTACCCTTTTTGTGTTCTCACCATGCACGTAGGTCCCTAAAGGGATTGAAACACCTCACATCTGTTGTTCTTTACTTTCTACATTTGCTGTTTATATTTTTAATGGCTCTTTTGTGAAATAGTTATTGACTTTCTTGCTAACAATCAATTGACTAATTGAATATATCACATTGTTTACTATTATACCCGACAGTGGGTCTTGGAATTTTTAGGGTTTTCATGTTTTTCCCCAACATAAGGCTTAAAACTGGATGTGTATAATGGATGTTATTCGGGGATGCGACAAATTATGTATGGCTTAAAACAAGATGTGCCTATTGGATGTTATTCGGTGATGTGGCAAATTATATATGGCCATGTTCAAAATATACTTCCTCACTCATGCTGGATCATCGGTAGTAGAGAAATTAATTTGTGGATAAATATATTTACTTATAGTTATAATATATACAAATATTTATAAATATATTTACTTATTGTTATAATTTTATATATATATATATATATATATATTAAATAATTATAAAATTATTGTAAATATATTTAGTAATCTTATAATGTTATAAATATATATAACCAAATAAAAATATTTATAAATATATACAAATATTTATAATTATAATTCTAAATTAATATAAATATATTTAAATAATTATAAAATTATAATAAATAAAGTACATATATATATTTATAAAATTATAAATATAATATATATATTTTTTATAATTCTTATAATGTTAAAAATATATATAATTAAATAAATATATTTATAAATATTTATAAATATTTATAAATAAATACAAATATTTATAATTATAATTCTAAATTAATATGGATATATTTAAATAATTATAAAATTACCAGAAATATATTATTTATTTATTTATTAAAATAATTATAAAATTATAAGAACTGTATTTATTATACTTATAATTTTATAAAAATATATATAATTAATATATTTCTTATAATTTTATAATTAATTGTATTTATTTATGTTTATTTCGAATTATAATTATAAATATTTGTATTTATTTAAAAATATTTATATATATTTATAAATATATTTATTTAATAATATATATTTTAACATTATAATAATTATAAATATATATATTTATTAAAATAATTATAAAATTATAAAAAATATATTTATTATATTTAAATTTTTATAATTATAAATAAATAAAAATTTATTATAATATTTATAAATTTATAAATACATATAATTATATAAATATATTTATTACATATATAAATATAAATAAATAAATATTTATTTATTGTTATAATTATAAATAAAAAATATTTATTTATTATATATATAATTTTATAAATTTATAACATTACATATTTATCAGTGCTAAAATCGCTGATAATGATATGCCTTTATCAGCGCTATAATTTTAGTGCTTATAAAGACACCTTTTATCATCATTTTTTATCACTGATAAATCCCTATCTTTATCACAACTAAAAAAGTGCAGATAAAAGGGATTTTTGATCAGCGTTTTCTATTTTAGAATTGATAAAACATACATTTATCAGTGATCATTTACTAGCGTTGATAAAAGATTTACCCAATTTTATAAATGAACCTTAATAATCGGCTTCTTCTCTCACACACCACAAGCTTTTTCCGAATCCGACCTCTACCGTCGTTGACCCCTCCTCTACCGCCGGCATCCCCTCCTTTGCTATCGACCCCTCCTCTGCCCTGACCCCTCATCCACCATCATGAATCCCTCATCCACCTCTGTGAATCCCTCCTCTACCGTGAACCTGACCTCTGTTCCAAACCCCCATCCTTGGCCTGCAGAACCCAACCTTTGACGCGAACCCCTCCTCCACCGTGAACCCCACCTTCGCTGCCAAATCCGCTCTCCGTCGTGAACCCCTACTCCACCGTGAACCCCTCTTCCAATGCGAACCCCTCATCTTCAGCCTCCACTGTCTCCGCCGCTAGACCCTACAGCTACCGCCAGACCAGTAATTATAAGGAATGTTCTTATTGGCATAGGAGACTAGTTTTAGTATTACGTGACTCCTAGGAATAAGATTCAGGTTGTATGATCTAGTGGTATGATAGTGTACCTCCATTATGTTGATTGATACTCATATGATGTGCATAGTTTATTTTCATTCCTATTGAGTTTTAAATTAGTGGGAGGTCATGTGTGGCCCGAGGACCAATGAGAATTGTGAATATGGGTGAGTATAAATGCTGAAGACTTGGATGAAAACGGAAAATTTCACTATATGGTAGTGGAGATTCTAGAAATTGATCACGTTTCTTGGGACATTAACCTAATTATGGGTCATGACATGGATCACCATGAAGGCTTAATGTAAGAGGTTGATAGTGGGTGAGTGTGGATCATAAGGTGAAATGCATGTTTGATTGTGGAACCTATTTTGGTTGCACTCATGGCGTAATTTAATTTAGGTGATATGGGGGGTAGTGTTCCATTGACAGTTTAAGGGCATAGAACCCATTATGATTTGATTTTTGAAAGTACTAAGGAAGATTTCCCTGCGAGTATTAACAAACAATGATTATTGTTTCAGGTTAACACTCAGGTATAAATGAGGTGGACGTGTCCAATCATTAATGGTGGTAATATATGGATATGGGTTGTGATGATTGGGTTTTACTGATGATAAGGAAACTCCAATTTTGGGAAGTATTGTATCGCTCACAAGTGATGTGATCTCATGTGTGTATTGTAGTTTATTAGTGAGACTGACCATTGGACAATCATTATGGGATTATAATTGGGGTGGGAAAATGGATATAAATATATCTGGATTCCTTTAGTTATAAAATTCAAAATTGCTAATTGATTGAGTATGTATGTTGGATTTAGGATTGAGATGGGAATTGAGGTAATTTGAGCATGGATCAAATATGTGTTGCATCAGCGCTTGTGGAAGAGCGTGATGATAGTTTTGGTTGATTAATGAATCAACCATGGTATTATAATGGAGATTAAATTGAATATTTTGTGGGTGTATTGGGATGATATTAGGGTGAATTTTAGAGTAGTGTAATTATAATAAAGTGTTTCAGGTAAATGAGTCGGTGGGGGGACTGGATGTGTTTAGGTGGGTCATATTGAGGAGGATCGACTTATACCTTTAAGTGGAATTGGATGTGGTGGGATAAGAATTGTGTCAGGTCTATCTTTTTGGACATGATAGGTATGTTTTTGTGGTTATGCAAGTCTTTTTATGGAAAATTCATCACATTCACGCTTATTCTTTGGATGGTGGGTATGCATTAATTTTGACTTAGAACTATGAAATTAGAATCATAACTGGTGTTCTCACATTTATGGTGGTATTTTATATCTAAAACTACACTGATCAAGTCATTGGACATCTAATAATGTGTTTTGATAGGAAATTTTAATAGTTTAGGGAACCATATCTCAAAGATAGATTCTTTTAGCTAGGACCTATGGTGAGGAGCACCACATGCCAGATGATTAGTTGGATGCAAACCCTCAGGTGTCTGAGGATAGATCTGTGTGGGCGAATATTGTATCAGGGTTTTGATAATGGATTTAATATATAGATTGTGTTTTGGCAGTTTAAGTACCTCTAATTCAAATTTACTCTCTAGAAGCATTTCTAACATTAAAGTATGGAACATTTTCATTTGTCTTAGAATTAATAACATTCTAGTTCCATTAGGTTTGGTGTGATGACAACAAATACTTCTTTAAGATGAGTAGTGTTATTTTTTGGAGGTATTAAAAACCTGTGTCTGTACCGGTTTTAAAATTTACTGAAATTTTATTTTTCATCTATTTGGATGGTATAATTTTTAATTTTACTTCAAAATACGATTCCAAAGGTAACACTTATAAAATAGTTAATGGACATTGAAAATTTCCTTTGGATACTAAGAATGCTTTAGAGGTCTCTAAAGTGGGCCTATGGTGGTTGGGCTACTGGTAGCCAGTAGCCTAAAACATCCAGCTAGTCGATGGCCATCCACCAAATAGTCGATGGGGTATTTAAAGAGGTAAAATTACATTTTTACCTAATTTAATTTTTAGAGGGGGAATCCCTTATTATCCCCCTTTTTATATATTTCTTATATACGAGTTCATTCCCCTTATTCTCCTCTTCAAGACAAGGTGGTGTTTAATGTAGATTTTATTACTAATCAGTGGAATGATTCTACCTCAATTAGTCTATTTTGTTATCATCTTCCTTTAATTATAATTTTCCTTATCTTTTGTTATGGTTTTTGAGATGATTCCATCCAATCACGGTGTAATACTATGATTATAATGAGGATATTACTTAGCCAATCTTGAATAAATCCCAAGACGACATCTTTATGTCATCACATACCATTTGAGGGAGATATTTCACTATAGTGATCTTTCAAAGGAGTACAAAAAAATGATTCAATTTGATGTTTTTTTAATGTAGTTTTTTATTGAATTGGTATGGGATGATACTGGGAGTGTGTAATGGACCTCCCCACAGCATTTGTTAATGGTTTCAGTTTAGTGATAAGACCTTGTATATAATTATGAAATTATTTTTAATGTGATTAAATTGGAATTAAATTGTGATTGGTTTATTTTTTTTTTGGTTTACCTTGATATTTTGGATCATGTTTTGACCTTTTACAACTTTATATTATATAATAAGTTGGTCATATTTTATTCATGTATCTTTTATGAAGTGCATCTCGTGGGATTTATGTCTTTATAAAAATGTCTAAGTGGAACTTTTAAAATGATTCAAGTATTTTGAAATTTTTATTAAAAAATTATAAGTGTTCATGATAACATTTTTTGGTTTTAAATAGTTATAAAATGATTTAAACATTTTGTATGGACTTAGGATGCATGCCATGTGTTTCTAAACTCACCTGATTGACTTTCATAAATGGATGGGAGTGTTTTGAAAGCATTTATAATGCTGGTTTCATTTTAACAAGGGGTGTGTGATGTTTTAAATGAAAATTTTCAAAATATAGAGGGTTGTCTCTCATTTTTAATGATTATGACTATTGTGTCATGAAACTTCCTTGAATTCATATTAAAAAGATTTTTTTTTGTGAAATAGTTCTTTGAAATTATTGGTTTATTTTAAAAAGGGTGTGTTATTTTAAAGAGAAATTTGATTAAATTGTTGGTTTTTTAAATGTGATTTCAAGTGTGATTTTATAAATAGTTCTCAAAAAACATATGAAATATAGTTTTTTCATATTCATTTAAGTTTATATTTTTATATAATTAGGAAATCTATTATATTATATATAGTAGACAAGTAGATTGATAATAACACCATGTCAAGGGCCTGTCACTAATTCTATCCAACCCATAGGATATCCATCACAACCTCACTCACGTAAAAAGCTAATTACTGTTTACCCCCATTAAAACTCCTAAACCTACTTTGCATCCAACATCACCTACATGGTTTATATTAGATGAGGCATATACAATTATATCTTCTTTCTCGTTTGGTGTTAACTTCTATGGTGATGAGTCTCAGGAAAAAAATGAAATAATAACTATCATTCAAATGTTGAGTTTCCCTTATTTTATAGGCCAATTTTGTTTATTTATTTTGTTAAATATAAACATTACTATATCAAATAATATGTATATTAATAAGTAATGGAAGGATGTCAATCTTCTGACCAAAGAGTATGGAGATGGAGTGACAGAGCTCTTCAGAATTGCAAAAGATCATCCACATGACCCTTATCAAATCATTAGTTTATGTTTACATAGTTTTTATTCAAGGATAATTAGTCTAGAGGATTTGGAAGGACACTTGATCTATCATGGAATAGATCAAAGTAATAAATATTTAAATAAACATAGGGACAAAGAGAATGTAGTTATTGGATGGGATAACACTGCATTTTATGGATCATCTGATATGATTACAACTATGGAAAATGAAGAAGACTGTAAAGAGGATGTGATTATAGGTTTGAATGATGATGATGTTTGTATTGGGGAAATGAAAGGGATAGTTTATGATGAACTATGAGATTGCCAAAAAAATTTTGAGATGTTAAAGAGTTGTTTAAAGATTCCATTTTCTGCTGGTTTCACTAAATATACAATATTGTTAGTTGTACTGAAGCTGTATATTTTGAAACAAAGAAATGGATGGAGTGATGCCAGTTCTATGAAACTACTTTATCTCTTGACTAACATGCTCCCAGAAGATAATGAGCTATTGAGCTGAACACACGAGGCCAAATGAATGCTATGCTCAATGGGTATTATCCTTGAAAGAAGACATGCTGCCCGAATGATTGAATACTATTTTGCAAGGAAGAAAATCATTTACAAAATACCCAATGTGTGGCACTTATCTACACAAGAAAGATGAATCCATTCCCATGAATATTGAAATGTACTTTCCAATCATTCCAAAGTTTAGGTGCCTATGTGGAAATGAGGATACTTATAATGGTTTGGACCCTCCTAGTCCATTAATTTTCCAAATTCTAGTGGTTGGGGTTTCGTAGACACCATAAGTGAGTTAAGAGGTCATCAATGTCGGTGAAAGGGTGTCACCTATCGGTGCCATAGGTCGGTCTCACCGATTGGTTTCACCGATCAGCCCCGCACCCTTACGGTGCCACTCTGGAATGTTAGAGTTCATTCCCCAGCTTTCTATTAATACCTCTTCTGAATACATTTATGGCCTATAAAAGATGTTTTAAACCTCCAAGATTCAGAAAACCCTTTACTTACCAAAACGTGTGGCCTTTTCATCTGTGTCACACCCTTTTCCGCCTTTTCCATCTCCCTGTGTTTTCTAGTTTCACCACTGTTATGTGTTTTTCTCTGTTTAAAGAAAATATATTAACTCATAGCCATCATCTCCATCATCTCTATAGAGAATTATTAAATCTCAATTAATCCCAACCTGTGAAACTATTGATCCTCATTTTCAAGCCATGATCTAACTTTTAAGTACTTCGAAATCATCTCCCTCATTTTAGGATTTGGACTCTTCTTAAGTAAATATCATGTCTTCCATATTACTTTCTGTTTCTCTTAGTGCACCATGATAATTCTTCCTGAGATGATTCATTCTCCCATGTAGTATCCTTTAAAACAATTCCTTAAATTCCTTGGTTTTTATCCTATTTAAGTCATGCACCTTCGATTCTTGATGAAAAGAAGAAAACTTCAATCCTTGATCATCCAGGTAGGGTTTCTGTCTTTATATCTCTTTAGTGTGAATCATGCAGGGTGGGTATGATGATATTCCATTATGGAGTAGATGAAACCATCTTTAATTAATATAACAAACAATTGTATTAATGAATGAAGGGGTGGGAATTTTGATGATGCTTTTTTTACATTGTTTTATGTGGTGAATTGTGCAGGCTTATGTCCACTAAAAATCCCAGTCGTTGGTGGTTCTTTATTGCACACAATGAAACTCTATTTTCTGTAAAATCTTGTGATTAAATGGATGTAACATCGAAACTGGTTAATCACATAAACCTGGTTGATTAAATGGATTCCCAATGAATTATAAAACTTTTGTGATCACCTCATTTAACCAAATGGAATGAAGGAACTTAATGAATAGTTTTTCCTAAATCTAGAAACTTCTTACTCTATTCTATAAAAATGAATGGTTTCTTTGTTTGATGACTTGTGGGGTGACATGGGGGGTGGGGTGGGGTGGAACATCTATTTGAGGGGTTTATGGTTTTTGAATATGGGTCCATGTGGATCTGGTTTGTTCAGGCTTTGTTTGGTTTCAGTACTTTGAGGGATCTTACAGATCCCTTTTGATGTTGTTACTTTACAAGAGAACTGGGTGTGATTGATTAAATGTCACTTGGGTGTTTTCCCTTTAGTTGTTGTTTTGGCCTATGGTTATTCATGTTAGTTTCCCAGTAGTGGAGGAATGTTTTAAATGGAATCACTAGAACATAAACGAGTATAATGGGGGATTGTTTTCCGGAAATGGGTTGTTCTTTGGTTGTTGTCATTTTGTATTTGTGCATGTAGGGATAGAAGTGAGATTTCTTGTGTACGGGTTGGTTGTTTCGGATCCCTTATGTTGGGATGAGTTCTTGATTACCAATATATATAATATTTAGTTCTTGTGTTTCTTATTCGCACCCCAACCATGTTGAGAACTTTGTTCCAAACATCCCCATTTCCCAAGGGAGGGTGTTTTTTTCAACATGTTTACGAGTTTCTAGTTGTTAGCTAATTTTTACTCCTTCTCCCATGTAGCCCAATAATATTTTGGTATGATGTGATGACCTAAGGTTCATTATGGCCCAAGACTCTTCGGGAAGGGTGTGTGGTGGTGGTTGATCCTTGTGTGTGCAGACAGGTTTGTTTCCCAAGTGTCTTTGGGATGAGGCACATGTGTCTTCAGGTGTGGCATTGATTGTTGTGGCCAAGGTGTTTTCAGACATCGTTATGTGTGATTTTGGTGGCCTAGGTGTCTTTGGGCGAGATGCGTGGTTTTGGTGGCCCATAAGGTTTTTTTGGGGTGTTAGTGGGACCGTAGTGGATCCTTTTGGTGAGGTCTGACGGGTAAGATGTATGAAATAAATAGTTGGAAAGCGGTGGGGGGTACCAAAATATTAATGTTTTATTACTATTACCTTACCATACATTCTTTATTTTGGGAGTGTTCCTTGGTGAGGTTGGGTGGATAATTTTTTTTCTAGTAGTTTTGGTTATCTCTATTTCTCAAGGGGCATTAGAATGTATCTCCACTTGTGCATGAGATCTTTTGGTCACCCTATTGATTATACCTGTATAATCACCCTTCATATATAAAATCTACTTTCAGGTTTCCGATAAGACTTTGAGGACCGTTCCAGACCATAATAGCTCATACGTTGGGACATTTGTCATTTCTGTTTTTCATTTTATTTGGTTCTTCCTTTCAGATTTATCTTATAACTTGTATCAATTTATATTGGACATGCATATGGGAATGGATTTTTTCTTTAATTTTACTTTTAATATTTGGAGTTGTTTGGGTTTACCATTATATCTCCTGATATTGTTCTATAAAAAGTGTAATGCCTTCCATATTACATGATATTCAATACCCTTGGTGATAGTCACAACTTAGGGGCCTATTGAAGGTGGGAATCGAGGGGTCATTATCTCTCATTCAACATGATGAAGGAAGGGTCTACTAGATTGTTACCACTTCCTCATCTTGGTGATGGTGAGTCATGAAAATATTGTATGACAATTAAAATATCAGACAGATACAAGAAATAAATATGGAAAACTACATCACCCGACAAACTCTCCTCACTAGAAGAGAATTGATCATGAGTATCCTAAATTTGGAAACAGGCCGAAAAACATTCGTCTCACATTATTATCAGATGGACTGAATCCTTTTGGTTTTTAAAGAATAACTGATAGTACATCAATGGATATGTTGGGAAATTATTAGTTGCCACCATGTTTAGGCATGAAATGAAAATACATCATGTTATCTATCCTTATATCCGGACCAAAATAATAGGGTAATGATATTGATGATTATTTGGATCCATTTCTATAATATTTGAAATTATTACAGGATTTAGGTGTAATGTTGAATGATTCATACAAAAATAATGATTTCACATTGAGAGCCACGTTGTACGGGATGCTAAATGAATTTTATTCTTATGAGAATTTATCATTAAGTAGCATTAAAGGAACTCAAGGGTGTCCCGTTTGTGAACTAGATACACAGTAAATTAGGTTGAAACATTCATAAAAAATCATGTTTCTAGGGCATCACATATTTCTACCCCAATGAAATAAATACAGATCATGACTTAAATCACTTGATAGATGATTAGAAGAACATAAAACAATATCTCCACTAATATGTTATCAAATATTTATGAAATTAAAAAAATTGGACACTGCTTTTGGTAAACCATTTAAAAAAACATAAGAAAAATGGTTGAAAAAAGATATCAGTGTTTTTGAATTACCATACTGGAATTTTCTGTACGTCAGATATTTTCTTGATGTTATACATATTCAATAAAATATATGTGATAGTGTCATAGATACTTTTCTAAATGGGCCAAAAAATAGAGGATGGAATTAAGGCTTGGTTGGACAGAGTTGACATGAGAATACGAGAAGAGTTGGTGCTAGTGAGGGGTTGAAAAAAACCATTCTTCCTCTAACTGCATAAACTCTTTTCGGACAGGAGAGATATCAGTTTTTCAATTTCTTGAATGACGTAAAGGTTCCAGAGGGTTATTCATCGAATATCAAGAACATCATTTTAATAATTGATTTAAAGTAAAAGAGTGTGAAATTACATGAATTCAATGTTTTGATGAACGATCTAATTCTTATAGATTTACGTTGAATTTTTTTCAAGGATGTTCATAATACATTAACCAAGATCTGTTTCGTCTTAAAAGCTATATGCAAAAAAGTTATAGACCTGGAAAAAATTCCGACTATGGAACAAAAAAGTTTCGTTTTATTATGTGAATGGAAATGTACTTCCTGCCAACATTCTTTGATATGGTTCATTTGATGGTTCACTTAGTAAAAGATGATAGACAATGCGGTCATTTTCACTATAGATGGATGTATCCCATCGAACTGTATAGGAATATTTTGAATGGGTATGTCAAAAATTGAATTTGACTATAGGGTTGTATTGGAGAGAGATATATTGTTGAGGAAGCTGTTGAATTTTATACCAAATACCTATCCAGTGTAGAAATAATTGTTCTACAAAAATCTCATCACACCTAGTAGCCTACAGGTGAAGAATGTTATAGAAGCAATGTTGTCACAATCAATAATACAGATTGGGAGAATTTCTACAATTACGTTTTACATAACAGTTTGGAGGGGCCCCGTTCTATTGAAACCCTCAAATAAATTCTTAGGAATTTGTATCCATCAAGGGATGAAAATGGATATCAAATACACATAATCATCAGTTTATATAATAGTTTCAAAAAAAATATTTTTAAGGAGTCAGATGAAAATATGTATTCAATTTTAGAATGAAATTGATGGTTAGCTAAAGGACAAAGTATGTAGGTATTATCTTATATTGTTTACATAATTAATGGTTATACGTTATATACAAATGAACATGATGAAGACAATACCATAAAAAATAGTGGAGTTACACTTATGGATGAATTGATTCATGTTTCTGGTACTAAAGACATAAATCCAATTTACGTGAATATATTATACTTTGGAATCATTAGAAAAATATAGGATTTGGATTATATAACATTTCAAGTGATGATTTTTCAATGCATGTTTGTTTATAATTGGAGTGCTAATGAAATAGATGAATTGGGATTTGTGAAAGATTATTTAAGTTAGTAAGGGTAGAATGACAAACTATTTATAATGGCATCACATGCAGTACAATTAATTTATGTTTTAAATCATACAAATCAAAAGTGATAAATTGTTCTGTTATCGACCAAAACCACTGAATGTTCAAATGGAAATTTAAATTAAGATTCCCCTTTCATAGGGTCGTCACCATCACTTCACAGTAGTCTAAATGTTGATGGATTTTTTTATGTCATAGGATACCACAATGAATGGATTTGGATAGTCGATAGAGGGGTCAATTCCCTTAAACCATTAAAAAATGAGAGTTTAATAATCAGGTTATATATTTTTTGTAATATACATCATGTTACCTTATTTTATTATACATTTTCTACTATATTTATATACTCAAAATTAAATGTTGTACCACTTCTATAGATAATGTCCTTTGGAATTTTTGGTTCTCTCAATCTCGAGGACCAATAGGTCTCTGAACCGTCTACTGGTCATAATGTAGAGGAAAAACAACCTTCTACAAGTGTTGGTTCTCCCAATATTGAAGAACAACAGGTTTCTCAACATGTTGATTCTCCAAGTATAGAGTTACAATGACCCTCTTCATATTCTCATGCTACTACTCTAGAGGAACATATTGATGATGTTGAATCCAATGAAATGGTTGGTGATGAAGGATTAGTGACACACACAAAAAAGGATCATCATATATTGATGGTGTTAAGAAAAATCATTAAGTCGAAAATCAAAGAAATTGAATACAAGGTTAGATGGAATGTGCAGGGCCAGTATGTTAACCCCAACAAGGCCATGTTTAGTAGTTACATTGGAATCATCACTCAACAACGTGTGCCAATTTATATAGTTTCATGGAACCATGTTGTGGGTGTTCTTAAGACAATGATGTGTGAAGATATTATGGTAACATTATGATATCATTTAATTATTTTACTAAAAAATAAAATGATGAAACATGGACTTACTCTTCATCATCCGTTATAGAGTGCATTTTTAGTAGATGAATCCCAAAATAAATATGTATTAATTCTTGCTGGAAGGATTCATAGAGGTTTTTGCATACTTCTAATAGGAAACTATGTTAAATATGCAGAAGGTAAAATAAACCCATACCCAATGATTATTTATGCACACCTGATAACCCAAGAAGCGCGGGATGAATTTACTTTCTATCGCACAGATGTGTCTTTTCAAGTATATTATGTCTAGTATTACATTGTTTTCTTATACAAGGATTCATCAGTTTTATTGTAAATTTTTTATTTATGAAATAACAAATAAGTGCTGGAAATAAGGAATGGGAATAAAAACCAACATACCCCTACCGTAAATCATGGATGGGGTATGCTTCATTTGAAAAAAATGGTACATATTTTAAATATACCATAATACTTTTATGTGACATGAAACAATATAATTATGTTCCTCTATTTATATGTAGATTGATGAATCCAAATACAAATCCACTTTCAACCCACACCAGGTGAAATAGAAGGAGGCACGTGTAAATAATGATGGTATACTAATAGATCAAAACACACAAAAAGTGTGAGAAACTTGTCTAAGTATGCCACAATATTTTTTTCCTTTAAATCGCTATTACATAGAAATGACTAATTTTTTTCCTATATATCCACATAGTCATTGGAATTAGTAACACCTATACTGGATGAACACCTACTGTCGGTTGCTTTGAAGTGGCCAAACAGTGTGACCACATTATAGGTGCGGGTTTCTGGGTGACACCCCAAACATATTTTGAGAAAAAAAAAACAAGAGGATCAAAGTTAGGATATGAAATAGATGAGAGAACGAATAAATACCCTAGAAGAACAATTCAAATGGTAGATAGAGTTGTTAACAAATTTTACTGAGGAGAGAAAAGAGAAGAAAAAACTTAATAAAAACCATCATGTGCAGATCCCGCCCGACCCCCACTAGATTTGAGGAGAGCCATTCCCCTCAAAAAATTTTATTAGACATGGTAATCAATGTTCTAGTAATTGTTTCTGTGAAATGTGAATTATATAGACATTGATACCTTTCCTGTACTGATATTCCACAGGGTGATAATGACTATGATTTATATCTATCAACACCTACCCATCTCTTTATTGTAAGGGCTACGATGTTCAATATCATAGAAGATAGTATCCACAACAAACCACTTCCAATATGTCATCTGAGAGTGTTGATTAGTGTAGTACAAGATCTAAGAATCGATCTACATGTTCCAATTGATGAGGAATATATAAAATAGAACCAAAAATATGTTGAAACATTCATTGCATGGTCATGACATCTTTTAAAATAACATATTGACAAGGAGGTATTCACATCCAATTTATTTTTCAAGATAAAATTTTAAAAATTAATGACAATGGTATGAATCGATGAATGTTGTTACACATGGATAAAAGGAAGTGGTGAAACAAAATACAGGATCATAATCATCAAAAGGATCAACCAACCAATTAAAAATATCCACCAAAAGAACCTTTACCCCACCCATTGTATATCCGAATTTACTATCATTAAAGGTTTATGTGGATACGAAGTTAAAAAATGGTCGTACTCACATTTTTATATTGAATAAAATAATTACATACAGGACGTCCAATACTTCATTGGTGTTGATAATGAAATTGAATTTGTCAACTATGATTTGCTAGGATCCTCAGTCATAAATGTATACATGAGGTATGATTCCAGGATTTGATTTTCCAAAAGTTGCTATACTATGCCAATTATAAGTAAATAAATTTCATATGTTTCGCATATGTTTACATAAGAAAATTGAAGGGATTTCACCAGGATTTTTTGGACTTGTTAGTCCTCACGCCACCTCTATAGAACAACCAAAAATATATTCAAAAAGGATAAAATAGTGGCAAGCCTATTGAAATTGTTAGAAAAAAACTAAAGGATGAAGGAATCTTCGTAATACCAATGATGTAGGGGTAAAACTCTATAAATTAATAATATCAATTATACTTTCATTTATTTCATTAATTATTCATTATTTTTGTTTTTAGGCAGCATTGGTTGATCGTTACGGTCAATTTGGATACTCTAAATATTTATTTCCTAGATTCAATGCAAGGATACCCAACTAACCGACCACATATAACGACATTTGTAATTTTTTAATACAATACATCCAAAATTTTAGAACTGAACATAATTTTTTATAATTTAGATTATCTTTTAGTAAGGATTATGTTATGATACGGTGGTGCATCAGTGTTGTGAAAAATATGGAATGAGGCCAAGTGATAAGCATAATGACCATGAAAAGTACAATGACTGGACAAGTATCAGGGTATATATAATAATATTTCACTCTCGAAACACATTTCAATATAAATGACTAGTTTTTATCAATGTTTCTATAGTGTTTGGAACAAACAAATAGAAAATATATTGGTTACTATGTTTGTAAATTTATGAGAGAGATCACATTACATGAACAACCTAGCATCTATGAGGAGATATTTTCGAAGATAATTATTATTTCATTTAAAATATTTCTTAATCCTTTGGGTATTAATATTTTTTAGTACTACTATGACTATCGAAAATACACATTTTCACAATTCGACATAGACTTTCTTATAAACGAATGGGCATCTTTCCTGATAGTAGAATTTACAAAAATATCAAGAATATGTGACTTCCATAGAAGTAGTGGAATGTTTCATATTTATGTTTAATTTACTTCTCTTTTGAGTTACTCACATAAGAATTGTTTTCTTATACAAGTGGATTCTTTTGTTCGAGTTAGGGAGATTTTTTCAAAACTGAACATGCTCAAGAGAGATTGGACTTCCTGGCTGTAACTAAGATAATGAGAACAAGAAAATGGGTCAAGAATTTATATAGTTAAAATACTACTACTTTTTTAATTAGTCTATTTTTTCATCATTTTATAAACTATTTGTAAGTTAATTTCCTTATCTTATTTATCTAATACTTATTTAGTTTTTTACAAATCTTTTGGGAAGTCATATTTTTCTTTTAACTATCTGCAACAAGTCAGAAAAGAGAGAAACTGTTCCTTTTGGGTAAAAGAGGAAAACCCAGGTTTCATGAAATGTGAATTGAATCATAAGGATCTGTCTACCAAGGGATTTCTCAGTAGTTGAATGAAAATTATGAGTTCCTAAAACATTTGTTCTGAAAAGTTTCCTAAACAATGTAGTAATCAGTCACAACTCAATCATCCGCACCTCAATCTGACACACAGTGTGCTTGGTATGACTTGAAGTGTATGTTTTTAGTTTATTATATTCTTTGATCCTTTATGATTCATATCTTATGAACTACCTTTCTTTGATCCATCACTCATGATTATGAATTATGATATATAGAGTATGAATTTTAAGGTAAATATCAGCTTTTAACATCTTTATGCTCATATTATCCTTATATGATTATTGATATTTCCCTTCATTACACTTATTAATAAACTATGATCACCCTTTATTATTTTTTATATCCTTAGGTTATAAATAATGGTTTTAGTAATTATATATATATTAAGGTTTCTAGTAAAAAATAACTTATTGAGAGACTCTTATGAACAAGTTCATTATGTTTCCATGTTTCCAAAATCACTAGACCTAAACTACTCTAGCATGAATCATTATGTTATATAAGGAATATTAATCTACTAAGATGATATATCTATGTATAAAATGTCTAGGTCAATATAGTTGGTATTAGAGAAACTTACCTACTCAAAACCATGAAAACACATTCATATTGTTTTGATAATTTCCGACAATGATCTATAAGACATTTGTGCCGTTTAAGAATTAGCCTCACCTTAATATGATGCACGGTGTGACCAGAATCACTAAAAGTGACTCTTTTTATTTAAAATTGATATTGATTTTAGTAAAAATAAAAAGGTGAATTATGATTGTTTTTATACTTTTGTAAAATGGTCCATAAGTCATTTTTTTGTGAAGGAATCAAATACTCCTCAATCTGATGCATGGTGTGGTCTATATGAATTTAACAGTGAATTTTTAAATAAAATTGAAAGCAAATTTAGCAAAAAGAACATGTGACCTACTGAAAGCTGAGAAAAAACATTTGGATTGTTTTGATACTTTAGGAAAATGATGGATGAGCCATTTGTGACATTTATGAATCATCCACATCCCAATACGATGCACAGTGTGACTAGTATGACAAAAGTATCTGTTATTAGTTTAGAATAGAAAATTTAGTACAAAACGTATCACTCATTAAAAACCAAGAAAACATGCTCATATATTATTATTAATTTAGGACAATTATTCATATGTCATTTTTGACATGTATGAAGCAATTTCATGTCAAACTGATTTCTGATGCAACTGTTATGACTAAAAATGCATGTTTTCAGTTTGAAATGACATTTTAGTGAACAAACACAACTAGTATATTGAAAACTCAGAACACACATTTGGATTTTTTTGATACTTTATGAAAATGATCTATATGTCATTTTTGATGTGTTTTACTCAACCACACCTCAATATGATGTATGGTGTTTCTGGTATAACTCAAAGTGTCACTTTTTTTTTAAAATTGACATTAATTTTAGAAAAAAAAGTAACATACTAAAAACTAATAAAATACATTCTAATTGTTTTTAAACATTAGTAAAAAAGATTCATAAGTCATTTTTATGTGTTGGAATCAACCGCACCTCAATCTGACACACAGTGTGGCTGGTATGGCTTTAAGTTTGTATTTTTATATTAAATTGACATTAAATTTTTCAAAAAGAACAAGTGACATACTGAAGAATGAGAAAACACCTTGGTATTATTTTCATAATTTAGTAAAAAATATCCATGAGTTATTTTCCATGTTTAGAAATCATCCACACCTCAATCCGACACAAGGTGAGACAGTCTGACTGAATGTTTCTGTTATTATGTTAAACGTGATATTTTTGTTCAAAAGGTGTCACTCACTGAAAACCAATAAAACACACTCCGATTATCATTATAATTTAGTAAAGTGATTAATAAGTCATTTAGGATGTGTATAAAAGAGTTTCATGTCAAACTGACACACGATGTGACTGATGTGACTCAAAATGCATGTTTCCAATTTTGAATAACATTTTAGTAATAAAACAAAACTAGCATACTAAAAATCAAGCAAACACATTAAAAGTGTTTTGATACTTTAGGAAAATGATCTACAAGTCATTTGTGACATCAAAAAATCAACCTCACCTCAATATGATTCATGGTGTGGCTAGGATAACTCAATGTGACTCTTTTGATTTAAAATTGTCATTAATTTTAGAAACAAATATGTGACATACTAAAAACCAAGTAACCAAATTCGTATTGTTTTGATAATTTAAGAAAATATCCCATGAGTCATTTTGGAGGTATAGGAATCAATCCCTACTCAATAGAACACATTATGTGACTAGTATAACTCCAAATGTGTCTTTTTTTAATTGAATTTAATTTATGTAAAAATTACAAGTGACATTCTGAAAATCAAGAAAAAAAATTAGATTGTTTTGAAAATTTAAGATAACAACTGATGAGTCATTTTTTGGTGTGTAGGAATAAACCACACCTCAATATGACGCATCATGTGACCGGTATGAATAAAAGTGTCTATTATCAGTTTAAAATTGATATTTTAGCTCAAAATATGTCACTCACTGAAAACTAAGAAAACAAGATCTGATTGTATTGATAATTTTGGACGATGATTTATATGTAATTTGTGACATGTATGAAGAAGTATCACATAAAAAAACACAATGCGACTGATATGACAGAAAATGCATGTTTCCAGTTTGAAATGAAATTTTAGAAAAAAACAAAACTAAAAAATTGAAAATGAAAAAAATTTATTTCGATTGTCCTGATACATGAGGAAAATAATTCATCAGTAATTTTTGATATATTGGAATTGGTTTCACCTCAATCTGACGCAAGATTAGACAGATATAACTTCAAGTGTGTCATTATTTAAATTTGATATTAATTTTTGTAAAAGAAAAACTAACATACTAAAAACTGAGCAAACACATTCAGATTGTATTGATATTTTCGGACAATGATCCATAACTCATTTGTGATGTGTAGGAATCAACCCCACATCAATACGATACACAGTGTAACCGATATAACTACAAATATGTATTTTTTTATTGAAACATATTATTTTATTAATATATTCTTTCTATATTAATTTTTAATTAATTAATTTATTTTATTACTAACATAATATTTTTTCATATATAAGAAGAATGTTTTTCTCGAGTTGGGATGATTTTTTCGGCAATTGATACCATGGGAGGATAGTTTTTGATAAGGGATCACTGGCGTCAAAAATGAAATATTAATGTTTTTAACTGTATGTTGGATAATTATAAATGTAATTATATGAATCATTATTTTAAATGTATATATAATTGTTAGTTGGTATATACCATGTGTGTATATTTTGTATATATGATGTCAATTAAATGTATATAACATTGTTTGATGGGTGTGCAATATATACCTGTAGGTTTTTGCTGGGTGTATTGTTATATTAACATCAAATTTTATCCAGCTAGTCCTTTATCAACACTCAAAATAGCACTAATAAAGGGTGTCCTTTAGCTATTCTAAAATAGAACTAATAATGGGTGGCCTTTATCAGCATTGCGATTAACAGTTCTTTTTTAGCACTTTTAAAAAGATTTTTTGGCACTACTAAAGGGAATATGGGTAGTAGTTTAACAAAACACATTTTTCCCTAAAAATAAAGCGATCATAATTCTCAAGGATACACATTGAATCATAAGGATATTCTCAACACGATTGGACTATCTCCACCACAACATGTAATTTATTCTCCAGTACTGGTATTTTTATTGCCTTTCATCTTATTTATTATATTAAACAAAAATATTTATCATCACCATATTTAAATCACAATAATTATTCACACTTTCAACTATATATGTTATTTAATAGTATATAGAGATACCATAAATTAAAATAGTACTAAATTCTTGAGTAATATATTATAAACCTCCATGTCACCTTCTTAGACAATCATATTTTGAAAAAGGAATTAAAAAAATATTGAATGGGGAAAATCCTTAGGTATCACATCAATCCCACATATATGATAATCCATAGATTAAAAAATAATACTCAACTCAGAAATATTACTTATCAATACTATACTAGATAATTTTCCACGTTTCAGCTCATAGAAAAAATCATATACATCGAAGTGTAATTTCTAATGTTATCCAATGTTTTATCTCTTCTTAATATAAGTCATACATACCTCAGTAAGGGTAATATCATTTCAAATTCCATAACACCTAATATCATAAATATATATATATATATCCTACATATTATGTATGATTTTTCCTTTTTTTATTCCTACCAATCTGAATATAAAATCCTAATCCATGATAACAGGTTATTGGATTTTTCATTTTGCATCATTTTCAAATAAAAAAATCTAATGCAACAAATTTTTTATAATTTATTAGACAAAAAAATTCTTATTTCAAAAAATTCTTCCAATCAATAATAATAACCTCTAAACATCTTTCAAACACATTACACACTCAAGAACTATGGAATGGATATTTCCTATAATAAAACGCCCTAGGGAACATGATATTGAATTTTATTTAGTTGTAAATAGAAATAAAATATATAACCACTTCCACATATTTATTCAAATGTTATTATTTCTTAAAAAATACAAAAATGATTGAGGATTCATTTTCAATGACATCAGATCACAACATCTTCTTCATTCATGATATCACAATTAATTATTCCTTGTTTGGTAAAGGTATTAATAAATTATTATGGAAGGAATATATAAAAATGAAAACACCTAAATAATAGTTGAATAAAGAAAAAATAATTAATAAATGAAATATATAATAATAACATCACCTGTGCTATAAAAAAGATGACAATAGACAGTTTGAAAAAGTCATAAATTCAAAATAGATCTAATGTGGGAATATTATATAATATAACTATTAAAAGAAATGAAATTATTAGATATGATATATAAAATGATCTTGATACCATTCTCAATCCAATACCTCATCTGTTACCAAGCTACATAGAAAACCAATCAACCGTAGCACCCTTTCCCTTGGATGGACAATGATTCATAATGTATGTTTGATTACCAATATTTTTTAGTAGGGTGTGTGTAAAATATAAAAATAATCCCCCAAATATAAACTTTTAATGATCTAGTATATATAATTTAATGTACAATTTTATATTGTAGTCAATAAAAGTAAACAAAAAACATTAGTAATTGTAAATATTTTACCACCATCGGTGTTACGTAGCCACCTGAGTATAACCAATCTTAAATTATCCATTGTCACAATGCCTCTAAATTTTTTATAATAAATTTTAATATTAATTACATATGAGGTAATATAAAATTAGAATTATCATCATTTATACTATATTGACATGTATATGTGAAATGTGTCCTCAAAATATAACCAAATATGTAGGATAATTCCCATGTGGAAAAATGATCACCCATACATGGTTAGAAGTTCCTAGTAATGTAGTTATATCCGGAGGAATAAAATCCCTTAATAATAATATACAAGTGGGAATCATATAAAAAAATATCATTAATAGATTCAATTACATCCCTAATCAGAAACAAAATCTAAAGGGGGAAGAGTTCCCCATGTCATGGGTCACATCACCTTAGTGGGAATCATTCTCCACCATCACCAGTCTCATATGTGAATATCATCGATGTCACTGTAAAATTTAAAACATGGGAAGATAATCCCACATCCAAGATAAATAATTAATATCCAATCACTGAATCTCCTTACAAACACTATCGATGAATTGTGAGAATTTACTTCCATATCCTAACAGACATCATAAACAATACAACAAGTAAAGAATCCTAGTCGCAAATATATAAAATAGTTGTTTGATATCCATAATCATAAATCTATAATACAATTATGTATACTGACACAAATAAACCCATCATATGAAAATATTTGTGTCTTCCAATATATGTTTCCAAAAAACCACCTAATGGAATAATAAAAATAATAATTTCATAAGAAAAATTATCATATGAAGATAATTACATCATCTAAGGATCATTTAATGGAAGCTTGGATAGCTCCATCACATTACACCTATACAAATTTTCATAATTATTGTATAGTAGGGGAACACTCACACAAATATAAATAATATTATATAGTGACTATACAGAAGCTACTAAATGGAACGTAAGAAAAGTCCAAGTTGTAACATTATAGTTCCATGATTCTCTTATGTGATTAGATGAAAAAATATATCAAATAATGGCCGTATGACTTATATCATTGCTCATGGGATTCAAAAATAGGACCTTAGAAAAAATTAATATTCACAATGATTCTAGAACATGGACATCGATAGACATCATATCGCAATATAAAAATTACAGTGTCCATTCCATACCTAATCATATTTTCAAAACCCTAATATGGTATATATAAGGTAATTAAATTAAATTTAGGTAAATTTAATATGATTACTGAAACTATGTATCACATGTTCTATGAACTGATTATAATTCTTTGGGATTATTTAGGACCACAAACCATTATTTAATGCATGGTTGCCTGCTGATTATCATTAGATTAATTTTCCATAATATGTAAGAATATAAAAATATATCAGTACCCCAAAATTATCTTATAAATGATTGATCATGTAGAAACAATAGTTAAATGGAAAATAGATGATTAAATCAAGAAATAATGACCTATAAAAACCATATGATATGAATGACACGTGAATTTGACTATGAAAGAAAGAGAAATTACTTTATAGGGAGAAGAATCAAAGGTGATGGGAATATATTGCCATAAACTATATGAACAATGAGGAACCCTACTTTAATTTGATCTATTATTTTAAGGAACTAAATTAAAAAATACAAATTACATAAATTATTTTCTGGTGGTGTCACCATACTGGTTAAAGGAATAGCTCCATATGATCACAATGTAGCCACAAAAATCATAATGAATCCCCACCACTAAGTGAGATTCAAAAAATATCCCACATACACCAATTCATGTCATCTATCTGATTCAAAAATACATTAGGAATCTACACATGGGATTCATTGCGACTTACTTCCCTATATTATAACTTTTTACTACACATATCAATAGTAACATATATACAATCGGCCATACGAAACCACCCTCATATGCTATGGTGGTAACCTTATCATTATTTATGAATATAATCTCATTTAATCCATCTTCAGTAAAAAACACCCTATGTTATTGTATAATATGGAACATGTAGCAGATTATCCTCCCAAACTAAGTGCCAACAATTGAACATGACCCCCATCTCCCCTGTAACGAAATAAAATTTCCAAAAGTCATCCAAATAAAAATTATTTGAAAAAAATTAGTCAAAATATTAACTTAGGAATATTTAGGGTGTTAACACCCTTAAACTATAGGTTATATAAACCATGATATGTTACGTTGGTCATTATTAATTCTCCTTTGCAAAAAATTCTATCAACTGAGCCAATATATTGGACTCCCACTAACACCTCTCCTCCATGATATACACATCCAACCAATACACACATATAAGAGGGGCCACAACCCCACAATGATACCACTCACCCCGATCTACTATCTTGATAAGTCACAACCTGAATGACATATTAGAATAATGATCATCATTGATATAACTAGTCACCTCAGATGGATTTGAATTATCTCTCTATAGATGAGATACATGATCATGTCATGAATCCCACATTACCTATAACTATGAACCAGCCGACATTCCATGGTACCAATCCTCTCAACAACCTCTAATGTCCTTGTGAACTTGGGTATCAATTTACCTTACCATTGAATATTATAGTATCCCAAAGATGATGAAACAAAAAGCTAAAAATGTTTTATAACTAATATATCAGTATTATCATTCCTTCGATCAACATATGAATTAATACTTCTATATTCTATAGAAGGTATTTTTATGATCAACTAGATATACTCTAATATTTAAAAATTGAGACTCACAAAAAAAGTAATAGACTTATTGGATTTTAGACAACACAATGTGGAATGACATGACCTTTCATACAACACCATGGATGGTTTAATATTAATAGACTCATAAAAAATAAAATTAATTCATAACAAAACCATAGTAGGATGAATCTACCATTAACCACTAAATTGATGAACACAAGATCAGAAAAAGTCTTGTAAAATCTAAATAGCATTCACAATCAACCCCTTGATTATAAAATTGTATTCTAGTATCACGTGCATCAAGTTATCCATTGTTTTAAATAGAACATTCAAGAAATTCTATGTAAAATAAGAAACATGTTCTAAAATATACACCCAGGAATCTCATGAAGACTTCTAGTCTCACAATCATAAAATATTCGTAACATATTGATAAATAAGGATTCCAAGATTTTGTAACCATGGAAAACCATTACAAAATATTTTATACTTCATTGTTTTCATAGGGAGTCCTCATATACCTATCAAAAAATAAACAACATGATCCCACTTCCACTCAATAATTGGTTTTGATGTGAGAACACAGTTCCATCACTAGTGTTTAGCCTTTTCCCACTAATATAACGAGTATAAATTAATGAATTCTATTGCACCTTTTACCATCCAGTCCCACTGGTACTACAAGAAAATATTGGTACTTCACATTTATATATACATTCTCTAGTAATCTTAACACTATATACATTTTTAACACCCTGATATTTTGGAATATATATTCTTAAATTAGTATTATGTTCGATATCTTGCACCCCACACAACACCAAGCTAAAAAAATATTGAAATAGTTATTATTAAGAAAATTACTATATAATAATACTTTTAGTAAATAAAACATAACGTAATAAATTATAAAATTCAAACAACATATGTTTAAGAACACATAATGATTTAAAATGTAATTTTTTAGTAAAGTGGTTTATATATATATAATAAAATTTATTTAGGAATATAATTAAAAAAAATAGAATTTGAATCATATAAAAAACATCATTTTTTAATTCCTCATACAAAAATTATCCTGTGGTAATATTTTAAGTGTTCCTAAATAACTTATTTTTAAGTAAACAAGGAAAATACAAATTTTACCAAAATTCTATATATTATCGCATTCTGGATATATGAGAAAGATATATATGTTTATATAGAATTTCAATTAATTTAATATTTAATTATTGAGTATAAAAAAGTATTTCAATATAATATTTTTAACTTTTAAATCCAATTTTTAATTTTTAGAACATATGTGTCATTTTATTCAGACATTAAAATGACTGTTAGCCTTTTAATTTAATTAATCATTTTTATTTTCAAATTTGTTTTTTATTTATTTTAATTCCGTGAGAAATTTATGTCTCTTATAATTATGAAACATAATTCAAGGAATTATATAGACATTTTTAATATTAACCTACACATAAATTTTGTGCATAAAAACACACATTATCTAAAAACAATTTTTATGCATTATATGTGTTTATTATAAAATTAAAAATTTTAAAACATAAAAATTGTATATGATAAAATTATTTTCAATTTCTAAATAATCATGTTCATATTATTTAATAATTATTTTTAAAAAAAAATTTAATAAAATTTATTATGAACATTCAGAATTTATAACTAAGGTAAAAGTTCTTTACGGAAAAGTTAAAAAAATAAGAAAAACACATAAATGAATCTAGTTATTCTATAAAATTAGTTTTGGGGAATAGAGTTGGAAAAATAAATATCTTAACTTTATATTTTAATATTTTTGAACCATATTTCCTTGAATAGTTATATTCCATTGTTGAATGGTTTTGGGTACTCCTAAAATTTCTCTTCACTTCAATTTTAAAAGGATATCACATCAACCTATTCATTCCACACTTCTTCATTCTAATTTTATCTCAAACCCCATAATTTCTAATACTCTTAGAAAACACCCCCATATTAATAGTAATATTTTTTTATTTATATATCCTGAGGTCTCTATTTTCAAATAAGTTTCTTAGTGAAATGTTAGGTTTTAATTTGGGTATTTCTATCTCTATAATTTTTTTCCATAATGTTCATATTACATTATTCTTCTACGAAACCCAATATTACGAAATTAGTATAATTTATATAATATAATATTATTATATTAATGTATCTAACATTATATAAACTGTTACATTATCTAAAAAATAAAGATCGATCATTTATACAGGCACCCCACCGCCACTAAAAAGCAATGTAGTCTATTATTCATCACGGCATCGCATGGTTGGTAAGAAGGATATATTTGAGAAATGAAAATTTTTAATATATAAAAATAAATATTCAGATTTTATTATTTATCTAACCCTTCACCATATATAATTATTGTGAAATAAAATCATTAATCATGCATATGGGTAGACGACTGTCTCCCTAAACAAGGAATTGCTTTTTCCATCACCACCCTAAATGGATGTATTTACAAATAAATTTGGAAAAGACAATGGTTATTAGTGAAATATTTTAAATTTATCAAAAGTTATAATTACATAATATAAAAATATGTTTTTAATCATAATATCAGTATAACACACTCTCATTTGGTTCCATTTTTACTACCTTTGTTAATATTGAAATAATGTGTATACCATAAATGAATAAGGAATTTTATATAATCATAATATCATTTAATAATTAAGTATTTAAATTTTTTAATTATATAAAAATTCATTTATCAAAATATAATATATTTATTTATTTATTACATTTTTACCATTAATCATGTTGGAACTAATTCAATGTAATTTAATTTTTTATGAACTATATCCATTTTCATCACCTAATAAAATGAGACATAATTATTCATTGAAAATAATAATGATTAAATATAGAATAATCTAGCAATGGTTAACTTTAGGAGATGAATGACGTTTGAAACCATTATTAACAAACTACTTAAAAACGATCAAGATTACCCACCCCAGTATCAAATCTATATAATATATACCAACTATATATATAGAATAATTATAAATGATGATTAAAAATATAGAGACATGAATTTTTTTCTATAATAAATTATTAAGAACTTTATTTTTATTATATAAGAGGTTAGAGTACGATTGAGTAAAAAGGAATACAAAGTAGTGGTTTATTTTCAAAAATATAATTTCCTGAGACATATTTTTTATTATACAACATATTTTATTTGGGTTGGTCTAAGTAATTCCCCGTTAATATTTCATATGATGATTATATCATTACTCATTATATTTAATTTATGATTTGAAATTATATTCTTTAAGGGATTTTTATTCAATTATTTCTAATCTTAAAAGCCTTTCTTTGCCTCATTTTCAAATCCATGATCGATGTTCGATATTACACACCATAATTTCTATTATATAGTTTATTAACTACAGTATTATATTCATGTATAATTAATACCATTCAATAAATGATGTTTGATTTTACATTTTACGTTATCCTTCTTATGTTCTTTGATTCTTAATTTTAATGAGAGACATGAGAAATTTGGGGAAGATAATTGAAATATCATTTTCCAGAAGAAAGTATTGTTGAAAAAGACTAGTTTACGAATCCTCAAGATGATATTAAAATAATATATATAATATTGATTAAAATATTATATTTCAATATGATATAGTTTATGATCAATAGAAATAAATCAAATAGGTAATACACTAAATCATGAAATCAATCCAGAGGGATTTATTTTAAAAATTTTTTCTTTTAAATATTTAACATAAAAATATTTGAATTCTTATGTAATTTATTTTCATGAATTATTTTTAATGAATGTTTTTTTGTAAATTATTTCACTTGTTTTTTATTCAAGGTGAAATATTATTTTTATTTTATAAAAAAATATCTACAGAAGAGAAGTTTTATTAAAAATTATAATGTCATAAAAAATAATTATTTACTAGCATTGTTATTTGTTTTATGATGGAAAATAATCCCTTTGGGTGACTAAATATTAAATTTTCATTGCTTCAATATAATATTAATAAATATTCAGTGTAATTATTTTTAGAAAACAGATATATTAATTTTTTCGTATGTGTTTGTGTTGTTCAAAAGGGAAATATTATTCAATCAAAGGGAAAAATTTCTTATTTTTCTAAAAATCACAACAAGCCTCAAGACGTATATGATTTAACTAGTATTTTCTGTTTGTATTTTGGCTATAAAACTAATATAATGAAATATGAAAACATGCAGTTTTATAAAATACTATTGTCTATGAAATTGTAAAAAATAAATTTTCTCAAGGATTTTAGAAAACTAATCTTCTACACTTGCATTAATATGGTCATCTAATCAAATTATTAAATTCAATGAAACAAGAATAGCGTCCATTTATAAAACCATTATCAAAAACTATGGAGAGAAACCAAGTCCATCTGAAGTTGAACAATATGTAATTGTTGAGATGTGTAGATTTTGAAAATTTGACTCACTAAAACTAGACTATTATAGGACTTACTATAAATATAACTCCACCTAATAGATTATAAGAAATAAAAAAGATCTACAATGATAATGAAAACACTATGATATGAAATAATTGATTTATTATACTTTATATTTTATAACAAACATTTTTTTTCTTTTTGACTGTTTTTATCGAGCTATTTATTGATGGGTTCCATTGTAAAATCTTATACAATTTTTTTGAAATGGTTTTACCAATATATAAATATTTTATGAAGGTTTTTAAAGCTATAGGTATTTCGACTGGATTTACTAAGTTTTTTTCCTTTATAGTGGGTTTACCAAGATACGATTTACAGTAGTGCGGATTTAACAATAGTATTTATATATGGATTCCTTATTGAGGGAGACAGATCCATGATTCATTAATTATTAGGTGGACAACTTTCAACATTTATTACTTTTGGGGATGTTATGAAATTGGCGTATGTTCCCCTTTCACTTTGTGTTAAAAGTGATGATTTTAATAATTTATTTGGAGAGTTAATTGTTAAAACATACTCCATGGTTTTTAATTTTTACCTTTATATTTATTTTACCAATATTTCATAAAATATCTTTAGTTTATTTTCATAAAAATTATTACTTGAATCATCAATTTAAAAATCTATTTTATTTTTATTAATCATTTTATTTATATTTCTCTAATTGTGTTTATGGGTTTATCAAAAGTTGTTTATTTGATAGTTTAAATACAGGAGGAGATTTTATTCTTTTAGTTATTTTTTAAAATATAAATTCAACCCCACTTTTATTTTTATTCCTTAAATATATTAATATTCAACATCATTCACATTCTTTAGGTCAATTTGGAGATATCATCTAGAAATGATACGAAACACCCTTTTTATTCCATTGGTTGTTTTGGATTTATGGAATTATTTTTTCTAGTTGTATATATGTATAGATAAATTATGAGTGAGGTATAATATCTTTCCTCATCGTATTGGAAATATTTATATCTCATGAACTAAAAAGGGTAGACAAGATGATTTAGAAAATCCCAAAGGATACAATGGAGGATTTATGAATAAAAATTTAATACAATAGAGGATTTATCCCATGCCCACAGGAACAAAAATGGATTTATCACAACGAAAAGTGTATATTGGAGGATTTAAACCATGGACAAGGGTACATCGTAGGATTTATCCCATTCCTATGGATACATGAGATGATTTATCCTATTACAATGTGTACATGGGTGGATTTATATGAAGCCAAAGGGTACACATGAGGATTAATGCCAAGATGAGGTGTACTCAAGTGGATTAACCCATGTACAAGGATACACATAAGTATTGTCCCTAGACCATGGGTATATGAGAGGATTATCTTAACTCCATTAAGGAACATATGTGATTATAATTAGAGTATTATGTGAGTAATTTCTTGGTTGTTATCCTTGACATATGATTTCAATTGTAATGATTATTCCAGACTCTTTTATTCCAATCTTGTGTCTATAATTATGATCCATGGTGCCTGATAAATGTCTCATGATTCCATACACTTTTTCCATGTAATATATTAGTTAATAAAAGATTATCTTTCTATGAGTCAGGGAATATATAAATCTTATTTGATTACATGAAAATTTCAATATCATATTTATCCCATACTATTGTTTTTCACATTCTTATGATCTAACAATTGACTAAAGGTTGATGCATTTTTCCTTTATGATAATTTGATCTATCCCCATTCTTTGGTTTTATTTACCCAATTTATAATGATTTGTATGACCTAAGAGGAGTCTATATGTGGATTTATTATGGTGAGATTATGGATACATATTAAATAGAACTAAATAATAAGGTTCTTATGTAACTATTCTTTAATGGAACTAATATTCCTTTCTTAGAATTGTGAATTTGTTTGTGTGATATAATGTTTAACTTATGAAAATGGTTTAATATGAAGATGTTTTTAGTGTTGGTCACATTAGTTGGCAGGAAGGGATGGGTTTATTTATTTTTTAGGTTTAATTTAGTTGTTTTTTGATATTGGGAAAAGTTAACACTATTGAAAACTCCATATATAATACTTAATTCTAAGTTTATATTTAGTATAACATCGGTAATTTTATTGATATTTTTTTGAGTATGTGGTTTTCATTAACATTAATACCCTTCCAAGATACCTGAAAGTGGATGTGGTTCTAACATAGATTCAACTTCCGGTAATCCCCTTGAAAAAGGGTGGATTAATATCAACTCTATATTTATTATTATGTATGATAAGTGGGTCCAATATTAATCAACTATAGAGACACTCAGTGGTGATTTCCTTTTGTTAATCACATTCTATATACAAACCAATATGGCGGCTTTAAATATATTGTAATTAGATGATGAGTTATATTAGATAGCCTAATAAGAAAATAACCGTTGGAAAACCAGGTTAATCATAAGGATTCATAGGTTAATCTAGTTTTATAATAGTAAAATCCAAATCATCATAGGTAGAAATAATGTTTTAATTAGATAATATATCTTATGATTGAGTTTTCAAATTTATATGATCATTTACTTTGATTTTATTGGATATTATCACAGTAATTTTGGTTTTAATATTGTATTGGATACATATTCATGAAAATGATGTGTGTTTAAGGTATGTTTCATGAATATCCTAGGACAAATTTATTATGGAAAATTTGGAATAAAATGTTGAGAATATTAATATAATCTAAATATGAGGGAAATGATATGTCACCTGGTCTTCTCTAAGATAGAATGGTTTTCATCTCTTTAAAAGTTGTGTCTTCAAACATGATTATCTTTTGTATTCCCTTAGGTAATATTATTATTAATACATAATTAAAATTGTAAGGATTCAACTTATTTATAGGGGAGAATATAACATCATATGATTTTAGAATATATATATATATACATATATTTAAAATTATTATTCATTCCGATAAATATCTCAATAGAAAGCACTGAACTCAAATGGTCTATGGGTTCTTAAATATTTAGAAACTTTATGAGTAATAAAACTTATATTAAATAAAAAATTATATCCAATTATAAAATTAATAAAAAATATTTTTAAGAACACATAACATATTAAAAAGGTTTTTTTTCAAATAATGTTTATATTTATATATAATTAATTTTCATTTCAAATATAAATTTTATAATTTTAAAATTTTAATATTACATTATTAATTTCACTTTTTATTTACACATATGCAATGTATCCATTGGTGTTTTTTGATTAAATTTTCTAAAAAAATTGGTTTTAAGTGAATAGTGGTAAATACATTTTTAACTAAAATTTTAAATCCAATAACATTATTGATATATGATTAAAAATATAGGTTTATAAAAAAATTTAATTAATTAACAAGTTATAAATTTTATTTTAAAATATTATTTTCAAATTACGAATCCTATTTTAATTCTTAGAACTCAAGTAAAATTTTATTTAGATTTAAAAAGTGTTTCCAATATTTTAGTATAATTAAATAATTTTAGGGTAAAATTATGTTTTTGATTCATTTTAATTAAATATTATATTAAAATATTTATATAGACCTCATTTATGTCATTTAATGTAATAACATTGAAAATTTTCAACTGCATATAAATTTTAATATTAAAAACTCACTTTTTCAAAATCATTTTTTTGTTATATATGAGTTGATTATAAAATTAAAATTTATAAAACATAGCAAATTTATTTGAAAAAATTATTTTAATATGTTAAATTAACATGTTAAAAATTAATAATAATAATATTTTTAATTTTGATCAATAAAATTAATCTCCTTATTTAAAAATTATTTACCAATATAAAAGAATATTAGTGTTAAAGTTTACAATGTAATAAATGAAGAAGACATAAATAAATCTATTTTTTCCTATAGATTAGTGTTGGGGAGGATAATAATCCCAATAATTATCTAAATTTTTTCCCTCGTTTGGAAACTTTAAAATCTGAATTATAACAATCCATTATGGAAAAGAAATTTGTACTCCCAAAATTACCCTTATTTTCACATATTTAAGGGAATCACTTACTCCCCTTCATTCCATCATTATCCAATTGATTTTCCTCCTGATCCTATAAAATTTTAATTTTGTATAATCCCCTATCATTTTCAAAATCCTCCTGTCTTAATTAGATATCATATGGCGCCCATTTCAAAAGATTTTTCCAAGTGTAATATCATGTTCTCAACAAATTTATTTCTTACTTATTAGTATTTTATTCATAATATTACTCTAAGAAAATAATTTTAGACACACTATTATATATTATAATATTATTATTAATATACTAGAATTTTATTATGATAATTAATCACACCTCATTAAATTCATTCCAACCTACAAGAAAAACTAAACTACATCGTTTGTTCGTACCTGTGGACTATCTCCACCACAGAGAGATGTTGTTCTTTTTTTCATCAACACATCTAATGACTAGTAATGATGTTATATTTGAATGAAAAATATATTGAACTTGTAATAATTATTATTATAAAATAATAATTTATCACACACATTCATTTCATCCCATTTGTTGAGAAATTGAATTGCTAATCGTTTGTATGTGCAGACACCCCCCACCATGAATGATGAATTTCATTCATCATCACAACACTAATGTATTGTAATAATAAATAATATAATGAATTTAAAATTTATTTATGAAATGTTTAATCATTTTTATAATTAAAATTAACATTATATTTAAATATTTCTATTCTCATAAAATAAATATTACATACTCTTGTTTGGGAAAATTGTTTCCACCGACAAGAATGATTTTAAAATGTGTAAACCTTGAATGATTAAATATAGTTTTATAAAAGTTATGTTATTTAATGAATTTTTATATAATATTTTTAAATATTCTAGAATGATTTTATTATTATTAAATATAGTAAATAATAAATCATTTGTTTGACTGTTAATCCCATATGAACAAGTTTATCATAATATCCTTTTCATAAACCATATCTATTTATTATCCTAATGGTATGAGAAGTAATGAATCACAAAAAAACGATTTTATATTAATATTTATTAATATAATAATGGTGGACTTTTGAAGAATAATGCAGAATAACTTAGACATTACAAAAACAAGTTCAAATTGATTAGGATTATTTCCCCTAATATCTAAAATATATACTTACTAAATAATATACATATAGAGACTAATTATAAATTTATTTATAAAAGTTTATATATTTGAATATATTTATATAATATGTTATTATTAATTATATTTTAATTTTGAAATAAGTTAGATTATGTTTGAGTAATCTAGAATATAATGTAATTTTTTTATTGAAATTTAATTTCATGACCCACATTTCTTATTATACACCATGTTTTCATTAGATTGGTGTAACTAATGCCCAATTAATAATTTTTATCATGATACTGTCATCATCAAGGATATTTAATGTTTCATTTTTTAATCATATCCTCGAAGTGGTATCACTTAGAATGTTTCAAAAGTCACAATGCTTTCTTTGTCTCATTTTCAAATCCATGATGAATATTTGATATTGTGCACCATCGTTTCTCTTATATATTTTATTAACTTCCCATATTTAATTCCTGTATAATCAATATATTTTATTTATTTTTTTAATTTTCTATTTTATTACATCCATGTTATAATTTATGATTCTTATGTTATTATTACCATAAGGGGTTTTGTTAACTGAACTCCCTTTGTTGAGTTATAACGTGTCTTCTAAAATTTCATTCTTCCAAAATTCATTTGTTACATCCTAACATTTTAATTAAACATAATTTTTTATATATATCTATTTAAGAAGAAACTTTCAATTCAAATATTTCACATTGATGAATTTCTTCTGGACCAAATGTATATCATTGTTGAAAAAAATTAACAACCTCTTTATTAATAGTTTTCCCTCCTTTCCCATATTTTCCATTCCTGCCAAATTTTTTCCGTTATATTTGTAAATCCAATTATGCTTTATATCATGTAACCATCATATTTACCTTATCATGTTTTAAAAATGTTCTTTTTTACACTTTTATGATGTGGTTATTAAGTAAGGGTATTTCAAAATATTATAAAGTTCATTCATCTATTCAAATAAAAAGTCTCTTCATCCGCTAAAATAATCTTCTCATAAACATTATTTCATTTGAATAATAAATTATTAAATATTATTTTTGAAAATTAAGTGTTATTTATTGTTTTAAATTTAACTTTTTGAATCATTTTTAAATTTTTCATGGATCCCTTATTTATGATCATTTTTAAATGTAAAATATTTTTATCAGATTTCACTTCACCATTTCGTGACCTTTATTTCCTTTTCAAGGTTTCACTATTGAATTTTTATTTCAAAATTAAGTCTATTTCAAATTTATTCCCTTAACATATTCAAGAAATTAATTTCAATGTGACTCTATCTTATTCTTTTACACTAAAGATAAAATCATTTTCTGAATACAATTTTATGATTTCAGTTTGATTATCCTCATTATCTAAAAATTAAATAATTCCATGGAAATTATTTCTCAAAAATAACCCTCCAAATTATCTAATGGAATATTGTATTTGACTGATTTAGTTTTGGGTAATAACCATTAACATTCTTGAGGTAATTTTTTTGTGATACCATATTGAAATGTTTTAGGACCAATTTTTCTTTCCATGGGTTTTAAATGGTATAAAAAATGATTACTTTTACATGGTGCATATATATATTATTTAATGATGGTTGGGGTCCAATATCTCTCTAAATTTCATTGCTAACAATTATATCTCATGATCTAAAAATGGTACTTGTGAGTGTTTATTTCCATCCCAACGGAACACATGACGATTTATTCCATGCCAATGGGTACATTAAAGGATTTATCCCAAGACCATAGAGACATTATAAGATTTATCACAAGAAACATGGAATACAAGATTATTTATCCCAATCCTAGGTGTACATCTGTGGATTTATCCAAAGCTAATGTTTACAAGAGATGATTTATCCCAATCTAAAGTTTACAAGAGATTATTTACACAAATACTAAGGGTATGTGGGAGGATTTATCCCAATAAAAGTGTATACATGAATATTTATCCCAAGAATAAGGGTAAACAAGATCATTATCCCATGACCATGGGTACACGAGAGGAGTATCCATGGACCAAGGGTATATGTTACAACTCCCCTCATATCCCACTTAAACAGTTCCCTGATTCAGTAGACACATGGCCTCATCCATGGATCCCCATGTTCTAGAGGCCACTAACAAGCAACCAGTTTCTAGGGTGTGTCCATGAGGAGAGTATTACCTCTATTCAGAGTATCAAATGAATATAATCAAAATATAACTAAATAGAAGAAACATAAAAATAATAGAAAAGGTAGTGTAATCATGTATAAAAAACTAGAATAATAACCCTGTTGTCAGATAATCATGATACAAAAACACAAGAACTAATTAATAATAAAAAGTAGTAAAATGAATCATATACAAAATATGATGATTTCATGTCTATAAAAAGTATGGAAAATTTTCATACATGGAAGCACTTAGTCAATACATAACATGGGATACAAAAAGAATAAAAAAAATCCAAAATCTATCTAATAATCTTGTGATTTTTCTGAATCATCTTCTACCAAGGTTCCATACGATATAATTTAAGAAGTAATTCCTCCATGATAAGATTCTTCCACTTATCTACACCTTCAAGTATATATTCTACTCAAGTAACATTGGTGGCCTGGATAGGTTGTGTGATAAACCTAATAGGACACTACAAATAGAAACTATAAATATCCAGTTTATACGTATAACATGGTAGTGTGAAATAATAATAATGAAAAGTAGTAATAATAACTGTAAATGGGAGTTCTATGGTTCCTAAAGGAAAACCAAACTGAAGATACCTGCTTTGGCCTATACTGGAATATATTTGAACAAGTAACCAAGGGATGCAATTCCATGTATCAAAAGTGTTGAGAATGCCATGCCCAATATCATAGAAATATGGGATTTCATTCCCGTTATCATCGAAATATGGGACTCCATGCCCAATATAAGGTATGCATGCCCAGTATCACAAGAATAGGGTCTCCATCACCTCATGTATACTTATAACATAAAAGTTTCATCATTCCCATATGTATATATAACATCTAAGAGGGTTATCAAACCCATTTACAAATATTATCAAGGGTCACCACGCAATCATAATTCAAAATTTAATTATCAGTCAAAAAGGTGTTACAACTATTGATCAACATTTTAACAAGGGAGTTAACATTATCCATTTAATCCTATAATGTGTTTTTTCCACTAACATTCATTTTAATTCATTATAATTGATAAGGTCCTTAACCATGATATGACTATTTCTAACTTTTTCTCCAGGGCGCGCGCATCCATCATGCAGAGGACGTGCTATTGTTGCCCCCGCATTCCTTCTTTCCAAAGGTGGGTGTCATTCGCCCCTTATTCAAGGACATATTCTCCGTGATCGAAACGGGATGATGGGATGTCGGTTCTCCATTTCATGGATTCCTTCTCAGAACTCTTCACCTAGTATGGGTCTCCCTCAAAGATTTACAATGTGGTTCGTGAAGCTCTTCCTGGCACCATATCTTTATGGAAAACAGTTAATTACACCGATTCTGTCAGGAACATCCATGGGGTCCGGTCAGGGCAGCAACCTTCAATTTGGAGAGTAGTCATGCTGGGGCATCATTGGCTTGTCTTGACGCTAGGGAATTGGCTTCTCTGTCTTCTGTTACTTATCACAGGGCTTCATGTGGGCACATAATCCCAAGGAATCCCACATAGTATGTGGGGAATTGTATGCCATAGGAATGTATCTGAGGTTTTTCTTAGCTTCCCATGTTTAACACGAGGCATGCCATAATTTTAACATCCAACGGAGACAGATTGGACTGATCGGAACAGTAGCTAGATTGGATCAGATTGAATAACCCTCTGGAGGGAACACCGATGTTGGGGACAACACGTGGGTGGATTCCCGAATGATGTGGAAGGGAATGAAGTGGCATGATCCCACCGGGATGTGCTGGCCCGGCTAAGAATTAGGATGAATGATGGCTTCGTGTTTGGGTCTCAAGGAGACTTCCTTCATATCCCTGTGGTAGGGAATCAAAGTCCACGTAGTTCAATAATACAGTGGCACACCTAAAGAGGAGACTCGTGAGAATGGACGCGTGGGTAGGACCCAGAGGAAGTAGAACCTTCGAGTTAGGGCATGAGCTTCCCGAGACATGTGGACTCGAGGGAGAGATCAGGATGAGACATGGGTGTCGAGCGTGAACACCATGGAGGTTTCCTATATATCCCCAAGTCGGGGAATCATATTCTTCGTAGTTTAGGTGGCTGATACAGTTTAACATCATGTGGGATGAGAATAGGGCTTACACCCTGAGGCAGCCCATGGTGATGGTGAACCAATGTGAATGGGGCCCTGAGGTCTAGATGGATTGGAACATACACTTTGAGGTGGCACAAGGTAGAAATAGGTTCTGGCACACCATCACGAAGATGGTTTGGGCTGGTGGTTTGTCGGGGTTGAACCTCGTGGAGGCTTCCTATGTACCGTGCCTTAGTATGAATCAAAGTCCCTATAGTTCCAGTTGGAAGGGGCTTACCCTCTGAGACGACCCATTGTAGTGGGGCTAGAACCTCGTGGAGGCTTCCTACGTACCATACCATAGAACGGATGAAAGTTCTTGTAGTTTGGGTTGGATGGAGCATATGCTCTGAGACAATCTATGGTGGTGGGGCTTGAACCTCCTGGAGGCTTCCTACGTCTCATGCCTCAACATGGATCAATGTTCTCGTAGTTCGCGTTGGATGGGGATTACGCACTGAGACAGACCATGGTAGTGGGTCTTGAACCTCGTGGAGGCTTCCTACGTACCATGCCTTAGCATGGATTAAAGTCCCCGTAGTATGGGTTGGATGGGGCTTACACTCCGAGACGACCCATGGTGGTGGGGCCTAAACCTCCTGGAGGCTTCCTACATTACATGCCTTAGAACATATCCAAGTCCCCGTAGTTCGGTTATACAGTTTAACATCATGCTGGACGGGGGAATTTGGGGATTACACTCTGAGGTGGCTCATGGTGTGTCATGGTCAGTTCTCACTCTAATCTCATGAGAGTCATCCTCAGTGTGAGAAACAAGAGGCTGTAGGGACCTGGCGATCACATCGTGAATGGGTGCGTTCATGGGAAGCGAAGAGCGGCTTACGCGTTGAACGGCCCATGGTGTCGGGATGTACTCCAGGATGGAGGCCCGTGGAGTGACAAAGAATAGCATGAGATGGATTTGGAACCCAATAAGAGTGGAGGGCCCCCGTTCCCTATCATGCTCTCCGCTGGCCTTGGCACTCAGGAAGTGAGGAGGAGCAGGGGTGCTCCCTTCTGCAAGGAAGGCTAGGGGCTTACACCAGGGTGGCTGCCCTTCCCCGCGGACAAATGCCACTCCCATAAATCACCCCCTATGATGGATGACCCACCCATCACCATGGAGATGAGCGGGCATGGATAATATCCGAGGGGGGGGGACCATGCATGTGAGGAACGTGGCCAGGTCACTATTTAACTTCATGTGTTGAGGATGATGTTCTTGGCAGTTTAACATCCTGCAGCTCGGATGAGGTGGATGGGCTCTGCACCCCTATGACGTAGATAACCGGTGACCTCTTCCACTTATGGTAAGGAAGGAATCGGCAAGGCCGTACAGAGGGGGTTTCATGGGGTGAACCATCGAGGGGTCCACGTTAGCATGGCTATGCGAAGAAGCAATAGCTGTTAACGTGACTATGCGAAGAAGCATGAGGAAAACCAACTCAATAGGAAGGATTGTCCAAGGGAACCTGAAGTTAATTTTTATGAGCTGAGAAGGCTGTACGGGAATACCATGTTTGATACGAATTCCCTGGGTGAATGGGACACCTACAGGTCGAACCCTGAAGGTGGACATTGGGAACTCACGCACAGGGGGGTGCCCAGGGAGCACCGATATGAAGGGCACCAAAGGATTGCGCGCAGCCCTGGGGCAGCACGAAATAAGGGGAGCTAGGCGTGGAAAGCCTTGATTTGGCGCGAAATAGATGTTTCCTGAGTGATACAAAGGGTCCGAGGCTTTTCACAACATGAATGGATAGCGTGCAAGGTGGAAGAATTACGTGCAGGCGGGGAGTGCTGTGCGTAAGGACCAGGAGCGTGCAAATATTGTGCGCAACTTACGGGCCTGTGTGCAATGAATGGAATTGCGCGTAGGAGGGGCAGACCCTGAGGGGTTGGAGTTTAGTATATTCACAGAGGATATCATGTGAAGTTGGATCCCGGGGTGACTTGGTGTGAAAAAGAGCCCTAACTGAAGGCCATATTGCACGCGCGGAATGGAAATTACACGCCTGAGAGGCGGTTCAAATTCTTCCGCTTCGAGAAGGAAAAGGGTCTCCTTATATTTATAGGCACTCGGCAGCACAAAATTCAAGGTTGCGCACAATATTTGTGCGACCAATGTGGCGGCGTGAAATATCAACCATGCAGGGTGCGGGCGCGAAATTATTTCGCACCGGCGCAAGGACGTTTCGCAAATCCCGGTACCTTCTGTGCGGGACATGGTTTTCCATGCACTACTCCCTTTTTTTGCACACCATTTTTTTGCCCTCAGACCGGGCCTCCGGGACCGAATATGACTTCTCTTATTTGTTTCGAAACTTTCTCCAACACTTAAACACTTTTCAGCATCTACAACGACCCCCCTCGTAATTGGATCGGCGGGAGGTCGCAATGATTGGGTTCTGAAGGAAATGCCGAAAATTAAGGCCTGTGGGGCACTGACGTGCAAAAACTCGAGCTGTGCACAAAAACCCAGTCAGGCGCGAAATCCTCATTACACGTGGGCGTGGAACCCCAGCTTAGCCTATGAAAGCCCCCACGATCTCCATGCTCCATACGGTGTTTCTCGTGCGACTAGCTGAGAGCTCCCGTGCGCGAAATTTCTACCGTTCTGGCATGAAAACCGCTTGGCTTTGCATAATACTTCCAATATTTAGCGGCCTTTTACGTGAAAACCCGGGATTTTCCGCACTACACTCTGATATTTCCCACAAGCAGCTAATTTTACGTTTCCAACTCCCAGACTCCACGCCAAAGTCCTAGATTTCTCGTAACTATTACAAACACTTACTTTGAAGAAGATGGCTACAAATTAGGTCGATGAGGGAGAGGCCGCTGCAAGTAGAGTTGAGATGGCTGCGAACTCGGAGGTTTACGATGCAAAGAGGGTGGTCTCTGATAACCACGCCCTCTTCAACATTCTATCTCCCACCCAGAAATATTATGCCATATCTGATAATCCGTCGTTGTGGAACTTCGGAATTCTGGACGATGTTCCCCTACCGGGGTTCGAGGTTGATACCCGTCAGTCATGGGTTACCCGCGAAGAAGACCTTCTTTGATACAACATCACCAAAAATGGTCATCCTTCCAAATAATCCAGGAACATGGATGTTTATGTCAAGAATACCAGGAATTGGACCATTGTCATGGGTGATCCTGTTGCAGAGAGCTCACCGGCCGTCTACGCGAGCACTTTCTGTCCGAGCATCACTGACGAGACCAAAGGCTGGTTGCAGGACTGGGATCTACGGTCCGGAGGCAACATTACTAGCGAGTGGGCTTAGTCGTACTGGTTCCACCACACATGTGACCAATCTAGGGCCGACCTGTGGCACATTGGTCTATTCGAGGCGTTGTGGACATCACAGTTCCACTTCTACCGGCAGCCTGAGCTTAGACTGGAGCGATTCACTCGGTGGTCCCCTGAAAACAACACATTCCATCTTCACCATGGGGAGGTAGAGATCAGTCTCTGGGACATCCACTGCATGAGAGGCATCCCTTTAGAGGGCCATTAATACGAAAAGTTCCTCCCGCTGATGAAAATCTGTTGTGACATGTCTCGAACCACCATACTGATGTGGAAACTGCTGGAGTTGGCCAAGGAGAGGCTGAAGTTCAAAGACATCCTGAAAGAAATTTCCTATAAGGACTGGTTCAGCCTGTTCTTAGAGAAGTACCCAAAGGTCAAGATGCTAGGGCGGGGAAAGTGATGTCTAACTGCGGTTCAGAGGAGCAAGAGAGGATCCTACTGGAGTATCTTGGAGGTGGGGAAATACCAATCTAGGGGAAATATCATTAACGAAGCCTGAGACCCAAATGTCTGGTATGCCGGATTCCTCGCCATGTTCATGAGTGGGTGGCTCTTGCTGGTACAGGACTCCAGTATGGGCGTCCATCCTGCGACCCTGGTGATGGAAGGCATCATGGCTTCCAACAAGAGGTTCAACCTTGGGCTCCCAGTGCTGGCTCGGATGTACACCATCTTAGGGCACATCTCAAGAGGGGGATTTCCTAGGAGAGTTTTCAGCCCATTCCATATCTTCCTGGCTGGGTAGCGGCTCACAGTGGCGGCTTCAGCTTCCCAAATGCCATTCGTCCCCCAGGAAATGGCATGTGACCCTCTCTGCTGAATATCATCACGGTCATGCCAATGACGCTCAATGAGGAGGGGGTACGGATCAGGATTGGTAATCATTCCAACTTCACCTTCATAAAATTCCCTACCCCAATTGGTCTTCTGGTAGACAACGATCAAGGATCGCTGGAGCAGAAGGAATACTTCCAAAGCATCGGAGGCACGATACTTGTGGCCCGGATTGATGGGAAGATTTTGTTGTGAGCCTTAAATTTCATCCTTGTTCGCTAGGCAGTTCGGATGACTCCAGAAACTGCCGAAGAGGGTATACATGTATATCCGAGAGGAGAGTCATCCATGTGTTCTTCTCCAACTGTGGTTGATGTTCACAAACTACAGCTCCAGAGACATCATTACTTTTCCTCCCACCAGAGCCAATGAGGGCCTTTCAACGGCGTATGGTGAACATTTGACCATAGCATACCCTGAGGGGCTTCAGTGGAAGAGAGTCCGGTAGATCAGGGTTTTTAGTGCAGAACCTCGGCAGCGAGAGAGCAAGCGGGGTGCCGCTAGGAGAGGAGAACCAGAAGCGACCCAGGGAGCGGGGCCTGCACAGGCATGGGCCTCTACGGTCGGGGCATTGCACGGCGCGACCGCACCCTCATTGCCTAGAGAAGGAGGGACCCACAGAGTAGACAGAGAACTTCTTGGGAAGAAAATAAGATATTTTCTTCAACCTTCCCATGATGTCTTCTTACCTGCTCTCTGGTCATCCTGGATAACCATGCGGTAGTCAATGAGTACTGAATCCTTCTTGCAAAAAATAATGCGAGAAGGGATCTAGCTGCTGGAATTCGGGGTTGTTTGGATCACTAATAGTGTGGACTTCCACTGGCAGCATGCATACCTGACGGCCATGGACACACATGCACTCCAACGAGGTCATTGTGTGGAGCCACCTCTCTTGGTAAAGTTCTTATAGAACAAGAGAATGATCCGGAGAGGATGCGATCGGGGGAAGGTAACAGTGATGAATTAGAGGGCGACAAAACAGGAGATTGGTCCCAAGGTGAAGGAGAGGTAGAAGGGGAGTACGAAGGTGAAGGGTCACAAGGGGCATCCGACCAAGGGAGTTTCCTAGAAAGCGGTGAGATCTTCAGCTCTAACATGGATGTTACCAAAAAAACTCGAGTTTAACACCGTCCCTTATCTTCTCCTATGTTCTCTTTCCTTGGAAATCCCTTAATCCACTTTTTCTCTCTTACGCAGGAGCATATCGGTGTTGACCATGCTTCTATAGCCAAAAGAGGGGAGGAATCGTCAATAGGGAAAGGCGGGGCACCGACGCTCGTTATCGAGCTGTTAAGTGCTGAGGGATCCCCTTCCATGACAACTCCTACAGTAGCCAGAGCACCAGAGGCTGATTCGTTGGGTTTCTGCAAGTTCCTTTCTTCGAAACCGGTACTCATTGTTAGAGGAATCAACTGATCAGGGTGCTCCTTGTCTGTATAGTTATCATGGCGCTAGAGGCTCATCGAGATGCTGAGCCCCGGCCATATGTTAGCTTGCCAATGTAAAACTTGCAGCCCCTTCTAGAACATATCTCCCAAACCTAGTTGGCTCTAGAAATTGGTGAGTTGGGATCAGCAGACACTGGCGGTGATGCCGGCAGGGCAGGGTTGGAAATCGACGTGAGCACTACCAGGACTGAGGGGAGAGAAGAGGGTCACCCAGATGCTGAGGAACCTAATCCACTGGGAGGACTCTCTGAGGAAGACCATGTTGCTTCCCTGTTGGCTATCTTCCCTATCTACTAGCCTGCTGATCCCAAAGAAGTTGACGATTCAGATTCGGAAGCATCCTAGGAGAGACAGATGACACGACACAAGGGATGGAAGTACATCCGTAGTTTTCTCAATCAACCCTAGGGGGAATGGCTGAAGCAAATGGGGTCCCTCCACACCTGGATGCACTTACAGTGTGCTGGAGGGGAATATGCTCAATGTCTTCATTTGACGGTCCACGAGTACATGGTTGAGAAGATGCAGGAGAGCAGCTAGCACACCGACGTAATCCGGTGCCAGGAAAAGTCAAGAAGTACCCGGGCATTTCTGAGTGCGGAGAAGGAGGTCCGATTCCTCGAGAAATAGGATAAGGAGTAGGAGGTGTTCATTGCGTCCTGCTCTGAGATTTTGGAGCAATTGAGGACCCAGCTGGGGGATGCTCAAGATCAACACATAGAAGCGAGTCGTCAGGTAACTGAGCTCCAAGCTGAACAATCGCGTGAACATTCCAGGGCCAACACACAACGATTCACGCATCTTGATTAAGAAAGAGTTCTTAGGGGACGTGAGTCAGTCTTGGTAGACACCAACCCAAAGGTGGTGGCGTTGGAGAGGTCTATCCTGGAAGCCGACCCTTAGAGGCCCTGTTTTGGTCACACCCATAAACATGTCCCATTTTACTGCTTTCTGTTCTTTCGAACTGTATGTATAGACAAAATTACTTACTTGACCCTTTGTTTAACATAATCGTCCCTCTAGATGAACATTAACAACCATAATCTTGAAATAAATAGCAATCCATCCATAAGATCACGAGGGCTGTGAGAAACAAAGGAGGCTCGTAATATCACTTTTTTCGATTGTGGGAGCGTCAACCAGGCTTCAGGCATTTGAAATTCAAACCTGGGTTCCCTAGGAGATGGGGGAGGCCCAACTGAAGATGGAGGACCTCAGGCCGATCTATGTATCATCTTCCCAACTTGCTCTAGTGCACGGGCGAGGCAATGCAAGATGCATTGGAATCAATCTGAACATAGGGAGATGAAAAAGGTGAATCATGTTACCAAAATTTGTAACACTATGAAAGGGGCATGATGACGGAAGATAGCTGTTGATCGTTGTGGAAACATAGCATCCATATCGCATTAGCCAGAAATGGGGACAACAAATGATGGCTGACCGCTGACCATGTTCATAACATGGGGCCTGACTCCAATATCCTTTATCAGTCTTCCAGAATGTTGGACCATGACTTCTGGTGGACCATAGGTCAAGCATCCATACTGTTAGGGGGTCCCTCCAAACATGACTAGTCTTTTGGAACGTTTTACCAGGACAGCAGGCGGACCATAGGTCGAGCCTCCATACTATTAGGGGGTCCCATAAAACATGAAAGAGGATGAAGATCCTAATAAATGGGAATGCGAAGAATAGAAAGAGAAGTGATGGTTTGTTCACATTGAATCCAACACTCCCAATATTATGCCACCGTGGTGGAGGCACATTAGGAGGACATATTAATCTAATCATGGATCATCCCTACTTTTAGACAGGACCTCTCTGGTGATGGAACTGTCGCTTCCCAACGTCATTATGGGGCATCCCAAATTGGTTCGGTGAAAATTACACAATTCCCCAAGAAGTCAAGCCAAGGGGCCGAAAGTGTGGGGGATAGACTTGTGACTCCTGGGGCTGGACCCGAGATGAAATGTCCTGGCGTTCCTACATATCCAGTAAGAATGGGATTCAAGGTGCACGTAGTTCTGGAAGGGGTCTTAGTTTAAGGTTATATAACATGGGCCAAGGATGGGTAAAGAGAGCAGGATACACATGGTAAGGTGGTTACAAAACCCGGCGTGAATGAGGACATAATCCATACTTACCATGTGTTCCTTGGGGATGTGTTCTGATAAAGGGATCGAACCCGAAAGTTAGGTTGGGCCTGCGGGGATGTGCCTGGGTGGTCCTACGTATCTCATAAGGACGAGAATTATGCCATACGTATTTCTTGAAGGTTGGAACGACACGGTAAGGTACCTATGAAAAGGATGAAAGGGGCGTGCGGGTCAAGCCCTCGCACCAAAAGAAGCAGCATTTGATGTATCTTGTTTGTCCTTTAAGGTCAATTGTTTTTCTTTTGTGGAGCGACCAGCCAAGGATAGAGATTCCGGGAATCGACACAATAATCATGCCGTACACAGGAATTGACAAATGGTATGGTAAATGACTGATAACCAACGTGATTCCCTCTATGATGAGGTCATCACAATGCAGTGCCGTTTTTTGTCTTGCGACCGCGATGATATCATCACAGTTTATGGTCATGTGGTAGGACCAACCAGCACATTTTAAGGTCATATGTCTTGGACCTGGGGGAATGTGCACGACGTGACAAAGAATACCCTACGTGGATGAGGACATAATCCAACACCATCACCGTGCGTGATTCTGGGAGAGAAGCATCGGGCCAAGGGGCCGACTAATGTCAGAAGATAAGGGGAAGGAGACACTAGCCTCCAGCTGAGCTGGGCCTAAAAAGCCACGTCCAGGTGACCCCACATATCTTACGGGGATGAGGGTCAAGCTGCACATGGCTCTTAGAGAATATCCCATCCTATAGTCTTAGAACTCGGATCGCAGGAGCCCCGAGAGATGCCGTATTGCAGCTTTGTTTTCCTGACATGTGGAGGTGCACTGAGGGTTAGTGCAAAGAGTGTCGAGATTCCACCAGGACATGATGGGGTGGAACATTATGTAAATCATGAAACCAACATTCAGGGCCATAAGGGGCTATCATGATGATGAAGGATTACTGCTAACCATGTTCGCAACACAACATCTTGTCGTGTTAGCCTGAAATGGGGACAAACAAATCAGCATCAACTGCTGACCATGTTCGCAATGTGGGATTTGTATCAATTTGTTATCTAATACCCTCAGGGGTGTTGACTGGTAACAGTAGGAGTGCCCTTAGGCATTGTATCGAGGCCGTATTTTGGGGGGTCCCTCCGGGTGTGAATGATAATGGGGGCCCAAAGGAAGGGGAACACGAAGCTTGAAAAGTGGACGGAACATGCCTAAGTTGAATCTGACACTCTAGGTCCTACACTAGAGTACTTTGAATGCATTAGTGGACCACTGAAAATGGTCAAGGGATAAATTTGAGAGCGGACAAAAGATGGAGGATTCCCGGGAGAAGGGGGGAATGGCACCAAAAAAACCCTAGACCACACCTACATATCTCCCTTGTAAAGAGGGACAGGCCAAGAGGCCGAGGTGACCGGGAGATCATGGGATCTCTTAAGAGATGGGGATGGACCTGAAATCTAGGTGTTCAGGTGGTCCTATGTATCCCATAAGGATGGGAGTCAGGCCACACATAGTTCTAGAAGCACAGTTTAACGTCATGTAGGACTATGTGAGGAATCTCATCTGGGGATGTGTATGGCACGGTGTGAAATCCGACATGAATGAGGACATAATCCCACACCACACCAAACAATCCGGAGAGGATTGGGGATAGATCCTGAGAAGGCCAAAGGGCCTGAGGCTGGGCCTTGGTCAGGAAGGCCTGACTAGCTTGCAGTTTAATGTCATGCGGGACGAGCGTGCAGTTTAATGTCATGCGGGACCGTAGGGGCCAGAATGTAGGACCAAACAGAGTTTATGTTCATACAGGAACAAATGCAGTTTAGGGTCATGCAAGACCTGATGTAGTTTAGGGTCATGCGGGACCACATGCTCGGGCAAAGTACTGCTTGAGGAAGTTGGCATTGGTGGGAGGAGTTATACACTCACCATCCATTGTCACCAGGGAGTATGATCCATTAGGATAAACCTTATGAACAATGAAATGACCTTCCCATTTGGGATCCAACTTGGGTGGTTTCCTGCCGGGGAACTTTGGCGCTCTGAGGGCCAATACCAAGTCACCTAGCAGGAAAGAGCGGAGGTGAACCTTCTTGTTGAAATCTCGATCCATCCTGCTCTGGTACCTCTCTAGGTTGTTCAAGGCAAATACCCTATTATCGTCCAGTGCTTCCCATTCTTCTAGACGGATTTAAGCCACCCTATCCGATGCTTGCTGGTCATAGACTGTTGTGCGCAATGAGAGAACTTGAATCCCAATGGGTAGGACGTCCACCATTCCATACACCAGGGAATATGGGGTCACCTGGGTGGAATTATGGGTCATCTTCCGATAAGCCCAGTGGGCATTGGGGAGCTTTTCTGGCCAAAGTTTCTTGTTCTGACCAACCATTTTCTGCAAAATGTTAGAGAGGGTTTTATTGAATGCCTCAATCTGACCATTTTCCTACGCGTGATAGTGGGAGGTATGGTTGAAGCGAATGTTGTATGTGGCGTACAATTGCTTCAGATCGGTTTCTTGGAATTTGGTGCTGTTATCCATGAGGATAGCAGGAGGTACCCCAAATTGATTAGATGATATTGGAACTGATGAAGTCGACGATAGAATGGGCCTTGACTTCCTTGAGCGGAATTGCCTCCGCTATCTTGGTAAATAAATCAGTAGCAGTCAGGATAAATCGGCATTGGCGATCCGTTGTCAGTGGGTACGGCCCCATGATATCTAACCCCCAGACTGGAAATGGACAAGATTGGATGGTGGTATGGAGAGGTTTTGGTGGCTGATGCACGAAGTTATCATGAACTTGGAACGCATGGCACCTCTTGGCGAACTCGATGTAGTCGTGGATCATGGATGGCCAAAAAAACCCCAGTCTCCGAATTTGGTGAGACGGTTTTGACCGAGCCGGATGGGAAGCATATGAACCGACATGAACCTCTTGCATGACCCGAGGAATCTCAAATCCTTGAAGGCAACAAAAGAGAACACCCTCAAATCCGCATTTTTAGAGGATCTGCTCAAGGCTGGGACCGCTTTGAAGGGTAAACTATAGCACGCGGTGTTAGATTCACTCTCACTTGGCCCGGTCTGATGGGAGATTACTTTGTTGGAGGTATTCAACCAAGGGTGTCCTCCAATCAGCAACTACTTCGATTACCAAATCTGAAGAACTCGGGATTCCTGATGTAGGGGCACCAGCAGCAAGATGGTTTATCCTTGGGCCGCCATTATCCTTTGGGGTGATGGGAGAAATGACTCTCTAGTGTGCCACATGGAGAATAAAATCATCATGTTCGGTCTCTGAAAGTGATGCGGCCAGGCTGGCCAAAGCATCTGCTCGACCATTCTGTGACCGAGGGACATGGATAACCACTAGACGAGAAGGGAACTGGGCAATTAGCCGGAGAGTGTGCTCAAACAACAGTACGAGCTCTAGCTTCCTGACAACATAGTCACCATTGACCTACTTGATGACCAGCTCAGAATACCCTTTCACAAGAAAATGGGGCACGTCGATCTCAAAGTCCAGCTTGAGACCAGTAATGAGGGCATGATACTTTTCCTCGTTGTTAGTGCATCCTTCGGACAACAAGAATGAGTATGGTAGAATTACTTTCTTCGGGGTGATGAAGATGATACCTAGGCCCACTCTGTTGAGCCAATGATCATTGAGCTCCTGCCAGTGTGTCTCTGGGAGGCACCGTCAAAGTTCATCTGCCCACATGGGACGACTTGATCGACTAAGAGGACTGTCTCTTCTGGAAAATCCAGATCCAAGGACCGGTCCACAGAGTTTGGATGGGTAGCTAGGAAGTCTGAAAATGTATGCCCATTGATGGCCTTTTGGGACATGAACTAGATTTCAAACTATTGGAAGATCACCACCCACCGCGCTAGTCAACCAGTCAACATGGGGCGATTCAGAATATACTTCAGCGGGTCTACTCGAGAGAGAAACTATACCTCATGGTACATCAGGTAATGCTGCAGCTTCTGCAAAGAAAATACAAGTGCAATGTAGCTTTTCTCTAAGGGGGAGTATCTAGCCTCCATATCGAGGAGCGTGAGGATAAGGTAGTAAAGTCTATTCTCTGTCCCTTCCTTGTTCTTCTGGGCGAGAATGGAATCAAGATATCTATCTAGGGTGGTGACATAGAGAATAAGTGGCTTCCCGGAGATGGGTGGCAACATGAACGAAGGTTAGAGCAGATATTTCTTGATTTCCTCAAAGGCAGTCTGGCACTCTTCGTCCCATTCATAGGCAGATTCTTTCTTCATGAGCTGGGAAAAGGGCTTACTCTTTGTAGACAGATTCGTGAGGAATCGGCGTATGTAGGCTAAGTGGCCTTGGAGACCTCAGAGATCCAAAATATTTCTCAGTGGAGGCATCTGGATGATGGCCTTGATCTTCTTCGGGTCGATCTTGATGCCTCAGTACCTAACAAAAAATCCAAGAAACTTCTCGGAGGTGACCACAAAGGCACACTTCAACGGGTTCATCTTCAAGTGCCAGGAATAGTGGAAGAAGACCACTTTCTCAAGATCCATGAGATGGTCCTGGTGTTGGGTGGATTTGACCACCAGATCATCCACATAGCACTCCACCAGCTTCACGAGGATCGGTTTGAATATGTGATGCATGGCCCGCTGATAGGTGGAACCTGAATTCTTCAGGCGGAAGGGCATAACTAGGTAACAGAAAGTACCTTGGGGATCTATGAAAGCAGTAAAATTCTCATTATTGGGGGCCATCTGGATCTGATTATTTCTAGAGTAAACATGCCTGAAGTAGAGGGCTTGGAACCATGTCAGAACATCAATCAACAATTCTGTCACTGGAAGGGGAAAATAATCCTTCGGACAATGGCGGTTGAGATCACGAATGTCGATGCAGACTCTAATCTGCCAGTTTTTCTTCCAAAAGGCATGATGTTGGAAAGCCAATCAGGATACTGAACCAACTTGACAAAGTTGGCTTTGATAAGCTTGTCAACTTCGACCTTCACCATGGCACTATGAGCTTGATGCATCTTTCTGGGAGGCTGCTTTAACCCGTGATGGTTTGCAAGAAGACAGAGGCGGTGGATGGATACCTAAGGATCTAGTTCGTAAATCTAGTCATAACTCCAGGAAAACACATCACGGTGTTGTTTGTGGAATTCTACGTACCACTTCTACTCCTCGAGGGACATAACTGCACTGATCAATGTGGGTCTCGGATCAGCCTCACCTCTGAGGTTCACCTGTACCAACTTTTCTACCGTTGCTGAGACGCCTTCCTAAAAGGTAGGTGGAGCGTCCTCTATACCTTATTCTCCACTTATAGAGGGATAAACCATAGGGAGAGATGCTTCTGAGCTATCAAACCCTGATTGGCGGCTGCAACCCGCTTGTGCGGTCGTGGTCATTGCACAGGGGCACTCTAGCACCGCTGAGACCATGGATTTGAAGGCGGTCGACCCAATCCCATCAGTTCTTTGGCCCAAGGGTCTATGCTTGATAATATCAAAGCAGTTGTGGCGCGTTGTCCGGAGACGACTTATCCTAGCCCAGCAAAACATACAAGTGTGACAGACTATCATTACCATTATCCGGATGTCTCAATACCTGACCGGAGTGGGAGGATTCAGGATCACAGGAGCCTGGTTAGTATAAGAATACGAATTGATCCTATGACATCACCTGGACCTGGGGGAGTGATTCCCCCTTGTCTCGGAAATGACAAAACAATTCCCAATATCAGGGGTTGTGGCCTCCAACCGATGGATCGGGAAGACGTAGACGTCATCCAGGCATGTTCAAGGGTCAGTTGTAGCAGCAACGGGCTCAACCTCACTTTCATGGACTTGATTATCCTTGCTCTTGTAATAATTGACATCCATGAAGTGGGATTCACAAGAGGTTAAAGGAGCTGTATCACCCTGAAGTACGCCTACATGACCATTAAGGGGGTACTTGAGGCATTGGTGATATGATGAAGGGATGGCCGCGTGCATATGGATCCATGGCATACCCATCAAGGCATTGTACGCGGTGTCCTAGGAGACAACCATGAATTCAGTACTGGAAACTAGGCCATAAAACTGGGTCTTCAGGTGGATTTTTCCGACTGGGGTCTGTTATTTTCTATCATATCCTTGGATCCCTATATCAGATGGATTAATATCATCCGCATATAACCCTAGCTTCCGAAGTGTCCGTGTCAAGATAAGGTTTATCCCAGATCCAGTGTGAACAAGACAGTGGCGAACCTCCATGCCATTGAACTGGACAGTGATATATAGTGGGAAGATTTTCCCCGGTATGGGAGGGAGTTCATCTTCAATAGAGAATGAGATGATGGCCTAGCACTTGGCATTATCGACTGCTTCAGCATGGAAGGATTTTACCGCTGCTACCTCTGTCTCAAACTATAGCAGGATTCTTAAAGCATCTATGAGTGCTTCGCGCATATCTAGTGATAAGAGAAGGGTATAAAGGATGGAGAGGCTTGATGGGATGCTGGGGAGGTGCTTCAGAACATCATACTTTTGTGCTAGGTGAGAACTTCTGCTTACAGGAGTCCGCTCTGCGACAGAAGGAATGGTGGGCCCTACCGGTTGGTCCAGCGGCTGACTGGTACTGGGGACAACTGCTACTCACTAGTCGAAGCTTATAGAGTAGATTCTAGATGAGGAATGGGTGACTGAGAGTTTCCTATAATAGGGTGAAGCTGGTCTCAATACAGTTGATGTGGCTCTTCCTGACCCGGTAACACAAACGGTGGCGGAGGAGGGCATGTTGACACCAGATGAAAAGGTTATACATGCTGATTTCTGTGTTGGACCTGCTGTCTGGTCTCAGCGGCATGCACGACCTGGCTGGATTTGCCAACTGACGTGCCCCGATAACCCATATGGTCGTGGTTCCACCGACGTTGGAATTGGCTGGGGACATTGGGGAGGTTCGCCTGGCGCTCTCCCTCATCATGAGTCATATAGGGATTTACCAACTCGACGGTGTTAACCGAAGTGTACCCTTGACTTTCACTTGATGAATCATCCACCACTGGGCAGATTCTAGGAGGGATTCCCATCTTCGAGGGCATGATGTCATCAAGTGTGTGGGATGATGACAGCATTGGCGGGGCCTGCATCTTCTTCTTGCGTCGAGGCCGACGGGTCGGAGTGTTTTACAGCTCCAACATGCTCTTTGCCTTTACTGACCTTCTGGCTTAGTACCTGTGACTCGGTAGTTGTAGGGAGACCTAGGAGGTTCCTATGCTGGCGAATAATCCTTCCATATAGGCCCAGTGGAAGCACGTCCTCAGGGGGGACGTTCCCATCGAGAAGTCCCAACTCATTTAACTGTCCTGTTAGGACGGTCATGTTGACTGCCACTCTTCCTAGGGGAATTCCCTCACTACCGCCAATTGAGTCAGGCTGTCTGCGAAATGTATTGAAGAAGAGTGCAACAAACTGTACCCAACCACGAACATGCACATGGGGTGTTGCCTCCTCAACAACTTTGTGGAGTACTTGAAAACTCTGAACGCACTGTTGTTGGAGGGTCCTATGGTAGCCATGTGACTCAGGGTGTCAGACTGTAGGTAGTGTGTCCAGTTCCACCCAGCAGAATTGTACACCAATGCCTTTGAGGTTCTCTTGGATCCTAGGACAAGTCACTCACCGGTGGAAAATATGAAGGTGATTCTCCCATAGGTTCTGGTGGAAACATTAAAACTTCCCCAAGGCGAGTGATTCTGGCATACCAAAATTCGATCCTACGACTGGACAATACTTCTCAGGGAAGTGGCCCACTGCGAGGACGATCTAGAAGTTCCCTTGATCAGATCCAGGTTCTGGCCTTTGATTTCCGCACTCATCAACTGAGGGTGGTCGAGTAACTGGCGGCGGCACTGAGGCAGACCGTTGGGACGGAAGGCTGGCCAGTGGAGAATACGGTGAATGGGCTAACTGGCCGAAGAATCTTGGATTTTCACATGAGGATTGAAGCAACCTGACCGCCATGTCATTATAGGATGGACCCTCAACCATAAACCCTGACACAGCAGCAGTTTCTTCCGGGGGTAGGTTACATCCTGAGTCTTCCGTCATTGACCCCCCAAATAGCTCCGAGGTGGAGGGTGCTTCCAGAGATAATGGTGGTGACTACGTGGTCATCCCCTGGAAGCATGCCAGGGTCTCATCCTCTTGGATATACCTTCGGAGTGAAGTAGGGATCCTTCGGGCTACGCATTCTTTAAGCACGAGGCTGATGCGCCTCGTTCCTGCCCCATCCCTTGACTCGGAGGACTGAGGGGAGGGCTCCTGCGCTGGATCATACTCCACCTCAGAGTCTGAGAAGTTGACAGACCTGATTCCCATCCGGCCTTTCCGACGATTCCTCTTGCGGCAATGGTGTCCTGGTCTCCTGCATCTGGATGGTCCTTTAAGGCAGGGCTAATTACTGACATGGGTTCCTCCGGTTGTTGCAGCTCCAGGGCAGAGAAAGTCCCCACCCAAGGAGGCTGCGGTGTGAGGGGCACTAGGACATTTGTCGAAAGGGAAACTGGGATTACCTTCGTGCTGTAGAGTGACCGGACATGCAATGCCCCCATGCTCTCTATTCGCGGTAGGGGGAGTGACCCTGTACCTAGTGTAGTTAGAATGGGAGATACCCCCATGCAGAGTGTTGCTATCATAGGAAAGACCCTAGCCTGGGTTGAAGGTGGCATGGGGTAGACCTCCATGCTGAAATTGGGAGAAGAGAGGGCCCACACTTTTCGTGGTGGTGGTGCAGAGTGAGCCTCCGCGCTGGGCGGCACTGCTGCGGATTGGTCCCCGGCAGCCATCACCTATACCGGAAACCGGGAGGGTCAACCAAACCTGCCTGTGGGGCGATTGGGGCCTCAATCCAGGTCGGGCGTACTGCTTTCCCTGCTCAACCTATACATGGATTTGGATACATGATTCAGCAATGGCTCGGGCCACAGTAGTTTCTAATGTTGACGCCCCACAATGAGCGTCTTCTTCAGCTCGCGCCGGCCACTGGCATCAGGTCAGGTGGACTGGTGCCAGTGGTGCAGGCACGTGGACTACCTGCTCTTCAGATCATGGAATAAGCCAGCGGTGCTGACGCAGCCTAGTGGGGGCCCTCGCCGGGAGTCCTTGAAGCGGGACTCCAATCACGTCAGCCTGGATACCTCCTACTTCGTCGGCGTAGGGGAGGGAGTTGTCAAGGCGCTCCGGGGACAAGGTACCAAAATGATTGAACGTTGGGTTGAGGAGATGCGGCTCCCTGTATGGCCCTTGAGGGCGGTGTAGATAGTGCGGCGTAGCTGCCTCATGATCTAGGCGGGCCATATCCATGGTGGGGATGAACCCATCCACCTCGTACCTACATACAAGGTCATTGATTACCCTTCACTAGATGATCTCTGATTGGGAGAGGGGGCGTGGGCGCCAGCAGTCATGGCAGTCTTGGCCTTCATGGAAGAGATCGAACTACGCGGGGTAGTTGCGTCGATATTGCCCCTTCCCCTGCGACGGTGGGCAGGTGATTGAGCTCCGGAGGCAATGACTTGATTCCTGAAGAAGGGAGATGAACTTATTTATACTTCTAGGAAAAGTAATCTACTACCAGTGCCCTAGTGACGTTCCGTCTTCCATGGTTGTCAAGATGGATCTACACTGACAACGTCACAGAATAGAATGCTCAACGTCCTGACTATCCCATCTTCTAGAAAGTTTCACATCAGGCCTGTTCGGTGGGACCTGATACCAGATGACGCGGTGAGATGACATTTTTATCCCCTAATGTCCCGAACTCTACTAGAATCCAAGCTAAGGAGATGATCTTCACGTCGGGTTCACCATTTTGTGTTTCTGATGCTTTCACCCGGGGGCGCGCATACATCATACAGAGGATGCGCAGCTGTTTCCCCGCATTCCCGATTTCCAAAGGCGGACAACATCTGCTCCTTATTCAAGGACGTCTTCTCCTTGATCGAAACAGGATGATGGGATGTCAGTTCTTTCTTCTGTGGATTCCTCCTCAGAACTCGTCACCTAGTCCGGGTCTCCCTTATAGATTTAAAACATGGTTTGTGAAGCTCTTATCAGTGCCATATCTTCATGGACAAAAGTTAATTATGCCACTTCTATCAGGACCTTCCAAGTAGTCCGGTCAGGGAAGCATCCTTCGGTTAGAATATTAGTCACGCTGGGGCATCACTGGCGTTTCTTGACGCTGGGGAATTGGCATGTTTGTCTTTTGTCCATTATCATAGGGCTTCTCGAGGCATAGAATCTAGAGGCATCCCACAACGAACGTGGGGAATTGTATGACATAGGTATGTATCTGAGGTTTTCCTCATCTTCCCATGTTTATCATGGGGCATGTCGTAAGTATAACGTCCAACGGAGATGGATCAGACTGATCGAAACACAAGATATAGTGGATCAGATTGAAGAACCTTCAGGAGGGAACACCGATTTTGGGGTCAGCACGTGGGCAGCTTCCCGAATTCTGTGGAAAGGAATTAAGTGGCATGATCCCACCGGGATGTGGTGGACCGGGTAAGAATCTGGATGAATGATGGCTTCAGGCTTGGGTCTTGAAGAGACTTCCTACATATCCCCGTGGCAGGGAATCAAATTCCTCGTCTTTCAACAATATAGTGGGACACCTGAAGAGGTGACCTTTGATAATGGATGCGTGGATAGGACCCAGATGAAGTAAAACCTTCGGGTTAAGTCATGAGATACCCGAGACTCATAGAAATAAGGGAGAGATTAGGATGAGACATGGGTGTCAAGCTTGAACCTCATAGAGGTTTCCTACGTATCCCTATGGAGGGGAATCAAAGTCTGCGTAGTTCCAGTGGTCGATACAGTTTAACGTCATGTGGGATGAGAACGAGGAATACACCCTGAAGCAGCCCATGGTGATGGAAGACCGATGTGAATAGGGACCTGCGGTCCAGAAGGATTGGAGCTTACACTCTGAGGCATCCCAAGGTGGAAATGGTTCATGTCACACCGTCATAGAGATGGTTGGGGCTGGTGGTTTTTCTGGCTTGAACCTCATGGAGGGTTCTTATGTACCATTCCTTAGCATGGATAGAAGTCTTCGTAGTTCAGGTTGGATGAGGCTTACAGTCTAAGATGGCCCATGGTGGTGGGTCTTGAACATCGTAGAGGCTTCCTACGCACCATGCCTTCGCATGGATCAAAGTCCCCATAGTTTGGGTTGGATGGGGCTTAGGATCTATGATGGCCCAGGGTGGTGGGGCTTGAACCTCATGGAGGCTTCCTACGTGCCATGCCTTAGCATGGATCGAAGTCCCCGTAGTTCAGGTTGGGTGGGGATTATTCTCTGAGTTGGCCTATAGTGGTGGGGCTTGAACCACGTGCAGGCTTCCTACGTACCATGTCTTAGCACCGATCAAAGTCCCCATAGTTCAGTTATACAATTTAACATCATGCTGGATGGGGGAATTTTGGGTTTATGCTCTGAGGCGGCCAATGGTGTGTCATGGTTAGAGCTCACTCTAAGCTCATGGGAGTCATGCTCAGTGTGAGAAACAAGAGGTTGTAGGGACCTGAAGATCGTGTTTTAAAGGGTGCATCCATGGGAAGAAAAGAGTGGATTAAGCGTTGAGCGGCCCATCGTGTCGGGACATACTCCAGGATGGCGGCCTGTGGAGCAACAAAGCACAGATAGAGAGGGATTTGGAACCCAGGAATAGTGGAGGGGCCCTGTTCCCTACCATTCTCTCTGCTGGCCTTGGCACCAAGGAAGTGAGGAGGAGAAGGGGTGATCCCTAAGGCAAGGAAGGCTAGGGGATTACACCAAGGTCGATACCCTTCCCTGAGGACAAACACCACTCCAATAAATCACACCCTATGAGGGATGACCCCACCATCCCCATGGAGACGAGTGAGCATAGAGAATATCCGAGGTGGGGGGAACCTACGTGCGAGGCATGAGGCCAGGTCACAGTTTAACGTCATGTGGTGAGGACGAGATGCTTGGCAGTTTAACGCCCTGCAGCTCAGACGAGGTGGGTATGATCTTCACCCCTAGGACATACATAACTAGTGCCCGCTACCCCTTAGGGAAGAGAAGGCATCGACAATGCCGTACTGATGGGGTGTCACGGGGTGAACTATTGAGGGGTCCACGATAGTGTGGTTATGCGAAGAAGAAATAGTGGTTAGTATTCCTATGTGAAAAAGCATGAGGTGAAGCAATACAATGACAAGGATTGTCCGAGGGACCCTGAAGTTACTTCATACGAGCCGAGAAGGCTGTATGAGAAAACCATATATGATACGAATGCCCACGGTGCATGGGACACCTGTAGGTGGCACCCGGATGGAGGGCATCGGGTACTCGCGCATAGGGGGGTGCCCGAGGAGTGCCGATATGAAGGGAACCGAAGGATTGTGCGCGTCCCGGGGGCAGTGCGAAATAAGGGGACCTTGGCATGGAAATCCCCAAGTTGGCGCGAAATAGATGTTTCCTACGCGAGTCAAAGGGTCTGAGGCTTTGCGTGACTTGAATGGATGGCGCACAAGGGGGGCCGAATTACATGCAGGTGGCGAGGGCCACGATTATTGATAGGAAGCGCACAAATATTGCGTGCATATGACGGGCCTGCATGCAATGAAAGGAATTTCCCGTAGGGGGTAGACCCTGTGGGGTTAGAGTTTAGTCTAAGCCAGGGGGATCTCGTGCGAAGGCGGATCCCAGGGTGACTTGGAAAGAAACAAACCCTACTTGAATTCCATATTGTGCATGCGAAATGTCAATTATATGCATGAGAGGTGGGTTGAATTATTTGGCATCGAAAAGGAAGGGTTAGCCTTCACTTTATAGGCACCCGACAGCGCAAAATTCAGGGTTGCGTGCAATATTTGCATGACCGATGCGATGGCGTGAAATATAAACCGCGTGGGGCATAGGAGTGAAATTATTTCCCGTCGGCGCTGGGACGTTTCATGAATACTAGTACCTTCTGCGCGGGACATGTTTCATCGTGCACTTCTCCCTTTTTTTCGTGCACCATATCTAGGCCCTCCAGACCGGGCCTCCAGGTCTGAATATGACTTCTCTTTTTCATTTCAGAACTTTCTCTAGCACTTTCACACTTTTCAGCGTCTACAATGACTCTACATTCCTCCACTGTCAATATGATATCATCTATTATATGTAATTCCAAACACACCAATAGTGGTTTTGGTTATAACACTTTGGTGGGAAATTAGGAATGTAGAGGGAACACCTAAAGGGATGGATCACTTTGAGGTGCATTATCCCAATATGAAGTGGGTTATAATAATTCATTAGGTTCCAATTAAGAAAATAAATTCAAAAAATATTCAATTTAGGGGAACCATGCTGTGAAACTGGCATGAAAAATATATCACATACTATGAAACATCAATAATTTAAGATATAAATACTAGACCACATAACTTTAGTTGGTAATACTATCCTTGTTCAGTATCAACCCTTCGTTTTACCTAGATTGAGAGAAAATTGATGGACAGATGAACTCAATGATAATAGTAAATATGAGACTACATCATGATATCATCGTATAGGGAAATAAAAATGATGAACCAAACCAAAGGATTGATGATCTTACTTAGTGGAATCTATAAATACTAACGGAATCTTGATCATACTTCAAATGAAAGAGATATCAATGATCATAGGTTATTCAATGTCAGGAGTTCAAATAGAGAAGAAACCCCATTGCATACCAGAAATGAGTAAAAAGGATAGAGGGTGAGATTAATTAGATTTTAAGGGAAATTTGGTAATTCTTCCTATAATATTTAGGTCACATGGTTTTTTCACACAGTTGGCCAAACCATGTTCCAACTGTGCACCTCACACTCTCTATAGAGGGACTATGCACTGTTTCATGGTGTTGGTTTTCCAAACTGTGCACAAACTATATGATCTGATGGTGCTAAAAATTTTATACCAACAACATGGGTGTGTGGACCTGGGTGAATGATTATGGAAAACTGTGTGCCATACTTTTCCCTTAGAAACTCTTCACATAGTTAGGTAAACTTGTGCAGACTGTCTTGCACTATTTCTAGAAACTATTCAGCCTACTGAATTTTCTACTACATGGGGTTTTGAGCTCCAAACAATCCCTGAGAACCCTCATAACCCCCACAAAAACACTAGGAATCCAAAAAATATCTAAAAATGAGTATGAGAAAAATTTAAAGGTTCCATACCTCAAATAGAAATCATGTTCTTATAGTCTTCCCTCCTTGAAGGAAATCATCATGAGTTCACTATACAAGGTCAACATGATAATAGAGAAGCTTTGAAATGTGGAAGAAGTCATGCATGAAAAAGTACATCTGAGGTTATAGAAACATAGAGTTTACTGGAATGACTCTCTCCAAGATATAAGAATTCTTAACAATGCAATGTAGTATCTTCTATTTCCTCTTTATCCATGTATTACTATGTCTGGGTGATACTCAAAAGAAAACATTATCCCCATCCTCGAACTCAAGAGATCATTAATTAGGATCATCATAAGACTTTATTGTAGAATATGTAGTAGAAATGAACTTATGGATCTTCTAAACCATCTCTAATGACTCATAAAGGAGATGAGGACCACGTATTGCTACCAATCATTCCTCTAACTGGTGTAGGGGAGAACAATATGGCCTCATAAATGTTTGATAACTGTTATTGTAGGTGAACTTGATGACATGGATATGATTATCTTAATAACCTCTATAATCAAGGACACATGCCTCAATCAAGTCATCCAACACCAATACAGTCCATTATAACTATCCATAAGTCTAAGGGTGAAAGGATGTTCTCAAAAGAACCTCTGTACCCATAGCTATCTGTAAACCCTACCATTACCTCGATGTAAAATGATACTCCCTATTTTAAATGATAGTATGAGGGACCTCATGCAACCATAAAATCTCAAATATGTACAATATTTATAGTTCATTAACGGATAAAGTCTCCTGAATTATAAGGGAGTGGTATACATTCATCAGTAGATCCCTGACTATCCAAATAACAGCACTACCTCAAGGAGACCTCATTAAGCCGATGAAAAAATCCATCATAACATCCTCCCATTTTTATTTTGGGACTAGTAATAACTGTAACTAGCCAGAAGACTACAGGTGTAACACCACGAGATTTTATGAAAAATATTCTTTTCATTTCATTGATGTCTTGTGTTGTATTCTACAACTAAATTAGCTTGTGTTATACGCTACACCGTATTAGCTTATACACAAATACTATTCTTGTCTTGTGTTACACACAAGAGCAACCTTCCTCAATAGTGTGTGTTGTACGCAATTCTGAGTTTTACTAAAAAATGATATATTGTTATAATATTATTATGAACTAGTCGTTATGAATAGTAGTAACTAAATTTTTAATTTTATGACATTATAATTCATCTTACACATTTTGTAGAACATGGTATGAGAGCAAAATAAATGTTTCAGGTAAAATATGTATTTTTCAAAAAATGCAATTTTGTCGCCTTTTGATGGCGCAACCACATTAAATTTCGTTTTTGACATGTTTATAAGTTCAATTTTACAAAATAAAATTCTTATTTTGAATCAGAATATAAAAATTTACTTTGGATAAATTTTTGATATTTTTTCTAATATGATTCTTATTTTGATGAATAGTAAAAATACGCTAAATTTTAATTAAAAAAACTTTTTTCATCGATATAATTTATATAGTTAAATTATAATATTTAATGTTTTTAAAGTATAAATAGAATATATTTTTACCATTTAATATAATTTAAGTCATTATCCTTAATTTTACACTGAATTTATAAGTAAAAACATTTCAATCTTTTGCAACGTTTTAACTTTTAAAACCTGTTTTCGCAACAGCGGGAATAATTTTAAAAAAAATACTGAAACTTTTTTGTTTTGAATTTGGTAAAATTGATTCCAAATTTAGATTCATTAGTTCCAAATTATGTTAATAAGCTAATTTTTATTTTTAGGCATTATTAAAAGTAACTACGGTAAATTTTATTTTCCATAGTTAAAGGTAAATCGTGTAATTAAGGGTAATTATAATATTATAAAATTACCCTAACACGTGTATTAATATAATTATAGGATTATATTTTTCCATAAATCATACTTTGTTTGAAATGGAATCTAATGGAACCCACTTGTATTTGATTAAAACCTTTTATTTATTTTATTTTAAGGAAAGTGAAATATGTCTCACTCAAACGTTAACAATTAGATTATTTTTAATATAAGGTTATACATAATATAAATTCAATTATAAATACTCATTTGAAATATAAAACGTTTTTATTTATTATGGTAATTTATTTTTAATTTTTAAGAAATATTTAATTACCATAATAGCTTATACATAAATGATGTAGAAATTATTTATTTAGTGAAAAATCAATAATATAGTTTTTATTAAAATTAACATACCTATCAAAAGGACCAAAAACTCGACCAAAAATTATTGGACGAGTTTATATATACCCCATTCATCCCAGGGTCTATTTGGGGACCATTTGGAGCCTTATAAAACCGTTTAGGACATTTCTATTTGTTTATTTTAAATGATGTCAAAGATGTCACCTTCTTAGTTTAATAATTATAACAATTTAAATGTTATGAGTTTAAGATCATAAATTCTAGTAAAAAAATTATAATGAAAGGTATTATATTTATATTAATCAAAGGATTTTATTTTTATTTTTTATTAAACAAATAATTATATTAAATAATTATACAAAAATATTGTTGTAATTATTGTATTAAGAGATATACCAAATAATTGGTTTTAAAAATATTAAAATAAATAATATATGAACAAATTAATGTTCCCCATGATTTATTTTGATGAATATGACATGTTATAAATCTATTATATATTTTTGTATGGACATATCTTCTGTGTGGTTTTTATTTAAATTCAAATAAATGAATAGTGTCAAAATTAACACTACTGTAATTTTACAAAAAATAACATATTATTAAATTGTTTAAAAATTACATAAATATTTAAAAATTATAAATTAAACTTTATTTGGTCTAATATCTCATAAACTACCAAATTATGGATAATTCACAACACATAAGTAATTATTTACAACAATTTAAAATTTTGAATATTATTACCACAAATAAGATTAAATAAATTAAATAAGGATAAATCAAATTGATAAGGTTTAAAATAATTCTCCAACATGTCTAAATTTGGTTTATTGATGATATTACAACCCTATCTTAAATCATATACAAATTTGAGTAACTTTGGATGTTTTTATGTTGGTTTTATGTTTTTATAAATTAATATTTTTGAGGTTTCCAAAAGTGCCCCTCTCTTCCCTTATAAAAGGGCACCTCCTACCTCTCCTTTTTCACAACACTCTGAGCATTAATTCGCGGCCAATCCCTGACCATTTCTCTTATCCACTTCCCTATAAACATTCTGGATGTTCTTGTTTTCTCAAAAGACCAACTCTTGTCCCTTAAGAGGAAGCTTAAAAGAGGTGCGTCGAAGAAGAGGTAGTCTCTTCTACCGATTCTTTCAAGTTTATTTCGTCTTCAACTTCTTCTTCTTTAGTTTTTTCATTATAAAGTAATAAAATCAGTATTACAAATATAATTATATGTTATTATAAATATGAAACAACCCCATTTTACCTTCTATCCATCCTACGTAAAACGAAATCACCGTGTGTGTATACGTACCTAATACCGTCTCCACGCTGTGGTGTAATCTGTTTTTTAACCACCAACTTTCTTGGATGGGTTTAATGGTGTAAAGACTAACTATATATGGTTATTATAACATCATAGTTATTTTGAGAAATTATATCATCCACTCTAATTCCATTAAATAATTATGGGAACGATATCATCGCTCATGCATACGTACAAATTACCGTCTCCACGACGCGATGAGAATCATTCTCCATGTTAACCATTCAAGAATGATTATAAAGTATATATAATGAATAATAATGGTATATATAACATAATAATTCTACTTTATGTATATATATATGTAATATACTTACATCTATTCAAGTCAATAAAGAAAAGAAAACAACGTTCATGTGTACGTAAGGCCTACCATCTCCGTGAACAGTGTGTTTCATTTCATTTATCTATCTATTATATATATATATATAAGGAATATAAATATATATATCATGTTTTAAATTCTGAAAGTATGTAAATCATGATATAAGTAATAATAATATCAAGAACAACAAGTCCAAACACGTACGATAAATGAAACGATTTTACCAAAAACGCTGCTTTAACATGGAATTGATAAAAGAACGGGTAATATAAAGACATAATTGAATCATATATGATATCAAAAATAATAATATGGTTATATTAAAAGTTACTAATATGTTTAAACCCACTATAAATGAGTTTCAGACACGTACAGAAGAAATTGGACTTAAGGTAAGGGATAATTTTGAAAATCTCATTTTCATCCGAGATTTCTTATACGTAAATATTTATTGGGGTTATATTGTTTTCATCCATGTCCATAAAAAGGTTTTTCATAATGTTTTTAATATTATTCAATGTATTTTTAAAGTCATTTTTACCCTTTTTTGACTTTTACTTTGTTTTATGGAAGGAATATTTCTTTTTTTACCATACGTGATAATTTTTGACTTTTTCGTTAAAAGTATGAGGAGAATGTTTTTTAACTTATACGGTGTGAATATATTTTTACAGTTTCATAACACCTAATTTTCATGAAGCTTCCTATACAATATTTTATGATTATTTTCAACAAAAACCTCTTCTTTTAAAATTTCATGGCATTTTGTGAAAAGAAAATGATTTTGAAGATGAAAGGATATTTTCCTCAAAAATTCATTTCAAGTGTTTTATCAAAACTATTTTCCATATAAGATGACATTATTTAGTATGATTATGTTTCAAGTATAATGTCTCTATTATTTAGATGGTTTCACTTTTCTTATGATGAAATGATATCCATTTTTTTATATGGATTATGTTATGATGGAATGATGATTATGAAACCCATTTTATTCATTGGGTTATGATGAATGAATTATGTTTATGTTGTGGCACATGTAAGAATGATATCGTTATGAGATGGGTGGGAATTATATCTCCCTATAATTCATTGGGTAAATATTTATATCTCAAGAGATATACATGGCTAGAACGACAAGTTAATATGGCTTTAGTGATACAGGACTGGAATGAGGAGTGAACTCGATTCAGAAAGTGACCTTGTCCACTATGATGGTCTTGGCATCAATGCCTTGGATAATATGGAAATCATATCACTTTCTTAATGGTTTCCACAACTACATGTTTTATTCCCATTATATTTTATCATGATTTATGTTCCATTATGATCTATGCCTTACGTACTGCCATGTTTTATGTCATTGGTCATGATTTTGATGTTTAAAAATTATGTTCATGTTTTTTAGTTAAAATGAATATGGTTTCCTTTATTTTATACATGCTTACCCATACTGAGAATTTGAGCTCACCCTTTATATGTTTTCTTTTCCCCATGATATAAAGAAAGTTTTAAGGTAAGAAAACAAAAGGGGAAGATCTTTATGGGAGATATTGAAGATCTTTCAACATGATTAGAAGATTATGTTCTGAGTTTCCAAAGACACTAAACTATTACAATCCTTGAGTGTTGGTTTTTGTTATGTATTAATTATTCCAAAAAATTAATATAATGTCCATGTACGTCAAGATTTGGGTCACTACAGTTGGTATTGGAGGAAAGGGTTTTCTAAACTTTGGAAACTATGATGCGAAAACATTAGTTTGATCCCTAGATATATTTATAAGGTATGTCTAGGGATGTCTCTAAGGTTAAGTATAAGTATAGTTTATAGTCCTAGAATTTTGTTAACTATATTATAATTATACCTAAGATGTTAGATATTGAAGGTACTCCCCCTTTATTATGTTGTTTTATCTAGCATGAGTTTTGCCTCTTACGCTATTCCTTTTGGGTTTTAGATGATGGTTGGAACCCAAAGGAACCGTGTTGATCAATGTAATGGACAATGCAATGATTTCCCTTCTGAAAAAACCAATTTTATGGGAGATGGAGTGAGAAATAATATTGATATACATACACAATCTAGGAATCATTCTGGACTTCCAAATGAGCAGAGAAGGGAACAATATTCTATTGAGTCCTTTATGAGGCAACGCCCACCTACTTTCAGCGGGTCTTCAGATCCACTTTTTTCTGAACAATGGATCAGTACCATTGAAAAGATATTTTCCATACTTCTGTTTTTGGAACATGAAAAAGTCATTCTGGCTGTAAGAACCCGGTTCGTAGATTTGAGGTACGTGATTCTTCCTTTTACTTTTCATTAAGTGTTTTTTAGAAAATATTGAAAATGGGGGAAAATCCTAAATTTTGGAACTACACGCCGTGTACTTTTGCACACACCATGTACTTTTGGCCATGTCAGGATCAGTACACAGGGCGTGTAGCCATGTCGGTGACAAGGGGTGTAGGAACTGACTACACGCCGTGTAGTGGTCCTTTACACGCCGTGTAGTCAGCCGGCAGGCCGAAACAGTAAGGCGGTGGAGCAGCCGCCAGCTGGGTGACAGTACACATCGTGTACTCAGGAGTACATGTCGTGTAATCATGTCCACGGATGAACAGTGTGGTAGTGCCTCTAGAGGAACAGTTAAATGAAGGACGTACAGAAGATGTACTCAGATGTACACGCCGTGTAATTTGTTTTTTCGGCTTAAAACAGGTAAAAGCCTCCTCATTTGGCATAGGAGGCATTTGAGCCGTTTTGGAGCCAAAGGATGAGGCTGAACCTTTGAAGATCCGCCAAGTGTTCATCTGGAATCGGTTTCCACCTCGGATGATCTCATTGGAACCACACGGGTTAGGGCTTCTATCTCCTTGGCTTCTTTTTACCAATTCTTCTCCGAAAAGGAGTTATTTGAGGTTAAACAAGTTTTGTTCTTCGTCAGATCTATGCCGTTCTTGGGCGCTTCTAGAGTCGACGTTCGGGTATACCGCTCGTTGGCGTATAAGGTAGGTGGCTTGGTGTTTGCTTTTCCAACTTCCGTGTGTTTTGTGCATTTTTGTGCCACGAACCCATGTTGGGGTGTCATATGGCGGAGTCCGTTGATATATTTAATTCCTAGAGTTGCATAGGTGATTTAATTATGATAATAAAATGACTGTTGGGATCGTTTCTTAGATCCGGACCCACCCCAGGGATGTGTTCCACTATTTAGCCATTTGGTCAGGGTACCCAAGGGTATTCCTTTAATGTAGTAATTGATGAATTTCCTTGAGAGGAATTTCTTGTTTATTTCTTTTTGACATGTTGGGCATGGCTCAGTTACATGTTTAGCCTGAGGGTGTTGTTATGATGAGCCTATGGACAATGCACTATTTAGCATGTGGGTAGTAGTTATTTCGGCTGGAGGGAAAATTCTTCTGTGCTTGTGGGTAGTTGAGTCTGTGCCTGTGGGCAAAACTACCTATGCCCGAGGGAAAACTCTGTTATGCCTGAGAGAAAATTCTGGTGTTTGATACTCTTTACCTGAGGGTAGGGGTTTACATGTCCGAGGACATTAGCTGGTTATTTAGAATATTCATTGTGGTGATATTTTAAATTAAATGGTTTAAATGGATAATAAAATAGAAATATAACTGGTAATTAGTTACTTTTGAGTACTGTTACATTATTGAATTTTACTACTGCACACTATTGTTGCATGCTTAAACGCAGTTGGGCATGAGCCTTTGGTGGGTGCCTACTGAGATATATTTCTCACACCCGGTTTGGGCCATGCTTTTCGGCCCAAACAGATTACATTTCTATAGGTGTAGATAAGGGAAAGGGCCCTTATATAGGTACATGATTGTTGCTGAGGAGTAGAAGAGCATGGGATTGTGGATTGGCTCTTGAGGCTGTGGGCTGTTCTATTTTTCATTTCTGTACTTTTACTTCAGTTGTATTGTATTGATCCTGTAACACATTCTGGCCGATTTCATAGAATTGATGCATGTTGCATCGCTACTTATATACTGGTTGGTCATACCTACTGCAGTTGTTTGTTTCATTTGTGTATGGTTTATTGCTTCCACTATAGTTGTATGTTTTATTCATTCTGTTGCGATACTCTTTGACAAATGAGGACATAGTTTCCCCACTATCAGACCTAGGCCCTCGCTGCTAGTCGGAAGCCTCTAGCGTTTAGGGAAATGCGCTTGAGGTCATGTGGAAAATAGGGTTCGGGGCACCCGTTGAGTGGCACCCGGAACTGGGATGTTACAAAGTGGAGTCATAGGGGTTCTTTTCTTTGACTTACTATTTGGAGTCGTAGTCAAGGATTGGACGAACGGTAGTTGGTAATAAGATGTCCCCGGGCGTAGCTAACCTGTGTAAAAGGAAAAGCTAGTCTACCTCGTATGTTGCAATTCTTTTGATTTTTCAATTTTACAGTTGATATGTTTACACCGTTGGGTGACGAACATGAGGTTGTGCAGTTTATAATTTATTTGTGGCTTCTATTTGGTTGCAACCCGATGAGATGAGGGTAATCCATCTCATTCATCATATAGGAACATTCTAGATATCACATGTCATGCATAGTTTCCATGCCATGTAGGTGCATTAGAATTTTCATGTTGTTGTGATAGTTGTTGTGGATGAAAAGCATGTTGCTGTGATAGATGCTCTGATAAAATACCTTTTGTGTGATGGGGTAATTCTATTTGAGCTGGTTGAAAGAATGGACGCCAAACTTTGGTTTTTGGGGAGTATGGGCCCCCATCGACCAGAATTTGGTGGATCATTAACTGTTTATTTGTTATAACACAGATAAGATGCCAAATATTGATTCGTGGGGAGTATGGACCCTTACGGGTCGAAATTTGACACTTAGGTGTTGGTTTCAGTAATTTCTGGGTTCCGGAGAAGTTTATGAGGCATAATGTCCGAAAAACGTCGAATACACGCCGTGTAGTACTTTATACACTTCGTGTATGTTCTTCTGTTTGGGAAGAAAAATGAATTTTTTCAGTACACGTTGTGTGCCCTGAGTACACTCCATGTAGTCTCTTCCAATGTCACAAACCGTGTTGGTGGCGACACGGGGAAGGGATGAGCTTGGGGAGAACATTCCCTGTAGCTTTCGTACACGCCGTGTAGTGTTGACCTGGAGTCCGGCCGTGTAACTAACAACATGGGTCGGTGTACTCCTGTACAGAACACACCGTGTCAATTATGTCCATGCCGTGTAGTATGACCTGGGGACTCATCCGTGTAACTAAGAACATGGGCCAATGTCACCTCTCCTGGAACACGCCGTGTAGTCTTCTCCGAGGACAAACCGTGTGGTTTAGCAGTGTGGCTGGGACGCAGGGTGGTTTACACGCCGTGTGCGGGTGTAACACACCATGTAGTGTTAAGCTGAGTAGTCGGGCGTGTCACAGACAACACGGTTAGTTAGAAAATAACACCATAAATGCCGTTTGGATTTTATACACACCTTTTACTTTTTGTTTAACGGGATCCGTGAGGCTTAGCCGTGTCGAAGGACCCGGGCAGGGGAATGGAATCCAATTACACGCCGTGTAGTCATTGTACACGCTGTGTAGTCTTGTTTTTCAAATATTGAAATGCCTTCTTCCTCTTGTTCCCTTTGTGGTTCCTTCGCTTTCAGTCTTGATAAAACTTGAATCTAAGGCGTGTTTTTACCTTGTAGTGTCATCCCATCTAGACGACCGCACATTGTTATCCAAGAGAGAGGGAATGAATATATTCCAGAGATGGTGGGCCATGGGCTACCAGTTGATCCTCCAGCAGAGCCAGATGTGGCGCCAGCTGTTATAACGGACACAGGCACGAAGGCGCAGTTCCGTGAAGGCATTATGCGGTTCATTCAGACCTTTCAGGGAGAATCACAGGCTGCCACATCTATGGCTGAGCTGACGCGTATCTTCTAGCAGCAGCATCCGACTACGTTTTCAAGGGATAGCAGACCACAGGCTGCAGAGTCTTGGTTGGGGTTGATGCAGACTATTTTTGAGCATCTTGAGATGCCTCCAGGGCAGAGGTTCAAGCTTGCGACTTACATGTTGCGTGATTCCGCCAAGAGGTGGTGGGATGTTACCACACAGTCAGAGATTCACAAGGACATGGCGTGGGAAGACTTTTAGGTAGTCTTCTATGAATTATTCTTTCCAGAGACGCTAAGGGATGATAGAGTTCGAGAGTTCATGAATCTGCAGCAGGGCGCTATGTCGATGATGGACTATTATGCTCGTTTCACTGAGCTTCAGCACTTTTCACCCGTGCTGGTGGGTGATGAGACGTTGAGAGCGAGACGTTTTGAGGATGGTCATTGTTATGACATCCGAGCACTGGTGAATGTTTTCAGGTTTCCTTCAGTACACACTATTGTGAACCAGGCGCTGATTACAGTGAGGAACCAATGGGAATCTAGTGGTGTGGGCTAGGGTAGTTCAGCACCAGTTACTGGTACTATTTCTATTGGCAAGAGGAAGGGACATATGTACTTCTCTCAGGGCGGCAGTACCAGTCATAAGAATGCTTCAGGTGGCCAGGTCATGTGCTACCAGTGTGGTAGAGAGGGTCACAAGATACCACAGTGTCCATGAGACCCAGTGGAGGGTCGAGCTTGTGGCATGATGGGTCATATGCAGTGCTTTTTCAGGGTGTTTTCACCAGTGGCTAGCGAGAGGGGTTCTGTGTAGGCTCCACGTGCGGGAGCAGGACAATTTGTAAAATTTCAAGTAAGTAATGAATAATAGATATTATTATCTATGTATATTTATGAATTATATAGTGTTTTAGAGGCATAAAATGAGAACAAATCTAATCTTAAGCATGAAATTCACTAATATTCTTAAAAGATTGTTTTAATGCCTTTTGATGGAAGACCATTTTTAAATCAAACTTTTGAAAATATTATATGCTCTATTTTTCAAAATAAACTTATTATTTATGATTGGGACATTGAAATTTACAATGGATAATTTTTTTGGTACTTTTCTAGCAATGTTCATTTTTTAATGAATATGGAAAAATACTGCATTTTACATCAAAACTTTTTTTTCATATAATTTAATTATATGGCTAGATTATCTTTTTAATTGGTTTTTAAGTGAAAATAGAATATATTTTTACCATGTAATCCAATGGTGGTCATTGGGATTAATTTCACTTTGGAATTGGTCATAAACAAGTGCCAAACTTTTCGTAGATATAGTTTCAAAAAAACCCTCTATTTGTTTTGACAACGGGAATTATTTTTAAATTCATCATTGCAATTTATATGTTTGTAATTTGTTAAAATGGATTCAATATTTGGAATCAGAAGGTCCAAATTATGTAATTAAGACTTTTTTTGGACATTATGAATAGTAACGACGGTAATTATCTTTAATTATCTAGATTAATGTGTAATCGGGTAGTTAAGGATAATAAAATAATAACATAATAATAAAAAAAGATGCCAAAATGTTTCCTAATGCTACGGGATGTCTCATGGACGACCATGGTATGCCTTGTTCCAAACTTGGGGACCCCATGAAATCCGTTTTGTGTGAAAGTGATTTTTATCTTTTTATTTTTAAAGAAAGTTAAATATAACAAAGAATGTATCACCTGAGTAAAACATTTTTAATTTCGTCTATATAAATGATATGTTGGACTATAAATAGTGATTAGAAAGATAAAAATATTTCCTACATCATGATATATCTTTTATAATTTTTAGACATTAAATAAATTAGATTATTTATGACATCATGATGATGCAGTGATTACCTCATTAATAAACGATTTAAATAAAATGAGAAGATAATGTAAAATATAAGACTTACACTTGTAAAATACCTATTGGATGAGTGTATTTCAAACCCATATCACTTTATCCTTTAAATACATCAATTTGGGAACTTTAAAATCCGAAACTCATTTGAAAATAAAGTAACCATTTATAACTATGCAAGAGTGCCCCTCCTATTCTCTAATAAAAGGCCCCCACCTCTACCACCTTACCCACACATCTCAAGCCTTTGGCTCGGCCAACCCCAATCCATTTTGTCTCTAAAAATCCCTGTATTATTCTTCGAAGCCTCACTTTGGGCAGAATTCTTCCCAAAGAAGCCTTTGATCAGAAATCAAAAAGAGTTACCCGTTTTAAAGGTAGTGTTTTTTCTTGTGTTCTTATGTTTTATTTTTCTTCTCCAACCCTCTAAACTCTTTTTATTAATTTATTTTGTAAAAACTCCAATATCTTCAATATACTAGGATGTTGTTATAAAATAATTCGAGCAAATCTTAAACACACCTACATCTAATGGTTAAAGAACATACTGTTTCTGTGGATGGTGAATTTCTGCCTCACAAAACGATGATTGTTCAATATTCTTCTAACACCTTCAATGGTGGCCATTAAGATGTCATTATATTTATATATGTTATATAACATGTTTATGTTTTACTTAATCTTCTGTATTTTTCATTTATGACATACATTTATGTTTTCCATTATGGGTAAAGGCGATATCTTCATTTTAGGAAGTGCGGACTACCGCCCCCTCAAAGTGATTTGATTCGTTAATACCATATGTGGTACATATAAAGGATAGATTGAATGATGTTATAAATGATACAATACTGGAATTATAATACTATTATGTATCATTATGTTTTAATTCCATTAAATATGAAATAGAGATGGAAGTAGCGTTCATGCGTACGTACGACTTACCGTCTTCATGAATGGTGCATTTCATTTCTTACCTCTAAATGTTATGTAATATTATAAATTCATTTATATACTGGATATATATGATATATATGATATATACATCATGAGTATAACTCTGGATATAATGGATACATAAACAACTTGTAATTATAAAGAGTTTATTTTTTACTCAAGTACCAATGATCGTTAAAACGACCGATATTAACTTAAATAATTGCATAGTGTTCATGACATGGTAATAAGTTATATTAAAGGAATAATGAACTTGAAAAAGGTTCTTAAGTAAGTAGAAATTAACTCAAGTTTATTATTCAGGAAATTAAAGAACTATCGAGTCATGTCAGACCCTAGGTATGGGATTTCGTCTCAATCTACATTCATTGAGGCATATTATGTTTTATACACAAATTTCTTTTATACGGTGTATAAACCCCTTTGACTTTTATTTTTACTCAAAATGAATCTTTTTTTATACGAATAGTTTTACTAAATGACAAAAGGGAATGTTTTTTGTCGTACGTATGCGGTGACCACGACTTCTCCGCCGCCGTGACCATTATTTGATTTTCGGCTTCCTCTACAAGCCATAACATTTTATAAATGAAAAATAAATACCATGTCTTAATTTTATTTTATTTTGGTATTGAAAATGGTTTTCATAATGTTTTTATTATATCAATGTGTTGTATTGATATCTTGTGATTAAAATATGGAAACGTTATGTTTCCTTTATGCATGTTTTATGTGATACGATTATGTTATGGTTCTTGGGAATTGTTATGAAGATGGGTGGTTCCGTGATAAACTAAGGGCGAGTGAGCCCGATATAGCTCTCCAATGCATTGGGTAACGTGAAGGGGTTAAACATTGAGGTTTCTCCGAAGCGATTTAGGGAATATAATGTGATGGTTATTCCAAACGTAACCAAGAGGGTTACTCCCTACGTAAGAATGTTATGAATGCCTCAAGTTACCTTTATGTATTATGAATTCTATGATTTATTCATTATTTGATGAGGTATGTTAAAGTGATTATCTTTTAGTAGTAAAGTATGATTTCATACATGGAATAATGTGTTTATTTCGTACTTTTATATCCCTTACTGAATTTTTTATTCTCATCCCATGTTTTTGAAATGTTTTTCACAGATCAAGGGAATCGTACATGATATGATGATAGTGTCAAGGAAGTGTCAAGAAAGGCTCCATGGTTTATTTTAAATATGTTTCCGTTTATGGGAAAAATGAATACTATCTTTTATTATAACCACTATGTTTAAATGTGGTATGTAATGCATGTTTTATGATCTAATTCCCTAAAACTCTAAACCTGAAAAGATCCTCAAGGTGTATTCTTAAAATATCTCAAGATTAGGTAATGTTTAAGGCTGCGGCCTTATAGTTGGTATCAGAGGTCGGTTTAGATAACTTTAGGAGTTAGAATTCTATGAAATGATCAGCCAAAAATATTTTTTATGGTCAAACTAAAATGATATATCATTTGAAGATTACCATGTTGTTTCGTCTAATACATGTTTGTTCAGAATGGTTTTCTGCAAAGGAAATAGGGAAGAAGTGTTAGGAAGGCATACATAAGGAAATAACCTTCCGAATCAGCATCTTGAGATGGTCGGAATTGGAACTGAACATTTTGTTGCAGTAATGGCGCAGTTGACTCAAGTGATAAATGGTGGTGGTATCCATGCACGAGATCAGCCAGATCAACCGCAGAGGAACATGTCAGTGTTGGAACATTTCATGAGGCAACATCTCCCATCATTTAGAGGATCATCTAACCCTGTGCTAGTGGAAGGGTGTATTAAAGCACTAGAGAAGATTTTTGATGTTATGGGGTGTTCAGACAATCAAAAGGTTAGTCTTGCTATTTACCATTTGGAGGGTGAAGCAGATCAGTGGTGGTCGATGGTTAAAATTATCAGGGACGCTGGTGAGATTGATGATCTCGACTCGGATGAATTGAAAGGTATGTTTCTTGATAAGTATTTTCCTAAGGCTGTTTGACTTATGATGGAAAAACAATTCTTGGAATTGAGGCAAGAGGAAGACTCAGTGGCTGCCTATGAAGAGTGGTTTACTCGATTGGCAAGGTATGCTCCAAATTTTATCCGGGACCTTGATAGTAAAATAAATCATTTTTTCTCAGGATTAAAGCCAAAATATCAAAGGGTGTTGGCTTATCGTGAGTTAAAATGTTATGAAAAGCTTGTTCGATGTGCTGAGAACGTGGAAATGGAGTTTTCCGATGATCAAGTGTTCTATAACAACCAGAAAAAGAAGAGACCGAGGTGGCAGGAGAAAGGAAATAATTCTTCAGAAAGGTCTAATGGTAAGAAAACTAATTTTTGAGTTTGTGATAAATGTGGTAAAAGGCACGTCGGATAATGTCTTATGAATTATGGAAAGTGTTACCAATGTGGTAAGATGGGACATAAGGCTTGTGATTGCACTAAAAAAGATCAAGGTGATGGTAAGTCCAAATTTGATTTACAGTTAGTGAAATGATTTATGTTCAATGAGATGGGTCACTATGCAAACGAGTGTCCGACAAAGATCTTGAGTGATTGGAAGCAGTTAGGCTACAAGACGAAAGGGGTGGTGAAATCCTTTGCAACTACTTCAGGAGATGTCGGTCCATCGAATGAAGTTGTATCAGGTACTTTGTTTGTTTTTTCAGATAATGCCAGTGTGTTGTTTGTTTTGGGGTCTACACATTCTTTCATCTCTGAAAACATTTCTAGTAAAATGGGAATACCATCTCAAGAAATGACTCCTGGAATTTTGGTAAAAACTCCTAGGGTAAATGTTGAGGCAAAAAGTATTTATAAGAATCTTCATATCCTTATCTATGGAAAGAACCTACTTGAAAACCTTATTGTTTTACCTCTAGTAGAGTTTGATGTTATCCTGGGTATGGATTGACTCTCTATTTACCATGCTAAGATTGACTGTAGAGATAAAGAAGTTTCTTTTCAAAAAGACTTTCAGTTTGTGTATAAGAATGAACCCTTACTATTGATAACATGTCAAGAGGCCGAGAAACTTTTAAAAGCTGGAAATTAATGTTACCTTACACATATTGTTGAAAACAAGGGAACTGTTCAGATTAATGATGTGCCAATGTTAAATGAGTATCATGATGTTTTTCCAAATGAGTGTCTTGGAATAATACCAGATCGGGAAGTTGAGTTTACTATAGACTTAGTTCCTGATACTAAGCTAATTATAAAACCCCCTTATCGAATGGCTCAAATTGAACTTTTAGAGATGAAGGAGAAATTGCATGATTTATGAGACAAGGGTTTCATTCGACCTATCACATCACCATGGGGTGCTCAGGTTTTATTTGTTAAAAAGTAATATGGTTCTATGAGACTTTTCATTGATTTTAGAGCCTTGAATAACATCATTGTTAAGAACAAATATCTTTTCCTCATACCGATGATTTGTTTGACCAGCTCCAGGGAGCTCAGTATTTTTCAAAGATTGACCTGATATCGGGGTACCATTAGGTGAAGGTAAAGGAATAAGCTATTATGAAGACCACGTTTCATACAAGATATGGCCATTATGAATATGTTGTAATGCCGTTTGGGCTAACCAATTCACCTGCTGTATTCATAGACTTAATGAATAGAATTTTCCATGAGTTCTTGGATAAATTTGTGGTTGGTTTTATTGATGATATTTTGGTGTTTTATAAAAGTAAAGAGGATCATGAAAGACATTTATGGGTTATTTTTTAAACCTTAAAATAAAAGAAATTGTATGGGAAATTCAGCATGTGTGAGTTTTGTTTTCAAAAAAATACATTACTTGGTCATATTGTATCTAAAGATGGGATAACTGTTGATCCAGCAAAAAAAATGTTGTGGAAGAATGGTCAAGACCCACAAATGTAACTATGATTCGTAGCTTCCTTGGTTTGGTAGGATATTACCGAAGGTTTGTTAGAAATTTTTCACGGTTATCTAGTCCAATGACTTAGCTAACTCGGAAGGGTGTTAAGTTTATCTGGACAAAATAATGTGATGATTGTTTTCAGGAACTGAAAATAATATTGGTGAATGCTTTAGTTTTGGAACTACCTTCCAGGAATGGGGAGTTTGTTATCTACAGTGATGCTTCATTGAAAGGACTTGGTTGTGTATGAATGCAAAATGACAAGGTAATTGCTTATGCCTCACAACAGTTGAAAACTAATGAGGTAAATTATCCTACACATGATTTGGAATTAGCTGTTGTTGTTTTCACTTTAGAAATTTTGAGGCATCATTTGTATGGAGTAAAGTGTGAAATATATACCGATCACAAAAGTATAATGTATATATTCCCTCAGAAAGAATTTAACCTGAGACATAGGAGATGTCTAGAATTAATCAAGGATTATGATTGTACAATTCATTACCATACAGGAAAAGAAAATAAATTGGCTGAGGCTTTGAGTCGAAAAAGTAATGCTTCATTAAAGATGTTGTGTTTGGAACGTGTCCTTTGGTTAAGGATTTTATGAACTTTGGCATAGAAGTTGTTGCTGTAGGATGTTTTTCTATTTTGTTTCAGGTATCAGTGAAATCTTCTCTATTAAACAGAATTAAGCAGGCACAGAAGCAAGAAAAAAAAGTTGTAGAAAAAGGTAGAGCTGGTTCAGAAGGGTAAGTTGCATGAATTCAATATTGATAATGATTTTGTATTGAGATTTGGGAAGATATTGTGTGTGCTGTGTGATTCATAGTTGAAGAGAGATTTGTTATGTGAAGCTCATAGTTCTCCATTTTAAGTCCATCCTGGCAGTACTAAGATGTATAGATATCTTCGGGAGTATTACTGGTGGGATGGAATGAAAAAGGATATTGCAGATTTTACTATGAAGTGTTTGATTTGTCAACCGGTTAAAGCAGAGCGGCAGTTACCGAAACGGATGCTTCAGCCTTTACCAGTGCCAAAGTGGAAATGGGGGAATATATCCATGGACTTCATTGTGGGATTTCCGAAGACACCTCGAGGTAATAATTTAATCTGGGTTATTTTTGATCGCTTGAATAAATCTTCTCATTTACTTTCCATACGAGATAATATTTCCCTTGATCAACTTTCCCGTTTGTATCTTAAAAATATAGATAGGTTACATGGAGTTCTTCTCTCCATTGTATCTGACCGTGATCCCAGGTTCACTTTTAACTTTTGGAAAGTCCTTCAGAAGTCGTTGGGTAATAAATTAAATTTAATATATCTTTTCATCCTCAATCATATGGTCAGTCAGAATGAAAAATTCAGACTTTAGAGGATATGCTACATTCTTGTTCGATGGATTATCAGGGAATTTGGGACTAACATATTTGTTTGGTTGAGTTTTCTTATAATAACAGTTTTCATTCCAGTATACAGATGGCACCATTTGAGGCATTATATGGGAAGTGGTGTTGAACTCCAGATTTCTGGGATGAAGTGGGTGAAAAGAAGTTGATGGGAGCAGAATTGGTATAAGAGATGGCAGAAAAAGTTCTTTTGATTCAAAAACACATGAGAATAGCTCAGAGTAGGTAGAAGAGTTATGTAGATAACCGTAGGAAGGATCTATCTTTCGAGGTAGGTTATCATGTCTTTCTCAAAGTTTCTCCATGGAAAAGTGTGAAGCGATTTGGTTAGAAAGGAAAGATGAGTCCAAGGATCATTGGACCATATGAAATTCTGGAGAAAGTTGGATCGGTTGCATACCGAGTGGCTTTACCTCCGAGTTTATCTCAGGTACACAATGTTTTTCATGTTTCAATGTTAAGGAAGTACATGCCAGATCCATCTCATGTTTTGAGTCCAAAGGTAGTTCAGCTGGAAGAGAACCTATCTTATGAGGAACAACCGGTCTAGATTCTTGACTATAGGGAAACGTGTTAAAGAATAAGGTAATTCACCAGGTAATGGTTTTATGGAAAAACCATATGGTTGAAGAGGCAACATGGGAATCTGAAAATGCAATGAAGGCTAAATACCCCCACTTATTCGATATGTAAACAAATTACGGGGATGAATTTTTCTAAAGGGGGGAATAATGTAACATACCTAGTATGTAATGAATAATATATATTCTTATCTATGTCTATTTATGAATTAGATAGTGTTTTAGAGGCTTAAAATGAGAATAAATCCAATCTTAAGCATGGAATACACTAATATTCTTAAAAGATTGTTTTAGAGCCTTTTGATGGAAAACCATTTTTAAATAAAACTTTTGAAAATTTTATAATCTATATTTGTCAAAATAAACTTATTATTTATTATTGGGACATTATAATTTACAATGGATAATTTGTTTGGTATTTTTCTGACAATGTTCATTTTTTAATGAATAGTGAAAAATACTGCATTTTACATCAAAACCGCTTTTTCATCTAATTTAATTATATGGATAGATTATATTTTTAATTGGTTTTAAAGTTTAAATAGAATATATTTTTACCATGTCATCCAGTGGTGGTCATTGGGATTAATTTCACTTTGGAATTGGGCATAAACAAGTGCCAAACTTTTCATAGATATTGTTTCAAAAAAACCAGCTATTTGTTTTGACAACGAGAATTATTTTTAAATTAATTATTGCAATTTAAATGTTTGTATTTTGGTAAAATGGATTCCATATTTGTAATCAGATGTTCCTAATTATGTAATTAATACTCTTTTGTTTTTGGACATTATGAATAGTAACGACAGTAATTATCTTTAATTATCTTGATTAATGAGTAATCGGGTGGTTAAGGATAATAAAATAATATCATAATAATAATAAAAGACACAAAAATGTGTCCTAATGATACTGGTTGTCTCATGGCCAACCATGGGATGCCTTGTGCCAAACTTGGGGATCCCATGGAATCACGTTTGTGTGAAAGTGACTTTTTATCTTTTTATTTTTAAAGAAAGTTAAATATAACAAAGAATGTATCACCTGAGTAAAACATTTTTAATTTTGTCTACATAATTGATATGTTGGACTATAAATAGTCATTATAAAGATAAAAAGATTTCCTACATCATGATATTTTTTTTATAATTTTTATACATTAAATAAATTAAATTATTTATGACATCATGATGATGCAGTGATTACCTCATTAATAAACGATTTAAATAAATGAAACTAAAATGTAATATCAAAGACATAATCTTGTAAAATACCTATTGGATGAGTTTATTTCGAACCCTTATCACCTTATCCTCTAAATAAATCAATGTGGGACCTTTAAAATTAGAAACTCATTTGAAAATAAAGTAACTATTTATAACTTTCCAAGAGTGCCCCTCCTCTCCTCTTATAAAAGGCCCCCACCTCTACCACATACCCACACCTCTCAAGCCTTTGGCTCAGCCTAACCCTATCCATTTTTTCTCTCCAAATCCCTGTTTTACTTTTTGAAGCCTCACTTTGGGAAAAAGTCTTCCCAAGGAATCCTTAGAGCTCAAATCAAAAAGAGTTACCCATTTTAAAGGTAGTGTTTTCTCTTGTGTTCTTATGTTTTATTTTGCTTCTCCAACCCTATAAACTCTTTTTATTAATTTATTTTGTAACAAATAAAGTATCTTCAATATACTAGGATGTTTTTATAATAATCATTCGAGCTATAATTACACACACATACATCTAATTGTTAAAGAACATAATGTTTCTGTGGATGGCGAATTTGTGTCTCACGAAACGATGATTGTTCAATATTCTTCTAACAGCTTCAAAGGAGGACATTAAGATATCACTATATTTATATATGATATATAACATGTTTATGTTTTACTTAAGCTTATGTATTTTTCATTTATGACATACCTTTATTGGTTCCATTATGGGTAAACACGATATCTTCATTTTAGGAAGTGCGGACTACCACCCCCTCAGAATTATTTGATTCGTTAATACCATATGTGGTACGTATAAAGGATATATTGAATGATATTATATATGATAAAATACTGGAATTATAATACTATTATGTATCATTATGTTTTAATTCCATTAAATATGAAATATAAATGGAATTAGCGTTCATGCGTACGTACGGCTTACCATCTCCATGAACAATGCATTTCATTTCTTACCTCCAAATGTTATGTAATATTATAAATTCCTGTATATACTGAATATATACGATATATAAGATAAATACATCATGAGTATAACTCTGGATATAAGGGATACATAAACAACTTGTAATTATAAAGAGTTTATTTTTGACTCAAGTACCAATGATCGTTAAAACGACCGATATTAACTTAAATAATTGCATAGTGTTCATGACAAGGTAATAAGTGATATAAAAGGAATAATGAACTTGAAAAAGGTTCTCAAGAAAGTAGAAATTAACTCATGTTTATTATTCAGGACATTAAAGAACGATCGAGTCAAGTCGGATCCAAGGTATGGGACTTCGTCTCAATCTCCTTTCAATGAGGCATACTATGTTTTATACACAAATTCATTTTATATACTGTATAAACCCCTTTGAATTTTACGTTTACTCAAAAGGAATATTTTTTAATACGAAGCGTTTTACTAGACGACAAAAGAGAATGTTTTTTTTCATACGTATGCGGCGAGAACGACTTCTCAGCCACCGTGACCATTATTTGAGTTTTGGATTCCTCTATAAGCCATTCATTTTTTTTAAATGAAAAATAAATACCATGTTTTACTTTTCTTTTATTTTGGAATTGAAAATTGTTTTCATAATGTTTTTATTATATCAATGTGTAGTATTGATATCTTGTGATTGAAATGTGGAAAAGTTATGTTTCCTTTATGCATGTCTTATGAGATACGAATATGTTATGGTTCTTGGGCATTGTTATGAAGATGGGTGGTTCCGTGATAAACTAAGGGCCGGTGAGCCCGATATTGCTCTCCAATGCATTGGGTAACGCGAAGGGGTTAAACGTTGAGGTTTCTCCGAAGCGATTTAGGGAATATACTGTGATGGGTATTCCAAATGTAACCAAGAGGGTTAATCCCTACATAAGAATGTTATGAATGCCTCAAGTTACCTTTATCTATTATTATTTCTATGATTTATTCATGATTTTATGAGGTATGTTAAAGTGATTATGTTTTATGAGTAAAGTATGATTTCATACATGGGCTTAGGTGTTCATTTCGTACTTTGATACCCCTTACTGAGATTTTTATGCTCATCCCATGTTTTGGAAATGTTTTTCATAGGTCAAGGGAAAGGTACATGATATGGTGATAGTGTCAAGGAAGTGTCAAGAAAGGATCCATGATTTATTTTAAATATGTTTCAATGGATGGGAATAATGAATACTATCTTTTATTGTAACCACTTTGTTTAAATGTGGGATGTAATGCATGTTTTATGATCTAATTCTCTAAAACTCTAAACTTGAAAAGATCCTCAAGGTGTATTCTTGAAATATCTCAAGATTAAGTAATGTTTAAGGCTGGGGCCTTATACCAGTGGCTTCTTACCAGTCGGGGAACTAGAATAAGTCAGGGCGTGCTGGCATAGATGGTGGTCGTGGCCGTGGTAGCCAGACACCAGGATCTCAGAGGCAACAGGGTGGGACAGCTCAGGGTAGCCAGGCTGTGTCGTAGGGCCATGGCACTGAGCAGGCATATGTAGTGAAACAGACCCAGCAGGAGCAGGATCCCGAACCTTCTACAGTCAGAGGTACTATTATAGTAGCTTCTGTTTTATCTTCTGTACATTTTAATACGGGTTCTACACATAGTTTCATATCATTTCCCATTGTGGAGAGCCTTGAGATTTGTGTTTCTAATTCTCATGATATCTTGACACTAGACACTCTGTTGGGAACTGGAAAGGCTGGTGTACCTCAGTGCAAGGAGTTCCCCTTGAGGTTGGTGGGTGTCACTTTCATTGGGCCCTCTATGTCTTAGAGATGACGATCTATGACGTCATTCTCGGGATGGACTGGTTAGTTCCCTTTCGAGCCTTTGTAGACTACTATCGTCACAGGGTGTGTTTCATGTCACCAGAGGGCTGAAAGTTTCTATACAAGGGAGAATGGGATGTTCAGGCGAGTCGAGCTGGACCAGAGGATCGTGGGCGAGGTGGAGTCACAACCCAGATTGCGAGTTTGTATCTAGATGATCAGGGGACTTGTCAGATGGATTTCCCTCCAGTTGTTGATCGTTTCAGGGATGTCTTCCCAGAAGACATTTCAGGTCTACCTCCAGAGCGAGAGGTGGATTTATCTATTGAGATCATTCCAGGAGTAACACCAGTGTCCATTCCTCCTTATAGGATGGCTACACCCGAGCTGAAGGAGCTCAAGAGGTAGTTAGAGGAGTTACAGGTGAAGGGTTTTATCTGACCTAGTACTTCTCTGTGGGGTTCGACAGTCCTTTTTGCGAAAAAGGTGGATGGTACCCTCAGACTTTGCATGGATTATCGGAAGCTGAACCAGTTGACGGTTAAGAACTGATATCCCTTACCAATGATTGATGATCTTTTTGATCAACTTCATGGAGCATGAGTGTTCTTGAAGATTGAACTGAGGTCGGGATATCATTAGCTGCGCGTTAGGCCATCTGATATACCTCTAACGGCTTTCAGGATCACGTATAGTCTGTATGAGTATTTGGTTATGCCATTCGGACTCACGAACGCACCAGTGGTTTTCATGGCTCTGATGAATCATGTGTTCCATCCGTATCTTGATTCCTTTGTGGTAGTATTCGTGGATGACATCTTAGTGTACTCTCACACTCAACACAACCATGCCACCCATCTTGAGATCGTATTGAGTACAGTGAGAGAGCATCGGATATATGTTAAGCTCTCAAAGTGCCACTTTTGGATGGACCAGATTCACTTCCTGGGTCATATCATCTCCGAGTCAGGAGTTTTAGTGGACCAAGATAAGGTAAGAGCAGTAGTTTCCTAGGAGCATCCTAAGAACGTGTTTGAGATATGGAGTTTCTTATGGATGCCTGGTTACTAAAGATTATTCACAAAGGAATTATGCCGCTTATCAGCACCGTTGAAGAGTCTGACTAAGACGGGTGTGAAGTTCATTTGGTTAGAAGATTGCGAGACAGCTTTTCAGGACCTAAAAGGAAGGTTGACTTTAGCACTGATCCTGATACTTCCAGAGCTGGGGAAGAGCTATACAGTTTACTATGATGCATCAGGGATTGGGCTGAGAGCTGTGTTGATGCAGGGCGATCGAGTTGTTGCGTACGGGTCTCAGCAGTTGAGGCCACATGAGAGGAATTACCCGACGCATGATCTCGAGTTGGCAATAGTTGTTAATGTATTGTACGGTTGGAGACACTACCTTTTGGGAGAGAATTTTTTGGTTTTCACCGACCACAAAAGACTCATGTATATCTTTACTCAGTGTGACCTGAATCTGAGGCAAAGATGGTGGGTCGAGTACCTACAGTCCTTCGATTTTGAGCTTTCCTATACACCTGGTAAAGGTAATTCAATAGCTGATGCACTGAGGAGGATGACTCATATACAGTTGGTGCAAGAGTCCAGTGGTGAGTGGGATCTCATGGCTTTGTTCTCTGAGATGCATTTGGAGGTGTATGACAGTCAGGGGAAGACTTATCATTCATCTTTAGAAGTGACTTATACTCTCCTGGATAGAGTGAGAGTGAGACAACTATCTGATCTAGAATGCATAGTTCTACGAGTGTCGGTGGCTAGTGAGGACCTTTCTCCTGGTTGGACGATAGGGGGTGATGAGGTTTTGCGTTTCTATGGACGAGTGTGGGTTCTAGGGGATATACGTGAGGAGATGATGTGGGAGTTTCATTATTCAGCGTGCGTAGTTCATCCCAGGGTTACCAAAATGTACCGTGACATGAGGTGTCAGTACTGGTGGCCGGGTATGAAGAGAGGGATAACTGGTTTTGTTAAGAGGTGTTCCACCTGTCAGCAGGTAAAGGTGGGGAACCAAAGGCCAGCTGGACTATTACAACAGTTACCCATTCCAGAGTGGAAATGGGATGATGTCGCGATGGACTTCGTGACAGGGTTGCCGAGGTCACCTCGTGGAAATGACGCCATGTGGGTTGTTTTGGACAGACTAACGAAGGTAGCCCACATTTTTCCAATCAAGGAGACCTTCGGTGTTGACGAGCTCAGATGGTTGTATATCCAAGAGATCGTTTGTCTTCATGGGGTCCCTCGTTCTATCGTTTCAGATAGGGATGCCCGCTTTACGTCTCATTTCTGGCAGAGTTTTCAGAGGGCGGTGGGTACACAGGTGCTTCTGAGCACAACATACCACCCTCAGACCGATGGACAGTCAGAGCGTACGATACAAGTGCTTGAGGACATGCTTCATGCATGGGTCCTAGACTATGGGGGAACTTGGGAGAAGCATATACCCTTAGTCGAGTTTTCCTATAACAATTGATTTCAGGAAACTATCGAGATGACACAATATGAGGCTTTATATGGTAGGCCATACCGATCACATTTGTGCTAGTTAGAGGCAGGTGAGGCAGCCTTAATAGGACCAAAACTCGTGCAGGAGGCTTCTGAGTAGGTCTAGTTGATTTAGAAGCGGATGGCTACTGCACAGTCTCATCATAAGTCTTATGTTGATCACCACAGATGACCTTTGGAGTTCGTGGTCAGAGATCAGGTTTTCTTACGTGTTTCACTGAGGATGGGACACAAACGGATCAGGATACAGGGTAAGCTTTCACCGAGGTATGTGGGGCCATTCGAGATTCTGGAGAGAGTCAGGATGGTTGCCTATCGGTTGCAGTTACCGCAGTGGTACCGAGCCATGCACGACGTCTTCCATGTGTCTCAATTGCGTCACTATCATTCAGACCCATCCCATGTCTTTAAGCCTAAGGAGGTTGATCTGGAAGTAGATGCGTCCTTTGAAGAGCATCTGATCCGTATCGTTGATAGGAGCACGAAGGTTCTCCGAGGCCGGTCGGTTCCTCTCGTACGGGTGCCATGGTAGTATGGCCGAGTGAAGGATGAGACCTGGGAGTGGGAGACCGATGTATGTGCTCAGTGTCCAGAGTTGTTCACGGCTATATCTTCTCCACCCTTGGAAGGGAAATTCGGGAACAAATTGATATAAGGGGGGAAGTTTTTAAGAACACAGTTCTTAGTTTTGAGTTACAGGCTTCTTCCTTTTCCTTTTCCTTAAGTGTTTTTGAGAAAATATGGAAAATGGGGAAAAATCCTAAATTTTGGAACTACACGCCGTGTACGTTTCCAAACGCCGTGTACTTTTGGCCATGTTGGGATGAGTACATAGGGAGTTTAGCCATGTCGGCGACGAGGGGTGTAGGAACCGACTACATGCCGTGTAGTGGTCCTTTACACGCAGTGTAGTCAGTCGGCATGCTGAAATAGTAAGGCAGTGGAACAGCTGCCAGGTGGGTGATAGTATATGTCATGTAATCATGAGTACATGTCGTGTAATCATGTCGACGGATGAGCAGTGTGGTGGTGCCGCCAGAGGAAAAGTTAAATGAAGGAAGTACACGCTGTGTACTCAGAAGTACACGCCATGTACTTGGTTTTTTCTACTTAAAACAGAAATTAGCCTCCTCATTTGGCAGTGGAGGCATTTGAGCTGTTTTGGAGCCAAAGGAGGAGGCAAAACCTTCGATGATCCGCCGAGTGTTCGTCTGGAATCAGTTTCCGCCTTGGACGATCTCGTTGGAACCGCATGGGAAAGGGATTCCATATCCTTGGCTGCTTCTACCCAATTCTTATCCTAACAAAAATTATTTGATGTTAAATGAGTTTTGTTCTTCGTCATATATATGCCGTTCATGGGCGTTTCTGGAGTTGACGTTTGGGTATACTGCTCGTTGGCGTATAAGGTAGGTGGCTTGGTGTTTGTTTTTTCAACTGCCGTGTGTTTTGTGCGTTTTTGTGCCACGAACCCATGTTGGGGTGTCGTATGACTGAGGTCGTTGCTATTTATAATGCCTATAATTCCATAGGTGATTAAATTGTGATAATAAAATGCTGGTTGGGATTGTTTCTTGGATCCGGAACCACCCTGGGGGTGTGTTCCACTATTTTTCCATTTGGCCAGGGTACCCGAGTGTATGCCTTTAATGTAGTAATTATAGAATTGCCTGGAGAGGAATTTCCTGTTTACTTCTTTTTGACATGTTGGTCATGGCCCAATTACCTGTTTATCCTGAGGGTGTTGTTATGATTAGCATGTGGGAACAACCCTCTTTATCCTGTGGGTAGTAGTTATTTCGGCCTGAGGTCAACTTCTTCCGTGCCTGTGGGCAGCTGACTCTGTGCCTGTGGGCGACACTGCCTATTCATGAGGGAAAACTCTATTATTCCTGAGGGAAGATTCTGGTGTTGGATACTCTTTACCTGAGGGTAGGGGTTTACATGTCTGAGGACATTAGCTAGTTATTTAGAATATTCACTGTGGTGATTCTTTAAATTAAATGGATTTAATGGATAATAAAATGGCTATATAACTGGTAATTAGTTAATTTTGAGTATTTATTACTTTATTGCATTTTACTACTGCACACTGTTGTTGCATGCTTATACGCAGTTGGGCACAAGCCTTTGGTGGATGCCTACTGAGATATATTTCTCACACCCTGTTTGGACCATGCTTTTCGGCCAAAACAGATAATGTTTATCTAGGTGTAGATAAGGTCATGTGCCCTTATACAGGTACATGATCGTTGCTGATGAGTAGGAGAGCATGGGACAACGAATTGACTCGCGATGCCGCGATCTGTTCTATTTTTCTTTTCTGTACTTTTACTTTAGTTGTATTGTATTGATCGTGTAACATGTTCTGGCTGTTTTTTTAGAATTGAGGTGTGTTGCATCTCTACTTATATAGTGGTTGGTTATACCTACTATAGTTGTTTGTTTCAGTTTTGTATGGTTTACTACTTCCACTGTTGTTGTATGTTTTATTCATTCCACTGCGCTACACATTGACAAAAGAGGGAATTGTTTCCCCACTATCAGACCTGGGCCCTCGCTGGTAGTCGGCAGCCGCTGACATTTGGGGAAATGCACTTGAGGTCACGTGGAGAACCGGGTTTAGGGCACCCGTTGAGTGGAAACCGGAACCGGGACGTTATGCTGGCTTTTTAACATTTAGAAGGTGAAGCATACCAATGGTAGACTCTTCTTAAGAATAAGAGGCGCCGAGATGAAATTGAATCCATGGAGGGGGATGAGTTCAAGAACTTGTTTTTTATTAAGTACATCACTCGTATTCTTTGAAAAAATATGGAAAAGGAGTTCTTGGAGATTAAGAAAAAGGATGATGAATATGTTGGTATATACAAAGCGAATTTTACAAGGCTTTCAAGGTATGCATCTGGCTTTATCATCCAACCTGAAAGTAAAGTTGATCGATTATTCAGTGTCTTAAAACCATGTCTTTGAAGGGAATTAGCTATAAGAGACATCAGTAGCAATGAAGAAATTGTGCTTTGTGCTATCAAGGTAGAACTATATGTTGGTGTTTCAACTCCATCTCATGGTATTGACAAAAAAAAAGATGGAGTTCAAGGAAAAATCTCGGAACAATGGTGAAAAGAAGATGAATGTTTCTTTATGCTCAATGTTTGGAAAAAATCATGCTGGAGATTATCTAAAAGGTACTAGAAAATGTTTTATGTGTCGAATAGAAGGCCATTGAGAAGTTGAGTGTCTAGGTAATGGGAAAAAGGTAGCTAATGATGTGAATAGAGAAAATACTACAGAGAACACTCCACCAACACTTCAATGCTTAAAGTGAAAGGAAATGGGGCATTATGCTAATCAATGTGCTAATCCAAGGTTTAATGATGATCGACGTGAGCAAAATCTTAAGGCAACGGATAAATGGAAGTCACATGCGATCACTATTTTTGATATTGAGTATGAAAATATTGTTGTGGAATGATTAAGTGTTTATGTAATGTGATTTAAAAATAGTATCATGGAATCTCATTTATGGTATCGTGTAATTTTGGAATATCTATGTATTGGTTTTCAATAATTATATGGTACCGGTAACCATGAAAAGTGATTGAAATATTTTTGGAAAGAATAGGATATGCACATAATAAAGGGATAAAGAGAAAATGTAATGATCTCATGACTGATATAAGGACTAAGTGATATCATGGTTTGAGTATATAGAATTTTTTGGATTTCGGTATGTGGAAAGAGTAACCTTTTGACAGAATTAATGTTTTCACTAAGGTTCTATGGTAATTTATGTTCTAATAGAATAAATTATTATGGTATTAACATGTTTGGAATGTGATAAAAAAGATATATCTTATGATATATGGGGGATAAATGATGGTATTCACTTGCTTGTTATGTGACCTTTCCAGTAATCATTTTCTTTATACTATGAGTATGGAAAAACGTATTTTGGATAAGCCTAAATCATGGAATGGATTATGTTGGACATAAGTTAGTATTGTTTAAGGCTAGAACTTTTTTGATATTATTGATGTAATGTTATAATAATGTAGTTTTAGAAAAAGGACAAGCTGTAGGACGGGCGACAACCTGTTGCGTCAGACAAGGTTGCGGGAATCGAACCCACAACCGAAGTGTGGCAGACCTTTATCACCTACCACTGGCCTAAAGGAAGTCCATGATTAGTATAAACTAGTATTATTTTATTAAGCATTATCATAGATGAAGTATAAGTACATTGTTTGAACCATATACGATTAATCTCACCATAGATGGACTTATGTATATAAAATTTTCTAACCTTCTATTTGAGATAGATGGAATGACCCATCATTCTATCGCATGATCTGATAAAACTTCTCAAAAGGAAAATTTAACTTCATTTCAATAAGAGGTGAAGGGGAAATTATTCATGTCATGAGCAATGTTAAGATTGTACCAAAATCAAGTGAGTATTTATTTTAATTCAAAATATTTTAAACTTTAGGGAAATGATTTTGAAAAAAAAATGTTATCCTAGTTCCCTCATATCTGATGAATCAGATGGTAACATAGATCATAAAACATTTATGGCTTTTTGATTGTTGGATTTTTCATAGCCATGTTCTCTACCACACTTCATGAGAACACGATGGTTAGATTTCTCTTCCATATCCATGTTTTGACCTATGTTCTCCTATGTGGAAACCCAGTGATTAGTTAATTTGGGTAACAATTACATTTCATAATTTAGTTTTCAATGTTATGTTTTGGTATTTTTTTTACGATGTGGGTTTCTATTAAATAAACTATCAAGTAGTAAACCATTTATAACCTCGATGAATTTCGAGGGCGAAATTCATTTTAAGGGGGGTAGAATGTAACACCACGAGATTTTATGAAAAATATTCTTTTCATTTCATGGTTGTCTTATGTAATATGCCACACCAAAATTATCTTGTTCTATACGCAACACCATATTAGCTTATATGCAAACACTATTCTTGGCTTGTGTTGCAAGCAAGAGCAACCTTCCTCAATATCGTGTGTTGTACGCAATACTGAGTTTCACTAAACAATGATATATTGTTATAATATTATTATGAACTAGACATTGTGAATATTAGTAACTAAATTTTTAATTTTATGGCAATATAATTCATCTTAAACATTTTATAGAACATGGTATGAGAACAAAATAAATTTTTCGGGTAAAATATGTATTTTAAAAAAAATGTTGTTTTACCGCCTTTTTATGGAACACTCACATTAAATTTAGTTTTTGACATGTTTATAAGATCAATTTGAGAAAATAAAATTATTTTTTTGAATTAGGATATAAAAATTTACTTTGGATAAATTTTTTATATTATTTTGATAAGTTTCTAATTTTGATGAATAGTAAAAATACGATAAATTTTAAATAAAAAAAACTTTTTTCATCGAGATAATTTATATGTTTAAATTATAATATTGAATGTTTTTAATGTATAAATAGAATATATTTTTACCAGTCAATTTAATTTATGTCATTATCATTAATTTTACGCTGAATTCATAAATAAAAACATTTCAATCTTTTGCAACATTTTAACTTTTAAAACCCGTTTTCTCAACAGTGGGATTAATTTTAAATTAAATTCTAAAACTGTTGTGTTTTGAATTTGGAGAAATGGATTCCAAATTGGGAATAATTACGTCCAAATTATGTTAACAATATACTTTTTATTTTTAGGCCTCATGAATAGTAACTATGTTAAACTTTTTTTACAAGAGTTAAAGGTAAATCGAGTAATTATGGGTAAATATAATATTATAAAATTACCCTAACACTTGTCTTAATACTATTGAGTGATTATATATTTCCTTAAATCATACTTGGGTCAAAATGGAATCTAACAGATCCTGCTTGTATTTTATTAAAACCTTTTATTTATCTTATTTAAAGGAAAGTGAAATATGTCTCACTTAAACATTAATAATTAGATAATTTTTAATATAAGGTCATACATAATATAAATTACATTATAAATACTAATTTTAAAGTTAAATTTTTTTTATTTATTATGGTAATTTATTATTATTTTTTAATAAATATTTAATTACCTTAATAGCTTATACATTAATGATGTAGAAATTATTTATTTAGTGAAAAATCAATAATATTGTTTTTATTAAAATAACAATACCTATAAAAAGGACCGGAAACATGACCAAACATTATTGGTAGAGTATATCTATACCCTAATCACTCATGGGTATATTTTTGGACCGTTTGGAGCCTTATATAACCGATTAGGACATTTATATTATTTTGTTTTAAATGAGGTCAAAGATGTCACCTTCAGAATTTAATAAATATAACAATTTAAATGTTGTGATTTTAAGATCATAAATTCGAGTAAAAATATTATTATAAAAGATATTATATTTATCTTAATCATAGGATTTTAGTTTTTATTTTTATGCAACAAATAAGTATATTAAATAATTATAGAAAAATGTTGTAGTAATTATTTTATTAAGTGATATACCAAATAATTGGTTTTAAAAATATTAAAATAAATAATATATGAATAAATTATTGTTCCACATTAATTTTTTTTATTCATAGGACATTTTAGGAATCTATTTTATATTTTTTTTCGAACATTCCTTTTGCGTGGTTTTTTTAAATTCAAATAAATGAATAGTGTCAAAATTAACACTATTGTTATTTTATAAAAATAACATATTATTAAATTGTTTAAAAATCACATAAATATTTAAAAATTATAAAAATGAAATTTATATGGTCAAAAATATCCTAACTTTCCCAATTATGGGTAATTCACAACACATAAGTAATTATTTTTAACAATTTAAAATTTAGATTATTATTACCTCAAATAAGATTAAATAAATTAAATAAGTATAAATAAAATTGATAAGGTTTAAAATAATTTGCCAACATGTCTAAATTTTCATGGTTTATGGGATTTAAACCCTATCTTACCTCATATCCGAATATGAGTTACTTTTTAAGTTTTTATGTGGGGTTTGAATTCATTAAAAATTAATATTTTTGTGGTTACCAAAAGTTCCCCTCTCTTCCCTTATAAAAGGGCACCTCCTCCCTCTCCTCTTCACAATACTTTTAGCTTTCTAGATCAGCCAACCCCTTCCAATTTCACTTATAAACTTCCCTAGAATAATTCTGTAGGTTCCTGTCTTCTCAAAAGTCCAACTCTTGTCCCTTAAAAGGAAACTTAAAAGAGGTGCATCGAAGAAGAGGTAATCTCTTCTACCGATTCTTTCAAGTTTCTTTCTCCTTCAACTTATTATTATTTAGTTGTTTCATTATAAAGTAATAACATAAATATCAATAATATACTGATATGTTATTATAAATATTAAAAACCCCCATTTCACCTTCTATACATCCTACGGAAAATGAAATCACCACACGTACATCCGTACAGAGTACCGTCTCCACGCCGTGGTGTAATATGCTTTTCCACCACAACAAAACATGGATTGGTATAATGGTGTAAAGAATAACCATATATGGTTATTATAACGTCATATTTATTCTAAGATATTATATCATCCACTCAAATTCCATTCAATAATTATGGGAACAATATCATCGCTCGTGCGTATGTACAGATTACCGTCTCCACGACGTGATGAGTTTTATTCTCCATGTTAACCATTAAGAATGATTATAAATTATATATAATTAATAATAATCTTATATATAACATAATAATTCTATTGGATTTATATATATATATATATTTGTCATCTACTAACTTCGATTCAAGTCAATAATGAAACGAAATCAACGTTCATGCATACGTACGACCTACCGTCTCTGTGAACGGTGTGTTTAATTTCATTTATCTTTCTATTATATATATATACTGAATATATATATATATATAAATCATATTTTACATTATGGAAGTAATTAAATCATTATATAATTAAATATAAAATCAATAACAACAAGTCCAAACACGTACGATAAATGAAACGATTTTATCAAAAAAGCTGCTTTAACATGGAATTGACGAAAGAACGGGTAAAATAAAGTCCTAAGTTTATCATATCTGTTATCATAAATATTATTATGGTTATATTACTAGTTTATAATATGTTTAAACCCACTATACAGGAGTTTCAGACACGTACGGATGAAATTGGACCTAAGGTAAGTGATAATTTTTCAAATCTCATTTTTATCCGAGATTGCTTATACGTAAGTATTTATTGGGCTCATATTTTTTTCATCCATGTCCATAAAAATGTTTTTCATAATGTTTTGAATATTATTCCATGTATGTTTAATGTCATATTTACCCCTTTTTTACTTTTACATTGTTTTATGGATGGAATCTGTCATTTTATTACCTTACGTTGTACGTTTTGACTTTTCCATTAAAAGTACGAGGAGAATGATTTTTTTAACTTAAACGGATTGAATGGATTTTTACGGTTTCATAAAGCCTAATTTTTATGAATATTCCTCTACAATATTTTATTATTATTTTCAAAAAAAAACTTTTTCTACTAAAATGTTATGGCATTTTGTGAAAAGAAAATGATTTTAAAGAAGAAAGAATATTTTCCTCAAGATTACATTTCAAGTGTTTTTCCAAAACTATTTTAAATCTAAGATTACATTATTTAGTATGATTTTGTTTCAAGTATAATGTCTCTAGGAATTAAATGGTTTCACTTTTATTATTATGAAATGATATCCATATGTTTTATATAGATTACGTTATGATGGGATGATGTTTATGAAACCCATTTTATTCTTTGGGTTATGATGAATGATTTATGTTTATATTGTGGAACACGTAATAATGATTTCATTATGAGTTGGGCGGGACCTATATATCCCTCCAATGCATTGGGTAACGATTTATATCTCATGAGATAAACATGGATGGAACGATAAGTTAATCTGGTTCAGTGATACAGGACTGGAAAGAGGAGTGAACTCGATTCAGTAAGGGACTTTGTCCACTATGATGGTCTTGGCTGCAATGCCTTTTCTAATATGGAAATAATATCATGTGCTTAATGGTTTCCACAATTACATATTTTATTCCCATTATATTTTATCATGATTGATGTTCTATTATGATATATTCCTTACGTACTGCTATGTTTTATGTCATTGCTCACGATTTTTATGTTTAAACATTATGTTCTTGTTTTTTAGTTCAAATGTATATGGTTTGTTTTATTTTCTATATGCTTACCCTTACTAATCATTTTAGCTCACCCTGTATATGTTTTATTTTCCCCAGGATAATAAGAAAGTTTTTAGGTAAGAAAACAAAAGGGTAAGATCTTTATGGGAGATTTTTAAGATCATTCACCATGATTAGAATATTATGTTACGAGTTTCCAAAGACACTAAAATTTTACGATCCTACATGTTGGTCGGAGTGGTTAACTCAAGAGGGGGGTGAATTGAGTACCAATTAAAATTTCTGTTAAAAACAATTTCTATTAAAATCCCCCAATTTCAAAAACAAATTAAACTGTAGTGAATTTATATAGATTATAAAGGTTCAATTAGTTTCTCAAAGATTGAATAGTTTTCAGTTAACTTAATCTTATGATTAAATTAACTTTTGAAACTAACTTACTGATTTATAATAAATATAAACACTTGCGAATTTAATTATCGAAGTAGCTTTGAAGATAAATTATATTTCAAAGTAATAGCAGCGGAATATGAAATAAATATGTATAGTATGGATAAAGTATGTAGCTACAAACACAGAGAATTAACCAAGAGGTTCAGTCTCAAGGCGAGAATTAGTCCTCTCAAAAGTTTATATAAAAATGATCCACACCCTGGATCGGGGTTAACAACAGTGAACACACTGTCCAGGTCACAAGACCTCTACCACAGTTCTACGTGGGAAAACAAACAAAAGCAGCCAGCTGTCCAGGTCACAAGACCTCTACCACTATCCACAGTGGGAAATGAAGTGTAAAAGGTTTGCTGAGGATTTACAGATCCTCCAGTGAAAGTACAGGAGTCAGTGTGTGTGTTTAATACAGCAGATAACACACACTGCTCAAAATGTAGAATAAATAAATCACAGAGTAGAGATGTAGAGTTTAGAAATGGCTCTAGTGATTTCAGTGTAGCACTGGACTCGTTTTGGAATTAATCAGAAGTGATTCTGAGTCCCCTTCTCGATTTTGTGTAACACCCCAAGATTTCATAGTGTGTTATTTCTTCAAAATAATTTAATAACTTGCACTACACGCAACACCGAGTTCAATTGCACCATGACTTACCAAAAAAAAAATCCATTAAAAGAGGTCATGAATAGTATTAACTAAATTTTAAACTTTATATAATCCTTATAATTTTAGAATCCATATTATGAGTTTCTTAGTCATAATGCAAGAACAGATTCATTTTCAGTATTGCACTTTTGATAGTGAAACCTTTTTAAATACAATATTTTAAACTTTTTGACTAAATGGAGACATCAAAAAATTTAAAATGAAACATCATAAGCTTCCACGGTACGCTTTCCTTTGAATAAAACAGTAGCGTGTGTTGTACGCAACTTCGAGTTCTAACATACCGTAACCAATCAAACTAGCTGTTATGAATAGTAATACTTACTTTTTGAAGTTATATATATTTTATATTTTAAAATGGACTTCATTTTTGGATACGGAATATCAAATTTAGCCTAAGGTGAAATTTTGGTACTTTTCGGATAACTTTCATATTTTGATGAATAGTGAAAATTACTAAATTTTAATTAAAAACAACTTTTTTAATCAAAATAATTAATAGTGATAAATTATGAATTTGAGTGGTTTTAAAGTATATTTAGAATATATTTTTACTATTTAATATAATGTTGGTCATTGGACATAATTTTACAATTAAACCGAACATAAACAAGTGTCAATCTTTTGATAGTTATTATCTCTTAAAAACACGCTTTTTGTTTTGACAGCGGGAATTAATTTTAAATTAATTTCTGCCACTTCTGTGTTTAGAATTTAGGAAAATGGATTCCATATTTGGAATCAGGATGTTCAAATTGTGTAAATAGGCAACTTTTATTTTTAGACATTTTGAATAATTACTGCGGTAAATATTTTATTTACCATGGTTAGGGTAAATCCGGTAAATAAGGGTTAAAACAATAATATTATAATAATACTAAATTACCCTAAAACGTGTCTTAACCCTATTGGTTGATAAATGGTCGACCATGGGCATCTTTGGGTCTATTTTGGGACCCCATGGATCCACTTGTAAGTGATAATGACACATTATATTAATAAAGTCAAAATAAAAATAAAAATGACACAAGCATATATCTTTTAGAACAACAATTTTTACATAGGGTTATATATGTTGGATTTTAGATTATAAATATTCATTAGAAAGATAAAAAGATTTCCTACATAATGATATTTTATTTATAATTTTTAGACATTGAATAATTTATTTTATTTATGACACAATGATGATGCAGTAATTACTATAATAGTGAAAAATTAAAATAATTGATATTATAAATACCCAAATAAATAAAATATGAAACTTTTAATGAATTAAACTACTTTTCTATGATAATATGATATATTAGGATTGATTTAATTGACTTTGTTCGAAGTAATCAATCTGTTAGGAGTTTCAAAAAAATAAACTATTGAATAGTGTCAAAATTGACATAAAAGAGTTCTTAAAACAAATATTATATTATTAATTGATACTAAATTCCTAAAAATCTAAGGATCGGCCAAGAGACTTATATTATTATAGGTTCCTCATTAATGGACCACTTGGGGGTCGCTTGGATGTATATAGTAAATTTATTAACCATATTATATAAAAATACAAAGAGACATTGTAAAAGTGAAACTAATTAACTTAGAGTTAATACTTAATGATAAGGTTAATATAAGTACCCAAACCTGTCTAAATTCTATTGGTTGAGTGGTTTTAGACCTATCCCCACCTTAACTTTGAATAATAAGCTTTGGAGCCATTAGAAACCGAATATGAATTTATTATAAATTAATATTTCTAGCTTTTCCAAAGGTGCCCCTCACCCCTCTTATAAAAGGGCACTCCTCCTTCTCATTTCTTCACACCTTCAAACCTTTTGGTTCGGCCAAACTCTGCCCAAATACTCTCCCAACATCCCTCACTACAACCTAGAGGCCTTATTTTGATCATAAAGCCAACCTAGGGAGCCCTTTTGATCAAATCAAAAGGAAGAACCCGAAGAAGAGGTAATGATTTCACCACCCTTCTCCAAGTTCATTTCTTCTTCCACTTCTTCTTCCTTTGCTCTTACCATTCTAAAATAATAACTCCAGTATCTCACATATACTGTGATGTTATGGTACAATCATATTCAGTATTCTATCCACCCTTTGAATAACTTGTCACCATACGTGCGTACGTACGGCTTACCGTCTCCACGTCGTGGTGTAATTGTTATTCAAAATAATATTATTTGGATGGGTATAATAATGATGTGTAACTCATGTAAATAATAAATATAACATGTTAATGATTCTGTATATATGATATACCATCCATTTATATATTATTTTAATATCAAAAGAATGATATTGTCGCTCGTGCGTACGTACGGACTACCGTCTCCACGAACGCGATGAGATTCATTCTCCATCGTATCCATTCAAGTATAATTATCATTTGATGATTTAAAAATGATGTTTAAGGACTTGATATCATTCTGGATATGAATAATATACAACCTATCCTTTACAAACATGTCTTATGTAACAAAACATATAAAAGAAAACAAGTAAGTTAACACCCGATATAATGATAATACTAAGATATTATTAACAAATCAATGTTAAAAGATCATATATGATATCATATTATTATATATGATTCTTGTATAATTTAATAACAACTATTTCACCATTATACAGGAGGTTAACCTACTCCAACCAAGGAAAAGTACAAGGTAAGGGTTGTTTCACAATCTCTTCATTATCCGAGGTTGTTTATACGTAATAATCTACTGGGATATCTTTATCATCCACATCCATGTTTCTTAAAAATGTATTTCAAAACATTTTTACTATTTACAAGAATATGGGTTAAAGTCATTTATACCCTTGTTTGACTTTTTATAAGAGTTTTATAAAGGAATCTTTCCGTCATTTTCAAAACAAGGTCCTTTTTAACCTTTTCGACAGAATTGAGGTAAGAATGTTTTTTTTAACTTGTACGGCGGGTGCGGTTATTTTACGCCGTTATAAAATCTTCAAAGCTTTACTTACAAGCTTATAAGAATATTTTCAAAGAAAATGTTTTATTTTATATGGCCCTTAAATGATTTCAAAAATAGAAAGAGATATTTCTCTAAAAAGTGTTTTGATTTCATCTATGTCAACATCCTTTAATGGATTTTACGCTTATTTGAAGTTGATTTATTATAATACAAAACTTCTATATTGTATTGAAGGTTTTGTGATATGTTTGACTGTGGATGTGCTATTTTATACCATTCATTGTTTATGGTGAAACTATTGAAATTTCGTATGCTAGTTTTAATCCGAATGTTTATGTTATATTTCAAACTTTTCTTCAGATGAATGTGCTAAACAAGTATGTTCCGGGTTGGGGACCGGTAAAAGTAAGCCCTCAAGGTTGGGGACCGGTAAAAGTAAGCCCTCCAGGTTGGGGACTGGTAAAAGTAAGCCCTCCAGGTTGGGGACTGGTTAAAGTAAGCCCTCCAGGTTAGGGACTGGTAAAAGTATGCCCTCCGGGTTGGTGTCCGGTTATTAGAGGCACTCCGGGTTGGTGTCCGGTTATTAGAGGCACTCCGGGTTGGTGTCCGGTTATTAGAGGCACTCCGGGTTGGGTTCCGGTTAGAATTAACCCCTAGGTCTTGGGATGAGGCCTAGACAAAGAAATTAACGTTTATCATTATGCATTCCAAGATTATGAAAGTGGTTATTGATATTGCATGTGATTATTCGATTAGTAGAATATCAATGTGAATAAGTAAATGGCATTATTTCATTTTACTTTTGCCATACTATGTTGAAGTTCAATTTTAAAAGGCTTTTGTTTTAGTAATTCATTGCCTTAAATGTTTATGCTTATTTTGAATGTTCCGCTATATTGTTATCCTTACTGGGCATTTGAGCTCACCCCTTTTCTATGTTTTATTTTTCCCAGGTAGTGAAGAAGTAAATTATGAATGACTTGCAGGGATATTATGAGGGGTTAATAGTGTGGATATGAAGAATTTGTTGTTGTAGTAGTTTTTCACTTTGAAATGTAATGTAAAACTTTATGATTATATCTAGTGTTTCCAAGGCTACTAAACCAATCGGTCTTTCGAGATTTGATCTTTCTTGTGATCATGCCAATGTTACGAAGTAATGCACCGACTCTGGGTAGCTGGGGTCGGGGCGTTACAGTTGGTATCAGAGGAAGTTTAGTACAAACCTTGGAAACTAGATTTAGATAAACTCTGATTAGAGCACGTAGACCTAAGATGAACTTTGAGGATTAGTATAGAAGAACTTCCTAGAATTTTGGTATTGTAGAGATTTTGTGAGTTTTCTGAGCAATACATCCCTGTCTGGATACGAGCAGGTAGAGGCGGCTCTGGCACAGATGTACCTAGGGGTAAAACCCGAAAACACCGCTTTGAGCTAGACTCGAACGGGGACTGGTGCACGACAACGGGCCTTGCTGCACTCTTGGTTACGACACTCCCGGGGGATATGCTTAGGATAACTCTCATTTTCTTTACAAATAATTTTGAAGGGATTATGAGTATATACTTCCTCAAAGAAAACATTCTTATGATTATGGATTATATCCATAAATAGTTCAATTTATGTTAAGTGTTTTATAAGTATGGGATTATGTATTTTGATTCATAAACTGATCTAGTTTATGCCATTGTTTAGAAATGGCACCCAGTAGAAGGAATGAGAACTCCGGAAATGCACATGATCCAAAGAGAAGGAAGGATCATATCTTTCATGGTCTTAAGCTAGAATTTATAAGAGAAATAGTCTCCCATGTATTATCATCATATGAAAAAATAATATCATGTATTGATAAGATAAGTAAAGAGATTACTGAGTCCTATGGCTTTGAAGGGAAGCAAGAGAAGAAAAGGATAGAAGAGAGAAAGATGGATAAAGGGAAGAGGGAAAAGAAGAATTTTCCCATATGTGGTAACTGTGGAAAGAAACACCCTGGAACTTGCCTGAAAGGAATGGGAGTTTGTTATAAGTGTGGAGGAAAAGGGCACAAAGTACGTGACTGCAAGGGTAAGAAAATGGTTTCAAATGTACAATGCTTCATTTGCAAGGAGTTTGGACACTACGCGAACCTATGTCCTAGTCATCAGACTATGACGCAAATGATGCTATTGGATAATAATCAAGTTATGATACTACCACGGATGAAGAGGAATGATTAGAGTTCTTATGTTGATTATGTCAATTGAGTGTTGTATCAACAATGTACTTGTTATAATAATTATGGAGTATATAAGGATTGTACTGCAGTACTATTTCATTAAGGACTTGAGATTGTGTGGAACAATGAAAAGTGACTCAATAGCAGGATAAATTTTTGGAAAATATATGGTTGAGAGAATGATAAACCATAATATAGTTCTGATACCGAGGTAGTGATTTTCGAATAATACATGATTATTTTGGAAAAAATATATTGGATATTCTTGACTACCTTGGAACTGATTAATGATTTGTATATTCCATCATTGTTGGTGTTTAAAACATTTTTGGATTGATGAAGTATATCCAACATTCTATATGGAATAAGGGAGCATGAATGTAATCAATAAGGAATATGGTAATACATGATGAAGGTATTCATATGATATTACGGGGTAAAAAGGATCTATATTATGTTTACCTTCCTTATAAATGTTAGACTGTGAGTTTGGACAGAAGTATTTTGGATAGTTCTAGTTTGGATTATTTTGGATTGCCATAAAAGGACAACCCGGAGGTCGGGCGGCAACCCGTCGCGTCCGGCAAGGCTGCGAGACTTGAACCCGCAACCGAAGGGCGACAAGGGTGTATCACCTACCACTGGACCATGATATGTCCTGGATTAAATAATGTAGTTTTTATTAAAAGACCATGTAGATGAATTATAAATTCGTTTATTTTAGAACCCTATACGAATAGTGTAAATAGAATTTTTTTTACATTCTATTATCTTTTAGAGTGAAAGATGAGTTTGTGGTAGAAATTTATTAATGGATAAAACTCTAATTATAAAGTAAGTATATCTCCTTATGATCTTAGCCAATCTCATAAATAAATTCCTCAATATTAAGAAAAGCAACTTTGAACAAAATTTTTTTCCTAGATGGTACCTTAAATCATCACTAATTTTTGGCTTTGGGATTGTTGGCCTTTTTATAGCCATGTTCTCTACCACTCTCCATCAGATAATTGATGGTTAGATTTTTCTTCCATATCCATATTTTCTTACATGGAACCCTAGTATGTGTTATTTTCGGTAATCTTCATACTTTCGACTCTTTATTTTAAATAGAGGCCTCAATAATTCATTTTTCGATGTGGGATTTCAACTAGGATACTTTGAAACGTCAAAAATGTGTTATCCTAATACCCTATGTTTTGTTGAACCAATGGTATTTCAATTCATCATAGATTGATGAATTTAAGGACCTCAATTTTATACTTGTTTGCGATTGATGACCTCAATCACTACCTATAAATATTTACGTTTTTCCTCCGATTATATGTCTCCAATTTCCACCAATGTTCTCCTAATCGAGATCAAAATTTGGTGGTGACCCTTTGATTTCTCTTTTCCTCATATTAAGACTAAATTTTAGTAACCCAATTTCCGATGTGGGTTTTCCCACAAATATATTTTCTACTTTCAACCTTTTATTTTCGAAGAACAATTTCAAATTGCGAGGACGCAATTTATTGAAGGAGGGGAGAATGTAACACCCCAAGATTTCATAGTGTGTTATTTCTTCAAAATAATTTAATAACTTGCACTACACGCAACACCGAGTTCAATTGCACCATGACTTACCAAGAAAAAATCCATTAAAAGAGGTCATGAATAGTATTAACTAAATTTTAAACTTTATATAATCCTTATAATTTTAGAATCCATATTATGAGTTTCTTAGTCATAATGCAAGAACAGATTCATTTTCAGTATTGCACTTTTGATAGTGAAACCTTTTTAAATACAATATTTTAAACTTTTTGACTAAATGGAGACATCAAAAAATTTAAAATGAAACATCATAAGCTTCCACGGTACGCTTTCCTTTGAATAAAACAGTAGTGTGTGTTGTACGCAACTTCGAGTTCTAACATACCGTAACCAATCAAACTAGCTGTTATGAATAGTAATACTTACTTTTTGAAGTTATATATATTTTATATTTTAAAATGGACTTCATTTTTGGATACGGAATATCAAATTTAGCCTAAGGTGAAATTTTGGTACTTTTCGGATAACTTTCATATTTTGATGAATAGTGAAAATTACTAAATTTTAATTAAAAACAACTTTTTTAATCAAAATAATTAATAGTGATAAATTATGAATTTGAGTGGTTTTAAAGTATATTTAGAATATATTTTTACTATTTAATATAATGTTGGTCATTAGACATAATTTTACAATTAAACCGAACATAAACAAGTGTCAATCTTTTGATAGTTATTATCTCTTAAAAACACGCTTTTTGTTTTGACAGCGGGAATTAATTTTAAATTAATTTCTGCCACTTCTGTGTTTAGAATTTAGGAAAATGGATTCCATATTTGGAATCAGGATGTTCAAATTGTGTAAATAGGTAACTTTTATTTTTAGACATTTTGAATAATTACTGCGGTAAATATTTTATTTACCATGGTTAAGGGTAAATCCGGTAAATAAGGGTTAAAAAATAATATTATAATAATACTAAATTACCCTAAAACGTGTCTTAACCCTATTGGTTGATAAATGGTCGACCATGGGAATCTTTGGGTCTATTTTGGGACCCCATGGATCCACTTGTAAGTGATAATGACACATTATATTAATAAAGTCAAAATAAAAATAAAAATGACACAAGCATATATCTTTTAGAACAACAATTTTTACATAGGGTTATATATGTTGGATTTTAGATTATAAATATTCATTAGAAAGATAAAACGATTTCCTACATAAGGATATTTTATTTATAATTTTTAGACATTGAATAATTTATTTTATTTATGACACAATGATGATGCAGTAATTACTATAATAGTGAAAAATTAAAATAATTGATATTATAAATACCCAAATAAATATAATATGAAACTTTTAATGAATTAAAATACTTTTCTATGATAATATGATATATTAGGATTGATTTAATTGACTTTGTTCGAAGTAATCAATCTGTTAGGAGTTTCAAAAAAATAAACTATTGAATAGTGTCAAAATTGACATAAAAGAGTTCTTAAAACAAATATTATAATATTAATTGATATTAAATTCCTAAAAATCTAAGGATCGGCCAAGAGACTTATATTATTATAGGTTCCTCATTAATGGACCACTTGGGGGTCGCTTGGATGTATATAGTAAATTTATTAACCATATTAAATAAAAATACAAAGAGACATTGTAAAAGTGAAACTAATTAACTTAGAGTTAATACTTAATGATAAGGTTAATATAAGTACCCAAACCTGTCTAAATTCTATTGGTTGAGTGGTTTTCGACCTATCCCCACCTTAACTTTGAATAATAAGCTTTGGAGCCATTAGAAACCGAATATGAATTTATTATAAATTAATATTTCTAGCTTTTCCAAAGGTGCCCCTCACCCCTCTTATAAAAGGGCACTCCTCCTTCTCATTTCTTCACACCTTCAAACCTTTTGGTTCGGCCAAACTCTGCCCAAATACTCTCCCAACATCCCTCACTACAACCTAGAGGCCTTATTTTGATCAGAAAGCCAACCTAAGGAGCCCTTTTGATCAAATCAAAAGGAAGAACCCGAAGAAGAGGTAATGATTTCACCACCCTTCTCCAAGTTCATTTCTTCTTCCACTTCTTCTTCCTTTGCTCTTACCATTCTAAAATAATAACTCCAGTATCTCACATATACTGTGATGTTATGGTACAATCATATTCAGTATTCTATCCACCCTTTGAATAACATGTCACCATACGTGCGTACGTACGGCTTACCGTCTCCACGTCGTGGTGTAATTGTTATTCAAAATAATATTATTTGGATGGGTATAATAATGATGTGTAACTCATGTAAATAATAAATATAACATGTTAATGATTCTGTATATATGATATACCATCCATTTATATATTATTTTAATATCAAAAGAATGATATTGTCGCTCGTGCGTACGTACGGACTACCGTCTCCACGAACGCGATGAGATTCATTCTCCATCGTATCCATTCAAGTATAATTATCATTTGATGATTTAAAAATGATGTTTAAGGACTTGATATCATTCTGGATATGAATAATATACAACCTATCCTTTACAAACATGTCTTACGTAACAAAACATATAAAAGAAAACAAGTAAGTTAACACCCGATATAATGATAATACTAAGATATTATTAACAAATCAATGTTAAAAGATCATATATGATATCATATTATTATATATGATTCTTGTATAATTTAATAACAACTATTTCACCATTATACAGGAGGTTAACCTACTCCAACCAAGGAAAAGTACAAGGTAAGGGTTGTTTCACAATCTCTTCATTATCCGAGGTTGTTTATACGTAATAATCTACTGGGATATCTTTATCATCCACATCCATGTTTCTTAAAAATGTATTTCAAAACATTTTTACTATTTACAAGAATATGGGTTAAAGTCATTTATACCCTTGTTTGACTTTTTATAAGAGTTTTATAAAGGAATCTTTCCGTCGTTTTCAAAACAAGGTCCTTTTTAACCTTTTCGACAGAATTGAGGTAAGAATGTTTTTTTTAACTTGTACGACGGGTGCGGTTATTTTACGCCATTATAAAATCTTCAAAGCTTTACTTACAAGCTTATAAGAATATTTTCAAAGAAAATGTTTTATTTTATATGGCACTTAAATGATTTCAAAAATAGAAAGAGATATTTCTCTAAAAAGTGTTTTGATTTCATCTATGTCAACATCCTTTAATGGATTTTACGCTTATTTGAAGTTGATTTATTATAATACAAAACTTCTATATTGTATTGAAGGTTTTGTGATATGTTTGACTGTGGATGTGCTATTTTATACCATTCATAGTTTATGGTGAAACTATTGACATTTCGTATGCTAGTTTTAATCCGAATGTTTATGTTATATTTCAAACTTTTCTTCAGATGAATGTGCTAAACAAGTATGTTCCGGGTTGGGGACCGGTAAAAGTAAGCCCTCCAGGTTGGGGACCGGTAAAAGTAAGCCCTCCAGGTTGGGGACTGGTAAAAGTAAGCCCTCCAGGTTGGGGACTGGTTAAAGTAAGCCCTCCAGGTTAGGGACTGGTAAAAGTATGCCCTCCGGGTTGGTGTCCGGTTATTAGAGGCACTCCGGGTTGGTGTCCGGTTATTAGAGGCACTCCGGGTTGGTGTCCGGTTATTAGAGGCACTCCGGGTTGGGTTCCGGTTAGAAGTAACCCCTAGGTCTTGGGATGAGGCCTAGACAAAGAAATTAACGTTTATCATTATGCATTCCAAGATTATGAAAGTGGTTATTGATATTGAATGTGATTATTCGATTAGTAGAATATCAATGTGAATAAGTAAATGGCATTATTTCATTTTACTTTTGCCATACTATGTTGAAGTTCAATTTTAAAAGGCTTTTGTTTTAGTAATTCATTGCCTTAAATGTTTATGCTTATTTTGAATGTTCCGCTATATTGTTATCCTTACTGGGCATTTGAGCTCACCCCTTTTCTATGTTTTATTTTTCCCAGGTAGTGAAGAAGTAAATTATGAATGACTTGCAGGGATATTATGAGGGGTTAATAGTGTGGATATGAAGAATTTGTTGTTGTAGTAGTTTTTCACTTTGAAATGTAATGTAAAACTTTATGATTATATCTAGTGTTTCCAAGGCTACTAAACCAATCGGTCTTTCGAGATTTGATCTTTCTTGTGATCATGCCAATGTTACGAAGTAATGCACCGACTCTGGGTAGCTGGGGTCGGGACGTTACATTTTGTTTGAGAAACAAAGTGTCGTATGCTTCAGGTTCACAGGCAGTGAGATGTAGTCGATGAAGCTCTTCAATATTCTGATGTATGCACAGAACTCTTCTTGAGTAGGCTTGATTGTATATATGATTCTGTCTTGCTTGGTTCTTCTTGTATGCACAGAGCTCTTCTTGAGTATGTCGTATGTATTCCTTGTCTCTGTGTGTTCTCCTTGTGTTCTCCTTGTGTTCTCCTTGTGTTCTCCTATTTTTCAGCAGAGTCTTCTTGTATTTATATCACGTGCTCCGTAGGACAGAAAAGGTTTCCTTTTCGCAGGTACGAGGTATGGTTTCCTGACATCTGACAACCTTTATTAATAATCTGACAGAGCATTAAAATATACCTAATATGACCGTTGGTTAGATTAAATAAAGATAAAGATAAAGAAATTCAAACAGTTGTTTATGACTGTTCAAGTGATTGGTAGGTCATCAGCATTAGAGTAATGATCGATGAATCAGATAGATCAGCATCGGTCTGTCATCTGATTGGCGAGTCATTTGCATCGGTGAGACCTTGGATCGGTGACTCATTTGCATCGGTGCGTCTGATGGATCGGTGAGTCTGATGGATCAGTGAGTCTGATGGATCGGTGAGTCTGATGGATCGGTGAGTCTGATGGATCGGTGAGTCTGATGGATCGGTGAGTCTGATGGATCGGTTAGTCTGATGGATCGGTGAGTCTGATGGATCGGTGAGTCTGATGGATCGGTGAGTCTGATGGATCGGTGAGTCTGATGGATCGGTGAGTCTGATGGATCGGTGAGTCTGATGTCTGTTGAATGCAGAAGACTTCCAACATACTTTGTAAGTCAATAATCATAGACAAAAACATGATAACAGATTCATTTACAGATTGTAATTAAATTTATGAGAAAACAAACCAGATTAAGCATTAATGGTATGTGATGATTTGTGATTATTAAAACATCAAACATAGACATGAAATCAACAATATTTCAGAGGGCTCAACAATCTCCCCCTTTTTGATAATCACAAATCTTCATATATATTTAAAAAAATCAATCAATAATAAAAACATAATCAGAATAAAAGTAAAGAGATATAAATCTCCCTCTTAATTTAACACTCCCATATACATAATATTCAGATTTCTCCCCCTGAGATATTGATTTCCCCCATTATATATATCTTTCTCCCATTATATATATCTTTCTCCCATTAGGTATATCTTTCTCCCAGTATGTATATCTTTCTCCCATTAGGTATATTTTTCTCCCAGTATGTATATCATTCTCCCCCTTTGGGATAATCAAAAAGGAGGGAAAATAGATAAGATAAAGTGAAAGTGAAAGCAGTCAGCAGAGAGTAGAGAGAGAAAAAAATTTGATAAAGTACGGATGATTACAAGTAGCACATTGTTCACCCCATCAAAAACAATACATGGATATTTGTTGGGATGCAAAGGGGATTTCCCTTTGTCTTTGGGATCAATAGCAGGTAAGGTGGAAGGCTTGGAGGCAGGCTGTGGTTCACGGAGCTGAAGTGGCGGTAGGACAACTCTGGCAGGTGCAGGAGCAGGTACCACAAAGGGTTGTTGTTGAGAAACAGGAGCTGATTGAGGAGCTTGCTGAGGGACTGGTCTTAATTGAGATAGAGCTTGGGCAACAGACAGCTGATTGGGAGCTACATCAGAGGCACTGAGAGGTTCATAAGTAGGAAGTACAATTGCAGTGGCCTGTGCATCCAAATAAGGCTTCAACAGATGAATGAAGTCCTGAATGACTTCCGCTCCATACTTCATAGCTTTTTCAAAATCATCTTTATTCTCCATGAACTGTGCCAAGGAAGGGACAAAATCTTGCAATTGGCGAACTTGAGTGTTGAAGGCCTGAGTGACAGGAGGTAATTTCAGATTCTCTGCTAACACCTTGAAGCTTGCAGTCATCTCATGTTTTGTATAAATCTTGGAAAAGTATCAACTTTTTCCTTGATCTCTTGCAGGGCTTTCTTAGCATCTGCTGAATATACCAAGGCCATATTATGACTGTTATCACAGAGCTCTTTCATCTTCCTCAAGGAATCTAAATCAATAATTTTTCTTACAGCAGCTAACACTTCACGCACAACTTCTTTTAGAGCTTCTATTTCACGGGTAGTGATCTTGGTTACCTTGCCTGTACTGGCTTGGCCGACTATGTGAGTTAGATCAGCTTTCAACTTCCTCAGGTCAGACTTGTTGAGATGTTCAATCAGATTTCTCAAAACTTCCATCATACCAGAGATGGTTGATCTGAACTCATTTGATAGAGAAACTAAGCCAATTTGGAGATCCTTCAAAGTCTGATTCAAAAAGGCTATTTGCCTGCCAATAAGTTCACCAGTATTTGCTAGGTCTGGCTTCACAGCATTTGATACTCTCTGTGATAATTCTTCCAAAGAACTTTCAGAAACATGTAGAGACACTTGAGTAAGAGCATTAGAAACTTCTTCTCTAACTATGTTTCTCACAGCTGTTAGCAATTCAAACTTAAACTTATCAAGATCAGCTTGACTGATTCCAGAACCAGGTAAATTATTATTGGTAGGATCAACAGTTGGAGCAGACCTTGCTTCTCATGGGAGGTTCCTTTTCACAGCTGCAGCAGGCTCTGGCATTGCTTCTTCATCTTCAGAATATTCTAAGCCCAATACAGCATAACCAGGGTAGTCGTCCCAAACAGCAGCACACAGGGTGTATTTTGGTTTCTCATAGCTTGCTGTTCCACTGATTTTTGGTGAGTCAGCCTTGCCACTGATATGGATTTCTTGTATTGACTGAGGTTGTTCTACTTGATCTACAGCAAGACCATCCACCGGTCTGTTAACACCATCAACAGCAGCTTCAACAACATCAGCATCATCATCATCACCATCATGATTGTCATCAGCATCACCTTGCTCATTATTACTCGGCTCAGAGGCTTCACTGTGATATTCTTCAGTATCAGAATCTTCTTCATCACCAAGAATAGGTTCTGAATCTGGTAGGGTTAAGGGTGGACTAGCAGGTCCAAATTCTATCCTTTTCTTGGGGCTAGCAGTGTCAGGGTCACTCCTATCATCAGGAGAAGACACACTTCCTTCTGCAGTAGCAGCTTCTTCTTGCTCATCATCATCAGAATAAACTGGTTCCTCATCTGGTTTTAATCCAGGATCTCTCAAATCCTTTGGCCTCTTGCCATGATCTATGGGATTGTAGGCTTCATACAATTTATCTTCATCTGCAACCTAGCACTTCTTCCATGGATTCCAATTTATTTTCATCCTCTTGCAGATATCTTTGCTAAGACAGAAGGTACACTCTGTTTCAACAACTTCATCATCTTCATCAACACATTCCAGATTCTTGAGCATAGTAGATATCATCTTTGAATAAAACAAGGCAGTGGCTTTCTTGGATGGTTTTATCATTCCAGCTATGTGTACCATCACATATCTACACAAATTGATTTTCTCATTTGTTTTCAGAAGAAACAACAGGAAAACATCCTGGTATTTTACAGCAGCAAAATCTCCTCTCCTAGGGCAAAGTTGGTGCTGAATAAACTTGAAAAGAAGTCTGCACTCACCATCTAATTCTAAAGCTGTGATTCTTCGTGACTCTCTGTTTCCTGTCAGAAGCTCCAGAGCTAGCTCATAAGAAAAGTAATCAGATGTCGGAGGAATATTCCCAGCATAATCCTCGTACCGACCTTCATGAGGTACGTTTAGGCACTCAGCACACTGCTTAGATGAGAAGGATATTTTCTTTCCTTTTACCACAGACGACATCCAGGAAGCCTCCACACCATCTAAAGTGATTTCCAGATTCATATAGAACTCATGTACCAGCTTCGGGTAGTCTATTCGAGTGTTGTCAGAAAACCAGTCTATCCATCCTTGCGATTCAAGAACTTGTAACAACAGTGACTTACTTGACAGAAGCCACACATAGTTGACTTCTTTTTCTTCAGCAACAATCCGAGTTTCCAGGTTCGGATTTACTGATAGTTGAGAGGTACTACTCGACTCGCCTCGAGCACGTTTGAAGGTACAGGGCTATCTGGTCCTTTTCTCGGTCTCTTTTGCTTAGCCATTCGAAGATTTTGGGAAGGCAGGAGTTCGATGGTTCGAAGGTTCGATGTGAAGGGGAAGAGACGTTGAGAGGTTCGGCGGGAAATGAAAGGTCAAAAGGTTTAGGGAAGATAAATAGACGCGTATCATTTATTTTATCATTTAGGGTTTCCATAAAAAGTAATTTACTAATTAATAAAAAGTAATTGAAAATAGATCGGTTTGACAGAACAATGTGACAGATCGGTTTCACAGATCGGTTTCACCGATCAGTTTCACGGATCAGTTTCACAGATCAGTTTCACAGACCAGTTTCACGGATCAGTTTCACGGATCAGTTTCACAGATCAGTTTCACAGATCAATCATACACAATTCTTGTTTAATAAATTTCATTCTTTCAGAGCATAAGGGCTTTGTGAAGATATCTGCTAATTGATTTTCAGAACTAATAAATTCTAGAGAAATATCACCTTTCTGATAATGATCTCTTAGAAAGTGATGTCTGACATCAATGTGCTTAGTTCTAGAGTGAGACACAGGGTTCTTGGATAAGTTGATTTCACTATTGTTGTCACAGTTAATTGAAACATGTTTAAAATCAAATCCATAATCCAATAAAGTGTGTTTCATCCACAAAATTTGTGCACAGCAACTACCAGCAGCTATGTATTCTGCCTCGGCAGTAGACAATCCAACTGAATTCTGTTTCTTACTACACCATGATACTAGGGTTTTTCCAAGCAAATGACATGTTCCAGATGTGCTTTTCCTATCTAACTTATAACCAGCAAAGTCAGCATCTGAATAACTCATTAACTTAAAGGATTGTCCTTTTGGGTAAAACAAAACTAAGTTAACCGTGTGTTTGAGATATTTAAAAATTCTTTTAACAGCAAGCAAATGAGGTTCTTTTGGATTAGCTTGAAATCTAGCACACATACACACACTAAACATAATATCAGGTCGATTAAAGTAAGATAAAGTAAACTACCAATCATACCTCTGTAATTTGTTTGATCAACTGGTTTCCCAGTTTCATCTGCATCCAATTTACAGGTAGTACTCATAGGAGTCTCACTTTCCTTGATACTATCCAGACCAAAACGTTTTAAAAGATCCTTTTTATATTTACTTTGATTCAAAATAATACCATTTTCATTTTGAAATACTTGAAATCCAAGAAAGTACTTAATCTCTCCCATTAAGCTCATTTCAAATTCATTTTGCATACTTTTTGAAAAATCAGTACATAAAGAGTGTTTAGAAGATCCAAAAATAATATCATCAACATATATTTGTACAACTAAAACATATTTAGAAACTATTTTAATGAAAAGAGTTGGATCAGCAATCCCTTTAGTAAAACCTTTTGAAATAAGGAAATTGCTAAGTCTATCATACCAAGCTCTTGGAGCTTGTTTCAAACCATACAAAGCTTTAGAAAGTTTAAAAACTTGATTAGGAAAATGGGGGTTAGTAAATCCAGGTGGTTGTTCTACAAAAACATATTCAATTATAAAACCATTTAGAAAAGCACTTTTGACATCCATTTGATATAACTTGAAATCCAGATGTGCAGCATATGCAAGTAAGATCCTAATGGCTTCTAGTCTTGCTACAGGTGCAAAAGTCTCCTCATAGTCTATACCTTCGTCTTGACTATATCCTTGTGAAACTAGTCTAGCTTTGTTTCTAACTATATTTCCAGATTCATCTACTTTATTTCTAAAAACCCATTTTGTTCCTATTGTCAAAGTGTCCTTAGGTCTGTCAACTAATTCCCAGACTTTGTTTCTTTCAAACTGATTTAATTCTTCTTGCATAGCCATTACCCAGAATTCATCATTGATAGAATCATTGATATTTTTGGGGTCTAGCTATGAAAGAAAGGCTTGATGTTCAACCTGATTTCTTAGAGAAGCTCTAGTCTGTGTTCCTCTATCTAGATTTCCTACAACAGCATCTAAAGGATGATTCTTTAAGAACCTCGTTGATCTGGTAAAGGTTGGACTAGAAATTTCAGGTTCATCTATAGGTTCGGGTTCAACAGAAGCAGATTCTGGAGAAAGTCCAGAATTGGATGCTTATATAACAGGTTCTTTAAATTTATCATTAAGGTCCAGAATAGACAAATCTTCTTCAAGATTCTCAAGAGAGGTTTTAGGCTCATGTGGATCAGTTTCATCAAACTTGATGTGAACAGATTCTTCCACACATTTGGTTTTCTTATTGAATACTCTATAGGCTTTACTTGAAATAGAGTAACCCAGAAAAATTCCTTCATCACTTTTGGAAGCAAACTTTTCCAGATTGTCTTTAGTATTCAGAATAAATACTTTGAAACCAAAAACTTTAAAGTAATTAACCTTAGGCTTTCTATTGTTCCACAATTCATAAGGGGTTTTCTTAAGAACAGGTCTGATTAAGACTCTATTAATGACATAGCAAGCTGTATTTACAGCTTCAGCCCAAAAATAAATAGGCAGGTCATATTCATTGAGCATGGTTCTAGTAATTTCTTGAAGGGTTCGATTTCTTCTTTCTACTACACCATTATGTTGGGGTGTTCTAGGAGCAGAAAATTTATGAGTATAGCCATTGTGTGAGCAATAAGATTCAAAATATTTATTTTCAAACTCACGGCCATGATCACTCCTCAAAGTTTTAATCTTAAGTCCACTAAGGTTCTCTACAGACTTGGAGTATTTGACAAAGTAAGAACAAGCTTCACTTTTGTGAGCTAGAAAATATACCCATGTATATCTAGAAAAGTCATCTACAATAACATAAACATAGTGCTTCCCATTTAAACTAGAAACTCTTGATGGTCCAAACAAGTCCATGTGAACCAATTCAAGTGGTTGAGAAGTCGAAACTTCTTTCTTTGATTTAAAAGAAACTTTGTGTTGTTTTCCCTTTTGACAGGGGTTACACACTCTATCATTTGGGAATTCTAATTTAGGTAGGTCTCTAACTAGGTTTTTCCTAGAAAGTTTTCTAAGTGAGTGAATGTTGCAATGTCCTAATCTTCTGTTCCATAGCCAAGATTCTTTATGAAAAGCATTCAAACAAGTAATATTCTGCTTAGCTAAAGAATTTAAATCAACAGCATAAACATTTTCATTTCTTAAAGTAGAAAATACTAAAACATTTTTAGAGTTAAAAACATTGCAGGAATCATTTTTAAATTTCACATGAAAACCATCATCACACAACTGAGAAATGCTTAACAGATTATATTTAAGTCCATCGACAAATAAAACTTTATAAATTAATACTGAGTCAGTGTTACCAATCTGGCCTAGGCCGATGATCTTCCCTTTTGAATTATCACCAAAGGTGACAAAGCCTCCATCAACTTTTATTAAAATTTTTAAACAAGAGAAGTCTCCTGACATATGTCTTGAACATCCACTGTCCAAATACCAGGTCTCTTTACAGGAGCTCTTCAAGCAAGTTCCCTACAATACAGACTTAGATGGGAGATGATTTTGGTACCCAGATTTTCTTGGGTCCAGACAGGTTAGCCAATAACACTTTAGGTACCCATATTTGTCTAATGGGTCTCAAATAATTTGTAGAATTGACATGCTTTGAAAGATAAACATTATTAGATCCATAGCTATGTATATAAATGGTTGAAACATAAGAGGTTCCAGAATTACCTTCATTCTGTCCAGATGTAGAAATGAATCTAGTTTTGGCAATTTTCCTTTGTCCAGGTTGGTATCCTAAACCAGTAGTATATTTAGGTGCTACTTGCTTTCCTAGCATCTGTGTTAGAGTGTTCTTTCCATTTGTGAACTTCTCTAAGTCTTTCTTTAGTTTCTCATTAGACAATTTTAGTTCAGTATTTTCTTTAAGCAACTGAGCATTCTTTTCTACTTCTATATCCAGATCAGATTTATGCTTAACACTTAAAGCATACTGTTTCTTTAAACCTTTATATTTGTCCTTAAGCTCATTACAAGTTTCTTCTAACATGTCACAGTATTAAAACAATTCAGATTTTGACATGTTTTCTGAGTCAGCATATTCTCCAGAATAGTATGAATTAAAAACAGGAGTCTCTGATGTTACCTCAGAAGTGTTTGTCATGAAACACATGTTGGCCCGATTCTTTTCAGAGTCTGAAGATTCAGCTTCACTTGTGCTGTCTTCTGAAGCACTCCAAGTAGCCTTCATGGCTTTCTTGTACTTGTTATCCTTGTATTCATATTTCTTTTTATACTTCAGCTTTGGACAATCTGTTTTTATGTGCCCTTTTCTTTTGCATTCATAACAGACAACTTCATCAGTTCTGTCAACCTTCTTCCAATCCTTTTTCCATTTGCCTTGTTGGTCATAATTTCCCTTGTAATTTGGTTTCCTAAAGAATATCTTTTTCCTATGAAACTTTTTGAATCTCCTGGCTATTTGAGCCATCTCAGCATCACTGTCAGAATCATTCTCACTTTCCTCACTGCTTGAACTTTCATTGATAGCTTGAGGCTTTTCCTTATCCTTATTCTTTGAGGTTGTAGTCTTGAAGGCAATAGACTTCCTTCTAGGTTCATCATCTTCTTCTTTATTTACTTTAAGCTCTTCTTCATACATCATCAGCTTACCAATTAATTCCTTGACAGGCAGTGTTCCAATGTCACAAGATTATCTAATGGATACAGAGGTTCCTCTCCATCTTTCAGGTAGACATCTCAAAATTCTCATGATTTTCTCCTTTGCTGGAACATCCTTTCCCAGAGAAGTCATTGTGTTGACAATTTCATTGAACCTGAGATACATATTAGAAATGGGTTCATCAGGCTTCATCTTAAAATTATCATACTTAATAGTATAGGTATTCAATCTCATCTCCTTAACATTAGTTGTTCCTTCATGAGAAACAGCTAAGGTATCCCAAATTTCATATGCAGTTTTACATGCAGAAATTCTATTAAATTCTTTATCTCCTAGAGCACAGTACAGAGCATTCATAGCTTTACAATTGTTATTGTAAGCAGTCTTTGTAGGTTCATCCCAAGTAGATCTAGCAGTAGTGGGAATTTTGTATTCTGATTAAATAGCAGTCCAAATATCAAAACCTTTGCTTTACAGATGAATTTTCATTTTCAGTTTCCACTGAGCATAATTAGTTCCATTGAATAAAGGTGGCCGGTTAGTAGCAGCACCCTCAAGTCTATTGTCCATGATGATTAAATTTTAAAGAGATAAAAATTTAGATATAACAGAAATTTTAAGAACATTAAAATACAACTAAAATCACAGTTCAAAAGCAGAGTACTTTTAGAAAGTATTTTGAAACCTCTGATACCAAATGTTGGTCGGAGTAGTTAACTCAAGAGGTGGGTGAATTGAGTACCAATTAAAATTTCTGTTAAAACAATTTCTATTAAAATCCCCCAATTTCAAAAACAAATTAAACTGTAGTGAATTTATATAGATTATAAAGGTTCAATTAGTTTCTCAAAGATTGATTAGTTTTCAGTTAACTTAATCTTATGATTAAATTAACTTTTGAAACTAACTTACTAATTTATAATAAATATAAACACTTGCGAATTTAATTATCAAAGTAGCTTTGAAGATAAATTATATTTCAAAGTAATAGCAGTGGAATATGAAATAAATATGTATAGTATGGATAAAGTATGTAGCTACTAACACAGAAAATTAACCAAGAGGTTCAGTCTCAAGCCGATACTTAGTCCTCTCAAAAGTTTATAAAAAAATGATCCACACCCTGGATCGGGGTTAACAATAGTGAACACACTGATGGATCGGTGAGTCTGATGTCTGTTGAATGAAGAAGACTTCCAACATACTTTGTAAGTCAATAAGCATAGGCAAAAACATGATAACAGATTCATTTACAGATTGTAATTAAGTTTATGAGAAAACAAACCAGATTAAGCATTAATGGTATGTGATGATTTGTGATTATTAAAACATCAAACATAGACATGAAATCAACAATCGTTCAGAGGGCTCAACACTACAGTGTTGGGTTTTTTATGCATTATGTATTCTGCAAAAGTATTGTAATGTCCATGTTTGTCAAGCATCGGGTCTCTACAGCGGGTGCTCCACCTTCACTTACGGATCGATGGAATACATAAGGATAAAACCTGAAATCTTATGCTTCATCCTGGACCACTAATATTGTTAGTGCATATCATGACATATCATAGAGACAACTGAGTGAACCTCCCACTATGATTAATCTGACTCATGCATCATCTCCAATCTCATATCCTTTGGAACCCATATATACCCTTGTATATGTTAGATATTCCCCCATTGATAGACCAATCCGTAGGTGGGTCCACATGAGAAATACTCTCTCATATGACTGAGACATTAGGATATGAAAACTTCTTCATATTCAAACTCTCTAGAAGTGAAGATGTCACTGACAATAATGAAAATTTAGATTGTCCATTATTGTCCTAAACCTCTATTTTGATCTCCAAAAATATATCTATTGGCTTCCATTCGCTACTATCCTCTAGAATTGTTAGTTTCTTATTCATACTAATAAGATCATTGGAAACAACAGGTACCTTCCCATACATGTAATAAATCTCAAAGTCATAGTATTATAGATATTGTACACATGTATACATCTTAAGATTAACGTCTCACTATGTGAAAATATATTGAATCTATTGTGGCCCGAAAACACCAGAAGACACTCTTATAGATGGTAATGCCTCTAACAACAGAAGGCGGGAAAAACAACTGCCAACTCAAGATCATGTGTTGGGTAATTCCTCTCATGAAACCACAACTGCCACAACCCATATTCAACTAATCTATCATCCTGCATCTAAACTTATCCTAGACCAATACCTAATAAATTATAATAAACTTTATAGATCATACCCATCTATTGAATAATTTGAACTAGTAATAAATTAAATATCCCTTTTATCACTTGAACGGTTGTATCATAGTTTTCTATCCATAAAAACATCAGAACCATATTATTCAAGACCATAAGAGGTGCTTATAAGCATGATAAATCCAATATACAATGCCTAGAGTAACCAACTATCCCTAAGAAAAATTGGATTTAAAATATGTTCTTGGGATTACCCCATGTCTAGGTTAAAAAAAACTCAAACCTATAAGATAATGGGACCCAAGAAATGAACTTTTTTGATCTAGAAGTGAAATTTTCTGAGCATAGCATACAACTTGTGGTCTATCAATGTATTCAAAATTATCTCAATAGGTGTGGAATGGTCACTTTGAGTATGATAATGCATAAATATTTCAAATATGAAGACCAACATGAAGGAATATAGGTATGGATGGAGAACCATATTCATCATGTCAATGAAGATGATAGGCGTGTTTGTAAGACTGAACGACATCACAAGATACTCACATTATTGGTACTGATTAGAGAAATATGTATCTGGAATGTCTAGAGGTCTGAGTCGAACCTGATGATAACCAAATACCATGTCAATCTTTGAGAATACCCTCAAAAATATAATCTTATAGAAAAAATATATAAAAGGTAAGGGATAATTATTTTTCATAGTAATATGATTAAAATTTCTATAATCCACACAGTTCCTGAGGGTTCTATTTGTCTTATTGGTGAAAATGACCAGTGAACCCCAGGGAGAGGTACTAGGAAATATAAAACCATGGGCCTTGAAATCCTCTAGTTTCCACTTGATCCTCTACAAATTAGTGGTATCCATAATATATGGAGGAATGGATTCTAATGCTTCTCAGACCACTAGATTAATAGTAAACTGTACCTCTTTTTAAGGAGGTATTCTACAAATGTCATCAGGGAAAAAAATCCCTGAAATGGTCGAGTATCAGGGAACTCAGTATCAGGTAGTTCCTGATCATTCATAAAATGTATAGAAATCCTTCTGGTCACTCAACCCTGACCAAGGTGATTTAGTCTAGCTCTACCTTCCTTGACATCCTACTAACCCTTGTGAGTGTAGGTTCTGACCTCTAGTGATGTAAAAGATTCCCATCGGAAATAAAAATCCATGCAAAAATGATAGGGAACCAACCATTCAATACAAAGAGAGACATAAAATCCAACCATCTCAATGACCAAGAGGTCCAATAAGAAATTATGGTCACCTACCAAAAGAGGACAATCCATACAATGGATTATATTTTCAGAAAAAATACAGAAAGGTTTATCCGATGACATAACACCACTAAATAACAGAACACCAAGCCCAAGTATATCCTTAACAGGCACAAATATGAAGGAATTTGATTCACCTATAACGAATAAGGAAGAAATAATTTTATAGGCTACTAGAATAGTACCTTGAATAGTATATGTTTGGATTCAATGGTCCTCAATTATATGCCCCACAAAAGATATATGTCTCGATTTCTGGCCCCATGCGACATGCTATCTACCTGAAGCATGTCTACTCTTCCAACACTATATATATGAAGTATTTATACCATGTCCAAAAACTCAACCTATGACTATATGTCCAATAGTAACCTATATACTTTCTTGGTGAGATGCTACTAAACCATCTCTTAAAGGTTGATCTAGTAAAAATAATCTCCCACACAAAATAGATTTGACGTCATACAGAAACATTGAAGATGCCCCAACCAACATAACCTCAGAACATGAAGGGGTATCTAGGACACTGTGGACTCTTATACCCCAGATTCCCACATAGGTAATAAACCATGTAACAACCCATGGGATTTAAATGGCTACCGCTGCTCAAATGTGTAGTATGAAAGCGTCACTTTTGACCGCTAGCTAAACCACTACCCTATCTGGGTTCTGAACCACCTTGGATCAAGCCATCATATTCCTCACGTTCTACTTGGGGATAAGGTCTTGGTTTACTATGACGGATATGGTAGTCAACCCAATAGATTTTACCTATCAATGAATTGTATTTCGAAATCCATCCTCAAATCATCTCTCTTTTGTGGGTACAATATCCATACAGATAGGTGAAAATCACTAAAGCTATGTAAAATGATATGAATAGTCCAAAAATATTAGAGTAATCTTCTACAGGTTCATTAATTCCCTAGTATGATTGGCCCTCAAGGTCTCAAGGAAGAAAAAATCAAATAAGACCAACTGTAAATATCTCCAAGTAACATCTTGATTTTGCAAAGCTTGATTTATAAATTCCCACAACTTTTTAGGTGATCCTAGAATCATATAAGTAGTTAGGTTCACCCTCCTTTCAATATGTGTCTCCAGATGCTCAAATATATACATAACCATCTCAATCCAATGTTTTGAAGCCTATAGTCTTCCATACCCAAAACATGTGGGTTGATGCTACTGTCGAAACTCCCATGTATGCTCTCCCATAGAGGGGGTAGTGTGTGGAGCTCCATGAATCATCTGCATAATCCATATAAAGTGACATCCAAACTGGGTATCAAAAACCTGTGTCTAGAATAGAAAGAGGTTCCCCAAGATGCACTACTGAAGGTATCACTGGTACCTTAAGGCCCACCAAATCCGGATCCTGGTAATTACTACCATCCTAGTGTATGACCAGAGGATTTCATGGTGTAATTTCTCTAAAAATTTCATACAAAGACATTATAACAAGTTACTAAAATGATGCACGATCAATTTTTCTATGAACTCATCTCATTGGGCCATAGATAAAAGCTAAATATCAATCATATAAATAATAATATCACAACTCAAGTGAATCACCCAACGGTGGAATCAAATGAAATGTAATAAGCATAATATAGAAATAAAAACTTCCATTCTTGGAAACATTGCTTTTCTCCGTACATGGGTTTGCTAATCACTAGAATAGCTCATTACCAATTTCTAGAACCTTCATATTCTTAGGAATGTTTTAGAAAAATTGTAAGGAATGAAAATAATCCATGTTACCACTTTGTAACATCTCGACCTAGATGCCACTATAACAGTTCCCCAAGACAGTGGCCACATAGACTGAAGTGCACCACCCTGTACGCCAAAGGATACCCACTAGAAGTGAAGGCATTGGATTTTTCCATAGAGAGAATATTCCATATGGTTAGAGTAATACATTAGTGTAATCAATAGACATCTAAATAGTAAAAACATATATAATTTAAGAGATGACGAAATCACATATAAACAACTTGACCGATAACCTTCCATAGAGGAAGAACGATACAAACATCCAAGAACTAAATAATAATAAAAGTTGTAAACAGAATCATATAAAAAGATATAATAATGTAATATCTCTAAAAATAGAGAAAACTTTTATACATGGATGAATAGATTCATTATAGTAAATGGTATACAAAAGTAACAAAAATAGAAAAATCTATCTAAGCATACCGATCACTAACCTAGTAATCTGCTTCCAAACTCCAATCCTCAGTCATGTAATAAGTCAAACATCCCTAAGAGGACTGTTGGGACCATGAAATGTGTTTCATGCACATTTCTAGAAAATTTTATCAATTGGGATCGAGCATTTGATAGTGTGATTTTGCATTTTTCATGGGGGTTAGTGATGGTAGTGAAGGCACTGATCCTAAGAAGGGGTGCTGGGGAGAAACCCCCATAATATGAAGTGGATGTTTTACCTAATCCTCTATTAAAAATCCATTCCATATCATGAATGAAAAAGTGAAAAAGTTAAATACCTTAGAAAAAATGAGGAGATAATATATAGAAAATATCAAATTTTGCGAAGGCTCAAGATTTTGTTCGCACAAGGTAGACTGAATCCCTAGTGGCATTCAAGTACTTGTGTGCCCCACACATGCATGATACCCACTTACATTCCATGTCTCCTTCGCCCGAATTCTACTTTTTCCTATAAATAGACCCATGGGGTCATCATTTGTATGGACGAATTTCCCTAAATCCCAATTGCTTCTCTAGTCTCCCTACTACTTCTTCCAAGTCCTCCAAAACCTCCAAGGTAGTTTCATAACACCTAAATTGGGGGAATTAGAGGGCGATATTGAGACTTAGGTTCTCCCGGTGTAAAAAATTAACAACACTTTCATGAATCATTAATCCAAACCCTAAATTAATAACACTTGAACGACCAACCTTCCTCAAGTATGAAGTTGTGCACCCCATTTCAGGGAATACCTATGAAGGCCCTTGATGTTTTAGTTATGTCTCTCCCAAATCTAGTAAAATGGGTTGTTTGTAAATTAAGGTGCAACCAATTCACCCAATCCTACTTATGCGCCACATACATTGGAGCCTCTTACTTGAGATACCCTTTCATTGTTCACCTCACCTGTTCAACTTGATCAATCCTTTCATGAAGCCTCTTTAAAATCCATTCATGGTTGGGCTTCACCTTCATTGGCTCCCCTTCATGAATGGGATTATGTTGAAACCTCCACCGAGACCTCATACTTGACCAGAACTTTTGGAAATGAACATCAATGTTTCTCCAATTTTGGTATTTATATCTATGGTTAGATGTTTTCCACAGTTGTCATACCAAAGGGAGAGGATCCTCGGGATGTCTATAGGTTTGAATATCTATGGTCACTTGGAAACTTACCCCAAGGATAGAGTTTTAGAGTTCCTAGTCTTGGATTTTGGGGATTGGAATCTATGCTCCCCTTCTCATCTTTAAGACTCGAAGCCTCTGGTTCCCAATAGAGAGAGTAAGGATAACACATGATTTACCCTTAAACAAAGGAAAAGTCTCCCTCCTCTACTAAGAATAATCAATGGGAATCCCTCCTAGAGTAAGCCCCTATCCTTTCGGGCTAAACCCAATGACCTTCACCTTTATTTCACATTGAAGGGTTCATTGATACCCACCCTCATCCACCATCTCCCCATCTTCTTTTTCAATAGGCCCGACCTCTTCCTTCAATTCATTAAAATGTATATGATTTATTTAATCTTTCACATCATCTTGTTTCTCACACCGAGAATGACTCACATGGGATTAGAGATTTATGACGATAAAAAAATCTGCACAATCCACCTCATATCTTGAACTACGAGAACTCTGATTCCTTCCATAAAAAGGATATATAGGATGAATACCTAAGGACTAAGCTCAAGGGACATACTCCTCAAAAGATATTTCAAATAAAAACCCACTAATTAAAGGAACTACAAGATCTATGATTCCCACTATAACTGGGATATGTAGGAATTCTTAACATAGGTCTCGAGCTAACTAGATATCCTCCTCAAGAATCCAACCTTAATTACCTTAATTTGGGAATCCTCCTAAGGCGTATTCCTCAAATTATGCCCCCCTTAAATCACTATGAGTTAAGACATATCTTGTGGACCCAGTTACAAGGGAATCCTCTTTAAGAGTAATCCCCAACCTATTTCTCTCAAAGGGACGAAATCCACTATGAGAATTATCAAACTATGTGGGCTTTAATTCTCATCTAAACAAGATACGTAGGAAGCCTCTCTAGGGTTTGAACCCAATAAACCCCAATAAACCATGTTCACTTTGGTCAACATTCCCATCAGGGTCTAATAAAACTTGGAAACACATATCCTTTCTTGGTTCCATGGTATTCTTCGATATAAGTCACACACCAAACATTAAATAGGAACTTTATGCCTAGATGTCCTTGACACATGGTGTCAAATGGTATGGTTGTGTCTTTGTAAAATTAACATAAAATGTATCTTGTGTCCCATTAAGAGGCACCAAACTATATGGGGTATGATTACTTTCACAAGGATACATAGAAAGAAGATTTATGGTTTTTATCCCAACATCCAATCAAATTCCATCTCCCTAGATGATGATAAATTAAATAGTAACCTTCTATCTCCCTGGATGACGACAAAATCCAGAGTAACATTTTTCTACCAAGATGATAATAAATTCTAGAGAACCCTACAGAGTGGCTTAAAAACTAGCATCATCAAAATATTTACCAAAGAATCTATAGGAAGTATATAAGAGGATACCATTGATGGAGAACCTTGAATATATACAGATATCTCCATTAATGAAGAACCTTGAATACTAAGATATGCTTCTGAATTCCACACATTCTAAATTATTGATTTCATATTTCACGGGAAAACTAAATTATACTTGGTAAATTGACAAGGATTCACGATCATATCTTAAATATATGAGAGAATCCCAGAGTAGGCAATAATTCCTCCCAAAATGGTTCAGTGAGACCAACCCCCATCCTCTTTACCAAAAAGAGTTCTTAAGTATCATAAGTCGATAAAAGTAAAAAAAATCTAACATTTGAAAGAAGGTCCCTCTGGATACATAATTATTGGGTGTTTCTAGTTCCATAAATAAATCTAATGGAAACCATTCGAAAGTAGTGATTCCTAACCAGAACACAGGTTTCGGCGAAACAAGGACACATAAAATTATCTACAACTACAAGCATATATTCCGCCTGAGTAAAATTGGCATCCCAGATTGTGTGTGAGATTAACCCAGTAGTCCACCACCAATGAAATATATAAATATCCAGTATGTGCGTATAACATGGAAATTTGTAGATATAATAATGAAACGTAGTAATAATATCTATAAATGGTCCAGATATAGATATAAAAGGAAAATATGCTGACATTACACACTTAGGCCATGTTGGAATATCTTTGAACAAGTAACCAACACAAACAATTCCTTGTGTCACAATAGTATGGGATGTCATGCCCAATATCAGAGTTTAGGGTCACTATGCCCAGAATCACAAAAATAGAGGATGTAATGCTTAGTACCACGATATAGGGTCTCCATGCCTAGTATCTCCAGAATATGGTATTCCATTCCCACTATCACATTAAGAGGGGGAATCTTGACCAGAATCAAAAAATTGCGGACTCCATGCCTAGTATCACAGTATAGGGTCGCCATGCCCAATATCATAAGAATAGGGTCACCAGGACCATATGTATATATAACATACACAAGGGACATCATGACCACATATATATATACACATTACATTCACAAGGGTCTTCATTTCAATTTACCATAATTATCATAGGGCACCATTCCCATTATAATTCAAAATTTAATTATTAGTCAAATAGGTTTTACAACTATTGAGCATAATTATAATAGGGGCATAACCATTGTCCATTTTATTTTGTGATGAGGTTTTACCACTCAAATTCAATTCAATTTATTATTATTGATAATGGTGTTAGTCATTCTATGATGTTACATTCATCCACAATCAATATGATATCATCTTTTATAAGTAAAACCAAACACACCGATTGGGATCTTGGATATAACTCCTTGGGGGATAATTTTGAATATATACGGAACACCAAAAGGGATGGATCTCTCTGAGGTGGATGATCTCAATATGATTTGGGTTCTAACAAGTCATTAGGTTCCAAGAAGGACAAAAAATTTAATACAAATTCAATTTAGGGAAAAACATAGTGAAACCAGTATGAAACAAATATCACATTTTATAAAATATCAAGACATGAAGGTATAAATAATAGTTCAACTACCTCCACCTTGTAGTACTCTTCTCATCCAGTATTGACCCTTTATTTGTCCTGAATGAAGAGAAATAAAATAAACAGATGAATGCCCTGAAAACAGGGCATATGATCCTAGACAAATATAGTTTCATTGAGGGAAGGAAAAATGACGAATCAAGATAATGGATTTATGAACATACCTGGAGGAAACCTATGGGACTAAGAGAAGATTAACCAGACTTTATATGGAATATATATTGATGATCCTATGTTATTCCATAGTGGGAGCTAAATTGGAGATGAAACCGCACTTCATGATGGACATGATACATAAATGGAATGGGGGTGAGATTAATTACATTTTAAGGTAAATTTTGTAATTTTTCACAAATTATATCAGTCACACGATTGGACAAACTACATGATAAACATGCACCTCCGACTATCTAATTAAAAAACCCATACAATTTCATGCACACAGGTTTCCAAACCATAAAAAATCATGTGATCCAAATTTACTAAACATTGCCAACGAAATTATTGGGCAGGTAGCCCTGGTCCCATGGTTAGGGAAAACTATGGACATTTTTTTACCCACTAAAATACACTACATGGTTGGGGGAAATAATGAGGACTGGGTCACATAGTTTCTACTCACTGTGCAACCCAGTGCATTCTTCCATCGGTTAGGGTTCTAAGCTCCAAAAAAACCATGGAATACCCTTCAACCTTTGTGAACTCATTTGGAATCGAAAATAGGTCCAAAACAATTGTCAGAATAAGATTTAATGGATCTGTACCTCATATATAAATCAGGTTCATATAGTACATGGGAGAATTATTCCAAGATGAAAAAGTTACATAAGTGATTAAGATATGAAAATCATGCGATAAATGTGTTTTTGGGTATCCATGAAACATTACTTCATTTCCTATTCTTTTTCCACACACTTATATAATAAGTCTTGTAGGTATTACAAATATATTTTAATTGTTTCTATTTTTAAATGTATCCACAACCATTTTTTATTATATATGTTTGTCCATCTAATATTCCATGCCATTTTATCATGATTTATATATAACGCCTTCTATTATATGGCCTTCATATTTCCCAATATTCTTGTGATCTAACCATTGATATGATGTTGTTATTTTCCTTTGACATGTGTTTGAGCAGAACCCATTCTTATGTTTTCATTGAATTGGTTATAAAAATTTATATAACCATGGATATTGTAAGATCTCATCCTTATCAAGAGTTGTCTCATGATCGTACATGTAATATTTTTCCTTTTTAAGAATATTTGGTTTTTGTTCTATCATGGGGTTTTTAATGAAAATTTGAATGATTTGGAGGGGTTCTAGGTAGTGCACGGTTTTCCCAAACCATATACCCTATATTGTACAAACATGCTACCCTATACATAGAGGGATTTTATGGCTGGCCCATGGTTTTTGAAACCATGTCCCTTTCTAGTAGTAACTATACTGACCCCGGGGGTGAGGCACAACTTTAGGTGCATGGTTAGGGAAAACCATGTTCCGAAGAAGCAAACCTTGCACGGCGAGTCTTAGTCTGTAAAAATTATTTAAAAAAATACCCGAACACCCATCATATATCCCCAAACTCCCTATCTTGACCAAAAAAATTTTTTCTCTCATTTTTTAATGTTATTGGATGGATTACAAGGCATTTAATTCGTAATTATTGATTATTGGGAGAAACATATTGAATATCTACACCTCTCCCAGTAAGATATCCTTAACCCATATGGTTTATTCTCCATATTCGGTATTTATCTCATTCATTGAAGGGATTGTTTCCTACATTGTCTTTATATATATATATAGGATTTTATAGATCAAATCTATTTGGTCTTGGATTTCGGTTTCAGATCTACATCTGGTTCTTCATCATGTTCTTGGTTGTTTGGCTTCAATTGGGGATTTCTATTGGCAAGTGTTCATCATCAATCATGAGGTAGGTGGTCAAAATTTAATTTATGTAGTATTTAATTCCAATTGAGTGTATTTGTTGTGAAATTTAAATTGGAACATTTGATAATTGAATCTTGAATTTAATAAATAAGTTGATTTATATATTTATGGAATCGTGTAATTGATTAATTGAATTACCATGTGAATGGGAGATAATTTTAACTGAGGAAATTTGATACGGATAATTGAGATTATTCAATTTGTGGAATTAGATTAATTAGATGGTTAATTAATTAATGGAATTTGTGAATGTGGAATTGATGGAAAATTAATATTTTATAATTGGTCAATTAAGTTTATTTGTATTAATTGAAAAAGGGGAATATGAAATGGTTGACCTACCCTCAATGTATAATGGGTTATATGTATTGAAAATTGAAAAATTAGTTAAGAGGAAATATATCCTTTTATTACAGGTGATTTTAGTATTGAACAATGAATTGTTGTGATAAATTGTAATGGAATACATGAGTTGATAAGTGGTTTAATGATGATTTAACATAATAAATGTGATATAAGTTATATATATAATTTATTGATAAGCATGTGTGGGACATATAATGTTACTTCAAAAGCCTATAGTGATAAATGAGTGTGGGACACAAATTTCTGATTCAAAAGACAACTTGTGTGATTGATTGATAAATGAGTTTAGTACATGGAATATTTCATCAAAATATCAATTATGTAATTTACTGATCAACATTTGTGGGGCATGTAATACTACTTTAAAATCATATAGTGATAATGAGCATGAGATATAGACTGGTTTTTCAAAATCCTTTGGGGTCCTAGACATGGAATTCTAGGCCCAAAATGTTTTAATTGGAGTATGGTTATAATTGGATGTAATATGAATTGAATTTAAATGATAAATTATGACCATGAAATTTTGTATGGTTCAGACATCATTAGGGGATGAATCAGGTTTTGAGGGTTCTGGTGTCCTCAAGAATCTGAGGGGTATTGTTTTTAAATAATTAATAATTGAATATATGTAAAAAAAATTAAATGTTTATTGTAAATTATTCTTTATACAACTGAATGCATAGTTATTGTCTGAATATTATTTTAGATAATGCTTGTGGATTCCTACTAAGTTGTAACCACACCCTATTTGTGCTTCTTGTTTGGTACCTGGAGAGACTTATGGTGTGTACTAATGGATAAGGGAAAGAGCCCCATGTTAGATATATGATTTGGGTTGGAGAATGGATGGGGGAACTAGATGTGATTCATGACCCTCCTGGTATTTTCTAGTGTTTTTATTTATATTGGGTTTTTACATATTTATACTTGTATCATACTTTCCATAACATATCTACTATTTTCGTTTGGATATTTTATTCATTTTTTGTTCATTATGTGATAATGGTTTAGTTGGTTATTGGTTATATCATTTGGTTATTATTCTATACTTACGCTATTGTGATAATTTGATAAAGAGGGTATATTCTCCCCATGATGAATATTGGACCCTCGCTACTAGTCTATTTCCTCTATCATACCCAGAGGCATGAAAATTGTCATGTGACCAATCGAATCAGGGAATCGATGTGTGGAACATGGTTCGGGACATTACAAATTGATATCAGAGGACATTTATTTTATTTTATTTTGTATTACTATTTGGAAAAGGTAGATAAAAGAATATGATGAGTTAGACCTTAGTGAAGATATCATGTATTGGAGTATCTAACCCATTAATGAGGTTGAATTTCAAGTACCCAGGGTGGTTTTGTTGTTATTGATATGTGTTTTTACAGTTGGAATAATTTCACATTGAGTGATGCACTTGTTGTGTGATGTAATTATTGTTTCCGTGTTCTTCTGATATCTAACTTATGGTTCAGTATAGAATGAGAGTTGGGTATGCCTGCATCATTCTATGCACTCAATATTTATTGTGACATGCATCATTTTAGGCAATAATAGTAAAAAAAGGTTTTGGGAACATTGTTAAATGGAAATTCATTTCTTTTCTTGTGTATCCTATATAAAAAGGTACCTAATATGAAATTAAAAATTTTAAATTGATGAAAAATATGAAAAATGGGTGTCTAATGAGAAAATAAAATAATGATAATTAGTTTAATCTTTTTTAACCATGAACTATATATATGATGGTTAAGGGTGGTTATAGTGACTCAGTTTTGACAATGTGGTGGGATTTGAGGGAATGACTTGTTATGGATAATTATAAATCCCTATTTATTAAATGTGTAATGTTTTATTATTTTTCATAATATTTTTGTTTGTAATTATATATATATGCCTTCATGATGAAGCTTGTTGATAGGATGATATGAGGTTATTGATGGAAATTATCTAATAATAGTAGAACTTGAGTGAAATATATTGTCAGGTGATGAATTCCGATAGCTATTACATGGGAAATGTTCATGTTTTATGTAGTTTATGGAAATATAACCATGGTTTGTTGGTAAAAAATTTCCAATATGACATGGGTGTATGAACTAAAACACCCTATAATAGTTACTGGAGAGCATGGACCTGAGGTAACTGAGTTATTGATTGATTCCATCCAAAATACACTTTACAACTCATGAATCCTGCTAAGAAGAGAGTGAAATTTGTTGATTACATGTTTCATGGTAACACGAAGCATTTTTTGGATATTCAGACTCTAGATGGAAATTTTGATAATATTGGATGGGAGGACATTTAGAAGAACATCTTTGTGCACACTTACACTAAGACGCCTAGGTCGGAGAGAGAATATGAGTTTCTGAGGTTTACTTAGGGGAGTATGTACGTTATTAACTATGATAGTCGCATTATAGATTTGCAGTGATTTGTTTGACCATTGGCAGGAGATGAGGCAACCGCAATAAATTGGTTTTTAGATGGGATTAGAATTGAAATGATGTCATAGCTGAATATAATTAGGATGAAGAAGTTTTCAAAAGTTTCAAATCATGATCTTATTTATAAGGGGAAACTGAAGGAGGATTCTGATGGAGGACAAGTGATTCTGAATAGGTTGTTAGTAGGTAAAAATTAAAAGATCAGGAATAATATTTATGAGAATATTGACTATAGTTTTGGAAGGTAGATTGGTCAGGGTGAAGGATTAGTTACACATGACCTTTCCCATGTGACTTGTTAGCAGTGTAGTAGGTTAGGCCACATCCAAAGACAGGTCCCCCAACCACCGATCGAGTGATGATATTTTGAAATGATGAGACATATACGGTGGTTCTATAGGATCCCATGAAAAATTGGTAGTGATGGATAATCCATGCATAATCAGAGTGTGGGAAGGGGATCTTATCCACCGTATCAGTCTCGAAGCTAGAGTTATACAGTTCATGGTGGTAGAGGAAGTGGATATGGTTCTTCTGTGAAATATCTCCCATATCAATAGAGTGGGGTAGCTCTCGGGACTCAAACTTCATTATAGGGATTTAGGCTAAGATAGCCGCATGTCGTTCATCCTGCACTAGTGGATAAAAAAGTTGAACGATTGATAGTTATAGGTACTGTTCTTGTGGATTCAATACTATCTAGTGTCTTATTTGATAATTTAGTCTCTTATACTTTTATATATGAAAAAATTTGGAATGATTTGAGCGTGGTGGTTGATTTTATGAGAGAGGTAATGATGATAAATTCACCTTTGGTAGTATAGTCGAGGGACATCTTCATTAACAAGTAGTGTTCTATTTTTGTTGGGGAGTATCATTTTCTTTGGGATATCTACATTCTAGATATGATAGGAGTAAAAATAATTATGGGTATGTACTAGTTAGTATAATACCAAGACCATATTTATTATTATTGTAAGTGAGTGACTTTTATGTCTCTTGAGGATGAAAAATATATTCACCATAGACAATGGAATATCCAAGAGTTCAGTATAGGGATAGTTCCTAAGAAACTGGGGGAGTCCACTTCCTAGATTGATAGTCTATTGGTGGATTATGGGGGTGTAAAGAATGATATTTTCCACCTGTAGTGGATAGGTTCGAAGATGGGTTTCATAAGGACTTCTCATAGAATCCCCCAGAGAGAGATGTGGAGTTTACAATTGAGATAATTGATAGGGATGAGTGAGTTTCTATTCCACCTTTCAGAATGGAACAAATAGATCTTCAAGAGCTTAAGACTCATCTGGAATATTTAATGGATATGGGGTTTATCTAATTGAGTACGTCACTTTGGTGTTCTCTAATTTTGTTTTCTAAGAAGGCTGGCAAGACTCTATGATTTTGTGTTGATTACTGAAAGATGAACTGGATGATAGTGAAGAATCAGTATCCTCTTCCAAGTATTGATGATCTATTTATATAGTTTATAAGAGATTACATTCTCTCCAAAATTGACACGAGATTGAGGTATCATGAGTTGATTGTTTGACCTTATGATATGCCTCAATATTATTTTAGAAGTCGTTATAGCACATTTGTGTTTTTCTTTTTTCCGTTCTGGCTGAAAAATATACCAACAAAGTTTATGGATATGATGAATAGAATCTACCATCATTACATGGATTATTTTGTTTTTGTATTTGTTCGTGATATCTTGGTGTACTCCAAGACTTATGAAGATCATCACCAACATCTTGACATCATCCTGAGTACACTAAGAGAGTATCAAAAATATGCCAAGATATCAAAGTGTCAATTTTGGATTGATCGGGTATACTTTTTGGGTCACATCTCCTCAGTGGAAGGAATGTCTATAGAGTCAGATAAAGTTCATATAGTAATTTATTGGGAGTAGGAAAAAATGATTTTGATATTCACAGCTTTCTAGGATTGGTGGGCTATTTCCGAAGGATTATCTAATACTTTTTTCCATTTGGAAACACCACTTTTTGTCTTTAGCAAGAAGGGGATAATGTATAAATGGTCTGTGTCATGTGAGAATGTCTTCTATGAGTTGATGAAGCATTTGACTACGACATAAATTTTTATCCTACCCAATCTAGGTGAGTAGTATATGGTGCTTTATGGATCCTCTAAGACTGTCCATAGAGTAGTGTCAATGTAGGGAGATTCAGATTTGGCATATAGATCATGTAAGTTGAGGTCACATAAACTAAACTACCCTACACATATGATCAAATTAGGAGGATTAGTTTATGATTTTTTATTCTGGAATAATTATCTTCTGGGTGAGAAGTTTACTATGTATACAGATCATAAGAGTGTAAATTATTTATTTTCATAGTGAGACTCAAATATTCAATAAAGGTGATGGATTAAGTATATGAATTCATTAAAAATTGATCATGCATAGATGTCTAGGAAGGTAAATATTGTAGTTGATACATTAAGTATGAAAACATAGACTCAAGCTATTCAGGAGTATGATTATGAGTTGAAGATGATGAATTTATAGGATAAGATACATGTTGTGGTTCAACAAATGTAGGTGTAGTTGTCTCTCATATCAGTTTCAGTAGAGTTTAAACTTTTTCTCTATATTAAAGATAGAGAGTATGATGATCTAGAATGTTTGGCTTTGAGGTAAAGCCTTTATGGTGGGGAGTCACCTTCATATTGGAGCACAGATAAATATTTTATTATCTATGTTAGGAATCCGATTGTTGTGCATACGAGCATGTAGGATGAGTTGATGTATTTATTTCTTGACTCAAATTGGGAGGTGCATCTAGGTGTAACAATAATGTATCGTGACCTATGGAGAAGGCTTTGGGGGTCGGGCATGAAAAAGTAGATTGTAGGGTTCATGAAACGATGCTACACCGATTAATAGGTGAAGGCCAATTATCAACAACCTGTAAGTTTACTACAACTATTTACCATTACAGAATTGTAGTGGGACAATGTTACTATATATTTTGTGGTGGGTTTCTTGAGGAATCCATAAAAGAATGACTCTATTGGGTTATTTTTGATCGACTGATGAAAGAAATAAATTTATTATATATGTGAAATACTTTTTCAATAGATCAATTGGGATATTTGTACATTCGAGAGATAGTATGTCATAACGGGGTGAAATGATGTATTTTTTCATACCATGACTCACACATTACTTCACACTTCTAGAAGTTATTGTAGAAGGAGTTTGGTAAATAGGTTTTTTTGAGTTCATCTTTCAACCCAAAGGCAGATGGGAAGTCAGAACATACTATACAGGTTCTTGAGGATATGCGTCGAGCATGTGTTCCTGGACTTGGGGTTTCTTAGGAGAATAAATTATTTCTCATTGAGTTCTCCTATAAAAACAGTTTTCAGAGACTATACATATGCCACTATACAAGTCCCTTTATATTAGGCTATACAGATCACCTCTATGATGGATAGAGGTAGGTGAGTCAAAGTTTTTGGGTCTGAGTCTCATGCAGGAGATGTTAGATCAGGTTCAGTTAATTTAGAAACATATAGATATGGCTCAGAGTAGGAAAAAGTTGTATGCTGATATATTTTGAAAACCCCTTGGGTTTATAGTGGGTGATCATGTGTTCCTTCAATTGTTACCTAGATTGGATCAATATAGGATTTGAAGATATGTAAAGTTGACACCTTGGATTGTTAGACCGTTTGAGTTTGCAGACAGAATCAGGTAGGTGGTATAACTATTATCTCTTACCCTGAGGTAGACTGTTATGAAAGAAGGATTTCATGGGTCAAAAAATCAGTGGTGTCTCCCTGAATCTTATCATGTGATCAATGTGGATGATGTTAAGCTAGAGACTGATGAATCCTTTTTAGATCATATTATACATGTGTTAGATCATAGTGATACAATGTTACAGGGAAAGACAATGATGATAGGTCATGTGTTGTGGGAACATAGACATGGTTAGGAGGAAACGTGAGAGAGTGAAGTAGATATACGGGCTGAATGGCGAGATATTTTCCCTCAAATTCTAATATATTCTTAGGATTACAATAATAATGAGTTGTTATAAGGTGAAGAGATTGTAAGATCCCAACCATTTCTGGAGTTCATTCGAGTTCATACAGGTACTCCTTGTCCTTGTTTTGAGTATTATTTTGGGTTCTAATTTTGTTGAATTTGGGTGAAAATTTGAATTTTCTATAGGGGTTCTGATTAATGCACAGTTGGTGCATGGTTTTCCCAAATTTTACTTCCTTCCCCTACAATCTGTGAAACCCCAGATAGAGGGGGATTTTATGGTTGGTGCATGGTTATTCAAACTGTATGGCCTTATAGTAGTAACCATGCATAACCTCAGGAAGAGTTTCTTGATTAGGTGAATAGTTAGGGAAAACAGTGCACCCCAAGAAGGAAACTGTGTGCGTGGAGTGTTAATCCCTTGAAAATTCTATGAAAAAATTTCCGAACACCCGTATTATATCTTAGAACACCCTATCTTGACCCTAAATTATTTTCCCATTTATGGAGATTCCTAGATGGATTCCAAGGCATTCAAACCTCTATTCATGACGATTGGGATCCCATATTGAAGATCGGTAGCTCTCCTGATAAGAGATCCACACCTGACTGGTTTCCTCTCCCTCTTTCATCTTTCTCTTATCCTTTTAAGGGATGCTTTCCCCCATTTTTATTGGATCTAGATCTGGTTTTTTATTGATCTAATCCAATTTATCTTAGATATAGGTTATTTATCTAGATCTTATTCTTATTCATGTTCTTTATCTTCCTCTTTTAATTGGGGATTTATATTGGGGAGAGTTCATCATCAATCTTGAGGTAGGTGGTAAAAATTCTATTCCCATAGTCTTGAATTCCAATTTAATGTATGTGTTGTGAAATTTCAACTGACCCATTTGACAATCGAATATTAATTTTAATAAATTTATTGATTATTTAATTTATGGAATCATGGAATTTATTAAGTTAATTACCATTTGAATATGAGATGAGTTGAACATGGGAAATTCGATATGGGTAATTGTGATTTTGTAATTGGTGGAAATAGAATAATTAATTTATTTGTTAATTAATGGAAAGTTGTGAATTTGGAAAAGATGAGAAATTTATATTGTGTAATTTTTCAATTAATGTCATGTAAATTAATTGAAAATATATATTTTGAGATGTTTGACTTGACCTTAATGGGATAATATGTTATATTAATTTAAAATTGAAACATAGGTTAGTGATAAATTACTTAAATTATTCAATGTGAGTTATGTTTTGAAGAATGAATTGTTTTGATCACTTATAATTGTATACATGATTTGATGAATGGGTTAATTATGATTAAGAAAAATAAATGTGATAAATATGATATTAATGATTGATTGCTATTATTGTATGGGACATAGACTACGACTTCAAAATCCCATAGTGATAAATGAGTGTGGGACACACATATCTGCTTTAAAAAGGCCACATGTGCGATTGATTGATAAATGTGTGTGGGACAACAACTGCTAATTCAAAAGACAACCTATTCGACTAATTGATAAACATGTGTGGGACATAAACTACTTATTTGAAATTATATATTGAAAATGAGTGTGGGACACAAACTTCTTCTTCAAAATCCTCTGGGTACCTCGACATGGCATTCTTGGCTCACAATTTTGGCATGGGACTATGGTTCCAATTGGATGTAAAATGAATTGAATTGAAATGATAAATAATAACATGAGAATTTTGTATGGTTCCGAATCCGTTAGGGGCCGGATAAGGTATTGAGGACTTTGGTTTCCTTGGGAACTCGGGGGTTTATGTGAATAAATAAGAATGATTGAATTTATAAATTTTTTATCTTATTTATTGTAATTTAGTCTTTATAAAGCATCATACACTATTATTTACCAACTATTGTTTTAGATGTTGTTCATAGGGGTCTATTGAGTTGTACTCACACCCTACTCGAGCTACCTGATCAGTAGCTGAATAGACATCATGTTTGCAGGATAAGATAAGGGAAAGGGCCCTATGTTAGATGGATGAGTTGGGTTGAAGAAAGGAAGGGTGAACTGAACGTGATTCAGGACCCTCTTGGGAGTGGTCAGTGTCTTTATTTATTTTTTTTGTTTTTTCACATTGACACTTTTCATGTACTTAGTATAACATATCTACTATTTTGGTTTGGATATTGTATTCTTGTTTTAGGTCATTATATGATATCGGTTTGGTTTGGTTATTGTTTATTTCATTTGGTTATTTTTATCTACATCTGTTTTTGTGATAATTTTATAAATATAGTATAGTCCTCCCATTATCGATAATGGAACCTAGCTATTAGTTCATAGCCTTTGGCGTATGGGGAGGCGCACATGAGGTCATGTGACTGACCAGCTCGGGGCATCGTTCTATAGAACCTTGGTTAGGACATTATAGATATGTCTTGAAATTTATCTCGTAAGCTGAGATTCAAGATAAATGTTCACAATTTTTATAAAATAAGTTCTATATGTAAATTATCCTCAAATATCATAATCCTCATATTCATTGGATTGTGTGTTTAATTTGTGAAAATTAATTGATAACTTTTGGAAATGATGTAAAATAAAGGAATTTTTTAATTTGGTTTCTTCATATTGTATCAGAGATGGGTTTAGTTAATTTTGTGGTTTAACTTTTTTCTATTAGTGACTTGGATGGGAGAACTAATGTGAAAACCATGGGGATAAGCCCAAATGATATGTTCATACATTAGATAACATTTAGAATTTTTTTGATGTTGGGATTATGTGAGTTTCCTACTAATTAAATCACTCTTTGTATAATAGAATCTTGATATGGATATGGCACACAAATCACAAATAGATAATCACACTAAAAATGAATAGATTAACATCATCTCAATCTTTACTCATACGCCTAATGAATATGCCTACAACTAGATACATAGAGAGAGCCTCCTAGGGGATTCATTAGTAAATTGCATCCCTTTAAAATCCAATATGAATGATTTAAATATATTATAACTCAATGATATGTTAGGTTAGATAACCTAATAGTAAAATGGAAATGAAAAATAAATAGTAAAATAAATGAGTTATAGGTTGAGACAATTATATCATAGATAAATTTAAAACATCATAGGTTGAAATGATGTTTTCATTAGATAATACATCGTAGGATTGGTTTTTTCATATCTATATGGCCATTTTAATGATTTTATGCTTTAAAATCATCATCTAGATATTTTTAATATTTGGTTGGGAAATTTATCCTAAAAGTGATGTTGTGGAATATGTGTCTCCAGAAAAACCTAATACATAGTAATAGAGGAATATTTGGAATATATAGTTGATAATATCAATATATTCCTACAATGATGGAAATGATATGTTGCCTAGTCATTGATAAGATAGAATGGGTTTCATATCATTAAAATATATATCTTGAGACATTCAAACATTTTATATAATATTATATATTGTAATTAGTACATGATAATTAAAATTGTGAGGATACAATTAATTTAATGGGGTATAATGTAACACCCATATAATTTGGAATATATATATATATATATATTCTAAATTAGTACAATGCTTGATATATTCCTCCACATGAAACATCAAGATAAAATGTTGTTTGATGGGTTTCCTAATATGAAGATTTAATACTAATAAATATCTAATTAAAAAAATATTTATAGTATAATAATATTCATACAAATTATGTATTTGAATAATTAATGTTTTAAAATAATTTTTTTAATAACATTTATTTTTATTTTTATATATTTAATTTTCATTTAGAATATATTTTTAGAAACATTAGTATCTCAATTTTAAAAAATTATATTATTTAATTACATATATAAAAATTATACTAAAGTGATATTTGGGAGAGAATACAGGAAATCATAGTTTTTACTAAAATTATAAATTACATTACATTATCAATGCATGTGAAAGACATTTAATTTTATAAAACTATTTAACTATTTGATGTTTTATCTATGAAGTGAAAATATGAATTTTAAAAAAGAATTTTCATCTTATAAACCATATTTTTAATTTTTATAACATAATTACCATTGTATTTGTATTTAAAAATAGGTTTTTTATCTTTTCGTTAATTTATTAATTTTATAGTAACATTCAATTGGATTTAATTTAAATCCAAATAGAAACAACTTTTTGTTTGATAATGAACCAATTTATGTGTTCTTTGTTAATATCATAAATAATTTCAATGAAAACATAAATTTTAACTATAAAAACACAATTTTTCTAAAATGAGTTTAATCATGATAAATATAATGATTAAAAAATTAATATTTCATAACCATAGTAATTCAATGGGATAAAATTATTTTAATTCTTGATGTAAAGTTTTTTTTTAATTTTTGGTTAGTAAAATTAATTACCATGTTCCCAAATTTATCACTAATAAAAATGAAAATTAGGGTAAAAGGTAAAAATATAAAAAATCATTAAACCAATCACTTTAATGTCTAAAAATGGTCTTGGAGAGGAAGTTAGGCCAAATAAATATCCCCACAAAATATTTTCTTCCTTTGGTACCATTGACCTTTGAATAGTAACATTCCATTAATTAGAAGTAAGGGGTACTCAAAATATTATACTTTAATTCATTTATAAAAGGGGAACCCTTACACCCAATCATGCCACCATTATTGCTAGATCACAATAGTAGATATTACGGTTATATATACAAGAGGTAGTGAATATTAGTTTAAAAACATTAAACTAAAACACAAAATACCTCTTTAAGGAAAAGGACCAGACTCACAGATCATCCGATAATTAGAGTGTAAGAATTAAAATCACATATTTCTCAATTATATTAGAGTTTTTTAATCATTATCACATATACCCAGAATTTGTTTTGATAAGAATTATTTGTAAACCAAACATTCTATCATAATATGAATAGTGGAATAATGACTTTTAAAAACCATGAAATACTATAACTTGTAAAAGTAAGAAAGATTTAGAATCTCTATTAAAAGAATTCACTATTTGAATATTAAGATTAAAGGTTGTTAGTTACCCGAACTACTGTTATCCATGGTTTTATACATACTATTATTTCAATCTTCCCTTACTTGGAAATCCATCGATAAGATGATAGATTTATGTCTTCATAACCCCAAAAGCCCTCAATCCGATGAATCAGATTCACAATATTCCTATCCATGGAATCCCTTGATTCATACAAATTTTTTATGGTAATGAATTTATTTCCATTTTTTAAAGGTAATGGTAAAGGTGGAAATCCCTCATTTATTGAATAAGAAAGAAACTCCTTTTGATGGTAAGAATGAGGAACCCATAACAGAGACCGATGAAAGACATCTTAGAACAACATTCTATACGACCAAGAATGATCCAAAAGACAAAAGGAAACAGAAATCAAGGCAAGAAAAATCCAGAAAGTATCATCGCCCCCCAAACCGAACAAGTATTCCTTACAACAACAACTCATTAAAGTATTCTTTACTTTCACAACTCATTAAATTATTGTAAATACTAAGAATGATATTTTCACATATAGAAACATAAAAAATCATGAGTTGTAAAATGTATCACCTCCAAAATATTCAAATGACCTATTTTTCATAGGTGAAGCTCTAAAAGTCATATTCTCGAGTTGTTCTCAATGACCTAAAACAATTGTCACTTGACAGTTCATCTGTAACTAAATTTTCAACATCAGTTTTATGTAACACCATTACATTGCTATTAAGTATTCTTTAAAATATCAACAAAGACTATATATTTGGATTATAAACATAGGATAGTTTGATTGAATTCCATAAAATTTGTTAATATGATTAACCTTTTCATGAACAGTATAATTTATTGGTTCTATTATCATACGGATTGTCATGAATTTTTTCAATTTGATAGAGAATAAAAAAATATAACCATTAATTAGAATAAAGATCATTTCTATGAATCATACACAAACTTAATCTGATGGATATTATTGAAGAATGATAAGTTTATATTAGTAATACATTAGAACTATTTATATGTATGGTTAACCGTAATGTTTTCTAAAAAACATACTAAATCCATTTAGACATAAAAATTAAGAATATACGGTTTTAATAGAGTGTTTTTGATTTCCAAAATTAGGAAATGGAAAATAAAGAAATAAGAATTTTGACTCAAAAAAATTCCCCTTTGTGGAAAGAAAAAAATCATGAACACTTAAATGAATAACTAACTTTAAAAAATTTGAACCCTATGCTCTATTAAGACCATTGAAGACATGTATCATAACTCATAATTTTGCAACACGTTTCTAATATGATGAAGAGTATTACAACATCTCACCCTTAAAAAATATATCTCCCCATTAGAATAGTATCTCCCATTTTATAAAACTCTTTAAAATGTCTATTGTTTTTCATTTTCAATAGGAATGGGAAAGTATACATTGTTTCTTGAAATTATAGTAGAGATAACATATAAAACAAATATTTTTTCACTATTTAATAATCCCAAAAATAATAGAATGAAAAAACATATAAAATTATTGGAAGACATTCAATTAAGAAGAATTGGAAAACAATATAATCAAATTCATCAACGATTGAAATGTTTGATCATAATACATTGAGGGTTCCAAAGTAAAATAATTCATTCTTTCTTCATCAACATCTTGAACAAAGCCCTCGTCTTCTTGAACCGCTATCAATCCGCATCAAGATTATCAATTTTTTATTCCATCACTTCTTTCTTATGGTCTTGAGTCTTTATAATTTTATCCTCCTTAGAAATTTTTTTATTCTCATCCCTCACTATGATCAATTAATTTTCAAATTATCTCAGGATTCTCATCTCGAACTAAAAATTGCGAATCGTTCGATTTAAGAGTTTCATCTCCTTGATACAGTCATCAGTGGAATCTCTAAAATCTTTTATGAAAATTACTTTATCTAAATCCTTAGAAGATAACTTGTTAACGATTTTTTCACTTTCTAAAAAAACTTTCTCTACTTAATTTTTTTTCATCATGTAACCTAATATCACCGTATAATTTATTGGACTACGTTACCATATAATTGTATGATATTTTCTTAGTCCAATACATATCTTAAAAGTTTTCAAAATCCACCTCAATATGAATTTCTGATTCATTTAAAACATTAAACCATTCTGATTTTTCACTGAGTCTATTCTGAGTAAGATGAAATATCATCTCAAGCTTAAGGAAATAGTGAATAGTGCTTTATAACCTTCTTATAGATTAGAAAATGAAATGGAAACCTTTTTGTACAATGGTTCCATCTAAATCTGATGAAATTGAAGAAGGTTTGGGAGGTCTCAGACTTAAGGATTCAACCCTGAGTTTCAAAATTACTCCATATTTTTTTTATTTCATTTAAACATTAGTATCTTCTAAATCAAATAAAAAATACACACTCTTTTCAGAATTAATATTTGTAGAACCTTTTTTCGATTATTGTTGTTATTTCACTTTTTCTTCCATTGATGAAGTTGATGAAATATTTTATTGAGATCCTAATATTTTTACATCATTATAAGACTGGGTAGATAATGGAGATGATGATTAATATTAAGATTTATTTAATTTTGATCCTCCATCAGTATCTATTTTTCATCATCATATTCTTCTCCATCTTACTCTTATAATTCTTATTATATTTATTCTTATATTTATTCTTCTTATTCTGGTTAATCTTCTTTTTCTTATATTTATTCTTCCAAATAATCCTCCTCTTCCTTATAATACTTTCTCAAGTTCTATTTCTAATTTTTTTTTGTTTGGATAACTTTATTTCAAATATTTTTTGATACTGTTTCTTTTTCTTTTTTAGAAATATAGTGATCTTGTTCTTGCACTGATTCTTATGTTTATTCCACAACTATATTTTTTTATAATTATATTCTACAGATAGAATATCTAATAGATAAATGATTTTTATTTGAACTCATGTCCCCAAGTAGGAATTAATTGATGGGTACAATAGACTGATAAATTAGAATTTCCAAAGCTCTCTCAACATCCCTTAATAAACATTAACAGATTTTCACTTCTTTCAACGTCTTCTTATATTTATTTTTTCCTTTATTATTTTTTCAATTAGTCATTAGAAATTGTTTTCATGTCTAACAATTAAACCCTATTTACCATAAATTTAGAATCTCTAGGGTTATTTTAGGCTTATGCGCTATGAGTTTTTCAAAATTAGCAACTATCAATGTATTTTATTTCATTTGTTTCTTATTTGGAGGAGAAAATCATATTTTATTTTCTTCTTTACCACCTCAACCTTATTAAATGTTAGAGCCTCCTATAAATCACATTCAACTTTGTCAATAAATTTATTTGACTAAAAAATGACTATCTTCATTCAAGAAATAATCTCTTCACCAATTAAAGAAACCTTTTCTCTCATGGGTTAAGTTATATTCCCAACATTAAAAATTTCTATTAAACTCTTAATAAATTTATAAATAATGTCTAGAAACCTGAAAATAATTGACATAATTGTATAATTATTGAAATCTTCCACCATAATGAAAAAAACTTTACTAGGATTATTTTTCACTTGTTGACCAAGAAATCCAATAAAAAAATATCTAATTCCATAAGAGTGTATCTGTATCCCTTCCTGGGTATTGAATACCCATACATCCACAAAGCTAAAACTCTATTTTTGGGTGATATATATGATACTTTCCTTACATTATCATAATAAGGAAACAAAGTATCCTCATATTATGTTTTTTCAAAAGAACCAAGACTGTATGAAATTTTTGAGAGGTTAAGAATACTTCTTCTTCCATAGGTACTTCCCCCAAATATCTAACTCTTTTAAAAGAATCTTTATATTTATTAACAAAAAAATTAAACAATACAAGAGGCATATCACCATCATTAAAAAATATAATATAGGCATAAAACTCACTCTTGATTTCATGATAATACAAATCAAAATCATTATCCAGTTTTTGTACACATACTTTATGCCATCCATAAAAATCGATAATATTTTTGAGATAAGAATCATACTTATCGAACCAAGATCTTTTGATGAGTAGTTATCTAAACACATTCCTTTTCGCATATTCATATCTTATTTCCATTATCATGAATCAACACAGGTCAAACCTAGACTTGTTAACCGAGTCGAACCGTTTCAAGGCTCGAGAGGTATTCCATATCCTCCTAGGCTGGCGACAAGCGTCAGGGCATCCGCAATGTACAAAAACGAAATGATTTCTCCCAAAGAAAATAAACTAAATAGTAGAAACAAATATAACATCTCCAAATAAATAATGGAAATGTAATGAGAAAGGATGACCAACAACACAACTAACCTATAAATGTCTAAAACTCCACATAACCTCATGGTTTACTCTGTAGTACTAAAACCAAACGTTTCTCAAAGAAATCCAAATCATAACTGGAACCTACAGTGGGAACTAAAAATAAGAAAAGACATGAGTATTAAAACTCAGTAGATAGACCTGACTAATATATTCCAAATTCAAAACCTTTAAATAATGAAAATGTTGATTAACAGGTTTGAGATAAAAATATAAATGTATGGATTTCCATTCTTTTCATTTTATAAATAAACACACATAATCCATTCCCCGCAAAACATAAAACAAGGAATAAGAGAGAAAAAGGGTGGTTGAGTTCTCTCTTTCAAAATATTCACTTTGAAATTATTTTTAAACTAATCAAACGATCATAAATTTTCCAAAACAAAAACCAAAACCAAGGGTAAGGAACAAATTACTACGCAAATAGTGAAACAGTTCTAATGGATCTCATAACAAAAGAACATAAGAAACCCAAGGAACACAGAGGATAAACAGAACAAACTAATACATGTGACTCATTCTGAAGGAATTCCCTACTCAATGATGTCATAATGCCCTAATGCTTGATCGTCACCCTAGCATTCCTGGTTGAGAGGCCCAATACCATAATAATAATAACAAAACATCACTCTATTAAGGGACAATAGACAGTGTGAAATATAAACTACTACATCAATCATTATCGATAAAACGTTTTTCTATACTAGGTTCCCATGTATATTTCACAAGGGGTGTTTCGTACAATTGAAAAAACAAGTCATATATATAACTACACACACCACATCATATGATACCACCCCAACCACCTCAAGGTTAGTACCATCCATTAAAATAATTATCATATGAGGGAAGTCCCATACCAAAGACCATCCCAACCCACAATCAACAAACTAGGTGGGAGAACCAACCCAAGAGGGGTTTTCCAAATAGCCATTTAAAAATTCCAAATGAGCTTTTATATTCATAATATCTTACCATTTCCCAAAAATCATGGAAACCATTTCAAAAATATTACCAAACATCATTTTTATTAAAATGTGGTCTAGTATTCCTTACAACTTTATCAAAAAAAAATTTCATTTAATAAATAAGGAAACACAAACCAACATCACAACCATACAAACATTTAAAAACACATTTCATAAATCCTATGCACCATTAAAATCAGAAACACACTTGTAATGGCCAAAGAGGCATATATCACTAAGCAAATAATGTGAAAAACCTATTTAAAAACATAAATCATCACTTTAGACTTCACAAGAATGTTTATAAAAACAAAACCATGCAATAATAAACCACTAATCATTTTAAAGAGCCAACCAGACCATTTATTGAAAAAAACATAGTGTGGGCAACTTGGGAAAACACACTACACAGTAAAATAAGTTTTTTAAAATCATGTGCACCTTATAACACTTCCAAAACATTATTTTCACCAATCGCATTATTTGATGAACCATATATTAATTTTCTAAAACATTTTTTTAAAAAATAACTCACATCTTTCTGCCCAAAACCCATCCAAAAACAATTTTTTTTGATAAACCGGTCACCCAAAACATACCAAAATAGAATACACATGACATGCATAGTTTAACAAACAAATAGAAAAATTTCATGGAAAAATAATAAACATAAAAAATTTGGTTTTTATCAAAATGCACCATAATTTCCATAAAAACTGTACAAAGTAACAAACACTCCAAAATTATTTTAAAAACTAAATTCACAAAAATCCAATTAATCCCAACACGCACTAAACTAATTAATTAATATTCAAGAAGTGGAAAACCCAAGAAACTAATGAATTACAAAACTTAAAGGAGTAAAGTAAATGGGATCCTACCTCAATTGATGATGAAATTCCATAAATTAGTGAAAAACATCATATTCACCTCAATTGTCTCCAAGGGAGATTAAATAGAACCTAAAAAACCATATCAGACAATCATTTTTAAGATTAACCCTAAAAATAAAATAAATCCTAACAACTAGGATTTGGGTAAAATAAAACCATACCAAAGGAGGAATAAAGGGAGACTACCGTAGAGGAGGGGGTTGTCTCTAAAAGGATGATGCCGATAAAAAGAGATGCTGACGAGGGGGTGATGCTGGCGAGGAGCAGCTCACCAGAAGTTGTTGGTTAGGTTGGTGTGCCTGACAGTGGAAGTATGGGGTGTCATGGGTCAGCTTACTATGCCTAGGGAGGGACCGCCAGGGAGTTGCATTTGAGGGGAGTGGCGACGGGAGGGCGGCCGGCTATGGTTGGGTCCATAGAGGGGAAGAGGGGAGGGTCTCCATGGGTGTTTCACGGAGACTAGGTTAGGAGGGGTGGGGGGGCGGTTCACGCAGCAGGTAGGGGGAAGTGGTGGGGCACTAGGTAGTTTAGGGAAAACTAAAAAAGCTAATAATAATAATAATAATCATAATAATAATAAATCTTAATTTCAACAATAATTAATATTCATTATAGTTATATTATTTATAATAACATTTATAATAGTAATAAAATTTTAATAATGATAATAACAAGATCAGTTTTTTATAATAATAATATTATTATCTGCAACCATAATAATATTACTATTAAATTAACAAAGCTTCATTTTCATTAATTTAAATTCTAAGATTCATTTTCTAATCTTATTTTTATTTTATATATTTCATTTATTTGAATTTTGGGCAACCGTGCAGTCCACATGTGGCTCATGTCGCCATGTGAGAACCATGCAGTGTATTATGTCCAATGCAGAGGTGGTCGAGTGGGTGTTTGGGATTAACTGCATGGTCTCCGGACCATGCTCTGCACATGAACCTGATGCCGCCATGCCCCAAAACATGCATTTTTTTATAAGAACATAAAATTTAAACAAATACTTCCCCCAAAACCTGACCCGAGAAGGAACCACGAAAAACAATCAAACCCGGGTGTGCCAAATCTCCCCACCATATTGCTTGCCACCCCTACAATTCCACAACAAGATCTAAACCCAAAGATGAATCTCATTAAGATTCACCCACCCCCAACCTTTAATCCCCTCTAACTAATCAATCCAAAATAACACCGAACTCCCATGACATGAAACTTATCCACAAAACAAAAACACTTTAACCACCACCAAAACGATACCCGAAACGAAACTCTGATACTTACATGGGGAGGCCCAAAAAGACTCCCCACCATAGAAATCAAGCCAAACTGAATTCAACGAGACATGTGATGGGTCTCCCCACCATGTGACTGATGTGATTAACTAAACTCAAAGACTTTACACGCAAACCAAAAATCCCACCACAAGGGTAGGGGAGGGAAGGACCCAACTGATAGAGCATCAAGATTACCTCCATAGCTATGCCAATAACTTCACACTCTCTAAAAAACAAAAACCATGTTGTACTAAAGACAGAAATTAATCCAATTACTTTTATGTAACACCACAACCCTAGTTACCCAGATTCAGTGCATTATTACATAACATTGGCATGATCACAAAAGATCGTGTCTCTAAAGACTAATTAGATTTGTAGCTTTGGAAACACTAGATAAATTCATTAGTCCTACATTTCATCATGAATGGAAAAACTAAAACAACATAGTCTCCCTATTCCACACTCATATCCCATCAGACTATCCCTATAGGTTAGTCATAAAATACTTCTTCGCATCATAGGAAAAATAAAACATAGAAAGGGGTGAGCTCAGATGCCCAGTAAGGATAAAAATAAAGAAGAAAAATTAATAAATAATCATAAACATTAAAGACAATGTATAACTAAAACAAAAGCCTTTTAATCATGAAATTCTGCATAATATAGAAAAAATAAAATGATCTCATGTCATTTAATTATTATTAGTGATATTCTACTAGTAAAATAATCACATGAAATATCAATAACCACTTTCATAATGATGGAATGCATAATTCCAGACATTCATAACCACATAGTCAAGGCCTTTGTGAAGACTACGAATAATTTTTTGTCAACGACTTATGCTAAGAAACAAGTTTGTCTCATGAGACCTAACGATGCATCTAGGAGCTATAGCGGGCTCCATCCATCACATACTAAGTCCAATGCATTCCTCATATGAAAAGGTTTAAACATAACATATACATTCATATTAAAACTATAATAGGAAATGTCAATACATTATATGTAAACATTGAATGGCATGAAATAACACATCCACAGTGAAACATATCACAAAACCATCAATACAATATGGATGTTTTGTATCATAATAAATGAACTTCAAACAAACTTAAAATTCATCAAAGGATGTTGACATAGATGAAATCAAAAATTTTTTAGATAAATATATCTTTCTATTTTCAAATCACTTAAAAGTAACGTAATTATAAAATAAAACATTTGTATTTGAAAATATTTTTATAAGGTTATAAGGGAATCTTTGAAGAATTAATAACTGTGGAAAATAGCCGCACTCGTAGTATTAGTAAAAAAAGACATTCTTACCTTAAATTTGTTGAAAACGTTATAAAGGACCTTGTTTTAAAAATGATGGAATTATTCCTTTATAAATATCATAAAAAAGTAAAACAAGGGTATAAATTAATTTAACACATAGTATATTAAATAGTAAGAATTTTTTGAAATACATTTTTAAGAAACATGGATGTGGATGACAAAGAGGTCCCAGTAGGAAATTACATACAAACAACCTCAGATAATGAAGAGATTGTAGAATTAACACTTACCTTGTACTTTTCCTTCATCAAGGTTTGGAAAACCTCCTGTATAATTGTGAAATAATTTTTAATTAATTAGAAAATAATCATATACATTAACATGATATCATATGTGATCTTTTAAGATTTCTTTGTTAATAATATCTTAGTATTATCGTTGTTTCAGGTGTTAAGGGATTCGTTTTCCTTTATCGTTTTTTATTTGAGTCATTTTTTATATGGATGGGATGTATATTATTCATATCTGGAATGATATCAAGTCTTTAAACATTATTTTTAATCATCAAATGAAAATTAGTCTTGAATGGATACGATGAGGATTGAATCTCATCGCGTTCATGGAGACGGTAATCCGTACGTACAAACGAGAAACAAAATCATTAATTTGATATTAAAATCTTATATAATGGATGTTATATCATATATACAGAATAATTATCATGTTATATTTATTATTTACATCAATTATACAACATCATTATACCCATCCAAATAATAATGTATTGAATAACAACTACACCACAACGTGGAGACGGTAAGCCATATGTACACACGTTTGGTGACATGTAATTCAAAGGATGGATAGAATAATTAATTTAGTTGTACCATATTTATAATAACATCGCATTATATATAAGATATTGGAGTTACTATTTTAGAATAAAAACAACAAAGAAAAAGGATGTGGAAGAAGAAAAGAACTTGAAAGGGGGTGGTGAAAATATTACCTCTTCTTTGGGTTCTTCCTTTTGATTTGATCAAAAGGGCTCCATAGTTTGGATTTATGACTAATGGAAGGCCTCTAGGATAAAGTTATTTTTTCAGAGTTTGGCCGAGACAAAAGCCTTTTAATATGTGAATTTGAGGGAAGGGGAGTTCCCTTTTATAAGGGGGTGAGGGGAACCTTAGGAAAAAATGAAATATTATTTTATAATAAAATAATTTTATATTTATAATGGCTCAAAAGTGGATTATTTAACGTTTAAGGTGGGGATGTGTCGAATACCACTCAATAAATCGGTTTTAGATAGGTTTGGGTCACTATATTAGCTTTATCTTTTATATTTAATTCTTAGTTAAATAGTTTGACATTTACCATGTCTCATTGTTTTTTTATATTATATGGTTAATAAACACACTATATACTTCCAAGAGAACCCATATTGGTTAATTAATGGTACACCTATCATCATATAAGTTCTTTGGCCGAACCGTAGTTTTTTCGGAATAGAATATCAATTAATAATATAATATTTGTTTTAAAAAACTCTTTTTTGTTAATTTTAACACTATTTGGTAGTTTATTTTTTCTAAATTCATAAGAGCATTATTACTTCAAAAACAATTTATCTAACCAAACCTAAAATGTGATATTAACCTATTAAATTAGTTTAATTCATAAAATGTCTCAAATAAAATTTATTGGGATATTTATAATATCAATTATTTTAATATTTCATTAATTAGGTAATTACTGCATCATCATTGTGTCATAAATAATTTAAATTATTTAAAATATAAAAAATATAAATAAAATTCCATTATGTAGGAAATATTTTTACATTTATAATTAATATTTATAGTCGAATTTATCCTATGTATAACCTTATATTAAAAATGATTTAGTTAATAAACTTTGATTTTAACTCTTTTAACTGTTCTTTAAATAAAATAATACTAAGTGTCCTAATCAAATTCAAGTGGACAAAAGAGGTTCATATTTTATTCCTAAGGTTGTTTTTGGTATAATTATACTTATCCAATAGAATTAGGACATGTGTTAGGGTAATAATTATATTATTTTTACCCTTAATTACCCTATTTACTTTTAACCTTGGTAAATAAAATTAAAAAGTTACTATTCACCAAAAATTATTTTCATCTCATTGAACCAAATTTTACTTGCTGATATCAATCGTCTCTCTCAGATTTTCGAAATTCCATTCACAGAAGTGGTAAAATTATGTTTTAAGTGAATTTTCAACTTCTCCTAGGAGTTGGGTAAATGATGGTGAAAAGTTCAATAAAATTTTTATATATCTAAAATTATTATAAACTGACTGCATTGAATTACATTGAACTTATATATGTATTATGTATTTATTTTGACCTGAAATAAATTTATATAAAATAAATAATTATTTAAAAAAAATCGGTTTTAAACTATAACTCGGTGTTTTTCACTATTCATCAAAAATAGAATGTTTTCAGAAAAATACCAAAAATTCGCCGTAAGATAATTTCGATATTCCGAATCTAAAAATGAATCCCCTTTTGAAAGACAAAATTTATAAAATATCAAAAAATAGGTATTTCTATTCATAACGGCTACATTGATTGGTCACAGTGTGTTAAAATCTCGAAGATGCATACAATGCAAGCTATTGCATTATTCAAAGGGAAACGTACTGTGAAGGGATGGGGTGTTACATTTTATGCCATTGGGGTTATCATGACTATGAACCAGATTCACTTCGGGACCTATGGATAGAGTTATGATGATTGAAGTATCTCTTGCCTCACAGTCAGGCTTTAGAAACCTCTGTACAGACATCACAGTTCACAATTTTTCAAAACATAAATTCATTAAAATGAATTTTCAAAGGGGGTTGACATCAACCATTCTATGAACCGAAGGAAAAGAAATACCAAAATTTACCAGGAATGACAATTAAATCCAAATAACATTACAATTAGGAACCACCAAAAAAGATCTCAATCAACGCCCTACTCATGGTGACGGGCTGAGGAGACCTTCGACGAGCTAGGTCTGGCTTCATCGCACTTCCTCGAAACACATCGGAAGAATCGCTGGAAGTGAACCAGACATCCACAGTTGTGGCAAGGTCATAGATCACTTAGGCACGTCAACATCCTGTGACCCTATTTATAACACTGGTGACTGATCATGGCATTGCACTATGGATAAGATGAATGAATATCTGAAGGCGTCCTGATTCCTCAACTAGCACCACCAACACCACCAGCATCAGACCGCTTATAATTCTTCTTATCGTCTTCCTCTACATTGCTTCCCATGATTGGAGGATTAACCACCTCATGTCCACCTAGAAACTCAGCTTTAACAAGACTGTCATTTCCCATTACACCTGAGAAGGTTGTTTGGTTGAGCTCTGCCAATTTCAACTGCAGATCAGGTCCGAGTCAAGACTCAAATTTCCAAGCCTTCCCAGGATAATTTGCAACAAACCATTGTTTGTACAAAACTATGTCTAAGAAATGTTGGTATAATTCTAGTACCGATTCGATGATATTCTGAACACAACAGAACTCCATCCTCGTCCTTATCTTCCTCAACTCAGAGAAATACTGTTGGAAAAAACGAATAATTGAAGAACTCCCATGTGAGATCTTCTCGAGGATTTCTTCAAGACACAGACTTCCACCATTTCCAGGATAAACATTCAAGAATAAATGTATCCAAATTCACCATCAATGAATCACGAAACCCAATGAAACTGTAGTTCCTCTCAATATTCTGCAACCACTTCTCCACCTCAAGAGGATCTTCTTGACCATATAATAGGTGAGGGTTCAACTTCTGAAATTCCAGAACATAGTCTATAGGTTTATCATCTGGGAGATTTTCTATGGGCGCACCACTTGATGCAAAACCTTGGGAATTCATCAAACATTCATGGGGGAGAACACTATGGAACATGGAAACAAATAACTTAATCAAAACATGGTCATTGGATTTAGAAATTAAACTTTTCATAATTACCAAACAAAAATTTACAAAACATTTCTTAGATGTAAAATAGTACCAACCGATCCAAAAGGTAAAAATAGTGCCGATGGGTGAGTCAGATTTATGGATGGTGTCCATACACCAGTCACACCACCATCATAGAGAGCAGTCTAGGGAAATGTGCCTAGCTCCAGATGTATTTCCAGGCCCTATGAGCTCACATGGATACTTTCCCATCTTTTTTTTCATTTACAAATATAAAATAATTCAAAGGAACCAAAAAGACACTAATAGCCTATATATCACATGGTTACATGAAGTTCAGAATGATCAAGGGTTCATGACGTGCTCCCCATTATCAAACCTTGAGTCCCAAAAATTCTACTCCTTTTATCATGACAACCCCAAATAGAATAGGGAACTCCAAAAATCAAGGTCCGCTAATAGATGACCTGCTCAAATACTATTTTGTCACGAACTAACATAGGTCGGCCCTAGACTGGTCACCCATTTCATTCCGCAACAAGGCCAGTTAGGCATTCCCGATAATCCTGGGCAATAAAAAAGCATCATGGAATTAGCAAAGTACAAAAAGCGAAAGCTTTATCACAAAGAAAATAAATTAAATAGTAGAAACAAATATAATATTGCAAAATAAATAATAAACATAAAAAGAGAAAGGAAGTCCAAACTCATGACTAACCTGTACACATCTAAAACTCCATGTAACATCATGGTTTACTCTCTATTACCGAAACCAAATGTCACCCAGGATGATCCAGGAAAGAACAGGAAACTTTTGTAGGAACTAAAAACAAGAAAACACTATAGGCGTTATAATTAAAACTCAATAGGTAGGACCGACTAATCTATTCCCAAGGAACATACTTTAAATAAAGAAAACAATGATTTATAGTTTTGAAATTCAAATATAAATTTAGGGTTTACCACAAATTTTATTTAAAAAAACACACATTATCCATTTCCTTCAATATTTAAAACAACGCACAAGATAGAAAAAGGGGAGTTGAGTTATCTCTTTCAAAAAACTCACTTAAAAATTCTTTTTAAACCAATCAAGCTTTCACAATTTTTTTAAAAAAGAACCAAAACCAGGGGTAAGGAGTAGAACACTACGCAAAGAGGGAAAAAACTCTAATGGAACATGTAATCAGAGAACATATGAATCCCTAGGAACTCAAAGGTGAACTAGAACATACTAATACATGTGACTCATTCTAATGGACTACCCTACTCAATGAAGTCATAACACCCTAACACTCAAATTTCACTGTAACTAGACTATTGGAGGGGCCTAATCCCATAGCAATAATAATAGTACATCCCTATACCATGGTCCACTAGCCCGTGAAAAATCTAAACTAGTGCAGTAATCATTCTCGATAAACCTATTTTTTATGCTAGGTTCCAATTTATATTTCACAAGGGGGTGTGCTGTACAATTGAAACAATAGGTCACATATATATAAATAAACACACAGATCAGTCCGACACCACCCTGACCACCTCAAGGTTAGTCCCCTACTTAAAATAATTATCATACGAGGTAAGTCCCATACCGAGGACCGTCTCTACCAACAATTAGCCAACTAGGAGAGAGACCCAACCAAAGAGGAGTTTTCCAAATAGCATTTTCAAAATTCCAAATAGGCCTTTAGATTCATAAAATATTACCATTTCTAAAAAATACTTAGAAGCAAATTCCAAAACATTACCAAACATTATTTTTATACTACCGTGGTCTAGCAGGCCTTACAAACTTATAAAAAAACTGTTCATTTAATAAATAATGGCACAAAACCCACCTTTACATCCAGACACTCATTTAAAAACCCATTTCATAAATCCCATGCACCATTTAAATTAGAAACACATTTTCAATGGCCAAAGATGAATATATCACAATGCACATAATGTGAAAAACCAATTTAAGGACTTTAATATTGACTTTATTCTTCAAAAGAATGTTTATAAAAACCAAACCATGCCATACTAAATTACGAATCATTTTAAAGTGCCAACGATGCCATTTAGAGAAAAATACATAGTGTGTGAAACTTGTCCAAAGTGTTCCACAAACTAAAATCCCCTTTTAAATATCATATGAAACTCAAAACACTTCTAATATATGATTTTAATCATTGAAATTATTTAATAAACCATTTAATTAATTTCTAAAAGTGTTTTTGAAAAAGTAAATATTCAATTTACACACAAAACCAATCAAAATACCACTTTTGTGATCAACCACTCACCCACAAAATACCAAAATAGAATCCGTATGGCATGCACAGTTCAACAAACTAATATCAAAATATCATGTAAAACTACTAAATAGTGAAAATTTGGTTTTCATCAAAACGCACCATACTTCCCATCATCATCATCATTTCAATTTTTATTAAAAAAAGGGTATAGAACAACCCCTCAGCCCTACAACCCCTCATGAAAGAGGATAAGGAGGTCTAAAATGTTGCAGGCTGAGGAATCCCCCTTGATAAAGTTCACCCCTTTGGGTTTTAGTGTATGGATAAAATGAGCACTAATCGGGTCTAGTCTAATGACCTCCAATGACGCAAGATAGTCTGCAACCTGGTTAGTTCCCTCCAAAAGTACAGCACTTTAGTAGTGTTGGGGATCATACCTCTACATTTTTCGATGATATAGGTCATAGACCAAGGAGTGGGGAAAAGTCTATTTAAGGCTTCATGTAGAATTTTTGAGTATGTTTCCACCTCTGAAATGGTAATACCTTTCTGGTGGCAGATTGAAGGACCCAGCAGTAGATCCTGGGATTCATCCTAAAGGGAAATACCTTTGTCGAGAAAGGGAAGAAGGACAACCAGACTGAGTCTTGAGTCTAGGATAGCCCCACCCACTCCCAAGACCCCCATACTACAAGACCCATTTGTTTTTAGCTTCAGACCCCTAGATGGTGGGTTCCAATAGAACTGATGGCCTTTTTCAGTAGTGTCCACTGCCTGGGTTCCTGGATTCCTGGAATGCATCCAAAAAATAGAAGAAGCCTCTATTCACATACTTGAGAGACAACCGAAGTCAATAGGAAGGGTCTTCATATAGATGATAGACTTACTAGAGGACTGGACCCCATTGTTCCTCTAATTTTTCCTAGCCTTCCGGATACACTAACAAGAGGCCTAAAGGATCAAGGTACAAGCCACCTATTCTAGGAACCAGTCACTTGAGCCGTGAAACCTCCCGTCAAAAAATGGGATGTCCACTATATTGAAACATAGAAAGCCAGTGAACTCCCCGAAGTAGCACAACACAACGCATGCCCTATAACCCTAAAAGAAGATGACATTTGAACTTTTTTCCTAGATAGCTCTATAAAAGGTACATCAGGACACATTCATAATTTTTCATCATTTAACATTCTCATATGTGGGAATTTCTCTATTCCTGATCCTCCATAACAGAAAGTAATATTTTTATGGGATAACATTATACCATAGGGTATCATTCCAGTGATAGTCATTGTCCATCACTTCCCAGGTGCAGAGGTAATCACGTGAAGTGAAGACCACCAATTGGGAAGGAGTGAACATACAGAGGTCTAGATATAGAGACATCTTGATGAGGTTGAATGTGGTCCACTTCTCTTCATCCAACATAACATTGTTTAGGGTGTGGTACACTATAGCCTCCCTGAAGGTAAGTGAAGAAGCATGATAGCCCAAGAATCCAATCACCTCCCCCGCCCAGTTGTGATACTAGAATGAGATGTCTCCCCTCCTAATAGTCCATTTAGAAATCAATCTAAGATATATAAGAGTTGAGAAATTTCAGACCATTAAGGATATCCATGACTTTCCATCGTAGGTTGGATACCATACTACGCGTGCATGGTTTTCCCCCACAGTGAGTGATGTTCCAAGACTTCCCAGGCTAACTTTGTGTGCATATATGATATAGTTTCTTCAAGGATATGAATCATACTTCGCATAAACATGGTACAATGTACCAAAAAAAATAAATTCTTTTAAAAACAAAATTCACACCCATCCAAATAATCACAACACATGCTAAACTAATAAATTAATATTCAGGAAATGAAAAACAAAAGCAATCATTGTTTTTAAAAACATGAAGGAGGAAATTGAAAAGGGATCCTAGATTAATTGATGATGACATTCCAAAATTTGGTGCAAAACACAATTTTTACCTCAATCACACCAAATAGAGATTAAATAGAACCTATAACAACCATATTGGATCATCAATTTTAAGATCCACCCTAAAAATAAAATAAACCCTAACACAAGGGATTGGATAAAAAACCTACAAAAGGAGGAAGGAAGGGAGATTACGAGAGAGGAGGGGGTTGTCATCGGATGTAGGACAATGATAAGAGGCGGCGCTAGCGAGGGGGTGACACCGGTGAGGAGCAGCTCTTCGAAGGCTATATGTTAGGGTGGCGCGTCAGGCAGTGGAAGCAGGGGGTGTCACATGTTAGATTGTTTCCCACAGGGAGGGACTACTGGGGAGGTTGCATCTAGGGGGTGTGGTGATGGGAGGGTGTCCAGCTGAGGTTTTGTCCATTGAGGGGAGGAGGGGAGGGGATCTGCGGGTGCTGCGCGCAGACCGGGTCAAGAGAGGGGGGGGGGGGGGGTTCGCGCATCAAGAAGGGGGAGGGGTAGGGTGCGAGGCATGTTAAAGAAAACTTAAGAAAAATAAATAATAATAATAATAATAATAATTCATAATTTCAATAATAATTAATATTCATTTAAATCATACTATTTATAATAACAATTATAATTGTAATAAAATTTTAATAACGATAACAACAAGACCAATTTTATTAATTATATTTTTATTATCTTCATCCATAATATTATTATTATTAAAATGAGAACTCTTCATTTTCGTACCTTTAAATTCTAAGATTATTTTTGTCATCTCATTTTTATTTTATTTATTTTTTTTATTTTAATGTTGGGAAACCGCGCAGTCTGCGTGCAGCTCATGTGACCATGTGCGAAACGTGTGGTGGATTATGTCCAATTTAGAAATGGTCACACGGGTGTCTTGGAACAACTGAACAATATCTGGACCGTTCTATGCCTATGTTCCCTATGCCGCAAAGCCCCAAAACATGCTTTTTTTTAAATAAAAACCATCAATTTAAAAAAGGAATTCCCTTGAACCCTAACCAGAGTAGAATCCACGAGAAAAAATCAAACTTAGGTGTGACATCCATTATAATGAGACTCTAATATAGAGATCAGACAAACACCATAACAATCTGAATGATCAGGGAGAGAGCTCGGGAGAAAAATATCTAAGAACCTTTGTGTTATGGGGGATTTCACACCTTTATATAGGTGTATAGAGATGAAAATTTAGATTCCAAAAACATTCAATGAATCAATTTAAAACATAAATGATCTGAAAATCAGGAATTAATCGAAGAATGTTTTTAAATTTTATTTGAACTCTCAATGTTTTAAAAAGTTTTTATCGTAGGGAGAATCATTCTAATTAGAAAAACATTAATAATATTAGAAAAAAATAAATGTAATGAAATTAGAATAATAATTAAATATAATAATATAAACTATTTAAATGGATTAGTGAAAAAACACAAAATAATACAACAGTATCTTCAAGAGTTTAATGTCTCATCGGTATTAGTTACTTATTCATTGAAGGTCTAGGGTGAAATGGAAGGTCATGGGTGGATGTACCCACTTGACTTTTTGTCATTAGTAATGATCAATCTAGGATGAGTACGATGATAAACACCACACTCCATGGATCGAATAAAAAGAATATAAAAAGAAGAATAATAGTACCAGAATCACAAAGGGGGATCATCATAGGTTGATTATAATTAATTTACTTAATTGACAAGATGTACCTTTTATAGAATTCTTTATTCATTGATATTTCTGATCATGTTCCAATGTGATTCTTCATTGGGTTGCAGAATCCAAGTGTAGACTTCCTCTAGTTGTGATCCACACATGCACCACGTATCTCTGGACATCGCCCAAGGAATCTCCGGGTGCTAGTGTGGATAATCTTTTTCTTGTGTTGTCCGCCTTAGATCACCTTGATTTGATCGAGGAGGATCTGTCTTGGTCTTGAGAGCATTCTTGGAGGAAGGAGTTCTTTCAGCCTTGAGAGAATTCTCCAGAATTGTTGTGCATAATGATTAAGGAAAATTGTTGGTGTTGTGAGGATATTTATAATCGAGTTTGACCTTATAGAGTTATGATAATACATAAATAGGTTACACATTTTATTTATTTCATTAACTCTTATTGAAAACCACCATGTCGAATAATTAATTCCTTGACATGTGCCCATGCTTATTATAATAAATATCAGTTAATAAAACAATATTATATCCTCAAAATACCGACTGAAAAAACTACACGGTGTGTAATCATTAATACACGACGTATACTTGTTTTTCATTTCCTTTCCAAAATGAAAACTACACGACATGTACATTCAATATACACGGCGTGTATATCTTGTTTTCATTTTATTCTTCCTCCTACATTATAACAATATAGGCCTCCTTGAATAATTATTAAACCACATACGGGAATAATTTTTATTCCACTTGAGGTACTTGGATACCCTTAGTGTGTGACCCTCTAGGCCTCATTCTCATTGGAATTAAGCGGGTTTGCCTAAAGTCCATGATTATTGTCTAGAAATTGGTCAAACAACCCAAGAGAAAGAAGTTGACTCCACATTGACGTGTCACATAATATGAACAATTACCGTGTAATTTAATCCATTTATCTCAATATCTCATCAAGCAAGTTTCATGGAAGTGTCATAAAAATATAATCTGGATCCATCATTCTTTGACTTCTAGAAATAAACTCATCGAGACACCATGGCCATTGAATTTGGGGGACAATTATTTTTCAATAAAAGGGACCTAGATATCTACTTCCATAAATATTAAGGGAAAATCCTTCCTCGACTTATCTATTAACAACATGTCATTCGTGACGCACCAAACGTACCCTTATCCCCCCCAACTTTATTCGTGATTTTTTCGTCAGCCAATCTAAGGGTGCGAGTCATGACATGAGTTAATAATAATATTCTATTCTAAGGACCATTACACAAGCTTGTAGATAGAAATTTATGATGGAACTGAGACATGTGAAATTTCTAGTGACAGGTACGTTCTCATAATATCCCATTTTGGAGATTACCATGTGCGTACTCCATGAGAGAGAGTCTTTTCTTCTTACGAGTACTCTCACATGACAGTCTGTAAACTATGCGTCCTATCATAGTATTTCATCCAATCGTAGAAATTTATTTAAGAATATTGTTATATCATTTCAATGATCTCATTATATCAAGGATATACCATGACCTTATTAATGCAAAAAATATTCCATGACATTATTATATTATTGTCACGCAAAATAATGAAAAATATATAATAAGTGTACATTCATGTAATCATAGTATAAACAGTTGGTTCTTAGGACACCAACTCTAATAAACTCCCACGTGGACTAGAGCTAACTGCCTATGACTTTCAGTCCCCTAGACCTCACATGATGATCATGTTTCTGCTGAGTCAAATCTTTAGTCAATGGGTCCACCACTTTTTCTTCCATGGAAATACCTCTCACCGTAACTTCACCTCTATGAGAAAAATCCCTCATGAGATGGTACTTCAAAAGTATGTCCTTTGTCCGCTGATGTGACCTTGGCTCTTTTTGAAGTTCCGCCATTATAGTATGATAACAATAGAGTGTGATAGGATATTTACTACTGGGTACTACATCTAGATCTTGGACGAAGCTTCGCATCCATACTAATTCATTAATTACCTCAGAAGCTACGATATACCCGGACTATGCTATAGAATATGCGACCACACCTTGATTTTTTCTCTTCCAGCTCACTACACCTCCATTAAAACTGAAGATGTATCCAGTCTGTGACTTCATGTCATCTTGATTAGTCTACAAACTAGCATCCATATGTCCTCTATGAACTAGTTCCTCATCTCCTCAGAAACCTAGAAAATATCCTTAGTACACCTCAGATACTTAAGGATCATCTTGACTGCCATCCAATGGCGGTCTCCTGGATCATCTTGATATCTGCCTATCGTACATAATGCATAAGAATCATCTATCCTTGTATATATAATATCATAAATGACTGACCCAATCACAGAAGCATAAGGTATACTTTCCATTTCATTTCTTTCCTCATGTGTCTAAGGACACATTTTCTTGGAAATATGAATTCCATGTGACACTGGAAACAATCCCTATGTGGACTGTTCCATATTGAATCTCTTCAGTATATTTTCAATATTTGTACTTTGACTCAGGGACAATATTCTATTGGATCTATCATGATGTATCTTAATCCCACGAATATATTCTACCTCTCCCAATTCTATCATAGAGAAAATTTATCCAACTATGCCTTAACTAACTGTAAGACATGTACATCATTTCCAATTAGTAATATGTCATCAAAATATACTCTTAGGAAAATGACTTCACATCATCTAAACCTTTTTTAGAAACAAGGATCACATTCATTCCTAACAAAGCCAAATTCCATTACAAATTCAACAAGATGAATGTTCCATGACATCGATGCATGCACTAATCCATAAATGGATTTCTGCAACTTGCATACCTTGTTGGAATCCTTTGGAGCTACAAACCATTTAGGTTGTGTCATGTAGACATATTCTTGGAGTTTACTTTTATGGAATGCTATTTTGACATCCATTTTCCAAATTTCATAGTCATGGTAAGTGGCAATGGCTAATAGGATTTTGATGGAATTTAGTATTGCAACCGGTGAAAAGATTTCATCATAGTCAATACCATGACACCGTCTAAAACCTTTTGCAACCAGTCGTGCCTTATAGGTTATGAATTGTCCCTCCAGGTCCAGTTTCTTCTTGAATACCCATTTATTACCAATAGGCTTTAGATCAACTAGAGGATCTAACAAAATATAGACTTGGTTTTGGTACATGGAATCCATTTCAGAATTCATGGTTTCTTTCCAGTTGGAAACGTTTGTGATTTCAACTGCTTCCCTGTAGGTAAGAGGATCATCATGTTCAGTGAATAATGAGTCACCATCAATAATGACAATAAAAGCATATCATTATGGTTCTCTCAACTCTCTCTTTCTCTTACACAGTTCTTGTGTCTCTAGAACATATTGTTCTTCCGCGAGGATTTATGGAATCTGTTCATGTACCAACTCCTGTGTTTATTGAGCCCTGACTTTATCGAAGTCTATCTCGATCCCATTATTTATTTAGAAGATGTGAACCCTCTCAAGGAATATGGTGTGTCTTGCCACTATAACCTTTTTATATGAGGGGTTGTATATGTAAAACCCCATTGATTCATTAGGATATCCTATAAAGGTAAACTTTGTTCCTCGGGGTGCAAGTTTGTTACCTGAACATGCCTTAACAAATGCATCACTACCCTACAAATGAAAATTTGATAACATGGCTTTGAGTACACTTCATAACTCGCATGGAATACAATTTATCGATTTATTTGGTACTTGGTTTAGTATTTTTGATTCTACTTGTAATGAATATCCCCAAAAGTATAATTGATGACTCACATGACTTATCATTAATCACCCCATGTAAAACAGGGTTCGGTTCCCCCTTTCAATTACACCATTAGACTAAGGTGTGTAAGGAGGAGTGAGTTGAGATTGAATCCCAAAATCCCGTAAGAAATCAATGAAGTCCTGAATAAGATATTCTTCTCCTTTTTCTGAGTGGAGTTTCATAATCTTCTTACCATGATAGTTCTCAACTTCATTCTTGTATTCTTTGAACCGATCAAAAGAATCCGACTTATACCTCATTAAGTAAATATATCCATATCTACTAAAATCATCAGTAAAAGTTATGAAGTACAGGAACCCACACCTTGCTTCAACTGTAAATGGTCTACAAACATCTGTGTGAACTAATTATAGATTCTCTTTATCCCTTTCACCTTTCCCGCTAAATGGGGCTTTGGTCATTTTTCCTTGTACAAACGCATGACATACACCATGTTTTTTTAGTTTGAAATAATTTAAATACCCATATTGATGTAATTTTTTCAAATGTTTCTCATTGACATTACCTCTCCGGTGATGCCAAAGTTGGGTGTGGTATGAGTCATGTGAATTAACTTTGTCATCAATTTAAATTACTTGGTTTGGGTAGTTTAACACATAATGGACGGTATATAAATATGCCATACCAAAACAAATGTTATCTTTATAAAAGTAGCAACATTCATTTCTTATCATGAAGATGAATCCATCAGTATCTAATATGGATACTGAAATAATGTTTTTGGTCATAGACGGTACATAATAATATTATTTTAATACCAATAACATCCCAGTAGGAAATCTGAGGTTGTAGTCTTCGATAGCGACAATAATGAGTCTGGCTCTATTGGCTGCTAGGAGATCCACCTCACCTCGGTCAATCTTTCTGAATCTACTTGGTTCCTATATTTGGAAATAGATGTGAGTAGCACAAGCAGTATCTAATACTAAATTGGAATAAATAGATATATTTCATTCGATAACAAAAACACCAGAATCTTCACCTTGATTCCCTGGCTGGGAGCAGTTCTTCTTCCAGTGGACCTTCATGCCACATCCGAAACAAACAGCCTCATATTCTCTTGTATCCCCTTAGATATTCCTTTTCCTAGAAGGACTTGAAGATGGATTGGGTTCAAAGATCATCTCCTTCCCTTTACTTTTATTCACCATATTGACATTAGGATTTTCAATCTTCATATCATTGTCCAATTGGAAAATGAGGATAAGAAGTTCAGATTGAGACTTCTCAATGTTGCTCATATTGAAATTTACAACATCGTTTGAGAAGCTCTAGGGGAGTGATGCAAGAATGAGATCAGCACCTAGTTCTTTGGGGAGTATAATCCCTAGAACCTCCAATCGCTCAATGTAGCCAATGTTCTTGACTACATGAGGCCCAGCTGGGGACATTCTCTATGCTTGTTCTGAAATAGAGATTTGGAGAACATAAACCTTTCTTGTCTTGCTCTCTCCTAGTGTAGACCACAGAGGTGCTCACGCATGCTATAGGAATCCATGTCCTCATTTGAATTCCTGAGCTCACTATACATTTATGACAACATCAAACATTTAACATCGAGTGCATCATTCAAATGTTGATCATAGACCATGAAATCTTCATCACTCTCCCCCTGGGCAGGAGAATCAGGAAGTGAGGACTCCAACACGTAAAACTTTTGTTCATGGCGTAGGATAACCCAAAGGCGCCTAAACCATTCCGAAAAGTTACTTCTAGTGAGGATATTGTCTTTATCTAGAATTGATCGCAGAGAAAATGTGGTTGAATAGTTTTTCATATTGATTCTACCAATTAATAGAGAAGATTTAGCAGTGCCATTTGATTACATTTTACGATAAAAAATAAATAAATTTACTAATTCTACAACTATTTTATCATGTACCAATGGCACCACCATTGAACATGGAATTCCTAGTTTATATGACATTTGAGTCTCAAGGATTCATATTACCCTTCTTATAACCCCAACAATGGTTGGTAAAGCTATTTAATGGTATTAAGGTAGGTAGGTCCTTGCTAACTATGAGATTACAGTTCCTCGATCTGTTGAGTGGACTCCCCAATACTGAAATCCTGACATGGATTTACTTGACAATTGCCTCCATTTTACAACAAGTCTGGAAGGGGATACTCCTCTTGATGTAAAATGTTTAAGTCTTCCCAAATCATTCATAAGATCTTCCTTTATAAAAGTAAGTTTCCCAATAATGGTTGGTCAAACACATAGTTTTATTGAGTATTGAACTTAATCAAGTAACAGAAGGCTTGGTCTGACATAATATGGTATTTGAGGGATTTCAATCCTTTATGAGTAGTTTCACATTATCACATGCTTGTTAATATTAAGTGATGCATGCTTAAGTGATTAACCATGTTCTGATAATGTTTACGCATAGTCCGGTTTTTATTTTATTCCATCTTTGCATTCTTGTTTATTTCATTAACTATGTGACCGCGACAACACATAAATAATAAATACACCATGAAATCAGACATAAGTAAAATAAGATGGCATGATCTTGATCTTCTATTGGTTAAATTATCTAGTGGTTTTGATAAGCTATCCATGAACTAGGAAAAAACACATTGAATCCAATGGTTCCTGTTTTGTAGCTCCCATGTGTCCACCTTTGTATCTTCCTGGGTTGGTTTCACCTCAGATTTGGATTTTGAACCATCTCATCAAGCCTAGGAGATCCTCCATTACATGGGGTTTACATTAAATAATCCATGGGCACACATGCCCTACATTTCATTGTAAGAGGGCTCAGAGGCTAACGAATTTAAATTAAATAAATTTAAATGAAACCATAAACACACAAAGGATATTTGGTCTAGCTCAAGATCATCCATTGCATGCAACGACATTTATGTATCTTTAGTATTGAAATTCATTTAATCGCTCTTTTATTCAAGACAAGTAACGCTTGTATTCAATTAATTATAATCTTATAATTAATCAATTCTTTATCTTAAATTCCGTTCTAAATTTCATTGAGATTCTTTCCATCCATATTCCTTGTATGGGTCTTTGTACATTGGAGGAAACCTGGTGAAATTCAATTTCTAGAATGTACACGGAGTGTAGGCTATATTACATGGCGTGAATTTGTTTTCACCCATTATCCAAAGAACACGTCGGGGGGTTTGGCGTGTTTTCTTAAATTTGGAAATCTTGGAGTACAAAACATGTAGATTAATCTAACATGGAATGTACTTCCCTGTTACGCGGTTACCACCCTAGTAATCCTATGTACGTGGTTACATGACATCTCCCTATACACGGTTTCACCTGGGTCAGATCAGACAACAAGGTATGTTGATTCAACAAACACACCATGTATTCGAGTTTCCACACACCATTTTGTTCTTGTCAACATGGTGTATTAAAAAACTTAGGTATGGTCAATTCACACGGCATGGTTTGGCGGACCAGTACCGGTTGGTTGAAACAAACTACACGGTGTGTAGATTTTACTACACGTGATGTATTCCTGTGCTGTATAGACAGAATGAGCGACTCCTCCAGATGATTTCCACAATTTTATATTAATAAAAATTAAATTTAAAGGGCTATTTCTGTGATGTGAATTGTTAAATGAAGGAGGAAGAACAGATCTCGTTCATTCTGTTTTATAGAACGATTTATCTTGAATTGAATCAAATACAAATGCATAAATTATCAATGAAAATTAAATAAATATAATCAATGTTCTAACCTCTATGATACAAATTGAAGGTCCACGGAATAGTGGATGCACGTCGGTGGATGTTCCCACTTGAATGTTTGTCATTAGAAATGATCAATCCGGGATCAATACGATGATAAACAAAAACTTTCAAGGATCGAATCATAGAAATAGAAAAAGAAGAAGAATAGTCACAGAACCGCAAAAGAGGATCATCATAGGTTGATTATAACTAATTTAATTAATTGACAAGAAGTACCTTTTATGGCGTTATTTCTTTGTTTACATTTCTGATCACATTCTGATGTGATTCATCATTGCATCGCAGAATCCAAGTGTAGGCTTCCTCTAGAGGTGATCCACTTGTGTACTGCGTATCTCTAGACATTGGAAAATGAATCTCTAGGTGCTAGCATGGAAAATACTTTGGTTGAGTTGTCCGCCTTAGACCGAATTGATTCAATGGAGGAGGATCTCACTCAGTCTTGTGAGCATTCTTGGAGGAAGGAGCTCTTTAGGACTTGGGAGAATAGCCCAAAAATTGTTCTGCACAATGATTAAGGAAAAGTGGTGGGGTTTTGAGGATATTTATAATCGGGTTTGAGGTTATTGATTTATGATAACAAATAAATGTGTTACACATTTTATTTATTTCATTAAATATTATTGAAAACCCCTATGTTGAATCATTAATTCCTTGATATGCACCCACGCTGATTATAATAAATATCATTTATTAAAACTATATTATTTCCTAAAAATCTGGATTGGAAAAACTACATGGTGGGTAATCATTAATACACGGTGTGTACTCATTTTTCATTTCCTTTCCAAAATCAAAACTACATGACATGTACATTCAATGTACATGACATGTATATCTTGTTTTAATTTTTTTATTCCTCTAACATTAATATAATTTAGGATTCCGTGAATAATTATTACACCACATAAGGGAATAATTGTTATTCTACTAGAGATACATGGATACACTTAGTGTGTGAACCTCTAGGCCTCTTTCTCATTGGCATTAGGTGGGCATGCCTAAACACCAAGATTACAGTCTATTAATTGGTCATACAAACCAAGAGATTGAAGTTTACTCCAAATTGAAGTGCCACCTCATAAGAACGATTACTGTGTAATTTAATCCCATTATCTCAATATCTCATCAAACATGTTTCTTGGATGTTTCATAAACTGATACACATGATCCGTCATTCTTTGACTTCTAGAAATAAACTCTTTGTGACACCATGACCATGATATTTGGGGAAAATGCTATTTTAATAAAAGGACGCGAGATATCTACTTCCTTAAATATGGAAGTGAAAATCCTTCCTTGAATAATCCATTTACAACATGTCATTCATGACAAAACCAACATACCCTACTTCCCGCCAAATGTCTTCTTGATGGTTTTCATCAGCCAATATAAGTGAACAAGTCATGACATGAGTTAATTATAATATTCTAGTCTAAGGACCATTAAACATGTTCGTAGATAGTAATGTACAATGACACCAAGACATGCGGAATTACTAGTGACAGGTATGTTCTCATAATCTCCCATTTTGGGGACTACCAAGCATGAACTCCATGAGAGAGAGTCTCGTCTTCTTACAAGTACTCACACATGACGGTCTGTATACTATGTGTCCTATCATAGTATTTCATCCAAACGTAGAACATTATTTAAGAATATTTTTATAGAATCTAAATATTCTCATCAAAGCAGGGATCTGCCATGACCTTATTAATGTGACAAATATTCCAAGACATTATTATATTATAGTAATGCAAAACAATGAACAATATATTAGAAGTGTACATTCATGTAATCAATGTATAAAAAGTTATTTCTCAGGACACTAAATCTATCATTCTTCTTAGTATTTTTTTCTAAAAACAAAGTCTAATTATAACAGTTTATAAATCTAACACTTAAATTGATAATAAATGAAAACATTATTATGATAAATTTAAAATTAATGAAATTTCTAGTAAATAATGTAAAAAAATTGAGCCTGTATGTTTTATAGAAATTAATGAGTACCGAAAGCTATAAAATAATGAATCTGAAACAAATGAGTCTAAAATATTCATTATGAAAAAACTTTTGAAAATTTAATTTTTTTTTGAAAATAAGTCATTTTTAAAAAACATAAATATATTTACTCCCCAATGAAATGGGGTTCAATTATGAAAGGTGTTTGATAAACAATAAGTATATATGAATAATCACTTAACATTAATCATTCCAAGATTCTGTTTAGTATATTAAAATCTATTAGACATAGTGGTCTTGTAAACATAACTGTAAGTTTTTCTTGCATTATAATAAATTTTAAATTTATATCTCCTTTAAGTGTATGATCTTAAAGAAAAAGGGATATAATATCTATGTGCTTGGATTGTCATTGATTTTCTGGGTTTTTACCTAATGTAATGGAACTTGTGTTCCCACACAATATTTGATTTTTATTAAAACTCCTCCTATAGTCTGTGAGTGTGTGTTGTATCAATAACACTTGAGAACAACAACTTCCAGCTGCCACATATTCAGATTCAATAGTGGAATGTGATAATGAGTGTTGTTTATAAATTGACCATGAAACTATAGAATCTAGTATGAAATGAAATGTTTCAGATGTACTTTTTCTATCCATTTTACATCCTCCAAGACTAGTATCTGAGAAACATTTTATATTGAATGCATTTCCAAAATAATAGAATAATCCAAAATCCATTTTAGCTTATGATAACAAAAGATTTATTTTACAACTTCAATATACGATTATTTTGGATTTTTATAAAATCATGAAAATAAGAATAATGAGAACATTTAATTTTGATGATTTTTTTTATGTAAAGTAGACTACTAATCACACCTCTAAAAGATTCTCGATCATTTGGTTTCCCAGACTCATCAAGATCTAAAGTATTGGAGGTACCAATGGTAGTACTAGTATTTTTAGTGTTTTAATATCAAAATCTCTTAAGTAAATATTTTATATACTTTTGTTGAGATATAACTATTTCTTTTGTTTTTTAAATTTTAAAACAAAGAAAATATGTAAACTCAGACATCATACTCATTTCAAAATCATATATCATAAGATCCAAAAAATAATCCAATAATTATTTTTGAGTTGAACCAAATATAATTCCATCAACATATATTTTTACAATCATAGTATTTTTATTAACTTCTTTTATATAATGTTTTGGATCTGTAACTCTCTTAACAATATATTTTTTGTAACAAAAATCCATTTAGAATATGATATAAATATTTATGGGCTTGTTTAAATCCATAATGTTCTTTAGTATGTTTATAAAAAATATTTGGTTTATTTTTTTCAAAATCATAGTGATGTTCTATATACAATTTCTCATGAATATATCTATTAAGAAAAGAAAACACCACATTTGTTTGATTTTTTGAATTAAATGAATGATACAAATGCTTTATGTTTTCTAATATCTTTAAGTCTTTCTATCGGTTCATAGATTTCTTCATAGTCTATACCTTCTTGTTGATTATAACCTTTAGAAACTTGTCTAGCATTATTTATAACTATTATTGCATTTTCATTTTTTTTATTATAAAATCCCAATTTAACTACAATTATATAATTTTCTTTAGTTTGTTCAACTAAAGTACATAACTTGTTACTTTCAAACTCAACGAGCTCATCATAATTTGCTTTTATCCAATCCTCATCACCTAAAAAAATCCAGATTCCTAGGTTCAAATTGGGATAAAAATTAATGATTTTCAATTTCATTTATCATGAAATTATTGTATCAACTAGTTTATGCACATAAAAAATGATATTATGACTAGTATGATTCCTTATAAATAATAGATTTCACGGGCTTTCAAAAGTGTATTCTAACACAATAGGGGAAAAATATTCTTGAGTAATAACTGAAAAACTATATTCCTCAGTATTTTTATTATGAAAAGTATTATCTAACAAAGGTTGAAAATACTTTTTAGAAATAAACATCTAAAGAACTAGGTTGAGTTTGCTTGAAAACAAAGGGATCTGTTTCATCAATCATAACATTCACTTTTTCCTCAATAGTACTTTTATTTTTATTAAAATCTCTATAAGCCTTACTATTGGGGGAATAACCTAAAAATATCCATTCATCTTATTTGGGAACAATATTATATAATGTTTTATTAGTATTCATAATTAATACTTGGAATCCAAAAACATTTAAGTAAGAAGATTTAGTTTTTCATCCCGTATACAACTCATATGGAGTTTTATTAATAAAAGGTCTAATTAAAACTTGATTTATGGTATATAAAGTTGTCATAACCAATTTATCCCATGAATTTCAATCAAATAAGAATGCAGTTATCATGGTTCTAGTAATCTCTTGAAATACTCTATTTCTTATTTCAAGTACACCATTATTTGGTAGAGATATAGGTGCTCGAAAGTGTTGTTCAATACCTTACTAACTAAAAAAAGATTCGAAATCACAATTTCCAAATTCTCCAACATTATCACTAAGAATTGTTACCATGGAGTGGGTTTTCTAAATTTTAACTCTGGATACGAAAGATTTGAATTTACTAAATGCTTCATATATATTCTTTTTAGAAAATAGACGCATGCCTGTCTAGTGTAGTCTTCAACTAAGACATACACTTAGTATTTTCAACCAACAATTCCAATTTCTATTAGAACAAATAAATCCATTTACACTAACTATAAATAATTATAGGTTGATACTTCAATAATACATTTAAAACATTATTTTGTTTCTTTAATATATTGGCATGTATTATAAAATTTTGATGTTTCAAACCAATTTTTCGTAGATCGTTAACAATTATTTTATTATTTAACATAAAGAAAGATCTAAGGTTACAATGTCATAACCTTATATTCCATATCCATGATGTTCTTCCATTATTACCATTATGTTTGATTTGTCTATAAATTTTTTCAAACTTTTCCATACTAGTGGTAAAAATGGATAAACTTTTCTTCAGACTATAAATTTCATATTTTAGTTTTATAAATATTTCATTATCCTCATCATTAATAGTTTTAGAACACAGTTTTACTTTTAAACCATTTTATAATAAATACATTTTTCAAGTTATTTATAAAAACATTCTTTATCAAATTTATCATTATCAAAATATTTTGAAGGATCTTATATTTGATTAGGTAAAAGGGTTATTCTTGAATCTTCCTTGGAAAGTTCTCTTTAGTATTATTAATTTTTTAGAAACATTATAATTGTCATATTCTAGTAATAATTCAAATCAGGATACCTCTCTAAAAATAAGTAATGTATTATCCTTTTTAGCTGAGGAAGAGTATTCATAAGATTGTGTAGATGTTTTTTATAATTTTTTTATTTAATAACATCTTATTAAGAGATTTGTTAGTGTGCAACTAAGCCACATGACATTGCTTTTCCATGGTTACTTTTTCAGAAATACCAATGTGCCTCTATGTAAAAAATTTATTGTCTGAAGAATTATCAGAAGAATCCCCATCACTAAAACTACACGTGTCAGAATCTTTAAGAATTTTCTTTCCTATATATTTATAATATTTCTTGGAAAGTCTGTCTAAATGTTTTTCCTTTGTATCATTCCATTTCATCTTTGTGTAATCTGGTTAGATATTTACTTCTTAATTTTATTTATAACAAGTAACTTCAGAATATATTCTTTTATTTTAATCCATATAACCCTTTTTAAATCAATATTGAAAATATTTATTTTACAATATATTATTCATCTTTCTATAATGATTTTCTAATCCATCCTCATAATGTTTTTATGTACTAGAATCTATCACTTTGGTAATTCTATCATTCCAATACTCATAGTAACTCCAATCTAGAATTGATGGTCAAATTGGATTTACATCATGAAGAGAAACAATATGCATACCTTCCATCATAAAAAACCCTTTTTATACAGATATAAATTAGTGTAAAACAATTTGTAAACAATTAGTTTGTAACAAAACATAATAAAACTTCCAGTTGATAGAATAAGTAAAAATACATAAATTATAAGGAGTACAAACTTTTATGATACTAATTATTGGATTGTATGTGTAGATAAGATGAATATACTTAAAAGAGGTTTGGTTATGGGTGAATTTTTGTATAAAAGCCTAAAACAAAAACAAAACACAATACCTCTTTATGTAAAATGTTTGGAATCAAAGATCATCCAATGATTAAAGTGTAAGAGTAAGAATAATAGTTTTTCCAATTATATAAGAGTATGTTTTAAACGATATCAAAGACACAACGATAGAAAAATGATAAGAAATATTGGTAAAAATAACTTTCTATCATAATATGTAAAAAAGAAATAAATAATTGTAAAAAAACAAGAAATACAGTAGCTAGTAAATGTAATAATGGCTTACAATTTATATTACAATAATTCACTCATTATAACATATGAGTAAAGGTAGTCTGCAACCCTGACTTAGGTTATCCATAGTTTTATACTTACTCTATATTCTATCACTCTTTACCAGGAAATATCTCGATACAATGATCAATATATATCTTCCTAGACACAAAATCCCTCAATCCGATGGATACGATTCACCATATTCCTATCCCTAGAAAAGCTTAATAATTATAATTATAGGATGAAAAATAAAAAAGAAAATGTTATAAAGGAAAAAACCCTTATAGGGATTTTATAGAACTAAAACACTCTAAATTATTATAGAGACTAATAATGATATGTTCATGTAAAGAAAAATTTTGAAGGCTTGAGTTGAAAAATGTATCGGCTCCAAAATCTTTAAATAACCTTCAATTTGTAGGAAAATCACTCATAATTTTATTTTAGAATTTGTTTCAATGGCCTCAGAATTGAAATCTCATATGTAACTAAATCTCTGGAATCCTTTTTTTAACTCCATTAAAATGCAATTTAGTATTCCTTATAATAAAAATAAACTCAATATAATTTAATTATAAAATAATAGTTTGATGGAATTCCATATCATTTTTCAATATGATAAAACTTATAAGGATATATCTGATGTATCAGTACCATTATCAGTCTGATGGATATCACTTTTTTAGTTCAATATCCATGATAATAATATAACCACTGGTCAAAATAAAGATAATTTAGATGAATCTGACATAACCATAATCTAATTGATCATATTAATGAATGATATGTTTATATTCATAATACATTATCACTATTTCTATGTATGGTAATAATTAATCCTTAAAAAACATAATAACACACTTGTGGCCTAAAAATTAAGTATATATAGTTTTGAGAGATTGTTTGTGATTTCCAAAACTAAATAAATTGATAATTAAGAAGTGAGACTTCTAAATCAACACTTTTTACATTGAATTTCACACTAAAACTATTAAATTTCATATTTAACGCCATAAAATATCATTTTTATAATACTTTATTATAAATATTATATCCTAAGTAATCTATTTCTAAATGTATTTCCAAGAAAACTCTAAATTTCTCAACGTGACTATTTCTTACTCCTCAGTAATTGTTTCTTAAAATTATTCATATAAAAATTTTCTAATCACACTAATATAATGAAACTACTACTATTAATATAATATTATGTTATTATTTTACCTTAATTGTATTAGAAACCATTTTTAAATCATTTTTATCCTCTAAAAAATAACATAGATCAGATATATGTGCAGACAACCACGACTGTAATGAAATGTGGATCATTTTTCCACACTACCTCTTATGGTCGGATACAATAATATATATGAGAAATTAATTTTATAAATATGTTAAAAATGTGATTATGAAATTATAATTTAATATATACCACTATTCTATCCCAATAATTTATAAATGGAATTGTTAATTGTGCATACATGAGGAATACCACATACACACACGTTGAGTTTTATTTTTCATAACAACACAAAATGGATTATTATAATAATTGATTTAATGATGATAGATTATTTTAAAAATATAAAATTATATTAAATTTATACTAACATTATATAGAAACATCCCCTGAATTAGAAAATCATTATAACACACTCTCGTTTGTATTAGTGTCTACCACTAACATGAATAATGTTATAATTATTAAAACATTAATTGCTAAGGAGTGAAATATTATTGAAATATAACTTAATAAAAATGTGTTTAATATTTTTAATGATTCATGAAATGTGCTAGTAATATTCAATATATCAATTAATATATCACCATTCATTAATTAAACAGGAAAAAACGTGTTCATCACAATTACCCTGTACAAAAACCATATTTATGCATTTCATCTAATGAAATGGGGAATATAAAATCATTAAAAAATAATGACTAATCTAAATTTAATAATCATGTAATAATAAAATGTAGGAATATATGATAATTAACACATATATGATGAAACTAGTTCAAAATGACCAAGATTACTGACACTGATATCAAAATTATATTATAAAAAACTAATATTCATGTTGTGAATAATTACTAATGATGATTATAAAAGGATAAATATAGGAATAATTTTGTAGAATAAGAGATTAAAAATGTTATGTTTATTATAAATCATGTTTGAGTACCATCAAGTCAGCGAGAAGGCATTGTAAGGGTTTGTTCTCTCAAATTTAATTTATTAACAGATATTTATTAACATACACCATGTTTACTTTTTTAATGGTGTATCCAATAACCCTTTAATATTTTGTATTATAATCCCTTAATTATTCATGATATTTAATGATTAAATATATATTATATCCATCAATTAGTTTCGATATGAGTGTTTTTCATGTCTTGAGGGTTTCTTTGTCTCATTTTCAAATCAATGGGACATGATTGATATTGTGCACCATTATTTCTATTTTATGGTGTAATCACTACAACATTACATTTATTTACAATGAATATATTTCAATTCATGGTATCTGAATAGCCATTTCATGGTATCCATCTTATGATATGTGATTCTTATATTACAATTACTGTATGGGTTTTCATCAACTCAACTCCCTTCATTCAGTTATAATGCATCATTTTGAAGTTATTTCATCCAATATTGGTTTCTTCCAAATAAAGATTTCATTTCATAGTACATTATATTTATATCATTGAGGAATTATATATTTTATTCAAATATCACTCCTTGATAAATATATTCCCTTTAAAAATTATACCATTATTGAGAATAATTTTCATCCTCTTGAATAGTGATTTTCCCTCCTCGTATATTTTTAAATTTCTTATCAACATTCTAATTTTTAGTTGGAAATAAAATTATATTTTATCTCATTCTACCATAATTTTCCCATTACCCACTTTAAAAAAATATTTTTGGTTACCCTTTTATGATTTTGTTTTTCAATAACAGGATTTCAAAATATTAAAATGGTTTTCCAGTATTTTAGAATACAATGTTTTATCTTATAACCTGGATTTAATTTAATAAAATTATTTAAATTTTAAGTATTTATTATTTTTTTAATTTTCAAAGCTAAATATATTAAAAAAATTCACTTCACATTTTTTAATCGTTTTGACTGTTTTAATGATCCGTTATTGATGTTACTTTTTAAGAGTAAAATATTTCATTGTGTTTTCACTTCACCTTTTTCCATAATTTATGTCTTTTTCAAGGATTCACCGTTCAATGTACTTTTAAAAAATAAATATTTTAAAAATAAATATTTTTTTCTTTTAATAAAATAAAATTTTTATATGACAATAACTTATTCTTCTTTTCCAAAGATAAAATTATTTTCATTAAATACTTTAATGATTTCACGACTATTTTCACCTTGATCTCTAAAGGAAATATTCCATTTGAAATTATTTTTTCTGAAAAACCCTCCAAATTTTCTTATGAAATAATATTTTGGGTGATTCATTTTTTGTTATCAAAATTTATCATTCAGGGGCTTTGTATTCGTGATAACATCTTGAAAAATTATGAAATCCATTTTTCATTCTATTGGTTATTAATGATGTGGTGAACGATATTGTTCACATGGAATGAATATAAAATATGAATGATATGTGGGGTCATATATAACCATTCAATTATTTGGTAATGATTATATCTCATGATCTAAAAAGAGTACATCTGATTATTTTTTCTTGGATAATGGGTACATAGGAAGATTAAACTAAATCCAAATGGAACATCAGAGTATTTATCACATGCCCAAATATACACTTAAGGATTAATGACAATAAAAACTATAAACATGGGTATTTATATAAAGCACAAAGTTAATGCGTGGATTTTATCCAAGCCAGATGGTATAAACAATGATTTATTTCAAGATAAATGGTATGTAGTAAAATGTTTCCCAATACAAAAGTTACATAATTGGATTATTCCCAAGGAAAAGGGGAAACATGAGGATTTTATGAATCCAAAGGGGAAAACCATGGTTTATACTATAAAAAAGGTATATGGGTGGATTTTTACAAGAAGGAGAAGTTACACTGGTGGTTTGTATGATACTATTACATTAGTAATGCCTTGGTGGGGATCCTTGACATATGATTCCTAGGCATAATATTATTCCAAACTCTTATGTAAGAGTCTCATGATAATGTTTATATTTATTTACTATTTTTTAATATCTCATGATTCCACATACTTTTTCAATGGAATATGTTTTTACATATGAGATTACATATCCCGTTATCATGAATTATGGATTTAACCTTTTTAATGTATTTTTTAATAATAAAGTTATACTTTACTCATGTTTTCTTATATTCTTACGATCTAACCCTTGATGACGCGTTGCGTTATTTTCCCTTATAATGTTTTGGATCTCAAAACATTAATATGTTTCCAATAACTATGTTATAAATATTAGTATTACCTAGGATTTGTATAGAATCATAACTACTATGGTGAAATTATGTTGAAATTTTCACATGTATTATAAAATAATTTTCTTCTTTATCTAGTCCTTAGAGACACTAAACCTTCAATTCATCGGATTGTGTGTTAATTTTGTGAGAAGTATTATTTTATAAATGTAAAATATGTTAAATAAATATATATTTATCTCAATTCAATTTAAATTCCCCATAGATACATAATGATACTTCCACATTACCCTAAACATAATCAATCATATCAGTATCTTGGGAAACATTAGGTGCTTTCTTCCCACCATATATATTTTCTCCCAAAAATAAATAATATAAATAATATAAATGAATATCTTTCACCATATCATGTATTTTAGAGAAAATATCCATAGATAGAAAGGTCACACTACATTGGTACTCATAAATATCCAAATATATCTCATAAAATAGGCTCATTAAATCCCCCATGGTTCCATCTTTCTATTCACAAATAATAATGATTCATCAAACTCAACGTATCATCATTGAAATTTCCCATCCTAGAGTTATATCAAATTTTTGATTTAAAATTACAATATTCGCTCAACTAACCTCTTCTAATGATGGACCATGAAACACTATGAGAAGATATAATAGAGGCTCTTATATATAATTTTTATAATGGGAAACTCAACCAAATGATAGTAATACCAACATCTCAATTCATTAACCATTTTCAAAAAAATCTAAACTCATGATTTATATAATTACAATAATTCATTCACAACTACCTGGATCCATTAGAAACAAAATTTCTAATTTAAATCAAAACAAATCTATGATGAATGCATTATAATATATTGTATATATTTTACCAAGCTCATGTATGAGAAAAACTATAGTATATTTCAATCTCCAATACAAATAGTTGAAGGATATATCACAGTGATCATACCATAGGAACTCGAAACATTTTGTAATATGATCTATCATTAGTTCTGAAAATCATTACAACACCTAAATGAACTATTTATGAAACCAACAAACCTTGGATTCTATGAATCAATAAATGTTCTTAGTCAAATCTAGAGTAACTATTCCATAAACTGTTTCATGGTATAATGGAATAATTACTTCTCATATCTCACTCCCTAATATATAGAGCTCAATGATCTAGAAATAACACATCAAATGTTTATTATAATGGTGAAATACAATTAATGTTCTGAGAAATATTATTAAATTTAAAAGGATGGTTCTGTATTAAATAGTTGTTGTAAGATATCTAGTTTTCATATGTGGTATGTATCATTTAATTTTATATTTAAAAATTAATTTTTCTATAAATGTAAGTTATTAATGGTTTATATAAGTGTCACATATCTTCTGGGTCTCCTTCAGATCCTAGTGATTTGGGTTTTATAGGAAACAAATAAGGTCCTCGGTTTCTCTTAATCAACACACCCGAGGCCACAAAGTTTGTTAAAACCATACAGGATGTTGCAGTAGACTAAAATGGGATCACAATTTCTTTAAACTATATAACATAGGCTTCATGGTCTTGTAGCCACTAAAGTGGGTTTTCTGGTGTGTTGCACTAGCTTTGCACAGATTTCCAAAACATTGCACCAACATGGCACGAGTAGGGCCACCATAGAACTGGGTGCTCATGGGGTGGAACAAGGTTTGGAAAATAATTTTGGACAAATCATGAAAACATTAAAACATTGTAAATTTAGGATTTATCTCCATAATTATATCATTTTTAATCTCTCCATTTCTTCCCCTATTAACAAAATATATCCTCCCTCTTGTTGGGAGTGATCATTTGAATCTAAGGTAGGCATTGAGCTACCTCTTTCATTCGACGTCTGATTATCTCAATGTTTTTCACATAGGAATCAAACAGATAAGCTCTTTAATCCTAATTCTTCTTTCCTTTTCTTACATTAATATATGGAATGCATAATCCATCCAATATAATGTTCTATATTTTCATGTTAGTTGTATATTTCTCGGATCTCCCCTCTTCTATCCTATATTGGAGGCCAATAATAATTGAGGGGAGTAATAACCATCAAATATATGAGGTTTAATTATTTTATGTAAAATTATACTTCTTTACACATTGTACCATTTTCCCTCACACTGAAAATTATGAGTGTTACTTCATAAAATGGGGATTTTTAAATTAAATGTGTGGCACTCTACCAATGTGGACTGTGAGGCTTTACATCACCATTATTGGTCAATAATAACAATTTTAAAAACACCATTGATCTATTGTTAAAATTAATAATGTGATTAAATTCAACTTATATAATTGAATAACCTTGTAATTTGTGTTCCAGGTCCATTGTATTTGGGATGTTATAATTTTTGGAGTGAAAAGTGAATTGAACTAAATTCTATAGCGAGGGGTGATCCCACATCCCTAGATATTTCTCCTTCTTTCACATGATTGATTTATGACCTGTAAATAAATGAAAAAATGAATTAAAAAAATAGTAACTATTTTGGATAAACTATGAACCAAAACCATTTAGTGTTCCATGTCGAGAGTGATACAATAGTTTTTACTCATAAAATCAGGGATGTGCTCATAAATATTATTAAATTATGAATACTTTTAGATGGATTCATATTATGTATGTGATGATACATGGATTTCAATGAGATATTCCTTGGATGGGATCAACTAGAGAGGTGAGTTATTTTATAACATGAGTGACACTTGGACTTGTTACATGGAATTACATGGGTAGACTAAGATGGATGTGTATTATATTATGGAATAAGTGAATCTTTAATTCTTATTAAGGAATTACTATAACGGGCTCAAATGAAAAATGTCACTATACCATGTATTGGGCGAAACTTAACATCCAATGAAGAATTCCAAGGATGGAATCGTAAGGTAATGGTTCATAATATAGCTAGAGTGATACTTGGGTTCCCTACGAGGAATTATTATGATGGGATTATGATTAAAAATAATTTCAATTTAAAAGATGCATCTCCCATAGTAAAGAAAATACATGGATTTGGTAACATATTTTTTTAAACCTTAAATTTCATGAGACTTATTCATCTCTTATATAAATATGATCAACTAGGGACACCGTGGATATGACAATTGGGTCCCACGAATTTTCAAATATTAAATTTTAAATCAAAAGAAATAAAATTCATACTGACATAATCTGAAGTAGTTATTATCGGGTGGGTGGTCCATGGGACACCCATTTTTTCATGGGTTTATGCGGTTCATTTACTACTTTTATTATTCAACATGAAAACTATTACATTTTATAATTTGGTACTGGATATAATTGGAAACCATTGGTGGTGGTATATTAAGTAATACTCCAACCTCTTTGGGAGGCCAATTGGTACCTAGAACGACTTCATGGATTCAGGTAGGGAAAAGGGAAAAAAAATTCTATGGAAACGTAAGTTTCTATACTTGGTTGGAGTATGATGGTCGAGGATTGAGCTTCTGATCAAGATTCTATTAGAGAAAGATCTATATCTTTTACTCATTTATCTATATCATGTTGTATATTCCTACTGCCCAGTTTTTATATCATCTTTAAAATCATATTTTTTATATGGATATTTACATTCTATTGGTTTCTACCTATGGATTTGGTTATCTATTATTATATGGTTGTTTTATTCTATTGTTAATAATTATAATATTTATCAAATTATAATTCAATTTTAATATACCACTATGTTCCACTTTGATCATAAGGGTACAGTCCCCCCACTATACCATCATAGACCTTCACTATTAGTCAGTTTCCTCTAACATATGGGGAGATATGCATAAAGTAATGAGGCCAACTAGGTTTGGTTACATTTGAGTGAACTTGGTCTGAGACATCACAATGGGGTATGAGAGGGTATATTTATTTTATCTAACTAATTGGATAAGTATAAAGGATATAAGAAATGTGTCAAAACAAGGTAATGAGTTTTTTCTTGTGAGTATCATACACATGTACATGGAAAAATAAAATTACTAGTCATTGGAATTGTTGTTTTAGACAAAGCTTATTATTGTCGAACAGATTTCAATGATATGTGACACACATGATTTGTGGAATTTTTTTCAATACTATTATTGTTTATCATTTACCCTTAGACAGGTATATAAATGAGGTATTATATCATGAATCATTATAAGAACCTGAGAATTCAAATGTCATGAATATTCCATTAGATATTTTCTTTATTATGTCTATTAGTTAAAGAATAAATCATGTGCCTCAATTGTTTTTAAAAAATGTTATAATGTTTCTTGTTGGGATAAAATTAATTAGTTACTTAATTTTAAAACATAAAACTAAATTTCATGTTCTTATATAGCTTTATAATATAATAGTAACTAACCAATTATCATATGTTGATCTGCAAACCATTAGTTTCCTGGATGAAACATTAATTGGTTGCAATTACATGGATTCCAATTGCAACATAAAGAGTGTATCTAATGAGAGTCAGTCGGGACTTATGCCTTGGGCCTATAGGTCATGTATGGGTTCCCCTTCAACCCTTAAAAGTAGGATTATCCATAATAAAATAAAAATAAGGCCTTCGGACCATTCAGGCTTATATATGTAAAAATAGTAGCAGCCACCAGATACAAGAGTAGCAGCCACCAGATGCAGAGCTAACCAGATGCAGAGCTAACCAGATGCAGAGCTAACCAGATTAGAAGAATGAGAGGGTATGGTAGCCACCATCGGGACTAGGCACTGTATAGCTTTTTACGGGGCAATGCTAGCCGATCAGTAATGCAAAGTGGGGAGCTAGGTGATCAAATGACGCATAAGTTGGGGAGGGGAAGTTAAAGTGGGTTGGGCCTACGGGTTATGTATTGGGACATGGTATGCCTCTGGTCCACCGAGTCATGTAATGTGAGTCAGTTGGGCCTTGTGCCTTGGGCCTACGGGTCATGTATGGGTTCCCCTTTAACCCTTAAAAGGTGGATTATCCGTAATAAAATAAAAATAAGGCCTTCGGGCCATTCGGGCTTATATATATAAAAATGTATAAATATATGAATTGTAACACTTATATGACAAGGTTTCCATTAAATTGGGATACTAATTACAACATAAACTGAATTTTACTCTATAATATAAAATACAAACATCACATAGAAAAACATATGACATAGAATAGATTCCATTCGTTTGACCTGAAAAAAGCAGTGGGAAGATGAGAATATTTCCTATGTTCTGTTGCGACATACTATATCACACAAAACTAGTTTTAGGAGTTGACAGTTGTGGTGTAAATTATTTATAAGAAGGAATTTTACTTATCCATTTCTTTTATCAATGATCCCTTATGTTATCAAATTCTTTTATAAGGCTTTTGTTTTTAATTGTAGACATATTCCAATATGGACACCATCAGTTATAGAATAAAAATGTGGTTATGACCCTGATAAAGAGGTGGTGATCCCTAAGCCACATGTATTAACTTATGTGTTCCACCTATATCACCTCTTCCTTTTCTTAATCTGGGTTTAGATGCTTAGTTTCAAGTGGTATTTTTAGGGTTCATTCAAACTATGATGGGAGCCATGTGACCTAACCCTATTATGGAAAATTTTCTTCATGAGTTTTAGCATTATAATCTAAATACATTTTTAATGGACAGTGATCCTCAGGTTACAGTGTCTTGGATAGTGTCGATGTTGTTTATATTTGAGAATATAGAGACACATATTGAGAGGAGAGTGAACCATGTTATATATATGCATAATGATTCTACTAAGAATTGGGGTATTTTATCACCCACATATATTTTAATTTGTATATGATTTGGAAGGACTTCCAAACTAACTTCTATTTCTCCTTCTATTCAGAGATATAGGGGTTGAACGATCTTGAGTGATTATGCACCATTTATGGGGAGATTTATAGGTTGTAGACTACTCCACTCATTATATGAAGATTCATAACATCCCACCTATTTTTATGGGTGATGAGAATTCTATATCACGGTGATTCAAGGATAGAACCATGTATGGCATCTGATCGTAGGTGAATATTTTTTGGTTGACCACATTATTTGGAATAGTGAATGTGGTACTCATTACCAAATGTAATATGAGAGATTTTAAAGGCATATTCATGTCTAACTTGGTATCTAGACCATGTGGTATTTCAAATAGTCAAACGATGCACCATTTTGAGTGTTCGTGTGGAAGAGGAAGTCAGAGTGTAAACGTATTTGGTCTCCTGTTATTCCATCCATGTGTTAGGATAAGACACAATGAAACCTAGTGTATAAAGGACCTAGCTGAGTTCAATGATTTTACCCAGATGGGCCATCTTCAGTACTTTCGAAGTATTATTTCCTCTAGTGTCCAGTCAGAGAGGATATTCACCAAATCAATGTTCAGAAGTGGGGTTAGTTTCTCCACATCTGGTAGGGAGCTAGAGTACTATTGACTGATTAGGAATATGATGTGGTCATGGATGAGGGTGCTAGACACCAAACACACAACACCAATAAGGAGGGTCTTCATAGGATAGTCATTTTGTTTATTAGGTCCTCGATTTAGGATAGATATATGCAACATAATAAATAATCACGGAGAATATATATAGTCCTTCCACACTCAGAGGTATGATTTTTGTAGAATTTTTAATAGTGATTTTTTATTTAACATTGGATCATCACACTCTTTTATATCTATAAACATTGTGAATTTACTTGGGTAAGAGATTCAGTATTTCAATATATAAATGACACTTGACACCATGTTGGGAATTCAATCCGAATGTGTACAATATTTCAAGGAGTTCCCCTTAGAGGTTTGAGGCTATCATTTTGTATAGGACCTCTTCGTCCTCAACATGACTAGTTTTTAAATCATTCTTAGGATGAATTGGTTTTTTAATTTTCATGACAATGATGATTTCTATATATGGAGGGTGTTTTCAAATCACCAGTGGGTAGTAACTATATTAATATAGGTTAATTTTATTTCCTTGATATTCGAGCTCAATTAAAGTATCGTGGGCAGCGAAAAGTGATAACCCATATATCTAGCCTTTACCTAGATGATTTATGTATGCGATGAAAAAATCTATCTTTTGTAGTGTATTATTTCTGGGACATATTACTTGATGAATTTTTTGGGATACCTCTTAAGAGAGAGGTATATTTTATTATTCACCTAGATTAAGGATGATCACCAGTATCTACAACTCCTTATAGGATGCATACTACCCTGTTATAAGTTCTCAAGAGAGAGATAGGGGTCTTGGAAACTAAGGGTTTTATGTGACTGAGTACTTCATCATGTGGTTCACACATGATTTTCTCTCAGAATGATGATGGAACCCATATATTTTGGTACTGATTACCAAAAATTTAATCCTTATTCTATGAAGATTCAATATCCATTACCACAAATAGATGACCAATTTAGTCATCTCGGAAGAGATAATACTTTATCTAAGATTTATTTGAGTTTAGAGTATCATCAAGTACTAGATATCCCATCAGTTATTCCATAGAAAACATTATACTATAGATATGGATTGTATGAGTATTTAGTTATAACATTCATTCTCCCAAATGAGTCAACAAATTTCTTGAATATTATGAATCTTGTTTTTTATCGGTATCTACAATTATCTAAGGTAGTATTCATTGATGAAATATTAGTATATTATTTCACTCAATAGGACTATGAGAAACATGTTGAGATCATCCTGAATACACTGAGAGGGAACCACCCATTTGTTAAAGTAATAAAATTTAACTTTTCGATCGACATGTTTCAATTCCTAGTTCACATCATATCAGAATAAGGAGTATCTATAGACATAATGTAGGTATGATACATAGTTTCCTATGAATATTCCTGGAAACTATTTGAAAAAAAACTATTTGTTATACCTAGTTATTATAGGTGCATCATTATGTATTTATCAGGACTCATAGTACCACTCAAAATCTTTATCAATAATGGTTTCATGTTTACATAGTCTGAATTTGTGTGTGTGTGTGTGCGGGGGGGGGGGGTATCATGTTTATAATGGAATCATTTATTTAGTGTTGATCAAGATTTTAACCAATCCTAGACGAGGATAAATAGTATATTGTGATGTATTGAGAATCTGGATGGGGTCCATTCTGATGTATGAGAATTTAGTCATAGCGTACGAGACTTACTAGTTGACGTAAATTGATCATAATTACAAAACACAAGATATAAATCTAGAAAATATGGTTATTTTCTTGAATTTTTTAAAGTATTACATTATTGGAGAGATTTATGGTGTACATGAGAAAAAAATCATTAAATAAATTTTCGAATCATGTGATTTGAACCTCAAACATAGAAGGTGAATTGAATAACCACACTCCTTTAATGTCGATATTGCGTGTACACCGAGAAAGGGAAAGTATTTTTAGAAACTTTTTTCTATAAAAATCAATCATAAGTAGTCCTAGAGGTCAGTTTTAAATGGATGTTGATAACATTGTTTTCTGATATGAATATACTGGTACCTAACCTATAGAGACAACCTATACTAGCACCTTCAGCCATAGAATCTTTACTTGTTGACAGAGTATATATGATGCATATTTCATACGATGAGGGATTAATGCTACAAGAGAGAGTTTCAGGTGATGAATCATCACTTGGTTGGGTTGTTAATTGGGTTAATATCTTTAGCATTAGTGGCCATGTCTCATTTTCAGCAGACAAATGAGAAGAGTCAATGTGAGAGTATCATGTGTTTACTTGAGTAGTACAAACCAGTATTACCATGACATACCTAGTATTACACCACCAATATTGGTGGCCTAGGATGAAAACAGAGGTTGAGATTATGGTTACTTAGTGTTCCATATGTCATCTGGTGAAGGGAGCACCAAAAAAACCATAGAACCTTTACATTAATGACCAATCCTAAGGTGTAAATAGGATAAAGACAGTATATATTTTGAGAATTTTTTATCTAGTTCACCAAGAAGCATTGATGTGTTATGGGTGATCATAGATAGGCTGAAAAATGTTGTTCTTTTCTTACCTATCAACGATAACATTTCCATAGATGATCTTAGAAGGAAATATATCTAGGAGATTATATGCCTTCATAGAGTTCACATACCATTTGAATGAAAATAGATTTTTAGTTTATGTCACATTTCTAGTAGGGGTTGAATAGGATAATGGAATCATAGGTAATTATCTGTACTTCATATAACCCGCTGATCGTCAGGTAGTCTGAGTATGTGCTTCAGGTGATAAATGACATGCTTAGAAATTGAATTGAGGATTTCAGAGGTTCTTGGGATAATCATCTACTAATTCCTTGTTCTCTTAAAACATCATCTTTTTATTTACTATACAGATGGATCCTTATGACTCCCTATAAGTTAGGTTATAACAGTCACCCATATTTTGGTTATACGAATGAAAGTCATCTCTAATGGGACCTTATCACATTTTGGATACCTTAGAAGAGGTAAATTTTATTAGGATGTGTATGGATGCATCTCAGTCTAAGAAGAAGTATTATACTAATCGTCACCACTAACCTCTAGAGATTGAGTTGGGATATTGGTCCTTATTTCGTGTTTTACATTCACTGGTGCATCGATAGATTTTAAAACAAGGGAAGTTGGCACATAGATTCTTCTTTCCATTTGACATTCAATAGAAATTCAGTCAAATACTATATCGGTTGTAGTTAACTCAGTGGTACCATGTCATGAACGATGTAATCCATGGTTCATAGCTTCAATGGAATCATTTAGAATTATATCATATCCTTAAACATGATTATTTTGAGTTAGATATGGATTCCTCCTTTGAGGAGCAGCATCTTCTTATTATTGATTGAGGCATGATGTCTCTGCAAGGTAAGTTAGTTCCTCTATTATAAGTGCTATTAAAGCATGAATATGAAAATTATGAAACATAGGAGCGAGATTCTCACAAATTTTCTCAGTGGACGGAGCTATTCTTAGATAATTCTTTACCAACCTCATAAGATCAACATGAGGATGAGTTTTTTATGGAGGCGAGGTTGTAATATCACAATTTTTATATAATGTAAAAATCATATAATTTATTTTTTTAATATTTTTATTTTATATATTTGTAAGTGAGTAATGGATTACGGAATGTTTCAAGAGTGTTTCGGGATTATTCGGATCTTGGAGTTTTAGTGTTAACAGGAAATAGACTAGGCACACATTTAGTTTAAACTATTAACCTAAAGTTTTATTGTTTATTGTATTCATGAATGATGCTACAATAGTCTATAAATGGGTGGATAGTATATTAAAAAAATGCACCTTCTGGTCTATGTCAATGTGGTAACTACATAGGTTATTCAAGGGGCCCATACAGGTTGTTCATAGTTTTCCAAAATCGTGGTCTGTCCATGCACAGGTGGGGCCACATGTTTAGCATTTGAAAAATGTTTGTCCAAACTGTGTGTCCTTTAAAAATGGTAAGTTTACTTTCCCCCCATATATTCATTAAAATGTAAACCCTCTTTTTTCCTCCTACTTTTACACACAATCTCCTCCATCACATTGGGATTTTCATTTGGCATCAAAGGTAGGCTTTGCGATACCTCCTCTATTCAGAAACCAATTATATCATCATTTATCATGTTGGAGACATACTGATATGATATTAAATCGTATTCCTATATATCTTTTCATACCTCACAATATGGAATGATAAATTCATGTAAGATAATATTTCTTATTTTTAGTGTATTCATATATTTCATTTATTTCTGTCATTCTATCACATATTGGGTATAAATAACTAACGACGGTCCTAATACCCATATAAGGTAGGTGGTTAAATGAATTTACCTAAAATTGTTTCTATTTACACATTGTTCCAGTATGTGTATAATATGATTTTTGAGAATCACTTATTAATTTTTATTTATGTTACATTAAACATGATGACCTTGACCTACTTGTCCTGAGATGCTTGTTATCACCAATGGAGGTCAAGATCATAAATTAGAACCAACCCACGAGTGTGTTGTTAAGATTGTAAAAATGGATAAATGATTTATATATATTCAAGTAAACTTATGAGGTATGTTTGTTTCCACTTGTATTTTTGATCATATAATTAATGGAATGAAACCTGAATTTTACTCAATTCTAGAGGTACTAGTGAGCCCAAATCTCTAAGACCTTTTCGTTCTTGGTAATTTTATAGTAAGCCATTGCTAGGAAATTACCATATTAATTAGAAATTGTTCGAATGTTATGTATATACTGGAAACAATAGACATTTAATGTGCAGTGATGAGAGTGGTAGATGTTCTTACTCAGAATGTCTTGGATGGGCTCATCAGGCTTGTTAAATTAGGTTGAATTATAAATGGATTTTATTATGTTGAGGTGACACATGGATTCTGATGAGGAATTCCTTTTAAAGATACACTTGACATGGTTTATTATATTATTAAAAGAGTGAATCAGGGATTCCATACGTGGAATGACCAGGAATGACTCATAGAGAAGTTAATTATATTATTCCATGAGTCACACTTGGCTTCCTCATGTGGAATGCATATGATATGATCTAAGGGAATTTCATTTATACCATACATTGAGAGTACCTGAGTTCCTTTAGAGAACTCCACGAACAGGCTCATAGGGAAATGGGATACAGTACACCTAGAGCTATATCTGGGTTACCTATAAGGACTGTCTAGGATGGGCTCTATATGCCAATAAATTGAAATTTAAAGGATTCATCTACATTTCCATACAACATATAGAGATTAGGTTAAATATTTATTTAAAACATAAATATCATGAGGATTATTCTTCCATTATATGAATTGGATCAATAAGACACTCCTTGGATATGATCCTTAAGTTCAAATCCTTTTTAAAAATTGAATCATAAATCATAAGCATTCAGAGACATGTGGGTTTAATCCAAATAATGTAGCATCAGATGTGCGGTCCATAGTAGACTCATTCTGGAATGGATTTAATATACTTTATTTACTGCCTTTATTATTATACATACATTCCATTTCATTGTATTCAAATAGACTGGATGACATTAGACACTGTTGGTGGTTAGCTATTGAGTAGATCTCACACCCTATTCGCGCAAAAAATCGGTACCCATACAGACATCATGGATGGAGTTAGGGACAAGGTAAATCACTATGTCAGGGAAACTATATTTTCTATACTATGATGTAGTATGAAAGAAGAGGATGAAGATTAAACTCATGATGATTTTGGATATATATCTTGATATCTTTATTCATTTATGTATTGAATGTTTTATATGAATTTTTCTATGTATCCCATGTATCCTCCATTTTTTATTGAACCATTGTATTTATCATTTTCATATGGATAATTTTGTAGTATTTTGTACTTTTTATTGGTTTGGGTATATATTACTTAAAAATGAAATTCTATTGTTAATGATTTTTATATTGAACCGCTAATTGTTATTTTTTATACACCACTCTGTTTCCCTATTATCAGTATGTTATTGTATCCCAATTGTACCATAGTAGACCATTATTTATAGTTAGAAGGCTCAACCATATGGTGAGGCACACTTTATTCCATGAGGCCAACTGGGATCAGTTACATCTATGTAAACTGGGTCTAAGATATCAACTTAGTAGGCTAGGATATCATTGATGAAGAAAAATAAAAAACAATTTTATAATGGAAGACCAAATTAATATGGTACATAAAAACTATTGGCACATTTTTCAACATGAATTGTATAAAAAGATACTCAGTCATGACATAGCCTGTACTAGATGTCATTTAATGAATAATAAAATTTCACACAGACATCTAATGATAACATAACATTAGATTAGTATTATAGGACCACTTGACACACATCATCTAGAAAAAAAGATCATAAATATTAAATTAAGGATACAAGTTCATGAATTCAACCTATTTCTGCTTCCATTAATCCAAAACACATATGTAGCAACTAATTTGATTTTATTATAAAAAAAATGAAATCCACTTAAGGGGATGCATTTAAGAGATGAAACATTTAATATTTAGATCCACAAATAAGACCTTTTTATCCCTCGTGTCATTCAGATCCATCCTATATATATTAGTAGCATTAATTGAATCAACTCAATCATAAATAATAACCCTCTATTGAGTGGAAACCCCATGATATATCTGGTTGATATGACATGGAAATGGTCAAAAAAGAAAGGACAGAATATATGATGAATATATTTACCATCAAGAATACTGTTAGGAAACTAATATAAATCCATAATCATTCCCTATGATCAGGACCCAAATATATTTCCTTAAAATACCATTCATCAGTATGAGTATAAGTATCACCCTCAACTATTACAAATCATACTCACTAGTAATACATATCAATGTTATAATAAGACAATTATAAATAGTTCACAAACATGATAACATTGAAACTTTTCTATCATTTATATAAATGTTTATTATATATAGTAATATGCACTGACCTCTATAAAAACCCAAATCAATGATGGAATCCCTCATATCACGTCCTTATGGGAAAATCAAAAGATGTCACTCTGTATGTGTTATCAATGGTTAACCTGATATCAATAGTATAGAGGGTAGATATATGTGAATATAATACATCCATATCAAATAATTTAGATGAAATTATAGATTTTACTATGTTCAAACATGAAATAAATAAAGCCCACCAAAACGGTAATCATATTTTGGTTAAATAAAATGATGGTGACAAAAACTCGATACACATGTGTCCTAACCCCTAACTACCCAATGGACTATTTTTTTCTACCTCTATTGACATTGAGAAGCTTGAACACCTCTGAACCATGACTGGTTAGTGAAAATAAAAATACCACTATATCGATTTTGATCTTGAAATTGATATATATTATTAGACGTCACCACAACCATAAATATGATTGGATGAACAACAAATAAAATTATTCACATTCCATATATTCTGGTAAGAATGTCACTCCACATGGAATTTCATTCAATTTGGTTGAGTGCGAAAAAATCTTCCCAATAGATATAATACATGTCAAGCCCACACATAGTGAGAAGAATAATATTTACAACTCTAGATGTCATAACCATCAACACTCTGGCAAGAATCACTAAAACACCATTTCATATATATGAATATTTAATCCATAGTGTAATACAAGGATATGACTACAAAAAATAATCATTCAAAAATAGGATACTCTCTATAATAAGGGATTTATTAATATCCTCTAATAATAATATAAGGTGAAAAATATTCTATTCCGAATGGGTTGAATGTCTAAGTCAATTTTTAAAATAATGAACACAAGTTGTCTCATACATCCAAGGAGAAGGGGTGTTATGGAGAGACTAAAAAAATGAATAAGATAGACCATCACATACATGATACTATTAGTTAAAGGAATAAATTTGTGATCTCTATTGAACTTCATTATATTAAGAAATAAATTCTAAAAATAAAACGATGATAATTTCTTCCTAAATAACCCCATATGATAATTATTCTAGAGAAGGACATCCCATTAACACCCCAATAATCCTTAATATACATTGTATAATTAAATTACCACAGAATGTATTTCATGATAGGATCAACAATACCCAGTATAGACTCAATCCACATTATAAAAACCATAGGCCCACCCAAACCCATAAATATAAGTGGTTATTGGAACTGAAACTCCCTTGTCATGTAAAACATAAGAGGCTTACCTATTGGATTTACATGTCCTAGAAAACTAAAATAAATATGAAAAATCTCACAAATATACTACCCAAGGGGATACGTATAATTAATTGGGCATCAGACTAAGTAACTAGGGGATCATTCTTTCATACTCCCTCCAAGAGATCAGTAGGTAGTCATTTTAGCAAAATTTCACAAAACTTACATACATACAATAGATAATCAAATATATAATACTTTTAAATATAAAATAATATGATACTAAGTAACAATAAATGTGTGTCTATATGATATATTCATACCATAGAATACTAGGTGTCTCACATAACCTCAGATGCTCTATATAACAAAAAAAATCCACTCACTATCTAAAATAAATTTTATACAATTAGAATTCCATGAATAATAATTGAAAAAATAATCTTAGATTAGTTATGTAGTATTCTAAAAATAAATTATTTAGGAAAAAAATAATATATGTTATGTTTGATACATTAAAATTTTTATCCTCATGACAGAATCATGGTGTCTAATCATAGATATCGAAAAAGGTCTTCTGAATCCTGCATGATTAAAATGGTGTATGAACACATTCCCCCATTCTTCACAAGTAAAAGATTAAAAACAAATAAAACATAATAACATATCATAATGATTAATATTAATTTAAAATAAAATAATTAAAAAATAAAAAATCACTAATAATTCATTCGCTAGTAATATAGGGCTTTTAGATACAGAGGTTAATAATATCTATTCAAAATGTTCACATCAGATTATGACCACGCCCATTCACCTATCTGGAATATTGGAAATAGTAAGAACAAAATATGTCTCAGATTCCACTTTATATCATCCAATGTCTATTTCACCTCCATTGTGAGAGTATTGGGTTCCATATACATTATGTGCGCTCCCATGAAGTTAGATTTCACCAATATATGGAGATGGTCTATATATGTAGTGAAAAGACTAAACATTAATTTTTAAACACATACTTAAATCAAGTAAGAAGAAATATAAGAAACTAAAATCACATATATAATAGTATAATGAAGAATCATCACAAATAAATTATATATGTAGTAATAAAATCACAAATGATACAACAAAATGAGAATATAAAATGTCATACAATCATAAATATAATAAAAACCTCCCATGGGAAGATTATATAAAAGGGTATCAACAGTAATATAAAAATGGTAGATGATAGTAAATTAAATATAGCTTATTTTCCTAATCCCATAATCCCACTCCAACTATGATCTATAGCTCATCCATTCATTAGAAATCTCCTTCCCATTCGTTGATCATAAGCCAAAAATAATTCTCTAGTATTAAGATTCCCAAATATACTGTGTGTATAACTGAATAGAACACCGCCAGTTGTATCCCAAAACATATAAAATGCTCATGGATATCTCCCCATTGATTGTATACATGTTAAACTTGGGGATTCCCTTGGCTACATTCAATTCAGATCTCTCTGAACATTGTTTTTTCAATTTTTTTACTTCTTTTACTAAATAACTGTAATTTTTAGTGATCTTGTATGGTAATAAATTTTCATAAATAAAACTAAACTATTAATGATAGTAATGATAAATTTATCCCAACCAAGAGTATTATAGATAAAGAAAAATGTGTAAATACATACTTTAGCCTGTTTCTGTGTGTCTCTAATTATATCATAAAATAATAAACTAGGAATCACTTAACATTTAATATCAAATGATGTTTACATCCAATCATAGTATAATGGACATTATATGGGAATCACGTCCCAAAAACAGAACTAGAATAGTGGAAGTAACGTGCATATGATACCATGATCATATATTCATGGGTAACACATCTTTGTAGTGAAGTTACATCTAATGTATTAACACCCTACATCCAAACAATACATATGGGAATCACATCCTAATAATATCATTAATAGAGGGTATACCATACCTTCCCACTAACACATTCTTAATATTAAAGAGTAAACCAAGTCCCATGACACATCACATGGGGAGAATCATGTTCCACCCTTACTATTTTTATATAAGGAATCTCGTCCACTTCGTTTGAAGTAATACCACATGGGTGAGGCTCACACTTCAAAGGAAAATAAAAAATATCTGTGTATTTTAATCCATTACCATCATCATCTAGAACACAAGGGAATTTCATTCCATATATTGATAGGCATTTTACCCCAATATTTCATGTATATTTTCCCAGTCATGATATTATGAAATGGTGGGTATAGAGTTCCCCACTTTAAAAGGAATAAGAAAATTTGGCATTGCATCCCTACTAAATACATCCTAAGTGAAATGGTATATTATCCCATTTATATAAAAGAAATTACAACAAAAAAAATTAATTTCACCAAGGAATAAAACCTCTTAAGGTTTCTAAAGCATTTATGGATAATATAATGATGACTAATTGTATTTCCACACACTCATCCTATAAAAATATCCATAACCATGTATTTTGGGAGTAATAATCATCCTACTATTATTTAAACAATCCAAATATTATTAGGAAACTCAAAAGTTCTACAATGGAAATTCCTAAGATGGAAAATATAATTAAAGGCTTCCCCAATGTCTACAGAAAAAAGGAACTGAATCATGGTCTAAGGGATCATAAAATAAATAAGGTAATCCCCAGTGTTCCACATATAGAATACCCAATAATACACATGTTAAAAATATGTACTTTTATGAATATAATGTAAATTAATATAAATTATAGGTTTCATCTTGGCCCTAAATATCCTTAACCTACTCAATCAAGGTCGTAGAAAAAATTTAAATTAAATTTAGTTCAATCACACCGGGGTGTTCAGACTACATATCAAAATATTTATCAAAAGATCAATAACTATTTGGATTAGTTAATTACACCCACCTTAATATAATAGAACCCCACACCATAAGTACTAGTAGATGAATAAAATAAAATGGTGTAAAATAAAAATATAAGAAAAAACATAATGTTTAGAATAAATTATAGAAATATTTGAAATCATAATAGATACAATGAATAGTGGGAAGATAATGGGTATACATTCCTCTAGATACCATGGGGGTTGAATTACACATGATTATAGCCATTAACAAAGGATAAATCATATGTAATATAGAAGAACACAATGATAATATATGCCAATTATATGCACTATAAATGAAATAAGGAGTCATCATCAATTTTTTCCTTCCAATTTTAATTAATTACATCTAGTTTTTTTAAAAACAATTAAACCAATCATGCATCACAGTGTGAAAACACAATAAATGGAATCAATACCCTTCCATTTTCACTAATGTTGAATATCACCTATGATAGAAGAGCATCAACCTACTCATGATTGAAAAAAAACTCAATTCCTATGCCATCACATAATAACCTACACACTCATTTCATAATGCTCCCCATGCTTGAATGAATTCAGGATGTACCGTAGATGGATTGATTCATGACAAATCCCTGTCAAATGGTACATCATGTTATAAAAAATGAGATGAATCATGAAAATATATCATTATAATAAATTAATCCTATATATATTTATAGTTAAACTTCTATAACACAAGTTATAGACATATCTTCCTCTATTTCGGTATAACCTATGAACTATAACTTAAATTCAATATTTGATAATTCCACATAAGAGTGAAACCCATACATGTTGTGTAAAAATGAGTTACCTAATATATAATATCATCCGAAACTTGAGGTTTCCCAGTCATGATCCAAGTATCACTAAGAGGGGGAGGGGGTTAATCCATGATATATTTTTCTTTTATGGTTCCTTACTTATGAAACAACCTTTGTCGCCTATTAAATATTTGTTTCTCTTCTGAACAAAATCAACCACACAACCACATGCACATAATAATTCACAATGTTCAATACTCAACTAGTGTGGATATGTCCTTAGTATGGCTTGGAAGCAATCCAATACCACACAATCCACTAGAAATAAAATACATTGATGTGTAATAAAATGAGTAGGATGTTCCCTTACACACATGTAGCACTTTGAAAATAATCCAACAATGCGTGTTCTTCTTCTGGAAAAAAATGTTGCAAATAAATTTTTTGATGCTTCATGATCAGATTTCACGAATTTTATCTTTCAAAACCATTATTCTCTTTCCTACTAATAATCTAGTAGGAAATTTCTATAGTGATTTACAAACTATCATTCTTCCTTTTCAAACAAACTTTATCCTATGTGAACTAATTTTCACCGCGTATAGTGAGTGCTTCGCAAACCACCTTTTCTTCCATGATCTATCTATGCTTCGCATAAAACTATTTCTATACATGCCATCTCATTGAAGAGCATTCAAGAATCACTTCCAAGAACCACCTATGTGTACCATGTCTACATACCACCTCTTTATACCGCTTCCATATACCACCTCTACTTTTGCTGTATTCCTTCTTCTGCAGACAATGTATTCCTATTCCGTGAATTGTTTCTTCTTCTATAAAGAACCAATGTTTTTTCAATGAAAATTAATCTCATATAATTATTTCATATAATCAAATTAAATCACAACACGATGAACTACTAAGTACTATGTGCCCTTTAAACATAATATTGTCACATCAGTTATTTGAATTTTGAAAATCTGACATACACATTAGTGAATAGTAAGAAGTTTGGAGTCTAAAGGAACAAAAATAATTTATATTGAATAGTAACATAACCTTATGAATATTAACCTATTGTTATGAATAGTAATATTCCCATTATAAATTTTAAATCATCCAAAAATAATATTAACCTCATTCATAAATGTATAAAAAATTAGCCATCATATAAGTGTTAATATGACCATAGTAAAAGTATTGTTAAATTTTGTAAGTCATCAATAATTAATTTAAATTTATTAATTAATTTAAAATAAATTATATTTTCATAAAATATTTTCATAAATTAAGAATTTTATGTCTTTTGGTTTTAAGATAATTTTATAAAACCTTATGTAATTTTTGAAATTATTATAAAATTAGTTATAGTTTTAAAATATTTTTTTTTCATATAAGTTATGATTTTAATAGAAAATTAAATTAATCATATTTAGAATCATATCTTTGGAAAATGGAGTTCATTTTTGGATTCATCATGTCGATAAATGGTTATGGTAAATTTTTGGGATTTTTCAAAAATACTTGAATTTTTAATGAATAGGGAAATATAATAATTTACTGTATATATACAATATAAGATAAATTGACGGTTCCTAGCATCATGGATTATCTAAGAATCCTTATATCAAATTCACATGAAATTATTACTATTTTTCCATATAATAATCACTATTTCTAATCTGGAGCGAAATTAATAAACTATGAAGTTAAATATTATGAAAACCCTCCTCCCCTCCAATATAAAAACCATCCACACTCCCCTATTAAATTTAATCCTATAAATCATTTTACATACCTATATTCTACCCAAATCACTCCCCAAGCTCCTCCCCCATGGCCAAAACCAATTTTTTATCTTCAAAGGACTAAATCCTCTCCCCTTAAGGGGCTCCCAAGGAAGTTTGATTCAATATGTAAATTCCTCTTTTCAATTATTTTAAATTCTTTTCATGTTCATTTTTTTTCTATTATATCCTTACCAATACACATAAAATTTTTATAAATACTCCAATAATATAGATTTATTTAATTTTTTATTATAATGCAATAATTTATTATCATCTTTCCTTTACTCTTCTTTTATACTAGTAGTAAATACAACATCAGAGATGTATTAATTTACAACATTAAAGGATGATGGGTTTTCAATTTCTATTACCATATTCAATTATGGTAATTAAACCATTTTAATGGATTAAAAAAATATGTATTATATCTCATATATGGTTCAGAAATCTTGTTTTACACATCAGTGCATTCAAAAACCACCAATTTACCCAAAAGGTTGTCACTGAAGTTTTATATAATGATTCAAATTCACTCCAAGTAAAAAAATTAAATTTAAAACCATGTAAAATTATTTATGTTAAATAATAAAATAGAACTCCAATTCTGGACAGAAATTTCATGACACATGTGTGTCTGAACATGAATAAGTGATCCGATCATTAAAACCAAGCAAGAAAACAAACCCGATCAATGAAATTGAACCACATAACCAATCCAAAAGCTCGTGAATGACCATAAAATGGTTATAATAATTATTTTAAATATATAATTGGTTCATTAAATATTAATTAATGAACCTAATTTGATTTTTCAGGTCATTAATATCATGTGGAGAACACCATCAAACTTAAGGTAAGGGATCCTCTCTATTTCACTCTTATTCAGGAATGTACTCAATGTTATTCCATTTTATGTATATTAAATAATGATGGGTTATTATTTATAACCTCCCTAATACATCCCTTATGAGGTATAAGTTATGATAAATCCCTTTATCTCTCATAAATACCACTTATGTATACCTGATACTATGCCTATAATCTGTAAGGGATTCTACCCAACCCTCCTTTATTCCTTCGGGTCACTTTATCTTTGTTATTACCAAAATGAATTTATATTATATTTCTATGTTCTTCCTATAAATTCTGTTTACATGTACCAAATTCACTTATCAATACCTTTCATCATTCGTTATCATGGATATACATGTTTTTATGTGATCCCCTCCTTAATAATTCCCAATAAGAAAACTTGTTTTAAGGAAACTTCCTGAATTCTTACACAATTTAAAGAGCACTATATGATATTTTTTAATCCACAATTGTATTTAAAAAATAAATATTTTTATTTTGAAATAATTCTTGTTTCACTTATGGTTTTATAAAAAATATTTTCCCCTTTTCTATTTTAAAGGCTCTTTAGTATTTTCCTTAAAACCACACAAAAACATTTTACTGATAAAATTAATTAAATACATTTATTTCATGTTGTTAATTATATTTTACATCAATTACCATAATATATACTTATTTAAACTTATTAATTCCATTTTATATTTTAATTAATTCATTTTATGGACACTTTTATGATACACTCATTCATTTTTCTTTATGACATGATTATGATACCCATTTAATTCCATGGGTAACCTTTATGTTTATGTATGATTGATTATATTTGAATCATAATTTGGAAAACATATTCATGAAATGTTAAGAAGGGTGCTCCCATATATCGCTCTAATGCATTGGGTATAGTTGAGTCTCTTGAGACCTTAGGTGCGATGATATTTAAGGTTAGCCTTGACTTGTGCTACCATGTGCAACGGTCTTGGCAGTTAGCATTGGTTTGTGCTACCATGTGAAACAGTCATGGAAGTCAGCCTTGAATCATGGTAATGTAATGTTTAATGTTTCTTCTGTATTACTATGGATCCATGTTTATATTATTTCATGTTTATGTCTTATGATTCTATATGTTAAATGCGTTTTTATTCATCTTTTTATGCCATCTAACCCATGTGCAAATGATTTATTATTCTGTTTATTCTGTTGTTGGGATTTTTATCTCATCACATTTTTCGTGTTATCCCGAGGCCATCCAATGAATATGTGTGAGAAAAATGGGAGTTCGAGGATCTTTTGGAAGATTAAATAAATAATTGTCTTTTTTATTCCCCTATTTTTAGTTTAATGTACCTGGTCTTCAAAGACACTAGAATTAACGATCATTTGACAGTACTCTGATGTATAATTGTGCTTAAAATCATGAAATGTTATGTGTAAAAGGATAGGGGTTCTATAGTTGGTATCAGAGGATGGTCTAGTTATTATTTGAGATCAGGATTAGAACACTCTATTAAGAAATTCAAGGATGAGACTAATTATAAGAAAACACCCCTAAATTTTGGTAAGTATAGAGTATGTGGTTTATAAGGTAAATATATACTTTTCTAGATTCAAACAGGTAGAGGTGGAAATGGCGTAGATGTATCTAAGGGTAAAAACTGAAAACACGACTTTGATCTAGACTCGAATGGGAACTGGTGCACGACAACGAGCCTTGATACACTCTTGGTTTGACACTCCCATGGGATATTCTTTGGTATATTCAGGAGCATAGAATAAACCATTATTAAGGGAATTAAAAATTCACATAAGAATATAAATTTAAGAAAAAGATAAAGGATAACCTATATTTAAACTTATGGAATCACAAGATATGATAAATTTATCCTCTACATGTTTATCATCTTATGTTAAACGTTATCTTTTTATGATCAATAGATATGTATTCAATACCTCTAAATGTATACTCATTTTTAGCTAATGGAGGGAAATATAAGAACATGTACCAACAATTAATATGATAGGGAATGTTAAGATTTTACTAATGATATACCTGATTTGATGGGAACTAGTTCTCACAACTTCATGAAAATACTTTCTCAATAGGATCTAGTTTTGAATAATATCATGAATCATGTGGAACACACTCCTCCTGCAAGGAAAAAGAATGTTTCCATTTAACCCTTCATATATGAATTCCCTCCCATGTTTAGTGTATCCTTTGATCCCCTCATCCCGAAAAAGTCGATTAATTCCATTGAAAAGATATTCTCTGTCCTCCATTTATGAGAAGAAGATAATGTTGTACTGGAGGTCTATCATTTTGATGGGGGATATGACTAGTGGTGGAAACTGATCAATAATATGAAACCCCAGGAGAAAATTGATTCCAGGGATAGGGAGGAGTTCAAGAAATAGTTTTTCAATAAATATTTTTCCCGAACCCCCCATCTCAAGATGGAAAGAGGGTTCCACGGACTCAAGTAGAAGGGAGACGAGTCCATCAGGTCGTATAATGAAAACATTAAAAATCGTGAAAAGTAGGCCTTTTGATTTTTGATGAACACCAAAATCAAGGTGGATTGCTTATTCAGCGGACTAAAGCTGATTCTATGAAATGTTTTGGATATTTGAGACTTCAAAAAATTTGAGGAGATTGTCCGTTGTGTCCCCAAGGTTAAAATGGTGATCGGAGAATCTCAGTTGTAACATGAGCCCAGTGAAAAAGAGGAAAATGGAATCTAATGTGGGTGGTTATGCAAATAAATTCCATGATGGAAAAAATCTAGATCATCCATTGTTTAAACATTGTGGGAAGAAGCATCTTGGAAATTGCCTAAAGGGAACTAATAATCGCTTCAAATATGGAATTTTGGGACATCTCGTTACAAACTGCTAACGAGATATAAAGAATCGGACTAATTTGAAAGAATAAATGAAGGTTCAGATTAACACTAAACCTTTAGTGCAGTGTTATAACTGCAAAGAGCATGGGCATTATGTGAATAATTTTCCTAAGTAGATGGTTGTCAGATGAAATGAACAACAAAATCCAAGGTAACAAGGAAGGTCTTATTCTATCAGTACATCTAAGGTGGATCTCAACAATTATGTGGTCACAGGTACACTAGTTATTCATTCAAGAATAGAGAACTTTCTATTTGATTCTTGTTCTACACATTCATTCATATCATAAATGTTTAGTAGAACTATTTAAACACCATCTCAAAATTTCAATGAAAATTTATCAATGAGAATAGTGAAAAGGGAAATTGTTGTGTCCATGGTTTATAACTCCTCCTTGATAAAGTTTTGTGGAATGAACATCTCATAAAATCTTGTCGGACATGCTTTAGTGGAGTACAATGTTATCTTGGGCATGGATTGACTATCTTTATACAAATCCAACATCAACTCTCAGGAAAGGAAGATCATCCTTCACATCCTGAAGCATCCTCTAATTCCTTACAAGTGTAAGAGAGATGATGAATCTACATCAGAATTTTCGTCTCATGTATAGATATTTCTGCCTTATGAGAAAGCATATATTGGTCAAATGATTGAGACAAAGGAGAGAATCATGTTCGAATACATTCCCATTGTGAGGGATTACATTGATGTATTTTCCGAAGAGTTTCTTGGTCTTCCTTCAGACCCATAGGTTGAGTTCTCAATTAAACATATTCCTGGCTCTCAACCAATATCAATGAAAACTTATATAATGGACACCGTAGAGTAGTAAGTGCTGAAGAAGCAGTTACAAGAGAATCATGAGAAGGGTTTTATATGCCCAATTTCTTCACCGTGGGGAGTGCCAATCATCTTCATTATGAATAAGGATGGTTAAATGAGACTCTGCATTGATTATCGTGAGCTCAATAAAATCACAATAATGAACAACTATCCCATACCATAGATAGATGAATTGTTTGATGATATTAATGGGGCCAATTATTTCTCTACGGTTAACCTCCCATCATGATATCACTAATTAAAGGTGACGATATAGGATATTCCCAAGACCGCCTTCTGAATGAGGCATGGAAACTATGTGTTCATAGTGATTCCATTCGAACTCACCAATGATCTAGAAATTTTATTGGATTTAATGAATAGAGCCTTAAGAGATTACCTGAAAAAAAAATTATGTTAGTCTTTATCAATGATATTCTGATATACTCAATGTGAAATGAGGAACATGACAAGAATTTGAATACTATGTTAAATAATATGAAAAGGGATAAGATATATGAAACATATAGTAAATTTTACTTTTGTATGAAGGATGTATCACTCTTGGAGAATGTTATCACCAACAAAGAGATACTTGTGGACCCTTCTAAGAAAATTGCAATTAAAGAGCAGACCAGGCCAACATCTGTAATTGAGATCTGAAGCTTGCTGGGTCTATCTAAGTATTAATGATGATTTTTTTTGAACATTTCATGATTTTTGAACCCAATGACCAAGATATCAAGGAAGGGTGTAATGTTTTTCTATAATTAAGAATGTGAATACAATATTAAGGAGTTAAAAGAGGATTCTCACAGCACCAGTACTCACACTCCCAATAAGTGAAGAACTCTTTGTGGTGTAAAATGATTCTTAAAAGAAGGTATTAGGTTGTCTGATGATGAAAAATGAAAAAGAGATAGCCTAAGCCGAAAGGAAGCTAAAATTCAAGGATAAAAACTATCCTATACATGATCTAGATTTGGTGGTTATGATCTTTGTGTTAAAACTCTGCTGGCAATATCCTTAAGGGGAGAAGTGTGATATATATACTAATCAAAAGATCTCAAATATATATTCACAAAAAACTGATCAATATGTTCCAAAAAATATGTATTGAAATAATAATGTATTATGACTTCTCAATCCACTACCATCCCGGTAAGGTGAATATTGTGGAATATTCTCTACGTAGAATGTGTCCTACATCTTTGTCAATGATGATAATTGAAATGCATCTGATCTTCGTTGATTTTCATAGGATTTTCATGAGAACCTTTAATGGTGAAAAATAATCAATCCTTTCACAAATGATTTCTACACAATCCCTCATGGATAAAATAACAGATTATCAAAGAAAAGATGTGGATATTCAGAAAATGGTGGAAGCCCTTAAAAATGGGAAATACTTTGATTTCATGATTGAAGGGGAACAATTTCTAAGATTTGGGTCATGATTATGTGTAACATATGATCTAGAGATAAAGAAGAATAATTTGATGGATGCACATAGGCCAAAATTCTCTATTCACTCAAGGAACACAAATATGTATCGTGATCTTTTAACGAAATATGGGTTCGACAATATGATGAAGGATATTTCTATGTATACATAAAAGTTCCAAGTTATTCAATAAGTGATGGATAAAATAAATAAGTATAAGGGGATGATGAAACCACTACCCATTCTAACATGGAAGTTGGAGAACAACACCATGTTCTTTTTCACTAGACTTACATGGGCATTCGATGAAACAATGTTATATGGTACATTGTGGTTTGTATTACAAAGACATATCACTTTATCACAATTCAAGAGGACTTGTCATTAGATCAAATTTCATAGATATATATTAAATAGGTGGTAAGGATTTATTGAGTACCACTGTCTATTGTATCAGATCGATATCCTAGATTCCCCTCGATGTTCTGGAAAAGTCTCCAACATGCTCGAAGTAGTGAATTGACCTTCAGTATGGACTATCATCTTCAAAGAAATGGCCAATATGATAAAATATTTGTACACTTAAAGATATGTTGAGAGCTTATTATATGGACTTCAAAGGGGGATGGGACCAATAAATTCAACTGGTTGAATTCTTATATAATAACAATTTCCACTCGAGCATCAGAATGGCACAATACGAAGCCCTTTATGGGAAAGGATGAGGAACACTGGTGTTTTGGGATGAAGTCGGTGAGAGTAAATTGCAGGGACCATAAATGGTCAAAGAAATAGCCAAGAAGGAGAAAACCAATCAGTAGCACATCAAGGGTTCCCGTATTCATCAAAATGTTTATGTAGAAAATTTTCAATGAGACCTTGAGTTCAAAGATGGAGACACGGTATTTCTCGACATATCTCCAAGGAAGAAGGATATGAGGGTTTAGAATAAAATAAAGCTAAGTCCCAAGTAAATCCTTCCCTTTGAGATTATTGATCATGTCGGGTCTATGGCCAATCAAATTTCTATTCCACATACCATAGAAAACGTGCATGATGTCTTCCATGTGTCCCTCTTAAGAATGTACATACCAGATCCTTCACATGTACTGACTTCAGAAGTGGTACAGTTGAAGGATGAACTTTCTCACGAGGAGAATCCAATGAAGATCTTATATTATATATATAACGTGCTATGTAACAGGACTACACACCAGGTCAATGTACTATGGAAGAAGCATAATTATGTAGAGGCAACATGTGAACTTGAAGAGGCAATAAAGGAAAAGTACTCGCTCCTGTTTATGGCTTAGAATTTAAAAAAATTAAATTTCGAGGGAAAAATTTCATAAGAGGGGAATAATTTAATGAACCAATGATTTATCAATGGAAATTAATTTCTTATAACTATGTCATATGATCACATGAAATAAAAAAAAATAAGGAACTACTAAGTACTATATGACATTTACAGAAAATATTGCTACTTCAATGATTTTAATTTCGAAAATCCGATATACAATGTTGCGATCAGTATGATGTAGGGAGTTAAATGGAACAAATTTAATTTTTTGTGAATAGAAACATTCGCTTATGAATAGTAACTAACTCTAATGAATAGTAATATAACCCTTATTAATAGTAAATCATCCAAAATAATAGTAACCACACATATGAATGTATAAATAAATATTATGCATCATATAAGTGTTAATGTGACCATTTTAAAAGTATTTGTATTTTTTATAAGACCTAAATACTTAATTAAAATTAATTAATTAATTTAAAAGAAAAGATATTTTCCTAAATGATGTTCATAAATAAAAAATTTAATGTCTGCTATTTTTAATATTATTTTATAAGACCTTATGCAATTTTTGAAAGAATTATCAAATATGTTATTATTTTAAAATCTGTATTTTTAAAGTAAATTATGAATTTGAATAAAAATTAAATTAATTATATTTATAAAATTATTTTTGAAAAATGGAGTTCATTTTTCGATTATTCATGTCTAAAAATGGATAGGGTAATTTTTTTGGTATTTTTCTTATATACTGGAATTTTTTATGAATACTGAAATACGAAAATTTACCTTATATATACATTATAAGCTAAATGGTCTATTCCTCGCATCAAGGATGATGTAAGAAACCTAATTTCTAATTCACATATAATTAATACATTTGTGTTCATGGAATCATCATTATTTTTGGTCTTGAGGGAAATTAATAAACTATGTAATTAAATAATATGAAAACACTCCTCCCCTCCACTATAAAAACACCCACACTCCCCTCTTCTCTTCACTCCTATCAAGCCTTTTCAATTCCCTAAATTATTCCCAAATATCTCCCCAATATCATACCACACATATAAATTCCTTTTTTCTCCTCAAAGGACCAAACCTCTCCCCTTAATAGGCTCTCAAAGAAAATTGATTCAAGAGGCAAATTCCTCATTTCAATTCTATTACTTTCTTTTCAAGTTACTTTGTTCTCTTTTATATCCTTACCTCTCACCATCCTAGTGTTATTAAAGATCCATTAAATTAAATTAACTTAAATTTTTTCTGTTAATTTAGTAATTTATAATCATCTCCCCTTTACTCTTCTTTTATACATGTAGTAATGAAAACATTCGAGATGTGTAAATTTATCACATTCAAAGACGATGGGTTTTTAATTTCCGTTACCATCTTCAATTATGGTCATGAAACCATTTACATGGTTTAACGAGAAAATTAAACATTTTTTATTTCTCATCTATGGTTTGGTAATTCTTTTTTACACATGGTTTTGATTTGTCAAACAAAGAGTGTTCATTGTGGTTAAAAACCGCCAAATAACCTAGAAGGCTGTCACAAATGTTTTATATAATGATTAGAATTCACTCCAAGTAACCAATTTAAATTTACAACCATGTAACCTTAATTATGTTCAATAATAAAATATAACTCCAATTCTAGACAACCACTCTCATCATACATGTGTTTTCGAACATGAATAAGTGAACCGACCATAAAAACAAAGATGAAAACAGCCCCAAACAATGAAATTAAACCTCAGAGCCCAAAAAAAAGGTAATGAATGAACTTTAAAAGGATATAATAAATATTTTACATATATAATATGTTATTTAATTATTAATTAAGGAACCTAATTTTATATTTCAGGTAATTAATATCAACTGTAGAACACCATCAGACTTAAGGTAAGGGATCCTCATTATTTCACTCTTATTCAAGATTTTCATCTATATTATGCAATTTTATGTATAATAACTAATGATGAGGTATGAATTTTAACCTCCCCCATACTTCTGTAATAATTTATATGTGGTGAAAAACCAATTACTCTCTCATTAATGCTTCTTAGTTACACTTGATACCATGCCGATCATTCTTAAAATATTCTACCTGAACCACATTTATTCCTTCTAATTGAATCATGTTTCTTATAACCAAAATTAATTTATCTTATCATTTAATGTGTGTCTTTTAGAGTCTCTTTTCATGTACCAAATTCATTTATCAAGACCATTCCTCATTCTATTTCGGGTATATACATGTTTTTAAGTGATCCCCTCTTCAATAATTCCCGATAAGGAAACTTGTTTTATGGGAACATCCCAAATTCTAACCAAATTTCAAGTGCACTATATATTCTATTTTATGCCACCATTGATTTTATAAAATCCGAATTTTAATTATGAAATGATTCTTTGTTAAATTATATTTTTATATAAAATATTGTTCAATTTTGTATTTTAATTACTCCATAGTATTTTCCTTAAAACTGCACAAAAATGTTTTCAAGCTAAAATTTCTTAAATACTCTTCTTTCATGTTTTCAATTATGTTCAAAATCACTTACCATGATATATGATTATTTTACCTTATTAATTTCCATTTTTATTTTAATTCCATAATTTCATGACACTTTTATGATACACCCAGTCATTATGCTTTATAACATGATTATGATACCCATTTCTTTCCATGGGTACCATTATGTATATGTATGATTGATTGTGTATGATTATTAATGTGGAAAACAATTCATTACCTATTAATATAGGTGATCCAAAATAGAACTCCAATTAATTGGCTGAATTTTAGTCTCATGACATGTTATGTGTGGCGGTCTTGGAAGTTACCCTTGGCTTGGGCTACCATGTGCGACAATCTTGGCAGTTAGGCTTGGCCTGTGTTACCTTGTGAAACGGTCTTGGAGGTTAGTATTGAATTGTGATAAAGTCATGTTTATATTACTTTCACATTAATATGACTCCATATTTATATTATAACATGTTTATATTTTATAATTCTCTATGTTACATGCACTTTTATCTCATCAAGTTAATCCTTCTAACCCATGTGCTAATGATTTATTCTATTGTTTATTCCCTTTCCAAGATTTTTATATCATCCCTTTGTTTATGTTGTCCCCTTGTTATCCTATGATTATTTTTGAGAAAATTGGAATTTAGGGGCTTCTTTTTTAATATCAAATAAAGAAGTGTCTATTTTTAGTTCCATGTTTTTGTTTTATGTACCTAGTCTTCAAAGAAACTAGAGTTCAAAATCCTTGGCTTGTACTCTGATGTATAATAATTCTTAAAATCATGTAATGTTATGTGTAAAAGGATAGGTTAACTATAAATTCTGTAGAAAAATTCATCCTATAAAAAATTTCTCCTCTGCTAACTACATCCCTTCATGAAATTCTCCCATACAAAATCTCTCAGACTTAGAAAAATTCATCCTTAGAGTGAAGATGTACTTTAATGAAAATTGCTCACTCATCTGAGGAACGAATTAGCACTCATTATATAGAAAAATAGATTTCAAAATTATTATAATATGAATATCCCAAATACTCAATGTTGTACAACCTTCATCACATACTAACCATCTCATGTGAACCACAATTTTCCTATGAACTATTTTTGTCTGTGAACTATTTCCATACACGGTCCACATATCACCATTGTTCATTCATTGTGGCCTAAATCACTACATCCATTCCGCGAATGAATCCCTTCTCTAAAATATTTTGACCTCTAGGGAACCTAAGGCCTCCCGAGAACTGTGATCCACCCTAAACCATTTCTCTTATGTGGTCCTCTTACCATCCACATACCGTGCTTCAGGGTCCACAAAGCACTGCTATGCAGAATCCAAAATTTTCCTATTTTTATTCACTGCTCTACATACCTCCTATGAATTTCATGAACTTTCCTTAAATATCCACATACTACACTCTAGAGATTCCTTTGAAAAAACTCTTCCTTTTCAAAAATAGAAAACTGTTGATTATAAGGTCCAATAATTAGGAAAACACTAGAAAACGACTCCACCATTAAAATATGCTTATGAAACACCTACCAAAATGTATGTGGTCATTTGATTTTATCAAAAAACTTATCTTCCATGATTTTGAACCATTAATTGATCATCATTAGCATCATCATACTTTTAAAAGAATATATTTTTAACTTTCCAATATTCCAACAATATCTTCCATTCAAATTAAAAGTGAATATGATTTAAAAAACCTTTACATCCTCTTTCTTTTATAAATCATGGATCGAAAGTTCTCTAAAAAACATATATTATTTAAGAAATACAAATCAGAAAAGAATCATCTAATTTTACATGAATTTTACAAAGTTAATTGATTAATCACTTTTAAAAAATAAATAAAATACTCTTAAAAATAAAACTCTGATTACTTCCTTGTTCATCCAACTTGGTCATAACAAAACTGAGGGATAACTCTTAAAGACAACCACTAGGTACCATTTTATTATCTCCAACATTGGGGAAAATATTTATTCAAATGGATTGAAAACATATAAATAACACCATACCATAGAAATAGGTTCGGTGTTCAACCCTCTCTCCATTATTAGGCGATGAAAAAAATAATCCCCTAAACATCTAATTTATCACCAGTCATTCAATAATCAACAATCATTTTTTCATATTTTTAGTATTCCACTTGAAAAAACTAAATCCCTTATTTCATAATTTTGATACCTCAATGATATGATATAATTGTTCATGATTGTTTCAAAAATAATAAAATAATTACCTTTGTGAGTAATTGTAGCTCAAAATTTTTACCATAGTTAAAATGAATGTCATTAATGGAGTTATAATAATCAATTGATGAATAAACATAGAGTGATTCCATGAACCTAAAACCATAATAATGGAAAATAATATTATCAGATTTTTTTACACATTCTTAATAAAAATGTATTTTAAATCTCTATGATTAGAACATCATAATTAAGAGCATGAAAAAATCATTGCATAATAATTCCGTAGTGACATTGGCCAAAATCAAAATCTCACAGTACCATTTCACTACCCACTTAATAATAAATATTATAATCTTCACCATTTTCTATAAAAATCATCAATCAGAATAAATATCATATATATGTATACAATATACTCATTCATGATATGATGACCTAGAATATCCATAAAAAAGAGGTTTTGATTCCAAAAAAACATGATCTACATCATTCCTTACTTCTATATCTTGATATAGTCTACCACTCATTTATGAATTCACATTATGCAATCACTTTATTATCTTCTTCCTAGCTACAATCTTGGATTAGTCGTAATTGAAACACACCCATCCACCCCCTTTGTCTTCCACTCAAAGTTTTTGGTTCCACACCCTTTCCATGGGGCCCATTGATATAAATAATTGCTTCCAAAAATTTATTATATTTATACAAAAAACAAATAGTTAGAATAATTTTTTAATAAACTAAACATTTCAAACATCATTTGATTCACATTTTCAAAAGTTAACTAGTAAAAATTGAATATTTATTTAATTAATTATATTTAATTTAGAAATATTAGAATATTAATAATTTATAATTTAAATATTCTGAAAAAATAGATTAGGGTATCAACAATTCAATCATATAAATCGAATAAAATCAATAATAAAATACATTCACATACAAAAATGAATAATATATATCTCTATATTTCAAAATAATACATGAATGCCACACTAATCACCCTAAATTATAGTTATTATTTTATCCCAACACCTGATTTTTAATTTAATGAAATCTAATCCAAACCTCGTGGTTACTTGGACATATAATTTGACTATTTTGACCAGGTTCACAAACACAAATTTTATACTAATACATACATTCAATTCACCTTTTATCTATTTTCCTAAAATATCATGTCCATTGAAAATTAAGACTCTCTTATAATATTTTTAACCATCACACCCTAATATTATCATGAAACCAAAACAAAATTCTATCTGGCATTAGGTTTACACCCGGTTTAACAGCATTTGGATATAATCTATAATGGTCGACAAGAATCATTTATAGACCTTATTACCCAGTAATATTCCATCATGATGATACATAAATGTATATAAGAATTTAATAATCATAATAAATGGAAAATTTTTATATCATCTAAAATAAATCATAAAAATGTATCTGAAAAATTTCTAATAAATAATACTTTAAAACATGGTATAAAATATATCTCAAATTAAAATGTCACAAAAAAATATAAATATAATTTCAAAAAATAATTAATTTGTATGACCTCTCCAAATAATATATAAGATTAACTTCATTATATCCTATAACATAAACTTTTAGATATTGAGGTCTTTTTCATTTTCATGGATAACAACCAATGTAATTTTCATGTATACAATATTTGAAGCTATAAGGTGTCAAAAATAATTCTCATTGGATAACACCATAACCATAACAACCCTAATAGTTTAATATTCACATATATAAATGCAATAAAAATGATAAATGGTTTAAAAAATTACTATAGAAATCATTTTCAATTTTTTTAACAAATGTAACTTTTAAAGACATATTCCTTCTTAAACCTATGTTGGGGAATAACAAGAACTAATTCCAAGAATTATAGTACAAAAACATTTATCATGTCTATATGAAATTAAATTATATGGTGTAAATAATTTTCCGAATAAAAAAATTAAATATAAAATAATTATTCTACCTAACTCAAGAAAAGTCTATCCCATAGCTTATATTTAATTATACCATGTTGTAGGTTAACCCAAGGCTCCATAAAAGTTATCCAACTCATAGAATTCCCTACATAACATTGTTATGTAATAAAATCAAAAACAATTACGCTTAAAATTCATTAAAAATCATATTTATTCCAATTTCATTAGGATTTAGGAAGTTCAAAGTTTCTAAAAAAACTATGAAAATATTATAATCTCATAATTTTAGGTTATATATAATTAAGAATTACCTATAAGAAAAATAATCATTAGTTAAAAAATTCAAATTCAGGATTACATGAAACTATTTTATGTTTATAATAACAAGTGTCCCTTAATATTTTAGTTTTAATATTTCTTAAAATATAATTTCAAATAAATAATAATCACAATACAATATATAACATAAAAATTATTTGTAGAATATAAATAACCTTATAAATTATTATTCAATATTAAAAACATTAAACACATAGTAATACTAAAATAAATTTCCAATTACATAATATATTTAGAAAATTTTTATTAAAAAATACTGTAATGAATCATAATAAAAGTATATTCTTTAAAAAATATTAATCCAAAAACATTCAAACTATGTTAAAAATAATTTAAATCACATTAATCACACAATCACACAACATAAATCCATAATGGAAGTATATAATTCATATATAAACACCTTGATAAATTCGATGAAGTGAATGAGGACACCTACCACAAACATAGAAAAAATTCCACAATAGATATTAATATCCAAGTCCTAATTATGAACTAAAAATTAATAATTTAATTAAACTATAGTGATTAATGCTATTAGAACATAATAACAACCAATAGTTAGTGCCTTAAAAGAAAATTAATGTTTCTATAATCCACTTCCCATGGTGAATTAATTGACACTGATTGATAAAAATTCTAACAATAATTTATGAACAAATAAACCATGGAATGTGGTGAGAAATTTGGTTAGCTTCATGGGAATAAACCATATAATTGATGAATTAACAATGAAGTAATGTGATTAAGTGCATTTACATCTTATTCTAATTTTTATTATTGGTTGTATCTTTTTTAGATTTTAGAATTTTGGTGGTGGAATCCCATCTAAAGAGGGATTTATATTCTAATAATTATATTTTATTACTATTCCACATATGAATTTGAACTCCTATTATAGACCTAGCATCTTATATATGGATCTACATTGTAATTGGGGATCACTTTGAGGAACAAATCTTGGATAATATTTAATGAATTGTTGGGAATTTATTCTATTTAGTATTGGATGAATCCTATAATATCTTTGTATGTATGTGAATGAACTATGGACTAAACTTTTGATCTGGAAGTTGTCATATTAGGTGATTATTTAAAGATGAAATGGTCTAGTCCCCATTGGTATATGTTCGCATAGTCATGATAGTTGTGTTCCATAATGGTTTATAATTTTGTTTTGATACTTATCACTTATTTTAACTGGGGAGTGGTATATATGATGGTATGAATATGGATTGGTCATAATCCCTACCCATTTTAGAATTGATGGATTATCCTTCCCTTTGTCCTCTATCATATAATATTTGTAACATTTTTGTTTACATGTTATGGAGAGAGAAAAAATGGTCAATATGGTTGTGTATTTTTGTGTGTGTTTACAACATAAAATATGATGGTTTGATGGTTTAGTTGCATAGTCACATAGGCGAAGCCATGGGTTAGGATATGGAATAGTAAGAACATAATTGTTTTCTAATTTAAGTGGAAAAAATAAGTGATTATATTAGTGAATGGTGGGATCATTTATGTTATTGATGAATAAATTATACTTTCACTATTATCATGTTACTGATAATATTATCGTTTTCATGATGGGTTTAGCTATTTGCAAAGGGCTAGGGTCCCAAAAACTCAGTAAACGTAATGCCCCAACCCTAGTTACCCAGAGTTGGTGCATTTTTACGTATCATTGGCATGATCGCAAAAGATCAAGTCTCGAAAGACCGATTAGTTTAGTAGCCTTGTAAGTACTAGATAAATTCATAAGGTTTCCATTACATCATAAAATAGAAAACTACAACAACATTGTTTGCATTGAAAACACTGAGATCCCATAGACTATCCTTGCAGGTCAGTCATAATATACTTCTTCGCATCCTAGAAAAAATAAAACATAGAAAGGGGTGAGCTTAGATTCTCAGTAAGGGCGACAATATCGCAGAAACATTCATAAATAGGCATAAATATTTAAGGGTATGTATAAAACAAAAACAAAATCCCTTTCAACATAAACTTCAACATAATATGGAAAATATAAATCAAAACAATTCCATTTATTTACTCACATGGATATTCTACTAGTCGAATAATCACATGCAATATCAATAGCCACTTTTGTAATGATGGAATGCACAATTCTTGACATTCATAACCACATAGTCAAAGCCTTGTGCCAAGACTACAAATAATATTTTTTTCAAGTCCTTGTTACAAGACACTAGTTTGTCTCATGAGACCTACCGATGCATCAAGGAGCTATAGCAGGCTCCATCTGTCACATACTAAGTACAATGCATTCCTCATATGAAAAGGTTTAAACATAACATAAACATTAGTATTAAAAATAGCATACAAAATGTGAATAATTTATCCATAAACCATGAATGGTATAAAAATAAAACATCCATTGTCAAACATATCACAAAACATTTAATAAAATATTGATGTTTTGTATCTTAATAATAAACTTCAAATAAACATAAAATCCCTCAAAGGATGTTGACATAGATGAAATAAAAACCATTTTTAGATAAATATCTCTTTATATTGGGAAATAATTTAAGGGTCACATAATTATAATGAAAACATTTATTTTGAAAATATTATTATAAGCTTTTAAGCAAAGCTTCGAAGATTTTATAATGGCAGAAAATAGCCGCACCAACCATAAAAGTTAAAAAAAGACATTCTTAACTTAATTTTGTCGAAAAGGTTATAAAGGACCATGTTTGGAAAACAATGGAAATATTCCATTATAAACATCTTATAAAAATTAAAAAAGCGGTTTAAATGACTTTAACCTATATTCTATAAAATAGTAAGATTGCTTTGATATATATTTCTAAGAAACATGGATGTGGATGATAAAGAGGTACTAGTAGATACTTATGTAAAAACAACCTCAGATAATAAAGAGATTGTGAAATTAAACCTTACCTTGTACGTTTCCTTGCTCGAGGGTAGGTTAAATTTCTGTATATTAGTGAAATAATAATTCTTAAATTATACATGAATCGTATACATTAATATGATATAATATGATCTTTTAACATAGATTTGTTAATTATATCTTGGTATTATCGTCGTTTCGGGTGTTAACGGATTAATTTTCCTTTATATTATTTGTTATGTGAGTCATATATTTTATGGATGGGATGAATATTATTCATATCCAGAATGATATAAAGTCTTTAAATATTATTTTTGATCATCAAATGAAAATTAGTCTTGAATGGATACGATGGGGAATGAATCTTTTCACATTCATGGAGACGGTAACCCATATGTACACACGAGCGACAATAATATTCTTTTGATATTAAAATAATATATAATTGGATGGTATATCATATATAAAGAATCATCATAATGTTATATTTGTTATTTACATCAATTAAACATCATTATTATACCCATCCAAATAATAATGTATCGAATAACAATTACACCACGATGTGGAGATGGTAATCCGAACGTACGAACGTATGGTGACATGTCATTCAACGGATGGATAGAATAATGAATATGGTTGTACCATATTCATAATAACATCACAGTATATATAAGATACTATAGATATTATTTTATAATGGAAACAACAAAGAAATAGTAACTGGAAGAAGAAAGGAACTTGAGAGAAGTGATGAAATATTTACCTCTTTTCGGGTTCATCCATTTGATTTTATCAAAAAGGCTCTTTAAGTTGGATTTCAGACTAAATTAAGGACTCTAAGATATAAGGAGGATAGTTGAGAGGGTATTTGGGTAGGTTTTGGCCGAGCCAATTGGGTTTGATGGTGTGTATTAGAGAGAAGGCGGAATGTCCTTTTATAAGAGGGGTGAGGGGCACCTTAGGAAAAGCTAGAAATATTATTCTATAATTAAATACTTTTCGGTTTATAATGGCTAAAAATGGATCCTTTAAAGGAAAAGGTGGGGATGGGTTGAAAGAAACTCAACCAATAGGTTTTAGATAGGATTGTGTCACTATATTAATTTTATTTTTTAGATTTAACTCTTTGTTAAATAGTTTGAAATTTACCATGTCTCTTTGTATTATTATATTATATGGTTAATAAACATTCAATATAATTCCAAGAGACCCCATGTGGTTAATTAATGATACACCTATCATTATATAAGTCTTTGTTTCAAACATTAAATTTTTAGGAATATAATATCAGTTTATAATATAATTTTTGTTTTAAAAACTCTTTTATGTCAATTATGAAACTATTTGGTTTGTTTTTTTCAAAAGTCTTGACTGCATTATTACATCACAAAATATTAATCCAAACAACCCTAACATGTCATATTAACCTATAAAATAAGTGTAATTCATAAAAAGTCTAAAATTACATTTATTTGGATATTTATTATATCAATTATTTTAATGATTCATTAATTAGGTAATTTCTGCCTCATCATGGTGTCATAAATAAATTAAATTACTTAATGTATAAAAAAATAAATAAGAGACCATTATTTATGAAATATTTTTAGAATTCTAAATAATATTTATTGTCTAATTTTTCTTATTTATAACGCTATATTAAATATGTTTTAGTTATTAAATGTTGATTTTAACTTTTTTTACACTTCTTTAAATAAAATAATAATAACTGTCCTAATCTAATTGAAATGGACCAAATAGGTTAATAATTTATTCCTAATTTAGTTTTCGGTCTAATAATACTTATCCAATGGAATTAAAAGATGTGTTAGGGTAATAATAATATCATTTTTACCCTTAATTACCCTATTCAATTTTAAACGTGGTAAATTAAAGTAAAAAAGTTACTTTTCACCAAGAATTATTTTCATATTTTTGAACTACATTTTACTTACTGATATGAATCATGACTCACTGATTTTTTATGTTCCACTCACAAAAGGGGTGAAATTATGTTTTATGTGAATTTGCAAATTCTTCTAGGAGTTGGGTAAAAGACGGTAAAAAGATCAATAACAATTTTATATATCAAAACATTTTATAAAGTGACTCCAATGAATTATTTTGAAATGATATAGGTATTATTTATCTATTTTGACCTAAAATAAATTTAAATAAAATAAATAATTATTTAAATAAAAAGTCGGTTTTAACCAATAACTCAGTGTTTTTCACTATTCATCAAAAATTGATGTTTTTAAAAAAACAAAAAATTTAACCTAAGATATAATTGATATTATGAATTAAAAAATGATATCTATTTCAATAAATTCAAAACATATAAGTTTCATTAATTAATTTAAAATTAATTCACGTTGTCAAAACAAATAGCGTGTTTTTAATCAACAATAGCTATCAAAAGATTGACAGTTGTTTATGTCCAATTTCAAAGGGAAATTAATTATAATGACCTCAATTGTATTAAATGATAAATATATAATCTAATTATACATCGAAACAAATAAAGTGAATAATTTAACACTATAAATTATTTCTATTAAAAAATTTGTTTTTAATTAAAATTTAGTATTTTTCACTATTCACCAAAATATGAAAGTTATCGGAAAAATACCAAAAATTTATCAAAACAAAATTTTTTGTCTTGATTCTAAATAATTAGTTTTTTTTGTCAAATTTAATATATAAAAGTGTCAAATATTGGATTAAAAAAATGTTTTTCATCAAAAGGCAGTAAAATTTCATTTTCTGAAAAATACTTCCTTTATCTAAAAATTGAATTTGTTTTATATTATGTCTAAGAAACACATTATATGGATGTTAAAATTATATAGAGTATATAAAATTCAAAATTAGTTATTACTATTCATAACCACTTTTGAACAGCTAGTTTGGTAAGTCGTGGTGCGCTAGTACTAGGTGTTGCGTGTAGTGAAAGTTATTGAATTAGTTTGAAGAAATAAAGTACTATGAAATCTTGGTGTGTTACATTCTTACCTCTTTCAATAAATTGTTTCCTCACAATTTGAAATTGTTCTTCGAAAATAGAAGGTTAGAAATAAAAAATACCTTTGTGGGAAAACCCACATCGGAAATTGGGTGAATAAAAGTTAGTCTTAATAAGAGGAAAGGGGGAATGAAAAAGTCACCACCAAATTATGATCTCAATTAGGAGAACATTCATTGGAATTAAAGACACATAATTTGAAGAAAAACTTAAATATTTATAGGGAGTGATTGAGGTCATCAGTCACAAAAAAATTTAGAATTGATTTCCTCAAAGCCATCAGTCTATGATGATTTAAAATATCATCAGTTCAACAAAACATAAGGTATTGGATAAATTTTTTTTTTAGGATTCCTTACCTAATGATTAAGAATTAATTTCTTCATAGAATAAGAGAAGAAATATATATATATATATATATATATATATACTTGACAAGTAGAGTTCCCTCCTTGAAATAATTTTTTCCAAGAACTCATCTTTCACTATAAATGTTAATAGAACTTTAAAAAATATTCTATTTATCCTATTCTTATAGGGTTCCAAAAAAATGAATTTATAATTCATCTACCAGACCTTTTAAAAAATCTACATTATTCAATCCAGGGCATCATGTGGGCCAGTAGTTGGTGATACACCCTTGACTCTCTTCGATTGTGGGTTCAAGTCTCACGACCTTGATGGACACGACGAGTTGCCGCCTGACATCCGAGTTGTACTTTTATGGAAATCCAAAAATACTCTCAGACAATAATTATGAGAAATACTTTTGTCCAAACTCACAGTCCAAAATTTATAAGGAAGGTAAACATGATGAAGATCCTTTTTTCCAAGTAATAACATGTGAACACCTTCATCATGTATTATTTTAAAACACTAAAACATCCTGAATTACCATACAACTTTATTGATTACATTCATGCTCCCATATTCCTCATAGAATACTAGATATACTCCTATGCCAAAATTTTTTAAACTCCAACAATGATGGAATATACAAATCAATAATCAGTTTCAAGGTGGTAAAGAATATCCAATATAATTTATCCAAATTAATCATGTATTATTCCAAAATCACTACCCCGGTGTCAGAACCATATTATGGTTTATCTTTCTCTCAATCATATATTTTCAAAAACAATCAACCTACTATTGAGTCACTTTTCTTGGTTCCACACAATCTCATGTCCTTAATGAAATAGTATTGCAGTACCATCCTTATATAATATATAATTCTTATAACATGTACATAATTAATACAATACTCATATAACAAAATAATTTAATAACAATGTATGAAATATAATCATTCCACTTAATCTTCGGTAATATCATAACTTTATTATTATCCAATAGCAGCATTTGGAGATACTCTGATGATTTGGAAATTTATTCACATAGTTTCCCATCTCCTTGCAGATGAAGCATTATACATTTGAATCTTTTTTTACCCTTGCAATCACATACTTGGTGTCCTTTTCCTCCACACTTATAACAAACTCCCATTCCCTTCAAGCATTTACCAAGGTGATTCTTTCCATAGTTATCACATATGGGAAAATTGTTCTTTTCCCTCTTCCCTTTATCCATATTTTTATCTTCCATCCTTTTTTCTCTTTCTTCCCTTCAAAGCCATATGAATCAAGGAATTATTTATTTATCTTATTAACCAATGATACTATTTCTTCATATGTTGAGAATACATGGGAGACTATTTCCCTTATAAATGTTTGCTCAACAACGTGAAAGATACAATCCTTATTACTATTTGGATTATACGTATTGATGGAGTTCACATTCCTTCTCCTGGGCGCCATTTCTATATAATGGCATACACTACATCATTTTATGAATTGTAATAAATAATTCCAAACTTGTAAAATACCTAAAATAAATTGAACAGTTTTTGGATATAATCTATAATCATAAAAAATTATTTCTTTGGGGAATTATATATTCATAAAACCTTCATAATGGTTTGTAAAGAAAATGATAATTATCCTAAGTATATCCCCGGGGTGTGTCATAACCAAGTGTGCAACAAGGAATGTTTTCGTGCACTAGTTCCCATTTGAGTCTAGCTCAATGTGGTGTTTTTGGGGTTTACCACTAGGTACATTTGTGCCATAACCGCCTCAACCAGCTCATTTCAAGACACAGATGTATTTTTTGGAAAACTCACAAAATCTCTACAATACCAAAATTATAGGAAGTTATTCTACACTAATCTTCTAAACGTATCTTAGGGTAATGTGATCTAATCATAGTTTATATAAATCTAGTTTCCATGGTTTTTATTAAACTTCCTCTGATACCAATTTTAATTCCCCAACCCTAGTTACCCAGATTCAGTGCATTATTACGTATCATTGGAATGATCACAAAAGATCAAGTCTCGAAAGACAGATTAGTTCAGTAGCCTTGGAAGTGCTAATTACATTCATAAGGTTTACATTACATAGAAATATTTAAAAATACAACAACATTGATTCCATAGACTACACTGAGATCCCATAGACTATCCTTGCGGGTCAGTCATAATATTATTCTTCACATCCTGGGAAAAATAAAACATTGAAAGGGGTGATCTCAGATGCTCAATAAGGACAAAAATATATCAGAAACTTTCATAAATAGGAATAAATATTTAAGGCAGTGTATAAAACTAAAACAAAATCCTTTTCAACAAAAACATCATCATAATATGGAAAATATAAATTAAAATAATTCCATTTACTTACTCACATGGATATTCTACTAGTCGAATAATCACATGCAATATCAATATCAACTTTCGTAATGATGGAATGCATAATGCCAGACTTTCATAACAACATAGTCAAGGTGTTGTGCTAAGACTAAAAATAAGATTTTGGTCATGGCCTTGTGCCAAGACACACGTTTGTCTCTTGAGACCTACAGCTGCTTCGAGGATCAATAGCGGGCTCCACCCGTCACATACTAAGTCCAATGCATTCCTCATATGAAAAGTTTTAAACATATGATAAACATTCGTATTAATACTAGCATACGAAATGTCAATAATTTATCCATAAACCATGAATGGTATAATAATAAAAAATCCAATGTCAAACATATCAGAAAACATTTAATACAATGTGGATGTTTTGTATCATAATAAATCAACTTCAAATATAATTAAAATCCATCAATGGATTTTGACATATATGAAATCAAAACCTTTTTAGAGAAATATCTCTTTCAATTTTGAAATAATTTAAGAGTCACATAATTATAATGAAAAAATTTATTTTGAAATTATTCTTATAATATTTTAAGGAAAGATTCAACAATTTTAGAACGGCGGAAAATAGCCGCACCCACCGTATAAGTTAAACAAAGTCATTCTTACCTTAATTTTGTCGAAAAGGTTATAAAGGACCTTGTTTGGAAAATGATGGAATGATTCCTTTATAAACATATTATAAAAAGTCAAACAAGGGTATAAGTGACTTTTACCCATAGTCTATAATATAGTAAGAACGTTTTGATATACATTTTTATGAAACATGGATGTGGATGATAAAGAGGTCCTAGTAGATACATATGTAAAAACATCTCAGACAATAAAGAGATTGTGAAATTAACCCTTACCTTTTTCATTTCCTTGCCCATGGGTAAGTTAAAATCTTTTATAATGGTGAAATAATTGATATTAAATTATACTATAATCACTTACATTAATATGATATCATATATGATCTTTTAACATTTCTTTTTAATAATATCTTAGTATTATCATCATTTCGGGTGTTAACAGATTCATTTTCCTTTATATTATTTATTATGTGATTCATATTTGATATGGATGGGATGTATATTATTCATATCCATAATGATATAAAGTCTTTAAATATTATTTTTGATCATAAAATAAAAAATATTCTTGAATGGATATGACGGGGAAGGAATCTCCTTGCGTTCGTGGAGACGGTAACTTATACGTACGAACGAGCGACAATATCATTCTTATGATATTAAAATAATATATAATTGGATTATATATAATATATACAGAATAATAATCATGTTATATATTTTATTTACATCAATTACATGTCATTATTATACCCATCCAAATAATAATAATGTATTGAATAACAATTACACCACGACGTGGAGACGGTAATCCATACATACGCACGTTAGGTGACATGTCATTGAAAGGATGGATAGAATAATGAATATGGTCGTACCATATTCATAATAACATAATAGTATAAAGAAGATACTAGAGTTATTATTTTAGTGTGGAAACAACAAAGAAAGAGGAAGTGGAAGAAGAAAGGAACGTGAAAGAGGTGATTAAATATTTATGTCTTCTTTGGGTTCTTCCTTTTGATTTGATCAGAAGGGCTCATTAGGTTGGCTTTATAACTAATGTAAGGACTCTATGATGAATAGAGTACAGTTGAGAGGGTATTTGGGAAGGGTTTAGCAGATCCTAATGGCTTTGATGGTGTGAAATATAGATAAGGGGAGTGTCCTTTTATAAGAGGGGTGAGGGGAACCTTCGAAAAAGCTAGAAATATAAATTTATAAGAAAATCCTTTTCGGTTTATAATGGCTAAAAATGGATTATTTAAAGTCCAAGGTGAGTATGGGTTGAAAAAAACTCGAACAATAGGTTTTAGATATGTTTGGTTCCCTATATTAACTTTATCTTTTAGATTTAACTCTTAGTTAAATAGTTTGACATTTACCATGTCTCTTTGTATTTTTATATTATTTGGTTAATAATAATACTATATTCTTCCATGGGAACCCCAAGTGGTTCATTAATTATACAACCATAATTATATAAGTCTTTTTTCCGAACCATTGATTTATAGGAATATAATATCAATTAATAATTTAATATTTGTTTTAAAAACTCTTTTATGTCAATTATGACACTATTTGGTTTTTAGTTTTTTCTAAATTCATAATAGCATTATTACTTGAAAAAAAAAATTCCTCCAACCAACCGTAACATGTCATATTAGGCTAGAAAATAAGTGTAATGCATAAAAAGTCTCAAATTCCATTTATTTGGTTATTTATAATATCAATTATTTTAATATTTCATTAATAAGGAAATTACTTCATCATCATTATGTCATAAATAAATTAAATTATTTAATGTCTAAAAAATATAAATAAACTACCATTATATAGGAAATATTTTTAGCTTACTAAATAATATTTATAGTCTAATTTATCTTATGTATAACCCTGTATTAGAAATGTTTTCGTTATTAAACATTGATTTTATCTCTTTTAACTCTTCTTTATATTAAATAATAATAAGTGTCATAATCTAATTCAAGTGGACCAAAGAGGTTCATATATTATTACTAAGGTTGTTTATGGTCGAATTATACTTATCCAAGAGAATTAAAACATGTGTTAGGGTAATAACAATATCATTTTTACCCTTAATTACCCTATTTACATTTAACCGTGGTAAATAAAAGAAAAAAGATATTATTCACCAAAAATTATTTTCATCTTATCGAACCACATTTTACTTACCGATATCAATCATTTATCGCAGAATTTTGAAATTCCACTCATAAAAGTAGTAAAATAATGTTTTATGTGAATTTTCAAATTCTCTTAGGAGATGAGTAAAAGATGGTAAAAAGTCCCATAAATTTTTTATATATCTAAACATATTCTAAAATGACTCCAATGAATTATTTTGAACATATATAGGTATTATGTATCTATTTTAAACTAAAATATATTTAAATAAAATAAATAATTATTTAAATTAAAAGTCGGTTTTATCCAATAACTCGGTGTTTATCACTATTCATTAAAAATTGATGTTTTTTCAAAAAATACCAAAACATCAACCTAAGATATATTTGATATTATGAATTCAAAAATGATTTCTATTTTACCAAATACAAAACATTTATGTTTCATTAATCAATTTAGAATTAATTATCATTGTCATAAACAAATAGCGTGTTTTGAGCACCAATATCTATCAAAATATTGACACTTGTTTGTGTCCAATTTCAAAGTGAAATTAATTATAATGACCTAAATTGTATTAAATAATAAAAATATAATCTAATTATACTTATAAAAATGAATAATTTAACACTAAAAATTATTTCGATTAAAAAAGTTATTTTTAATAAAAATTTAGTATTTTTCACTATTCATGAAAATATGAAAGTTATTTGAAAAATACAAAAAATTTATAAAAAATAAATTTGTATGTCCCGATTATTTATAAGAAGTTCATTTTGTCAAATTTAATATATAAAAGTGTCAAATATTGTATTCAATAAAGGGTTCGCCATCAAAATGCTGTAAAATTTCATTTTCTGAAAAATACTTATTTATCTAAAAAATTTAATTTGCTTTATATTATGACTATGAAACACATAATATTGATGTTACAATTATATGGAGTATATAAAATTCAAACTGCAGTTAATAAAATTCATAACCTCTTTTTAAAGGCTAGTTTGGTAAGTCATGGTGCGCTTGAACTCAGTGTTGCATGTAGTGCATGTTATTGAATTACTTTGAAGAAATAACGTACTATGAAATTTTTGGGTGTTATAGTAAAAATATAAAATTTCAGTTTACAAGTGGTTTGGGGGTGATACTATTCCTTCGTCTCGTTAAGATATCCTTGATTGGTTTGATATCAATGACTATGATTTTTTATTGGTTGGACAAATAAGGATGTTCTCTCTGGAAACAAAGGTGGTTAGTTGGGCATAACAATGTTGTATTAAAGATTGGGTTTGGGTGTTGTGTTTGTCCATTCAGCTCAATTTATTCTTGGTGCTGAGAATCCTTTTTGGGATTCTTGTTTTTTGTTTCTTTTTCAACCACACAAACCTATTATTAAATATATTGGTCTTGATATATGTTTATCCATCATATTGGATGATTTTTTCCATTAATGATTTTTTCATTCTTTTTTTGTCTGGGGTATTATATTTATTATGACTATATATTTGTTTCATGGCCCATGATATTACTTATGGGCCTTATTTTTTATCATGGGCTGTCAAAACATTTTATTGATTATCGAAGAAATATTTATTAATTTATTCCAAATAAATTAATTTATTTTAATATAACAATAAAAAGAAATACAAAAATAATGAATGAAATATTTTTAGTTTACTAAAATTGATTAGTTATTGGTGTATAAAAACCATCCACCAAAGGCCATTTGATACCTATTATAAAGATAATGACTACATAGTAGAAATTCATAGAGTTTCAAGACATTCTAACATAGATAATGAGTTCAAGCTACATAACGTAAATAAATTTATTTGAATACATATTAAACAATAAAAAAAATTATAATTGAAAATTTTGATTTTTTTAAAATCCCAACAAGTAAATTGTTTTATTATCACCCTATCATTGATTTTCATTTCATAACAAAGACGAATATAACTTTGTGAGTTCTTATAAATTTTTTTTACAAATACTAATCACTTAGGGAGATTTAAACTAGGATAAAATGTTTATGGATTGTTTCCATATATTCAATACATTGGGATTGGTTGAAAAATATAGTTGATAAGGGAGCACAAATAAAGTATTTATCATATTACCAAAAAATTAAAAAGGAGATATTATAGTTTATTCATGAAGTATGTTAAAAAATAAGGACCCATAAATCCATTAATGATGACATGGAAAATATAGTATTTATCATTATAAAAATATTTTGATAACTCTAAAAAAATTACTCTGTACATTTTATGTGTTGTATAGAGTACTCTCACAGTGAATGATTAGAATAAATAATTTCATTATATTATAATTAATGAAATTATTTTGTGATTTCATGTTATATTTATTTTATAAACAGCCATAAATTCTTGAGAGAATAATTGGAGATGAATATTATTTAACTAACTGCCTAAATAAAAGGTAGAACAATACATGTCTTTCTGTTATGCATATTGCATCATTGATACTGTGTAATAATTTTTTTATAAATATTTAAGAAATAAATAAGTTTTTATTTACCCATAGTTCTTGAATAATATCTATAGGAACCCACAATCGGTATAGGTAATAAATAAATGTCATACTGGTGATTATTTCATCATCGTTTATAAGAAAAATAACTTGGTTTGAAGACATGAATCCCAGATTTTAATGATACATTCACCTATCTATGACAATAAAAAAAATAACATGGATCTTATCATAATAGTTGAGGGTATAAAATATAAAATAATGTAATTAATCAACGACAAAATTAAAGGGAGAATGTGATTTTTTTTCAATGGGTTTTTGATCTGGAACTGCCCATAAAAACAATACTATAGAAAGAATCACCATTTCATACTATGACATGTGTTATATAAATGAAAAAACATTCTATGGGGAAGTGAAAATGCACAAAAATATCTGAGAAGATATTATTGGGTGGAATTATTATGGGTTTTTTCTAGAGAATTATAGAACAAAGAATGTGAACCTAATAACAATCATTGGATTCAGCAAAGGATGAGTGTAGTACATAAACTGAAGCACGTGAAACTCATATTTCATTATTATTCCTTGTTTTATTTTTTATAAATAATGTTTAGTACATGTCTATTTTACCATTCTCAAATCTTCTATTATATACAAATAATTAAATAATGTGTCCTGAAGCATGATCCCAACCACTAAGAACCACATATATAGCCACATGAATTAAAAGGAAGATGAACTTGGTAAATTTTTTATAAAATGATTTATTTTAACTCATGATCTATATTTATTTATTTATTCTATAATGTTTTGATGGTTACTTTTTAATATTATTATCTAACATGTACAAATTATTTTTTCTGTTTTTTACATGTTTTCTATCTCATTAATTGATCCACATTTCTGGGTTATTCACTATGATGTATAGGAACACATCATTATTAATATATATATACAAATATTCTATTTTTCAGAATATATATAATAAAATGAGATCATTATGTGGAGTAAAAAAATCATCTCTCCATATGTATCCATAAAATCAACATAAACACTCAACTATTTATATTCTCAATTTCTATAACTTTTATTGAGTTTAATGGTAATTACATTTCAATGAAATGAATAAAAAATTATTTAAAATATTTTCAAGATAAAACATTAAAATATGTTATCTTATTTTTTGTGAATATTTCACAATGATTTATGGACCAAATAAGTAACATTTATGGTTAATATTCCTTTTAGAATGAATTTAATTTCATGATTTTTTTTATATTAGAAAATTAATTTATTAATATATAAATTTTTTTATATAAATAATTTTCATTGAATATAAATAAGATTACATGTCAGTGGGGTTATATTAAAATAATAGTCGTAATTATTTTTTTTATTTAATTAATGTATAATTATTTAAAATATTTTTTTAGTAATTGATATTTGGACTCCCATATTCAATTGAATTGTTAATTTTATATGAAACATTAGTATTATATATATTTAATTATTTAATTATTATATAATATATTTATAATTTTCCTTTAATATGGATATAATTTTTAATAAATATTTTGTTTCAAAAATATATATAATATAATAGATATGTTAAATGAATGAACTCTTATTTCATAATATTACAAATAAGTTTTATTATATTTATATTATATGAAAATATAATAATAGATATTTATAGATATTGAATTGATAAGTTCTATTATATAAATAATTTCAATATTATATTTAATGATATTTGGCTAAAATTATTATTAAGGGAGAGAAGAACCTTAAGTACTTCACACACACATAGGGTAAAATTTGGTAGGTCCATTATCCCACACCAAAATTTATAACATACCACTACTTTAACCAATAATAAAATTATTCCCATGGTAAAAAACATACCTGAAAGAGATAAAGGAACCCTTAACAATACCCATGGAACCACTGATCGCATTGTTGAGCGCGTCAAATTATTTCATTAATTTTGACTAGAATTTCTACAGTATAGCAGCAACCCTAGGTCGTCTCTCGACAGAGCCTTAGACCATTAATTTAAAAAGAGGGTTTTGATTATGGAAGTAGAAGGTGAATTAGGTTTTTTAAAACTTTGCGATTTTATGATTAATGATGAAAATTGGAAATGAAATCAATAAAACAAAGTGGAAATGAACAAGATTGATTAAACGTGATCAACCCGGGGAAGTCTCATAATGCTCATCCGCCATCGCTCCATGATATAGGGTTATGATCTTTTAATCCCTGGTTTGTAACACATATTAACATATTTTTACTGAGTTCATTCTAGGATACCTCCTAGGGTTCAGTCAAAAACACACATTGTTTCCCCGGACACCGCCGATGACTGAGTGATTTGTGTTCGACATCATAATCATAACTCACCAAAGAAACACACGAAGAACTTGATGTGCTGTCCAGGTTTTTATTTTACTTATTTGTGATACCATGAAATAATGTTTCGTGATATTTATTATGCTTATGAGAGTTCCATTGACCAATATGAACCACACAAACACCGCAATTTAATGAGGGAAGAAAAGGGGATGAACGGTGTGTGAAACATCACAAGAAAGGGTACCCACAAACATGATCATTTGAGTTGAGTATACCATTCCAGTATATAAATAAATTAAAAAAATATAGGATGAGGAAAAACCACATAAAACGTGGAAGTAAAAAGATCAATCAAAATAATACAACTTTGAAGCTCGGGATCGCATCACATTCCTCCCCGTGTGATCACAAGGGGTTTAGAAACCCATGGGAGAGGAAGAAGAAGAAGATGATGAAGTAGCACTTCCCATTGCCTCTAGAACTTATAGGGATGTTGAGAAGACTCCTTGGGGACTCCAAAATGGAAGCACCTTGTCTCCTGGCCAAACTTGCAAATGGGGAGCCCAATGTGTCATTTTATATAAAATTTGGAAGGTGGTTTTAGGCACACAGATTTCATCAATCCACTTGTACCACATTTTCGGCCTTCAGATAGACTTATCTCACTTCTGAGAAAATATAAAAGTTGTAGCCCCATCTCTTGAATGTATCCACCAAATGTTTGGCACCATTTGGACAAATACATCTCAAGATATTGATAAAATACAGAACACTGCATTTGACTTGGTCCAACATTGATTCCTTGGACATATCATTTTTTATGGGCATCGTAGAGGCGGAATGGGGCTTCAGTTCCATCATATGAAATGTATCACATCTGATTTTGGACCGGACCAGAAACTTTAAGCCCATTTGAATGCACGGATTTCGAGTACTATTCAAAATAGTGGACAAATGTCCATGGATCCATGCAATTTTGGCACATTTTTCTTCCACTTCATCAAGGACCCTCCAAATCATCTCCACCTACATTGAAATAATAAAATAAGTAACATTTACAATTATAATGTTGATTAAAATTATTTAAATGATTCAAGCATTGTGTGCAATTTATTAATAAATATGGAATATTAATTACAAAATTGTTTAAAACAATGGTGTAAGGGTGGAATAAAACAGTGAATCGTGGTACGATCACACCCCCACACCTAAACATTTTTACTCCTGGAAAAAGTCACATATCCCAATATTTCATATATATATATATATATATACATTTCCAAAAATTGTGGAAATTTTATTTAATGTAAAGTGATCAATGCATGAACCACACCAAGGAGTTCTTCTTTGTCAAAATAGAAAAAGATGTCTCAAAAATCATATCACAGAGAAATTCAAAATGATTCATGATATCCAATTGAGCAATGAATTCAGAAGTAAACCAGAAACTAACTCTCCATGTGTGTGTGTCAAAACCATTCCATTCTATTCTTTCCACTTGCAATCCAATAAATATATGTTATTTTATCATTTTTCAGCTTAAATGATATTGTCCACTGAACCTACCATACATCCTTTGCAATCATATTTCAAGACCCACTCACTTAAGAATTACCAAAAGTCAAACCATAAGCTCCCGACCTAGAAATCCCAATATGTTGCACATTTCATCACTCCCCTCATTTATTTATTTTTTTGAAGTTGCATTTGGAACAAATCTCACACTCATCTCTCAACCCTTGTTTGATCTCTTCACGACACTAATTGCAATAGTTATAACAATATCAAAGGTTGAGGAGGAGTGGTTTTTGACCTGACCAAGACAAAACTAATTTTTTATTGGAGGGCGTACAATAGTTGGACATTAGGTAAACACGTATAGGTCAATCTGGTACAGTAATGAAACAGATCGGATAAGGAATGAACATATGTAAATATCATTTAAAGCTGAAAAATATTAACTCAAAATATATTTTCCTTATATTAAGTAAGAAATAATCACACATTGTGGTTTGGTGCAAATATTTGTGGAGATATTAGTGACACAATTTTTCCAAAAACTACTAACACAATGGGCATCAACCATCTCAAATTTTTCACATAGATACGACCATTTATATCATTGACAGAAAACCAATTCACTAAAAATCACCCCTTGGTGTAAAATTCATACAAAAATTCTTTTTAGCCTTCATTGTTGTATTTTTACTTCCCCCCCCCTTTATGGTGACCAAATCATCGAACATCGAAACTGTTGAGGGGTAAAAATAAAAATATCATCAAAAAGGATAAAAAGAGAAGAAAGGAGAAAATGAAGAAAATTCCTATCTAACCCAGGAATGTATCCACCCCCACACCTAGAATGTGCAGTTTCCTGACTGAAATAATTGAGAATGTGAGAAGGAAGGATAATACCTGGTGTCTTTTATTGGTATTATGTGTCGAGAAGGTGGATTTCCTAGACATGATTATTTGTAAAATCCTCATAGAAATGTATAAGTCGATGCCCATTGACGGTAAGACTTCGTCCACTCTACTCAAGAAAAACCTTTATTGCACCAAAAGGGTAAACATTAGTAACAGTATAAGGACCGAACCATCTGGAACGAAGCATACCCGGGCGGATCTTAAGACTATAATTGTAAATGAGGACCTTCTCACCAATATGGAACTTTTTCTGGTGAATAATTCAATCATGAATAGCATTTTTATTCTCTTTGTAGATTTGGGAGCTTTCATATGCATCACGTCGAAGTTCTTCCAACTCTTGAATCTGCAGCTTTTTTTGCTCACCTGTATCTAAAAGGATCATATTAGATTGTTTAACAGCCCAATATGCATGGTGTTCTACCTCCACTAGGAGGTGACAAGCCTTTTCAAACACAATTCTGTATGGTGCCATTCTGATTGGGGTTTTAAAAGCTATACGGTATGCCCAAAGTGCATCATCCAAGCGCAAACTCCAATCTTTCCTATTAAGTCATCCCATTTTCACCAAGATTCATCTAACTTCCCGATTTGATATTTCTTATTGTCCATTAGTTTGGGGCTGATATGCAGTGGAGAATTTATGATCAACCTCATTATTATGAAGAAAAGTTTTCATGTTGCGATCACAAATATGTGAACCCTGATCACTAATGATTAATCATGGTAAACCAAACCTACTGAAAACCTGGGACCTCACAAAATCAACAACCACTCGAGAGTCATCGGTCCTGGTGCCCTTTTCTTCCACCCATATAGATACATATTCAACATCCAATAAGATGTATACAATGCTAAAATAATTTTTAAAAGTCCCCATGAAGTCAATTCCCCATGCATCGAAGATCTCACAAAATAACATGGGCTGTTGGGGCATTTAATTCATCTTGGAGATATTCCCTATGAATTTACAATGACTACATGACTTGAAAAATCTATTGGAATCCCTATACAATGTTGTCCAATAATGTCTGCATTCAAGGACCTTTTGAGCTGTACGTTTAAATCCAATGTTTCCCCCACATTCCAAGGTGTGGCAGAAGGTCAAAACTGAGGTGAACTCATGGTCAGGGACACACCGATGAACAACTTGGTCAATAAAAATTCTACACTAATATGAGTCATCCCAAATGTACCATCGAGAATCATGTTTATGTTTCTGGGATTGTGAAGTTCTAAAAAAAGTGGGGACCCTAGATGTTGCTAGAAAATTCACAATGTCCGCATACCCGGGGGTATGGTCGACAACATCACCATGGTTCTCATGAGGGAAGAATTATCAAATTGGTAGGGGTGAGTCAACATGATGGTCCAGTGTTGGGGAAATCCTACTAATGTGGTCAGCTACCACATTTTCTACCCCTCACTAATATCTAATCTCAAGGTCAAACTTCTGTAGGAGGAGCATCCAAATAATGAGGCGGGGATTGGCTTCAGATTTCTTTAAGAGAAAACGAAGGGCAGCATGATCTGAAAAGTCAATGATTTTTGACCCAATGAGATAGGAATGGAAATTTTCCAAGGCAAAAACAATATAAAGAAGTTCTTTTTCAATAGTTTTGCAGTTCACCTGGGCAGGGTGAAGGGTACGTGAGGCATTCACAATGACATGAGGAGCCTTATCAACCCTTTCGGATAAAACTGCCCCAACTGCAAGGTTAGAGGCATCACACATAAGTTCGAAGGGTAGATCCCACCTAGGTGGTTGGATGAGGGGAGGTGATGAGAGACTCATTTTTAGTGAATTGAAAGAATCCTAAATTTTATTATCAAAAACAAATTCAGAATCCTTTTGTAATAACCAAAATTAGAGAACTACGATCTTACTAACGTCTTTAATGAATCAGCGGTAAAAACCAGCATGACCCATGAAATACCGCACCTCACGAACACATTTTGGAAATGGAAGGGTTGAAATTAATTAAATTTTGGATTTATCAACCTGAATTCCATTATTTGAAATGATATGCCCAAGAACTATCCCCCTCTAAACCATAAAATGGAATTTCTCATAATTTAAAACAAGATCTTTTTCAATGCAGCTGCGGTGGAAAAAACCTAGGAGTTCCAATCAATCATCAAAAGAAGATCCATATACAGTGAAATCATCCATACATACATCCATACAACTCTCAAGGTACTCAGATAAAATACTGAACATACATCGCTGAAAATTACCAGGAACATTACAAAGACCGAATGGAATCCCTCTGTATGAAAATGTGCCAAATAGACAGGTAAATGTGGTCTTTTCTTGATCCTCAAGGGAAAGGGAAGGCCCTAAACTTGATTAAGACCTCAGACACATTTTGGGGTTTCATGGTGGAGCACACTATGTGAAATTATTTGATATCTTTGTGAGGGTCCTCACTGGGAATACCATGGAATTTTGGAAGAAGGTGGATGAGACCTGATCTCAGCTCAAAGTTTGTTACTTCCTCGGGATATTGGATGTACACAGGTTGGTACGCCACATCATGGGAGGCTAGTTCTTTTGAAGTTCGGTTATTTGTAGCCAGTTTTTCTTGGGTTTTATTGGGTTAAATTTTGGATTGGTTTAGGACCAATTGAGGTTCCAACAGTGGTTCCTCAATTTTACTTGAGTGAACTTCACTTGATTCCTTTATTTGTGTGTGAAGTGACATTTCAATTTTAGGATCAAATTCAAGTAGTGTTTCTTTACCAGATATTGTCATGCAACAATGATGTCCAGTTTGGTTGATTGATTTTTTTTTGTTATGTTGGTTTTTTATTTGAGATGGATAAAAAAACTTAAGAATGGTGAAACAAGAATAAAATGTTATGGTATATAATTAGAGAGGGAGATGGAGAAGAGAGAGAGAGAGAGATAAAGAACACACCAAAAAAACCAAAAATAATTAGAAAATCCAAAATAAAAAAAAAATAAAATAGGGGTGGGGTATTTAAAGGAGTACCAATTAAGAAGTAAAATAAATTAAAAAAGTAAATAAAGAAAAAAATGATCTTGGATCCCCGACAATGGCGCCAAAATTTGATCGTGTTGTCGAGCATGTCAAATTATTTGTTTAATTTTGACTAGAATTTCTGCAGTATCGCAGCAACCCTAGGTCGTCTCTCAATGGAGCCTTAGACCATTAATTTAAAAATATGGTTTTTATTATTTAAGTATAAGGTGAATTATTTTTTAAAAAACATGGGGGTTTTATGATTAATGATGAAAATAGGAAATGAAATCGATAAAAGAAAGTAGAAATGAACCAGATTGATTTAACGTGATCAACCCGGGGAAGTCTCATGATGCTCACCCTTCATCGCTCCATGATATAGGGTTATGAAATTTTAATACGTGTTTTTTAACACATATTTACATATTGTTATTGAGTTTATTCTAGGATACCTCCAAGGGTTCAGTAGAGGACACACAATGTTTCACCGGACACCACCGATGATTGAGTGATTTGTGTTCGACATCATAACCGTAACTCACCAAGGAGACACACGAAGAACATGATGTTTTGTCCAAGTTTGTATGTTACTTATTTGTGATACCATGAAATACATTTTCATGATCTTTATAGTGCTTATGTGAGTTCAATTGACCAATATGAACCACACAAACACCACAATTGAATGAGGGAATAAACGGGGATGAAAGGTGTGTGAAACATCACATGAAAGGGTACCCCCAAACATGGTCATTTGAGTTGAGTATAACATACCAGTATATAACTTAATTAAATAAAAATATAGGATGAGGAAAAAAACATATATCCTGGAATTAAAAATATCATTCAAAATAACACAACTTTGAAGCTCGGGATCACATCATATTCCTCCCCGCGCGATCACAAGGGGTTTAGAAACCCTTGGGAGTGGAAGAAGAAGAAGATGCTGAAGTAGAACTTACCATAGCCTACAGAACTGCTAGAGATGTTGAGAATACTCCTTGTTGACTCCAAAATGGTAGCACCTTGCCTCCTGGCCGAACATGCAAATGGGGAGCCCAAGGTGTCATTTTATAGGAAAATTGGAAGGTGGTTTTAGGCACACAGATTTATTCAATCCAATTGTACCACGTGTTTTGGCCTTCTGACAACCTTATCTCGATTTTGGAGAAAATATAAAAGTTTTATCCCCACCTCTTGACTGTCTCCACCAAAGTATTGACACCATTTGGACAACTACAGCTCAAGATATTGATAAAATATAGAACACCACATTTGACTTGGTCCAATTTTGATTCCTTTGAATGATCATTTTATTATGGGCATCGTAGAGGCCGAATGGGGCTTCAGTTCCTTCATATAAACTATATCCCATCCAATTTTGGACAGGCCCACAAACATTCATTCCATTTGGATTCACGTATTTAGCGTACTATTCAAAAACGTGGACAGATGTCCATGGATCCATGCAATTTTGGCCCATTTTTCTTCCACTTCATCAAGGACCCTCCAAGTCATCTCCACCGACATTGAAATAAAAAAAACAAGTAACATTTCAAATTATAATTTTGATTAACATTAACTAAATGATTCAAACACTGAGTGCAATTTATTATTAAATTTGGAATATTCATTACAAAAATAGTTTAAAACAGCGGTGTAAGGGTGGAATAAAACAGTGAATCATGGTACGATCAACCACTCAAAAGTAGACATTCTCTTTAATGGGTTTCAATATATTTCTTCAGTTCCTACTATAGTACCAACAATATATAATCTTCTAATGAATCTTTTAATTATTACAACTACTATGATTTATAACATGTAATTCAAGGGTATTGGACACAAACATTATAGATACATCTCCATATTAACTTCATATATTTTTTCTTGACAAATCTTTCTCCAAGGAAAAAATATTTATCTCTCCATTTGAGATAAAATATCAGTTATTTTTCTATAATTGTGTTATTTGAAATTAATTTTTTAAAAAATTATATTAGGATACATTTTTTATTATTGGAAGTATTATTTTTTCAATATAAAATATTAAAATATATTTATATTATTAATCTATTACTTTTGGTATGATATTCATCAATTATGTTTAGGAAATTTACATATTCAATATTTTTATGGTATTGTTTTAAAAAGTGATAAAATTATTTTCCACTATATCAGTAAAGTTATAATTTATAAATTTTATGGTATGATTATATTTTAATTAAATGAATATTATTTTGTTTATTTTTTATTTTTATAAGGAAATATTATCATTGTAATATTTGGATGTTAGAGATTGATAATATAGAAGGTGAGAAAATATTAATATGGGATATATTAATTTATTCTATATAAAATATTTTCTATATTTTGTGGAATCCATGAAAGGTAGAAGAGAATTATCATTGTTAAAAACTGTTAAAACTAGTACATGTCCCAAAAAATTGTAAGGATTATTTAAGTATGAGAGTAATAATTTATTATAGGTTTATTATAAATAATGGATTCAATTCTGTTTCAAGGTTTCAACATCCAAATAAATTCCTTTAGTGATAGATATGTTAAAATTTCATTTAACATAGAGTTTCCCATAACCCCAAAAGTGGACCTTTGAATGTTAAAATTTTAAATAATTTATTATCATAATAAATAGGATAACTTATCATAGAAACATTATTCGATGTAGATGTTTATCTTCTAAAAAACACATATATATGTTACCTTTGTTTTTTTGTGAGGATCTAGGTTTTAAATTTCTATAGTGGAGATCCATATGGGATCCCTACATATTTGAGTGATGTCGATTAATTTATGGGTGTTTGAGCCAAGAATCATACATCTCACATTGTTCATGTGGATCTCTTCAATATCTATTGATCTTGAAGGATTTATTCGATTTATAAAAATATGAGAGGAAATATTAGATGATAATTTCATTGTGTGCAGTGATTCTAAATTCTCAATTAACATTATACGATAGACATAACCATATTTTTATAAATTTATGGTTTAGATTAAAATATTATATAATTACTTATTTTTAATGAGTTGGACTTTCTCAGGTTTTATTTTTATAAATTAATTGGAGAATATTTGAGACCAGGCCCAAAGATGACATGAGATTCTAAGACCCGGTGTGCCCATAACAATATGATGAAATACATTATGTTTTTAATAAAGTGTGTAAGATGTTTTTTTAATCAAGAATAAATTCTAAATGAGTTCCTGGATCTGAAATCTGAGGGCACAGTTGGGTTTAGAGCATCTGATTTACCTTAGGTGGGGCCCAACATTGATTGACGCAGGCCTACTGTGAAAGTTAGAATTTGGACATAGCCTTCATTGTAGTATTTTAACTAAAACATTTTATTGGATGTAGAATAGTTTTTATTTTTAATGAAACCATTGTTCCAAATTCAGGGTTATCACTATAACCCTGGAATTCCTCTAATCTATGGAAGAAAACTCTCTCAATGATGAATTCCGAAAGAATGAGGATTGATGATGACAAAAACCCCTCTTCTTCTTCAATAATTGATCCAACCATTAATTAAGATGTTTGATCTCATGGTGAGTTAATTTTCATTATTATATTCAAATGGAAAATTGGGACCAACATTGAATAGGTTGATTCATGGTTAATCAGTTCTTACAGGATGGATAAATTGTTGCAGGGCCAAAAAAGGAAGATATATCATTATGATTATCTATTCATGTTCTTTGTTAAACCTACTAAACTTAATAGATCAAGGACGACATGAAAAAGGCCATGATCCATTATTCGGTAATACTATATATTCTTCATATCCTTGTTCTTGTCGTTCTTTGTCGTTTGACCATTGTGGTCACAATGCAGTTTTCTTGGAGGCTATGAACATGATCGGGCGCCCAAAGTACTAGCACTATGGATCAGATCCCAATACAGTGAAGTTCACAACCCAAGTATCATAGATTTGGCTTAGTTTGGAAAAACAGAGAACTGTAGGAATGGGGGAGACCTGTAGAACTAGGACCACCGGTGGCAGGTGTCGACAGTGGTGCAAAACAGTGCATGGTGGAATGCAGCAGTGGCCGTGTGAAGATGTGATAGAGGATGGAAATCACCTACGGTGGTTACCTCTAGACCGTGTACGTAGCACAGTCAGACCGTGTGGAGTCTGGGGTGGATGAAGTCACAGACAGTGACTAGGAACCCTGGTAGGAGGTCGGGGGCGACGAGATGGGATGTAGTTTGAAGTTTCATTGGAGGAACTGACGTCGGTTGGCCATGTGGAATATGGAAGAGGAAGGATTTCCATGTGAAATGAGGAACAACACTATGTTGACTAGGATACACAGTGGGAGCCATGCAGTCATGGCAGACCACGTGGACCAGTGGGCTCAATAAGGGTGGGAAACTTTTGGTGGAGTAAACCAGCCCGCAGGACTGGTAGAACTAGGGTGGACAAGCCGCTTCAGCACCCTAGTGGGACGGATCCAGTCTATCTTCTGGTCTAGGCTGGTTGGGTCCTGAACAGTCCTGATCAGGATAGGTCATGTTGGGTCAGATCTGGGCCGGTCGGGTAGGATCCCAGCCAACCCTGAGTTGAACTTTTTATTAAAAAAGTTGTAACTTTCAAACCGTGGGTTCATTTGATGAACAATTTTTAGAGTTAGGACACATGTGAGGAGAATATACTTTCGAGATACACTAAGTGAGGTTTTATGGAAGTTGGTTTATGACCTAATGTCCTGTGGAGTAGGTTCTCCTAGAACAAGTGCTCTACGAGCAAAATCCTGTGGTTTCTTGTGACTAGGTGACTACGTGACTAGGGGGATGCATGAACCATTGATGTTCTATGTAGAATCAATGAGCCATTTTCTATCCTCCCTCAATTAACCATCGATTCTCTATGCACGATTGACACTCTTTGTGACATCGACACTCTCTACGTAATCGACGCTTTGTGCACCATCAGCAATCTGTGCCCCATCGATGCTCGTTGCACCATCGATGCTCCAAGAACCATCGATGCTCTATGCACCATCGATATTACCTACACCTTCGACACTCCCTAATCCATTTATGATCCCTACACCACTTACACTACATGCAACATCGACCCGTCGTGCATCATCGACACTCCCTGGGTCATGGAAACTGAGAGATTATTGTACTACAACTGAAAATTATTCTATTAATCCTTTAGAATTATACCTATGTGAGATGAATTTACATCATATATTTCATTTTGTTATACTTCATGTATTGTTTTAGGTATAAATCATGTATTTATTTATGGTACACTACATGTGTTCTTAGTGGTATTGCTTTGTGGTTTTGGGTGTCCTACTCAGTATTGTTTTCCTCACCATTTCACAGGAATTTCCCACACATGTCATGTCTTGTGTAGAAAATTGATGTTTTGATTGATTTATAGGTGGACCAAGACCATACTATTCTTAGAGTGATCCAGAAGATGAGGTGTGATTCTACAACTTGAGATACAAATCCTACACCTACCCTTCTGGTAGGATTTTCTGTGGATGAGTATCAAAAACGTGTGCATTCACTTTGAAAGACTATCCTTTTTGGGGTCTTGTATTCTGGACCTGTTTACATTCCAGTTTTCCTACTATCATACTATGTGGTTGGTATCATAGTGTATACATGAATTTTTTTACTTAGTGTTTTTACATTTAAAAATTTTGGGCTTGGAGATGTGTGTGTGTGTGTGTACATGTACTTAGGAAAATGCCTCTCATTTGCGGGATATGCCTACTCAGTGCTAGTCAACAACCCCCGGCCTATCGGAGGTGGGCTTGGGTAGTCATGAAACTGGCCCTTCTGGGATGGTTCATGATAGAGTGTTATCAGAGTGGTTGGTTCTACTTAAGGACTGAGAGTCTATGATATTGGTTTTGGGAAACAATGTTATGTTTTTTGAGTTCGACTTTCTTCCCAGGGACTCCAGTGTTGGTGCAGCGGCCAACATATCCATACAAAAGGAATCTAGTCACCATATTTTCATCATGGCACATGAAGAAAATAGTAATAGTGAATAAATGGTACCTGAATAATATAGTATTTTGAGTGCGTTCTCATGTCCTTCTTCAGTTATCTCACGAGGTATACTCTATTGACAATGGTACATCTTGATCTATTTTAGCATACCTCGACACAAATTACCAGCCAGTTAGGATTTTGTTTTATGATCACAAGGATGATCAACCAAGTGATGAGGTGTCGGTATAGGGGCTTATGCCTGAGGTACTCCTTGCACCGTAGATAGAACCTTCAGGTGGCGTCCTAGTGATACAACCACCAATCGAGCAATATTAACTACTAGAAATACCTTTTCAAGATGCACGCAGGTTGAGTGTGTTGTATGAGTTGCAGAGGTAGATAAATACTAGGTTTAGGGGTGAGCGATTCCCCTATACAGCTGAGGACTGGTTGGAGGTAGTCACATGTGTCATCGGCCTTTTGAGGACACCTTTCAACAAGATGAAAATTCTAACTGTGAGCCTTCTTTAGGGATCGACAGGGACATGGTGGACTTAGTGATCCAAATGCATGACAAGATGAATCTCTATTGGGAATACATTGAACAAATCTTCAAAGAGGAATTTTTTCCAGATACATTACACTTAGTGTGCATACTAGAGCTCCAGCATCTACAGTAGGGAAGTCAGACTATGGCGGGGTACTTAGCGAGGTTTACCTATCTTTCTCAGTACTCCATAGATATGGTGCGAGAACCATTCATCAAGTCTTTGAACTTATATCAGGGAATATGTTGGGAGATCAAGGAATCCATGATATCCCTTAGCATCCCTAAATAATTTGAGGTATTGGAGTGATCTCAACTCGCATATATCTTTATGGTGGAGCAGGCGTCAGTTGTGGGAGCTACCAATAGGCACCAGGTAGCTGAGCCTTCATCAATGGGTAGCCGATAAGTGACACAGGGAACTAAGTTGGTCAAGTGCTCTAGGGGATAGCCCCATAACATGGTATCTGCGGTGCATGGCTCCTAGGATAGAGCAGGTTAGTTAAAGGTTAGGTTGTGTTACTTAGGTGGTGGTCAGGGACATATGGCTAGAGATTTCCGGAATGAAAATTCAGATGATAAAAATATGGTTGAAGGAACACTGAGGTAGAAGAGAAGGAAGGATAAGGGTGGTTTGTAGGGAAATAGGCTTGATAGAAGAGCATATAGAGCTGCAGGCTGTGGGAGGAGGTTCAACATAAAACCACCACCACCCCTAGGTGGTTGACCACAAGCTTAGGGAGTTGGTGGACATGGACGAGCCCATATTTAGGTGATGGAAGCTTGTGACCATGGTGCTCTAGATATTATGAAATGTATAATTTATGTCTTTTACACCATATTACATGTTTTTAAAGACATGGGTTCCAGTCACTCCCTTGATTGAGACTCAGAGATTCCCATAGAATTGTTAACTTGATCTATATGCTTATAGAAATTTATAGGGGTGATTCAACAATAAAAATATGGTTTTGAGAGTGTTCTCTTACTCTAGGTTTTTAGAGTGTAGGTTGGGATCTCTTGGTGGTATTGGCAGGCCCTTACGATGTCATTATTAGTATGGACTGGTTATCTATAGTTCATGCCCAGATTTAATGTTTTAGGCGCAGAGTGGGGTGTGTCTGTGGAGATGGGACCATGTGTTCTTTGTTTTTGAAAAGGAAACACTTGAAGTGAAGGATAGAATTACTCATTGGTGGTTGTAGTGAATTACTCACCATTTGGATAGCCTCACCCTCAGTATGGGGAATGATAAGATTCCTCAGTTTCCCACAGTGGTGGTAGAGTATGAGGATTTCCTTCCTAAAGATGCCCAAAAATTACCTCCCCATAGGGAGGTAGACATATTCATTTACATGTACCTTGGGAAAAAATTGATATCAACACCTATACATTGGATATATCTTGTAGAGCTTCATGATTTGAGTGTACAACTAGAGGGCTTGCTGATGAAGGGCTTAAGGAGACCGAGTGTTTCACCATGGGAAGCACCAACATTGTTTTCCAAGAATGAAAGATGGGAGATTGAGGTTATGTGTAGACATATGTATCCTGAATCCAGTGACCAGGATGAACAAGTATCCACTACCAAGGATCGAATAAATAACAGATCAGCATATGGGAGCAAGGTGGTTCTTTAAGATTGACCTCAGGTATGGCTATCACAAGCTTCATGTACATGATGAGGATGTACCAAAGATAAAAATTGGATTTTGGTACATAGACTATGAGTACTTGGTGATTCCTTTTGTCATGATGAACTCCACATAAGTGTTCATGGGACTCACGATGAAAATCATCCAGCCTAACTTATACTGGTTCTTTTTGGACTTCATTGACGACACCACAGTGTACATGGTGTCCAAGGAGGATAATGTGATACACATAAGGATAATCCTGGACACACTCTAATAGAACTAGATTTATGGGATGATCTATAAGTGTCAGTCCTGGATTCATGAGGTCTACTTTTTGGGACATGTCTTTTCAATGGCTAGTGTTGTAGTGGATCTGGTTAAGATTGATGTGATGATTGCATGAGATCCACTCAGGAGTGTTACCAAGGTGAAAAGTTTCCTTGGTTTAGTTAGGTAGTATCAGAGGTTTGTACTTGACGTTTTTAGAGTAAAAACTCCCTTGACGACCTTGACACATAAGTGGAAGCTTTTCGTATATATAATGAAGTGATAACATTCCTTTCAGGAGTTGAGGTGGTGGGTGATCAGCACTCCCATCTTCTGACTACGAGAGGAGGGTGTCGTGTATGTAGTGTTCTATGATGCATCAAGGAATGGGATTGGTTGTGTTCTGATGCTGGGGAAAGAAGTGATTTACTATATTTCATGTCAGTTGACGAAACATTATAAGACCAATATGACCCAAGATCTTGGGCTAGTAGTGGTAGTCTTTGCTCTAATGATGTGGTGACACTACCTGATGGGCAATAAATTTACCCTCTACCCTAATCTCAAGAGTCTCAAGTATAGCTTATCAAATAATAATATTAACTTGAGACAGAGGTAATGTCTAGAGTTCTTCCAAGACTATGACTTTGAGATTATCTGTATTCCTGTGAAAGAGAAACGTAGTGGAATACGTTGTTAACAGGAGATCCATCTTGCAGTTTCTGAGTTATGCATCATAGTAGTTGTCTATGTTGTGGATATCCTTTATGGATTGAGATGGAGTGGCCTACCCCCAATCAATGATTATCACCCCTCCACTCTTTTAGTGAGTCAGGGAGTCATATCTTGAGGATATCAACTGCTATAACTGACATGTTCAATTTTCCATGTGTTATACCCCTAATGGATATTTGATAGGTGGGGAGCATGCAATTCTTTTTAGAGTATGTATATTTTTACAAGTGACATTGCGGGATAAGGTTATAAGGGAGTTCCAAACATCACCTTTGGACGAAATCCGGGTGTGGTAAAGATGTACCAGGACCACCGATGTTAGTTATGGTGGCTGGAGATGAAGATGGTAGTGGTAGAGTTAGTTTCTCGATGCCTCACTTTTTAGCAGGTGATGGTTGGGCACCAGGTTCCAGCAGGCTTGACCCAACATCTTGAGGTGATAGAGTTGAAGTGGGATGGGATATTGATGGACATACAAATGGTTTTACCACCCATGCCCAGGGGTCATGATACCATCTAGGTGATCATTGATCGAATCACTATGTTTACCCACTTACTATCGATATGTGATTAGATTTCAGTAGAGAGCATGGGATGCCTCTACGTAAATGAGATAGTTTGGATTCATAGAGTGACAACGACAATATTTTCAACCATGATGCTCATTTTACTTCTCTATTGTGCAAGGGATTGTAAAAAAAAATTTAGTACTAATTTGTGCTTGAGCACGATAATTCATCCCCAGATGTATGGTCAGATATATAAGACTATTCACGTTCATGTGGACATGATACATGGTTACATATTACTCTTTGTCCATAACTGTGAGGATCATATACCTCTGGTGGAGTTTTCTTACAAAAACAGCTACCACTCCACCATTAGATTGACACCGTCTGAGGCCCTGTACGAGGTACCATACAAGTCACCACTTTACTGTACTGACCCCAGAGATTCAGCACTCATGGATCCATAGTTGGTGAAAAATACCACTGAGAAGGTGTATATCATCATGGAGTGGATGGGGATTTCATAGAGCTGGATGAAGACATACGTTGACAAAATACGGAGGACCTTAGAGTTCGTGGAGGGAGACCATGTGTTCTTTCAAGTCTCCCTCAACAGGGATGGAAAATATTTGGCTAGAGTGGAAAGATATTTGTGAGATACATTGTCCCTCCTCAGATTCGGAGTAGAGTTGGTGAGGTGGTCTACCTCATAGATCTACCCCTTTATTTGCATTGAGTGCTAGAGGTCTTCCACATTTCGCAACTAAGGACTTACGTGCCCGATCCATTGCATATCATTGACTGGGGTGTGTTGGACATTAATGATGGGGTGACTATTATGGAGTATCTAGTGGAGAACGAGGAACAAAAGAAGCAGATCCTTCATGGGTAGTCGATTTCTCTGTTATGCATTCAGTGAAAGCATAAGAATCTCCCAGAGAGTACTTCGAAGTGGGAGGCTCAAATTTGTTCTTAGTACCCTCGTATTGCTGTTCATTAGCCCTTGGTTTATCTTTTGAGGACATAAATACCTAATGTGGTGTGAATATAATGACTTGGATATTCTGTAGTTTTATTTTTATAAATTAATTGGTATAATTTTGAGACCAAGAGTAGACACGGCGTGAGATTCTGATGCCTGATTTTCCTGAAACAATGATATTGAAAATGTTTAGTTTTTAATAAAGTGCATTCATGGGTTTTCTTTAAATTAGGAGTAATATAAAATTAAATGTCGAAATCAGATATATGAGGGCACCATTGCTTTCATAATAGAGACTATAGGTGGGGTCTAACATCAACTAGTGCAGGTTGATTGTGATAGTTAGAATTTGGATGAATCTAGCATTAAATAATTTTAATAAAAATATTTTATTTCAACAATGGTGTTTTTCTTTTTAATTAATCCTTTGATAGTAATTCATGGTGGTCACCAAAACCCTATAATTCATCAGAGGATTGGAAGGAAACTCACTCAATGAAACATTCCATTGGATTAAGGATTGACGATGACACATACCATTATTCTTCTTCCATGATTTATCCAACCACGAGGTAGGGTGTTTGATCTCTTGGTGGTTTCCTTTCCCTTATTATATTAAAAAGACCAACACAGAATAACCCATGAAGATTTTGATCCATGGTTTTTCTGTTATTTTGGGATGAATAAATTGTTGTGAGGCTTAAAAGGGAGAGATATATTTGTGATTATCTATTCTTGTTCCTTATTAAACCTCTTAACATGAACGGATCAAGGTTGACACAAAAAGTCTAAGATCCTGTCATCAGGAATTCTATGTGTTCTTTCTATCCCCTTTCTTAATTTTATTCACTATTTGACCATCATGGTAAAAAGGAAATGTTTTTTGGAGGATCTGAACATGATCAATTCACTAGAGTACCAGAAAGATAGATCAGATCACAAATCAGTGAAGGTCATGACTCAAGGATCACGAATGTGGCTCCACATAAAAAAATGGAGCACCCGATCAACGAGGTGACCGACGGAACTAGGGCTGTCGAAACCTGTGGCATTTCCTGATGGCACGCAATAGAAGTCGTGTTTTACTGCGGTGGATAATGGTGATCACCTGAAATGGCAGATGCCACTAGTGGTGATCAGGGGCTATGGTAAGGGGCTGCAACGTCGAGTTAGGACACGACTCGAAGCCCAATAATAGGAAATTGAAACAACATTCCGAGGGGAAAGAAAATGAGGAAGAACGACATTGAATTGACTAGGTGAAACTGTGGGAGCCATGTGGTCCGGGTGGACAATGTGGACATGGGGTGCGACAAGGGCAGGCCACATCAGGCATAGTAAACTGGCCTATAGTGTGGGCCAGACTAGTGTGGTCGGGCCTCTGAAGCAGCCTAGTGGCCTAGTGGGCCCTGCCTAGAAAGATGATCCCATAGGTCCATTATAGTTTGGGCCAGACCAGACTGTACCAGGCCATGTCAGGTCAGATCCAGTCCAAACCCCAAGTCAGATGTTTTACAAAAAAGGATTTTACATTCAGACCATGTTTTCTTTTATGAGCCTTTTTTTGGATTGGGGACCCTTTTTATTGGGCGATAATTTGGAGATATTATAAGTGAGATTTTTTGTAAGTTGTTTTATGACATAATTTCTTGGTGTGTAAGTTCTCCCAGAACTAGTGCGCTATCAGCAGAATCCTAAGGCTTGTTGTGACTAGGTGACTATGTGACTTGGGGATTGTATGACCCATAGACTATCTATACACCATTGATGCTCCGTGTTCCATAGATGATCCATGTGAGATCGATGCTCTATGTGCAATTGATAATAAATGTGCTATCGATTATACATGGATCATCGATGATCTGTAGGCCATTGATGCTCTGTGCATCATTGATACTCTAGGTGTCATGGAAACTGGGAGATCTATGGACTACAACTGTAAATCATTATCTTTGTTCGTTAGAATTATACCCATATGCGATGACAACATTTATATTATTTCATTAAGGTATACTTTGAGAATATAGTTATGGTATAATTTGTGTATTAATTTATTTTTTTCTTCATGTGTTCTTAGTGGAATTCCTTGGTGTTTTCGGGGTGTCCTACTGAGTATTGTTTTACTCACCACTTGATGGGCATTTCCTGCACATGTCATGTCTTGTGAAGATGATTGAAACATTTATGGAGTTATAGGTAGACCCGGACCAGGTGGTTCTTAAGGAAATTTGATAGACAAGGTGTTCTTTTACGACTTCAGACAGCTATCCTACACCTACCCTTCAGGTAGGGTTTTCTACAGACGAGTTTTAGGAACTTGTGCATTCAAATTTGTAGAATCTCTTTTAGGCGGGCGGGTATTCTGGCCCTGACTACATTCTAGTTTTCCTACTGTCGTACTCATTGGTTTAAATATTAGTGTATGAAAGAATATTTTACTTACTGATTTTACATTTCATCATTTTGGGCTTAGAGATGTATGTGTGTGTACATGTACATAGGAAAATGCCTCCCATTTGTGGGATATGCACACTCAGTGCTAGTCTCTAGCCCCTGACATCTCAGAGGAGGTCTTGGTTTAGTCACAACATGGGCCCCTCTAGGTTAGGTCGTGATAGGCACTTAAATAATATTATAGTTCTTATCAAACCCCACACCATAAAATAATAATTTTAATATTATTGTTTTACAATATAAGAAAACTCGCACAATGGTAAATATTATTTAACTAACATGTAAATTAATATTTATCACAACACATGATTTTGGTCTGCATTAGTTCCTTGAAATTTATTGAATAACAGAATAAATATTTTTATTAACAAAAGGAATATTTTATTCTGAAAACACCATATAAATATTTATTTAATATTCAATAAAATAAATATTTTAGCCAAATGCCATGAATAAATATTTATTATATTTTTTCATTATTAACATAATTATTCATTACCTTGAGAATAATTGAAATCAATAAATCTGTAATAATATAATTTCATGGTATTGAGAATATTATTTATTCCAATAATTATATCAAAATAGAACTCAATATAGATAAATAGAAACCATTATAATGTTAACATCTTGGATTGTTTCTCATTAGAATTATGCAAACTTGCCTAAAGTCCGCGATTACTGTAGGGATGAGATATCATCTTATATAATGATGGAAGGGACATATACTTCCTTCATATTACTGTTAATAACATGTATTCTATGTTACAACCAACATACCATAGTTCCTAATAACATATGATGGGACGTTTTTTATCTGTAATTCTACGTCTGAGAGTCATGAATTGAATAAGTGATAATATTAAATTCTAAGGAACATTTCCCATGCTCGTAGATGGTAATATTCAATGACACAATAGCATGTGGGATTATTTTTTGGCAGTCTTTTCTCATAATATTCCACATGGATATTATCATGTCTAAACATCTTGAGAAGAATTCTCATCTTCTTACGATTGATCAAAATTGATCGTCTATGTACTATTTTCCATATCATAATCTGTTATCCATCTTTATAATTACATTGAAAATATCATCACGTAATTTCAAGGTTCTCATCATATCATTGAACAAAAATGACCCTATCATTGTGATAGATACTATAGGATATTATCAAACAAATGTTATTTAGAATAATAAGAAATATGTGATAATATATTTATATTGATATTTACCCCATTGAATATTCATGTAATCTAATGTATAAAATAGTTTGTTCTAGATAACTAAATCAAAAAAATTTAAACTTGCACTATAGATAACTAATTTGGGATGGCTATTCATCACATGATAGATACACTTCAACTAACTATGGATATAGATGTGGGTAATATCATATTTTTAGGACTATAGTTGGAATACCAACATGTCTTTGTTGCACAACTCCTTACAGCAACATTAATACAGTAAGAAAATCACCTAACTAGTGATAAAATAAGTTTTTTATATTTTTTCAATGTACAAGTGTTAAAATCATTAATTAACCCATAGTCATAGATTATAATAAAAGAATAAATCTCTTTATTTTGATAAAGCTCAAAACCAGAATTGGATATTTCCTATCTAATTCCTAAATAATAATTGAATCCAAAACATGTTGGATAATATAGATATGGTAGCTACAAGATATAATAAGTTATTTACATACTAATAAATCTTTATAAATAATACAAGATAAAATTGAACTAAATAAAGATAATTTTTCAATTCACTTGATCAGTAGTATTCCAAAGAACTCATCCTATTCCACTTTTCGATGTACTATTAGATAATTCTGACTAAATTTCCATTAAATTATGTTTGATCTATTTGATATTCACATACTATGAATTATTCATTAGTAATATAAAATTTCAGTACATTTCATGTCATGTGATAGGATTCCATGTCACATAAGGTACGAAAATTATGTTAATCAAGATAATCCAAATCTATCCCCATGCATGGTATACTAGAAGAATTATAAGACAACAAAAATTCATTATTCAATTGTTTCAACTTATATTTTTCAAATAATATAACAGTATGAGTTGGTTAATAAAACTCCTAGATCGATTTTTTAAATTTTGTTTCATGGAACACAATTTATATTTTATGTTAAATGTAGAGATATTTTATTCTTTAATATTAAAAAACTCCTAAGGATGAACAATTATTTTCATATGTTACCAGGTTATATATCTTGAAAACATCTAACATTATCACTAAACATTTAGATAAACATTACACTAATTCATTTCCAAATTAAATTCTATAAACCCTAGGCCTTATTTTTTCATAATTGAATTTATGTAATCTGTATATCTTATTGGATGTTATTGATGTCATTGATACATTTAGTTATGCCTTGTAGAAATATATCATAGGGTATCAATTTAATCACATCGTATAGATATCCTCCAAAAGGATTCCTCTAAATGAGGTGGCCTAGAGAATCAATACCCTAAAAGGATGTTTATTGAAGTATAAATTAACATCAAGAATTCAAATGGATTTTATTCTTAGTAATATGTGTGTAGGTATTCATAAAAAGTATACCATTAAATAATCAATAAATATTTATTTTTATAGTCTTGTACCATCCATGTTAGTTTTATCTTGAATATACACCGATAGTATCATGTCTTAAAAAAATTCATATTATACAATCCCTGAACACTTTTTTCAATGGATTACATAACAAAAATTTATAATTACATTAAGCAATAGAATATTACCACTTAATACTTCTTTATTTGAATCCTTAATTTAAATCAAAAATATATCAATCACCCACCACAGCGAACATAACTAGCTCTTTGGTTATAAATTACTACACAGTATGTGTCTCTATAGTTTCTACCTTTACCAATCTTAGTGGAATCCTACATTACAATTACAACTGAATAGGGTCTATAGCATTAAACCATATAACCTAAGTATGTTCCTACAATATTCAAAGAGGTAGGACTCCATTATAGAAATATGGTCGATCTACCCAATTCATAAATATCATTAGTGGCCATATGATTATTAATTTAGATTCACATTTTTGTTTTGAATTTTTTTTCTATTAAGGATAGATTTTAATAAATAGATTGCAACATGTTCTTATGGTAGTGCTGTAAAATATACTTATCACATCACACCTAATATGATGTCCATTTGAAAATATAGTTGGAATATGGTTAGTGGATTCACTTCTATTTGTAAAATATGTATTGGAATGAATAATGGAATATTTTCAATATATCTAATACTCATAATTGATCTTAATTATACTATAAGCATAACATTGATATATATAAGGAATGTCGAGTTTAGGATAACCTTTACTCAATATATATATATATATTATAAAAGTACATTTATAAGATATTCTCTAAAAATCTATATCCGTGATTCCTTGATCTTTACTATGTTCACTCCTTTAATTAAATGTGAATTTCAAAAAATTTATAAATAAATCTCATAATGTGTATAGTGTAACATTAATTATTAGAATATTTTACATATCTATGTTGAAAAAACACTAAGATGTTTATGATATTCCTTGATTTAAAAATGTATTTATATGTAAAAAATGATAAGTAGTTTTTTATATACAATATTGTATAATAATTGACACAAAAACACTTTGATGGAAATAAAAAAGTCAAAAACATTCATTTTTTTGGAAAATAATTAACTTTGTTTATTCATCTAAGAGTATTATATATTATATTCATCATTCATCACAACGAATATTTGTGATTCAAAAGTTACTAATGAATTAATTTAGTATCAAAGTACTATATAAACATTTATTTCAAAAATAAATAATTTCTCATTATGTCTTGCTGAAAACGGAGATAAATTTTCTGGTAACACTTATTAAAATCCTAAATCAACACATTTGGAAAAGTGAAACTGAGGGGATCCCATAAATTGCATTGGAATAACCATTATTCAGCTCAATTTTAGTTCACTATATAACCTTTCTATTCTTTCCCGTTTCCTGTATTTAATTACGTTTATTTTGTAGGAATATTATATTGAATAAACATGTGATGAATAAAACCATGATAAATATAGATAAAGTGGGCATGACTTCTTGACTCTTCATTTCATTATAATTTAATTAATAATGTCCACTCCTTATATAAAATAAGAAAATGGCCACATTTTCCTTATTATTATAGGAAATCATTTTCCTGTTTCTAGGACACTATAAATGATCTTTTGGATTTAGATAAACTATCTGATATTCAGCCTTATCATTCAAAATAGTCACCAAAATGGGTGCAAAAACATGTTTTAACCAATCATTATCTCTTCGGTGATGTAGTGAATTTGTTTGAGTGACTTATCTATTTAATTTATGAGGCATAAATAAATAAGGAAAAGTTTGGTGGTAAGTATTAAAATATAATATTACAGGATAATTTATTATCCAACTTGAATCCTAATTTTTCTTAATGATCAATATAACCATCATTTTGAAGCATGATTCACATATTTATTTCCTTCTCCCAATTTACACTGATAAAATACATTTAAAACCTAATTTTTTTATATTCCTTAATTATATTTCTCCAGATAATAGATATGAGATATTATGGTGTAATAAAACATGTATTTATATAGTATATTCCACTCTCCAAAAATAGTTTATAATATAATACAATAGATATAATAATAATCATCAATATATCTTTGAAAGAACTCATTTTCACCTTCAATAGCCTACTAGAGTGGAAGAAAATAAATAAGAGATTCCAACACGTAATTCAAACTTCTTGAAAATAACTACTCACATAAATTATTATACCACATCCAAGAATTTTTATTTGTAATGATATAACATGATTTATGGGATCACAACATTGTTTTAATGAGTTTTCTTGGAATATTCTATAATTAATAAATTTTATATAATTTTTACTTCATAGGTAATTATCCAAACTATTATAAGTAAAATTTTCCCATGTTATATATCTAAATTCCTTATTATGTAATATAGGTATAGTAAAGACATGAAATAAATTGTTTTTATTATATCCTATTGTATTTAAATGACCATTAAGCATCCTCATCTTTGAAAATATAGCCATTGAATAGTGATCTCATGACTAGTATAACTATAGGGATTTAACAAATCCATTTGACGTAGACAAAGGACGTGATGGCCTAAAACAATATGATCATACCCTACAAATCCCATTTATCAGATCTTATAAGAGATATATAATCACTAAGGTTTTCCCTTCACTAATCACAAGCTACGATCTAATAACTTAATCATGATCAAACCCGTTTACCGGATAATTTCAAGCTCATCAAGATCCTGACCTAAACCATGTATGTTGAACCACCCGATGAAAATATCACTATCACACACCTTACTCTTAGAAATTTTCTGGTTTTATTAAAGGGATACTTATTAAGACCCTAGAAATATGAGGATGTACATTATTTTCTATAATGTAATAAATATATTTTTATCCTATTATTTTTAGTTTATACATGTATTTTATTTTAATACAATAAAACACAAATAGTTTTTTGAGTAATATTCAAATTCAATTAATGATTTTATTTTCATACATTCATGGATTTAGGGAAAAAAAATATTATAAAAAAATTATATTATTAAATATTTTTTTCAAATATAAATGATCATATAATTTTTATTATGTCAACTAAAATTATTATAAGGATTTAAATAACTTTATTGTAAAAAACCCTACATTTACAATAAATATCAGTTACTATTTTAGAAGTTCGAATTCACATATTTATAAAATTATTTAGAAAAACAATAATGAAAATTTGAATTAGAATCTAAAAATTATACAATGGTGAATTTTTAATAACTTCCTGATATAGTGAACTTTTTAGGTTCAAATTAAATATAGTATAAATATATAGTGTGTATTATGAAATCATAATGATCCAAAATCAATGTAAAAAATATTATTAAATGTATAAAAGAGTAAACCTATGTTTTAACTTTAAAATAATATTATTTTATTTTATTTTATTTATTTTGTAAATCCCTTAAGAATCCCATAAAACCATTAATAGATTTTATTTTCTAAAACCATTTATTTAAGAGTGTGACTCACCTCTATGTTATTAAGGGAATTATTTTATTAATTTGTGCCCTAGGACTTATAAAATTATGTTATCCACTCTCATTTGGAAGAAATCATTGGAAAACTACTGTATGGTTTTTGGTTTTTTGTTATTTTATTATGTAGAGTCCAAAACCTAAATGATAAAGAAATCTCCCTCATTTCCTATATTAACCAACTCAATATCCCATTTAACTTCACTAAAAATCCATGTAAAACATCTATAATCATCCCCCCACTCTCTAGAGTCCTCCCAAAGAACCCCCAAGCTGTCAATAATACCCTTATAATCATTTAGAGTCACACACTTCAGTAATGGATTTCTCTCCACACATTTCCATTCAAGAACTTATTTTATGTTATGTCTCTTAAATTTTATTTGATTATGATGGGATATATTATTCAATATTCCCCTTACATAAAATTTAATGTATAATTGAAGATATACCCCTTTAACTCTCATTAATACTCTCATGATCCTTTACGTACACCCGTTGCCATTCCGAAATATAGTTAGGATTCTTTTCTTTATTCAAGTTTCTTTATTAATGAATGCCATATATTTCAAACTTATAATGTTGGGATATATTTTTACATTTATGTATTACTAACCATTTGATTTATATGTGATGAGATACCCCCTAATATATCATTGAACCATTTTTATGAATCTACAAGTGATCATGTTATGTTGTCAAAACTTTATCATAATTTTCCATACCAAAACATTTGTGTAGTGAATACGATGCCCATTTCATAACTAGGGTGTTCGCATTCATGGACATATAATTTTTTATTTTGGGATTACATATATTAACTCGACACTCATTGAGAATGTAATAAACTATAATGATGAATGGATCCAAGGGGTATGATCAAAGTGTCACACTTTAATATGAGAATGAAATAAATTTGATCAGTGAACACAGAATTATACTACACTCCAATTCATTTGGTAATGTTTCATATCATGATATGTCATTTTGGGATAGGGACTAAACATGATTCCTTTATTATAATTTTTACATTATGATTTATTAGTGGTTTAGGCTTGAATTATTTTAATGATTTAGTATTTTGTGTGGTTACTGGATTTCCCATGTAATATTTATCATGCTATATCATGTCTCATTATCCATTTTTTTTGATTCGTACTCTTTTTATTCCCCATTATATTACAATTTTTTAATATTTATCACCTTATTCAATTTTTATTCCCTTAATGGGATTTATAGATCACCCCTTTCTTATTTGTTTCCCAAGGTTAAACCAGATACTTTTAAATTCCATGGAATTTTAGAAACATGTTAAAGAAGTTTTCAATAATGTTGTTGTATCCCATGATTAAGATGTTAATTTATGTACCCAATTCCTAGATAAATTATAATTATCGATCTTAAAGTTTTTATTATGTGTATTATTATTTAGTAAGTCATGCATTTATGTTAAAAAATAATAGGGTTGTTATCGATTGTATTAGAGGAAACGTTATGTTATTTATTTGGATTAGGATTAAAAAACTCTATAGAAATACAAAGGTATGAGACTAAGTATAAGAATACATATCTACATTTTTGTAAGTATAGAGTAATTAGTTTATCCTAAAAATACATCCTTATCTGGATACTACATGTAAATTTGGTTTTGGCACAAATGTACCTAGGTCTAACAACTCTGACAAGATGTGTCGAGCCTCAAAAGGTGTGTCGAACCTGACTCGGTATAACCTGATACATGAAAATGATCCTTACTATGCAATTGGGTTGACACACCTGATAGATATTCTTTTTTAAATCCGTAATCTCATTATGATCCATTTATAGGGAATAAAAAATTCCCATAAGAATATATGTTTGGAAATAGATCAATGATAACATAGATTGAAATATATAAATTCATAAGTTAAGAAATAAATTTAATTGATAATTTAATCCTTTAATGTCATTGTATTTCCATTTATTTATTTTATAATTTTAAACAATCATCAATAATTTTAGTTTTACTCTATCCATTGGCTATAAATAATAGTAATTGGTTAGATAATCAATGTGACAGGCAACGTGTTAACTGCCCTAGTGAGATACCTAATACAATGGGAATATTAATCTCAAAACCTATGAAAATAATCTCCCAATTGACTTAGGATATGAATAGAAACCTGGAAATAAAGGAGTTCCCAAATAACCCTAAGAGAGAACATGCAGCAATTAATACATTTATGTGACAAAGGCCTCCAACTATCAATGGATCATTTGACCCCTTAATCACAGAATAAAGGATCAAATATATTGAGAATATCATATCCATACTTAAATGTTTTGAATAAGAGAAGGTTATAATGGATATTTATCATATTAATAGAGTCTATGATCAATATTATACATTTTTAAAGAATACAAATCCTATTGAAGTGATCAAACTTATGAAGTGGAAATAATTTTAAAAAATGTTTTTTGAAAAAAAACTTCCTTGCACTCTCTATATTAAAATTGAAATGGATTTTATTTACCGCATGTAAAAAAGATGTTAAATTTATCAGGTCATAGGAGATAAAATTTAAATAACATTCAAAATATGCCTCTGACTCTGTTGTTAACCCCTATAAAACTTTGACAGCTTCTTTCGTGGGATAAAAACTAGTCTACGAAAATCCCTGGCGATCTATGACTTTAACAACTGTGAGTAAATTTTTTGATGTGTCCTCAAAGGTGAGATGGATATTGGATAATATCAAGGGTATCATGGTGTTAATAAGTGGAAGGTAGAGTTTTATTCTAGTGGATTGATGGTGAGATATTTTGTGGCCAAGAAATTTCAACATCCCACTAGTCAAAGATGAGAAAAGAAGAAACCAGGAAATTTCCCAAGGGAGATGAGGAAATTCATTATGTACCTGAAGGAAGGACACCTAGCTAATGATTTTCGACATGAGAAACCCACTAATATGATAGAGGAAAAGAAATATCCACTCATCCCTCTTTGAATTTTTAATTTCTCCCACTTTATGGAACTATAGAACTTTTCAAACCAATGCCCAAATCCAAGGGTTTTTTGAGACAACCAACAACCACCAAGGAAGCAATGGCTATCTTTTTCCATCACAATTTCTAAGGAGGATCCCTACAATGAAGTAGTGACTTCTAAAAAGTTATTAATTGAATAATAGTGAACATTATTTTTTATTATGGTTCTAGGCATTCCTTTATATCATGAATGTTTAGTAGAACTATCCAAAAACAACTAAATATTATGGTAGTAGCGTTGGTAGTGAAAAAAAATGGGGAAATTATTTCATCCCATGTATATAAGTCCTCCCTTGTCAATGTTTATGGGATGAACTTCCCTGTTAACATTATCATACCCCATTTGTTGTAATTTTATGCAATTATATGCATGAATTATATTTACATATATAGAGAATACATCGATTTCAATTATAAGGAAATCATTCTCGATATTTCCAATTGACCACCAATTCTGGTCAAGTGTAATGGGGGGGATGAAGCTTCAGCCACACCATCATCTCAATTATAGATATTATTTTCCTTTGAGTAAGTGTATCAAGAATAAATGATTGAGTCTATTGAAATATTCATCCTTGAATACATTTATATTATAATAGAATAAACTGAAGTGTTTCTTATGTAATTTCCTAGTATTACTCATAGCCCAGAGGTTTAGTTTTCAATAATACTTATACTCAAGATGGTTCCATTATACAAGAATCTGAGGGGAATTACTATTGTTGAACTTGAGGAGCTCAATAAATATTTATATGAGAATCTGGATAAAGAGTTATTAAACCTATGTGTTTCACCATGGGGTGAACTGGTCACCTTCATTAAGAAAACGGATGGGTCAATGCACCTTTATAATGATTATTTTGAGCTCAAAAATATAACAATAATGAAAAAATATCATTTTCCATAGGATTATGAATTATTCGATCTTATACATGGATAAAAATACTTCTCTAAGGTAGATCTATGGTCATAGTATACCCAAGTTAGGGTGAAGAAGGAGGATATTCCCAAGACTACTTTTTGTAAAGGTATGGTCACTATGAGTTCATAATAATTCCATTCAGACTCACTACTTCTCTAAAAATATTCATGGAATTGATAAATGGTGTCTTTAGTGAATACCTCAACTATTTTGGGGTATAATTTATAGATGATATCCGAATATACTACATAACCAATGAGGAGAATGAGGATCACCTGAGCACTATACCAACGACCTTGTGAAATGGGAAGCATTATACAAATTAAATCAAATGTATATTTTTGTTGATGGAACTAGAATTCTTGGGACATATCATCATAATTAATAGGATATCTATAGAAAATTCAAAGATATATGAAATTCAAGGATAGCTGATGATAACATATGGGAAACATATCTGTCGTTTTCTTGGATTAGCTAGGTATAATCATTTATTTGTGAGAAATATCTCAAAATTGTGAAACCCTATATCCAATGTAACTCAAAAGAGAGTCATTTTTTATAGGAATGATTATGGTGAATAGTGTTTCAAGGAGTTGAAAAATAGACATATCATTACACCTATACTCAAACTACCCTCATGAGGAGAACCTTTCATGGTATTCAGTGATGCTTCGAAGAAGGTATTGGGCTATGTGTTGATGCATAATGTCAAAGTCATATCCTATGCTTGCAGGCAGTTGAATGATCATGAACATAACAACCCAACACATGATCTCAAGTCGGCTACATTGATATTCTCTTTGAAAACATGGTGGAATTATCGCTTTGAGGAGAAGTGTCAAATATATATGAATCCAAAAATCCTCATGTATACATTCACATAGAAATATACGAATATGCGCCAATAATGATGGCCAGTACTAATGAAGGAATATGAGTATTTAATTCATTAAAATCATTAAATCTAAATAAAGTGGAATATTCCCTAAGTATATAACATCTATAAAATCTACCATCAAAGATAATTTAGAGGGATATGTTTTTTTATATTTGAATGTATATACATGGGAATCATAAAGGAAGGAACATCATCAATCCATTCACAAATGATTTCTCAACCATCTCTTTTTTAAAGGTTAAAGGATGCTCAGAAAATGAAGTGGGAATTAAGAATAAAGTGGTATCTATAAGGAAATTGAAATCCCTAGAGGTGAAAGTTAATGAAAAAGTAAATGTGTGTTTTGGGTCAAGACTATGTGTTCCATATAATATTTAGTTAAGGAAGGAATTTTTGGATAATGAACATGGTTTGACTTTCTCCATTCACCTAGGAATAACTAATATGCATCAATATCTACATGAGTACTATTTTTGGGATAATATGAAGAAGAATATCCCCAAATTTACATCAATGATCTTGGTATTCCAATAAGTGATGGATTAAAGGAAGTGTTCTAAAGGAATGATGCGACCATTACCCTAACCAACATGAAAATGGGAGAAAATAACCATATAATTAATCAAAAAATTCCAAAGAAATCATGGGGGAACAATCCTATATGGTTTGTTGTGGAGCATGTTACAAAGATAGATCACATTATTGAAATTATAGGGGACTTATCTCTGGATCAACCTTCACCGATATAAATTAGAGAAGTGGTAAGGCTACATGGAGTACCACTATCAATTGTGTCTGATCGTGATTTGATATTCACCTCCATGTTATGAAAAAGTATCAAAATTTCAATTAACAATTAGTTGAAAATTAGTATTCCCTATTATCCTAAAACTGATGGAAAATCATAGTAGACTATTCAGAGACTATAAGGCATGTTTCAAGCATATTCTATAGACTTCAAAGTAGGATGGGACCAGAATCTCTCTATAGCCGAGTTCTCAAACAAAACTAAATTCCAATAAAGTATCCAAATGGATCCCTATGAATCCATTTAAAGGGAAGAGGTGTAGAAAAACTTGATGTTGGGTTAAATTTGAAAAGAAACTAGTTAGGTACTGTTTCCGACGCTTTCGCCGGGGCGCGCGCGCATCCGTCCATCGGGACGCGCGGCTGTTGCCCCGCATTCCCGCTTTCCAAAGGCGGGCGGCATTCGTTCCTTGTTCAGGTACGTCTGCTCCTTGATCGAAACGGGATGATGGGATGTCGGTTCTTCCTCCTGTGGATTCCTCCTCAGAACTCGTCACCTAGTCCGGGTCTCCCTTATAGATTTAATACGTTGTTCGTGAATCTCATTCCCGGTACCATATTGTCATGGACGCCGGTTAATTACACTACTTCCGTCAAGACTTTCCATAGGGTCTTGACATGGTAGCGACCTTCGGTCGGAGTAGACGGCAACATCAGGAACGTCGGGGCATCTATGGGTGCGTGGACATTGGGGAACCTGTATTCTTCCTCATAAGAGGGCATCTCAAGGGTGCAGAACCCGAGGCGTACATCTGAGGTTTTCCTCAGCTTCCTGTGTTTAGCACAGGGTATGTTGCAAGATTAACGTCTAGCAGAGACGGTTACACCAAAGGCGTTCCATCCGAGGTTTTCCTCAGGCATCTCATGTTTATCACGAGGTAGGTCGCGACGTCTTGTGGAGACGGAATGAGGGTGATCAGAACGTCCCATAGAGACGGACCAGATTGGTATATCCCTAGGAGGGAACACCTGGAAGGTTTACCAAGGCGATGGATCAGAACGCCCAATGCGGACGGATCCGAGGTGGTGCACTCCCTATAGGGGAAAAGGGAGATGAATCGGGGTGTACACAGAGGACAGCGACCCGGAGATATGATGGGGCTTACACATGGAAAGCGGCCCATGCGCCACTAGGAGCAGCGAGGAGGTGGATGGCATGATCCCACCGGGATGTGGCGGCCCGGGTGAGAATCAGGATGGGTGATGGATGGATGAGTGAAGTAGAGGAGGATGAAATGGGACCATCGCAGGGGCGACGGTGAAGTTGGGCTTGAGCCTTGAAGAGGCTTCCTACGTATCCCCGTGGCAGGGAATCAAAGTCCGCGTAGTTCGGGATGGTGCCGGTAAACCGACGTGAATTGGGTGATGGGTGGGCTTGAACCTCGTGGAGGCTTCCTACGTACCATGCCTTAACACAGATCAAAGTCCCCGTAGTTCAAATGGGTGATGATCGCAATGGCTTACCACTGGACCAGGATGGGACCCGACGTGAAATGACGGGTGGGTGTGTCGATGAGCCGACGTGAAAGTGGACCTTGGTCCAATGGGTGGTGGGCTTGAACCTCATAAAGGCTTCCTACGTACCATGCCTTGACACGGATCAAAGACCTCGTAGTTCGGAGAATACAGTTTAACGTCATGCGGGATGAAAGTGAACCCTGACGTGAATAAACGACGGGTGGGCTTGAACCTCGTGGAGGCTTCCTACGTACCATGCCTTGACACGGATCAAAGACCTCGTAGTTCAAGTGGTCACAACGGCTTACCGCTGGACTGGAATGGGACCCGACGTGAATGAGCGACGGGTGGGTGTGTCGGAGAACCGACATGAAAGTAGACCTTGGTCCACTATTGGTGGGCTTGAACCTCATAAAGGCGTCCTACGTACCATGCCTTGGCATGGATCAAAGTCCCCGTAGTTCAGATGGGTTTCGCCGGTGAACCGACGTGAAAGCAGACCTTGGTCCACTATTGGTGGGCTTGAACCTCGTGGAGGCTTCCTACGTACCATGCCTTGACATGGATCAAAGACTTCGTAGTTCAGGTAGGTTTGGTTGCAATGGCTTACCACTGGACCAGAATGTAGTTTAACGTCATGCTGGACGGGGGTGAAACCCGACGTGAAAGACGGGTGGGCTTGAACCTCGTAGAGGCTTCCTACGTACCATGCCTTGACATGGATCAAAGACCTCGTAGTTCAGATGGAAAGTAGACCTTGGTCCACTGATGGTGGGCTTGAACCTCGTGGAGGCTTCCTACGTACCATGCCTTGACATGGATCAAAGACCTCGTAGTTCAAATGGTGAGTAGACCTTGGTCCACTGTTGGTGGGCTTGAACCTCGTGGAGGCTTCCTACGTACCATGCCTTGACACGGATCAAAGTCCTCGTAGTTCGGATGGGGAGTAGACCTTGGTCCACTGATGGTGGGCTTGAACCTCGTAGAGGCTTCCTACGTACCATGCCTTGACACGGATCAAAGTCCTCGTAGTTCAGGTGGGGAGTAGACCTTGGTCCACTGATGGTGGGCTTGAACCTCGTGGAGGTTTCCTACGTACCATGCCTTGACACGGATCAAAGTCCTCGTAGTTCGGATGGTGAGTAGACCTTAGTCCACTGATGGTGGGCTTGAACCTCGTGGAGGCTTCCTACGTACCATGCCTTGACACGGATCAAAGTCCTCGTAGTTCAGGTGGTGAGTAGACCTTAGTCCACTGATGGTGGGCTTGAACCTCGTGGAGGCTTCCTACGTACCATGCCTTGACACGGATCAAAGTCCTCGTAGTTCGGATGGTGAGTAGACCTTAGTCCACTGATGGTGGGCTTGAACCTCGTTGAGGCTTCCTACGTACCATGCCTTGACACGGATCAAAGTCCTCGTAGTTCGGATGGTGAGTAGACCTTGGTCCACTGATGGTGGGCTTGAACCTCGTAGAGGCTTCCTACGTACCATGCCTTGACACAGATCAAAGTCCTCGTAGTTCGGATTGGGAGTAGACCTTGGTCCACTGATGGTGGGCTTGAACCTCGTGGAGGCTTCCTACGTACCATGCCTTGACACGGATCAAAGTCGTCGTAGTTCGGATGGGGAGTAGACCTTGGTCCACTGATGGTGGGCTTGAACCTCGTGGAGGCTTCCTACGTACCATGCCTTGACACGGATCAAAGTCCTCGTAGTTCGGATGGTGAGTAGACCTTAGTCCACTGATGGTGGGCTTGAACCTCGTGGAGGCTTCCTACGTACCATGCCTTGACACGGATCAAAGTCCTCGTAGTTCGGATGGTGTGTCAGGGTCGGTGCTCACTCTAAGCCCACGTGAGTCATGCTCGGTGTGAGAAACAAGAGGTTGCAAGGACCTGACGATCACGTCGCGAAGGGTGCGTCCGTGAGAAGCGAAATGGGGCTTACGCGTTGAGCGGCCCATGGTGTTGGGGCTTACTCCAGGATGGAGGCCCAGAACGGCTTACCGCTAAATTGGGTCACAACGGCTTACCGCTGGATTGGGTCACAACGGCTTACCGCTGGATTGGGTCACAACGGCTTACCGCTGGATGGGGATGTCAACGGCTTACCGCTGCATAGGATCACAACGGCTTACCGCTGGATGGGGATGTCAACGGCTTACCGCTGCATAGGATCACAACGGCTTACCGCTGGATGGGGATGTCAACGGCTTACCGCTGCATAGGATCACAACGGCTTACCGCTGGATGGGGATGTCAACGGTTTACCGCTGAATGGGGGTCGCAACAGTGGATGGGGCTTACGCGAGGAAGCTGCCCGGGTGCCACTAAGGAGCGACACTGGTGAATGGGGCTTACGCTGGGAAGCTGCCCGGGTGCCACTAAGGAGTGGCAATGGTGAATGGGGCTTACGCTAGGAAGCTGCCCGGGTGCTGCTGAGGAGCAGCGCTGGTGAATGGGGCTTACGCTATGAAGCTGCCCGGGTGCCGCTAAGGAGTGGCACGGGTGAATGGGGCTTACGCTAGGAAGCTGCCTGGGTGCCACTAAGGAGTGGCAATGGTGAATGGGGCTTACGCTAGGAAGCTGCCCGGGTGCCGCTAAGGAGTGGCACGGGTGAATGGGGCTTACGCTAGGAAGCTGCCCGGGTGCCACTAAGGAGTGGCAATGGTGAATGGGGCTTACGCTAGGAAGCTGCCCGGGTGCCGCTAAGGAGCGGCACTGGTGAATGGGGCTTACGCTAGGAAGCTGCCCGGGTGCTGCTAAGGAGCGGCACTGGTGAATGGGGCTTACGCTAGGAAGCTGCCCGGGTGCCGCTAAGGAGCGGCACTGGTGAATGGGGCTTACGCAAGAAGCTGCCCGGGTGCCACTAAGGAGCGGCACTGGTGAATGGGGCTTACGCTAGGAAGCTGCCCGGGTGCCGCTAAGGAGTGGCACTGGTGAATGGGGCTTACGCTAGGAAGCTGCCCGGGTGCCGCTGAGGAGCAGCACTGGTGAATGGGGATTAATCTAGGAAGCTGCCCGGGTGCCACTATGGAGCGACACTGGTGAATGGGGATTATGCTAGGAAGCTGCCCGGGTGCCGCTAAGGAGCGGCAATGGTTAAGGGGGCTTACGTGAGGAAGCTGCCCTGGTGCCACTAAGGAGTGGCACTGGTGAATGGGGCTTACGCTAGGAAGCTGCCCGGGTGCCGCTGAGGAGCAGCACTGGTGAATGGGGCTTACTCTAGGAAGCTGCCCGGGTGCCACTATGGAGCGACACTGGTGAATGGGGCTTACGCTAGGAAGCTGCCCGGGTGCCGCTAAGGAGCGGCAATGGTTAAGGGGGCTTACGCGAGGAAGCTGCCCTGGTGCCACTAAGGAGTGGCACTGGTGAACGGGGCTTACGCTAGGAAGCTGCCCGGGTGCCACTAAGGAGTGGCAATGGTGAATGGGGCTTACGCTAGGAAGCTGCCCGGGTGCCGCTAAGGAGCGGCACTGGTGAATGGGGCTTACTCTAGGAAGCTGCCCGGGTGCCACTATGGAGCGACACTGGTGAATGGGGCTTACGCTAGGAAGCTGCCCGGGTGCCGCTAAGGAGCGGCAATGGTTAAGGGGGCTTACGCGAGGAAGCTGCCCTGGTGCCACTAAGGAGTGGCACTGGTGAACGGGGCTTACGCTAGGAAGCTGCCCGGGTGCCACTAAGGAGTGGCAATGGTGAATGGGGCTTACGCTAGGAAGCTGCCCGGGTGCCGCTAAGGAGCAGCACTGGTGAATGGGGCTTACGCTAGAAAGCTGCCCGGGTGCCGCTAAGGAGCAGCACTGGTGAATGGGGCTTACGCTAGAAAGCTGCCCGGGTGCCGCTAAGGAGCAGCACTGGTGAATGGGGCTTACGCTAGAAAGCTGCCCGGGTGCCGCTAAGGAGCAGCACTGGTGAATGGGGCTTACGCTAGAAAGCTGCCCGGGTGCCACTAAGGAGTGGCAATGGTGAATGGGGCTTACGCTAGGAAGCTGCCCGAGTGCCGCTGAGGAGCAGCACTGGTGAATGGGGCTTACGCAAGAAGCTGCCCGTAATGTCTTCCTCATGTCTGGCCATGAGGGCATCCCAACTCACTGGTGAATTGGGCATCCTATCATTTGTTAGATAGGGAGAATACTACAGTTTAGAGTCATGTAGGTAGGACTATTGTCATCTCATGATAAGAGAATGAGGCATCTCTCGTTAGAAGCGAGAGGCATCCTATCATTTGTTAGATAGGGAGTATACTACAGTTTAGAGTCATGTAGGTAAGACTATTGTAGGCTCATGCTTGGGGCATGAGGCATCTCTCGTATAGGGCGAGAGGCATCCTATCATTTGTTAGATAGGGAGTACTACAGTTTATAGTCTTGTAGATAGGACTATTAGGCGGAAGGTGCCTAGAAATGGTTGGTGTTGGGACTTACGCAAAGCAGCCCTTTCTGGTTGAACCTGGCATAGGAGCCAAGTGATCGGGTTTGGAGGAGTTTCCTGAGGGATGGTTCGACTCGAGGTACTCGGGGAATTGATGATGAGAATCTCGACTCACGACATGGAATGAAACCAAGAGGATATGTCAACTCAAGGTATTTCATGGTGTGTGGAGGAGTATCTCTAATCATGGTATTCCATAGGTGGAAAGTGGGAGCGCATAAGGGCGCAATGGAAAATCCCGGCATCCCGGCCCGAAAAGTTCGCGGTGCGACTCTCCATTTTTCATGGGGGTCTGTGACGGTAGCGAAGGGACCGGCCCGGAGGGCCGGGACCGCAGCCCGGCACTGACCCTGAGCAGGGGTGCGGGGGCGCAGCCCCCGCGGTATGGACCGGTGGGCGCGAAGGTAGGATCCTCGCGAAGGATGGGTCTTCGCGAAGTAGCTTCGCGAAGCATGGCCTCGCGGAGCAATGGTCTCTCGCGGAGCAAAGGGGTCTCGCGGAGCTTGGTCTCGCGGAGCAGCATCGCGGAGCTTGGTCTCGCGGAGCAGCATCGCGGAGCAAGGGCTCGCGGAGCAAAGGGCTCTCGCGGAGCTTGGTCTCGCGGAGCAGCATCGCGGAGCATAGGCTCGCAAAGCATGGACTCCTGGAGTCTCGGCTCGCGGAGCAGCAACGCGAAAGAAGCTGCTCGCGGAGCATGGCTTCGCGGAGCCGCAATGCGGAGCTCCGCTCGGCCGCCCGAGGAGCGAAGTGGCCGTGGCCGTCCTCGGCCGTCTTGAGAAGGGGGGTGAGCTGGGTATTTATAGGCAAGGGGCGCCGCGAAGCTAAACATCCGCGCCGCCTCAGGAGCTTCGCGGCGTGCTCGCGAACGTCAAATGCGTTCGCGGAGCATCACCGCCTCTGGAGCTTCGCGAGGCCGCGATGGTCGGGGCGCTTCGCGGCGGGGCTTCGCGGAACCGCGCTGCACGGGTGCTTCGCATCGGTGCTTCGCATTAGTGCTTCGCGAGGGGTCTTCGCGGCGCATCGCAAACGTCAAACGGGTTCGCGGAGCCTCTCGCCTCATTGCTTCGCGGCGGCGCTCCGCGATCACGGAGGGGGGCTTCGCGGATGGGCTTCGCGAACCAGATTTCCAGCCCAACTTCAAACGTCCATAACTCCTAATCCGTAACTCCGTTTGGGCCCTACGACCTACCAAATCGAAGCTTGCGAAATGGACTACGATCTTGGATCATGTATGGAAGCATTTGGAAAATTTTGGGGACGCGTTTTTCGGGGTCTACAGGTACTAAAATGGTTGAGGAAATGGTGGAAAGGTTTTGACCATTCAGTAGCACATCAAGGCTGCTCAGAGTTGATAGAATATCTATATTGGAAATCATCAATGAGACCTAGATTTTGATCTTAGATACAAGGTCTTCCTATTTACATATCCCGGGAATAAAGTGATGAGATTTTAAAAGAAGGTAATGATTAGTCTAAAATAAATCATTCTTTTTGAGATCCTTGATCGCATTGGAGTGGCGACCTACCGACTAGCACTCCCACCAAACCCATCTCAAGTGCTGAATTATTCGATTTACCTATTAAGAAAAAGTCCATACCAGACCCCTCACATGAACTCAATATATAGATGGTACCATTAGAGAGTAACCATTATTATGAGGAGAAGCAGGTGAAAATATTAAATCATAGAGACAAAGTTCTACAGAATAAGACAATACACACGTTCAAATTGCTAAGGACAAACCACAAGTTTGAAGAAGTGATATGGGAATTGGAGGAGGTGATGAAACAGCATTTCCCTCGTCTATTTTATTGTGGGTTATAAAAAATTCACAAGAGAAATTTATAAAGGGGGAATATCGTAATGACCGAACTGTTATAAATGAAAATTTCCCTTATGATTTAATTAAATGTCTTATAATGTAATATGGTTATAGAAAACACATGCACTCGTTTGGATTTATTGTATCATATTGTAGTCAATTGACCATTAACTATATTTACCTTTGATTATAAATCTATTTAACTATGATGACATGATTAGTATAAATATAGGGGTTTAAGAATTCTAATTGACATAGAAAACAAATTGATGAACTCAACCAGTAAGATCGTACCATACGAATCCCATTTATCGAAGTTTCCAAGGGATATAGAATCATAGATCTTTGTCCTTGTCCAAGACCATGTTGATATCCAGCAACATATCATGTGAAAAACTACATATATTAGAAGTTCAAGGTCATCAATATCACGACCAAAAACCACATATGCTGAACTACCCCATTAATGAATCACCGTCACACACCTTACTCTTAGGGTGTTTGTGGGTGTATTAAAGTGATATCTATAAAGACCTAAAAAATGAGTATTTAAATTATATTTTATTTAACAATGAATATATTTTCATCCTACTATTATTATATTTTAAATGATTTTTAGTTTGATTCAATAAAACTCAAATAGTATTTTTGAGAAAGATTCAAATTCAATTAATGAAATTTTTTCCCTAAATTACATTATTTTTTTAAATAAATAATATATTAATAAAATATTCTTATTAAATAATTTATATCAAATATAAGTAATCATATATTTTTTATGAATTCAAATTTATTTTTAATAAGGATTCTAGGACTATTATTGTTAGAAACCAAACATTTTCAATAAATATCAGTTATTATTTTAAAATTGAAAATTAGTATTTATAAAATTATTTAGAAAAAATAATTATTATTTATTCAATCATAATTTTAAAATTATCCAATAGTGAAATATTAATAATTTTTCAAGGGTTGAATTTTCGGGTCAAAATTAAATACCGTATAAATATAAGTTGTGTTTTATTACATCATAATGACCCAAAAGTGATTCAATAAATATTTTCAAATGTATTCATGAAAAAATATATTTTTTTCATTTAAAATAATGTTATTTAATGTTTATTTTATTTATTATATAAATCCCTTATGAATTCAAAAAAACCATAAATATAATTCGTGTTTTTAAAACAATTTCTTTAAGAGCGCGACTCACATTTACATATAAAAGAGAATTATTTAATGATTTTTTGACCATACAGTTATAAAATAATGAGAACCACACCCAAATTTCAGAAACCAAATGCAAGATCCATTTTGTGTTTAGTGGATTCAGTTATTTTATTACATAGAGTCCAAAACATAAATAATAAATTCCCCCCCATTGTTTATATAAACTGACCCAAGCCCCAATTTCTCTTCACTAAAACGCCTTGGAGAATGTTTATACTCTTCCCTACACTCTCAAGAGTCCTACCGAGTAACGTTTATACTCTCAAAAATCCCCTCACAATCATTGGGAGTCACACACTCAAGTATGTTATTTCTCACTTCTCATTTCCATTCCAACACTTCTTTTATCTTATGTCTCCTAAATTCAATTTTATTATGTTTATATATGTTATTCAATATTCCAATTACTATCAAATTAATTTATAAATGATGAGATTCCCATTTCAATCTAATTAATCCTACATGATTCTTTATGTACACTAATTACCATGTCGAAATGTAGTAAGGATTATTTTATTTATTCATGTTTCTTCATTAACTTATACCTTATATTTATAATTTCTAATGTTTGAATATGTTTTTACATGTAACTTTACTGAAAATTTTTAAAATGTGATGGGAGAACCTGTTCTATCTCATTCACCCCTTTTTATTATTATTTAAGTGACATTGTTATGCTGGCGAAACTTTACCATGATTTTTCATACTAAAAGAATTGTGTGGCAAATACCACACACATTTTCTATCATGGGTATTCACAATTATGAAAATATAATTTTTAATTATGGATGTAAATATATATATTCCACAATCCTTGATCATGGAATATATTATGATGATGAATGAATCCATGTTGTATGATCTACGTGGCATACATAAGAATGAGAATGAAATGAATGTGATGAGTTCACTAGGAATTATATAGCACTCCGATTAAGTGGGTAATGTTTTGTATGATGATATGTTTTTTAGGATAGGGAGTGAACCTAATTCCTTTATAGGACATTGTTCACAATGATTTCTTGGTATTTTATCCTTGACATGTGTTTATGATGAAGTGTTTTAAATTGTTACAACATTTTCCATGTTATGATCATCATGATATATCATGTCTCATTATTCATGTTTATTATTCCTACTTTTTTTATTGCCCACTTATATGCCTAATTTTTAAAACTTATCACCTTGTTCCATGATTATTACCTTAATGGAATTTATATTTCACCAATTTATTATATTTTTTCTCAGGTTATCTCATGCTTTTTTAAAATACAAGGAATTTTAGAAGTAAGATAAGGAGTTTTTCAATAATATTGTTGTATCCCTTGTTCAATTTTTTATGATATATATATAATTAACACATATATTTTAATTATCATTCTTCTAGGTTGTATTAATTATAATCATAAGTAATTAATTATAAATTTATTTGAAATAATGAAAATGATTGTTATATCACTTGATTACAATTTGTGTGTGAAAAATTGAATTGAATTTTATTAAGACTCCCAATATTTATCATGTCCCAATAAACCTCACCATTAAAATCTGAATGTCTAATTTATAATAAGTTATTGTGGAAAATATTTGTATCCCCCTTTGTATAACCCCAAATAATTTTTTAAAGTAACTTCAATGTATTAATATAGTTTGGAATTGGAAAACATAAGCTTCAAGCAACATTATCCGTTCATTGGACTCATTTATTCTGATATCCGGACATCTATTTCCTTAACACTTTCCTCCAATTTATATTAAGTTGAATGAGGGATACATCTCTTGATGTATTATGGTTAACTCAACCCATATCATTCATAATAACTCCATGTTAAAATTAATTTTCCCAATGAGGGTTGTTCAAACACTTAGTTATAATTATTTCATTCATAATAATATATTTCAAGGACATGTATGAGTTAATATTTAGTTTAGGTATTTTTTATTATTTGTGAAATTATATTATTTTATCATTTATATATCCTGTTAATATTAATTGAATTTTAATCAATGGATTAACCATGTTTTCCTAAAACATTTATGTATAATCCATTTATTTTTATTTCATCCAATAAAATTAATTCATTTATTTATGTGATCATAGTATTTCATCTATAATATATATAATACATAAGACAAAAATAAAAAAAATAAAAATATAACATGATCATGAGTTTATCTAATAATTTATTTAATGAGTGGAAAAAAATAAACCATTCAACTCAGGTGAAAACTCTTATTGTCGGTCATGGCATGAGCTACAACATTCCACCTATCCAACTATGTTCCATCTTGGTTGGAACTATTTTAGTTCAATTGTGAACTAACTCAATGCGCCAGAAGATATATATTTATAAATCACATATATGTGATGGTAACCAAAGTATTTGTTAAAGGGAATTACAAAAATATCCTTGTACATGAAAGTCCTACACAATAATGGAGTCAGGGATGACACACATGCATTACAAATTTAATTAAATAACTAATAATTACAATCCCATGTAATTAATTAAATTTAAAAAATACAATGCATAAATAGATCTTGATCATGCACATGAATGGTCATAAAAATTATAAAAGTTATGAAAAATTATATTAGATTACATGTATCTCTATTAATTATTTATTTATTAATATGACCAGGATTTTAACATAGGTTAATAGGCGAATTTGTTACATGATACATAGTAAATATGTTTATAAATTTATTTAAAAATACATTAGGTTTTAAATAACTGTTTGGGGAAGTTTTTCATGCTGGTTTTTAAATAACCAACACGAAAAATGTTGTTTTATGTCAGTTTTCTGAAACAACCTCCATGGGAGAGACCTTTTCACTTCACATATAAAATAAAAGACATGAAAGAGATAGATAATTAATCTTTCATGTAAGTTATATATATAAATGATGTGAAAGGTCTTCTTTTCCATGTCATTTATAAAATAACCGAAATTAAATATAAATAGAGAAACCTTATTTCACTTTTGTTTTATTGAAGAACTGTTTTGGAAGAATGTTTTTCATGTAGGTTATTTGATAACTGACCAAAAAAATGACGGTATTTATTTTAAACACTAATTATAAAATGACCAACGTTAATTTTTTTTAATATAGTTGAATAACTCCACCCTATCCAATATAAAATAGAAGAAACAATAAGAAAAATAGAAAACAATAGAACAAGAAGGAATATAGAAAAACACTAAAATTTTCAACATTCAAGTTTATAATATATATTACAAATAAACTATAATTGAATCAAAACAATAAAATGATTCTCTAATTCAATTTCTAAGTGAATAAAATCCTATGTACTAAATGTTTGAGGTTTATAATAAACATAAAAAATATTATAAAATCATTTAACTTATATGTACATTGAATAAAAAATGAGATGTCTAAGAAAAATTTATGACAAAATCTAACCTAATTGACCTTTCTAATATTTCCAATTTCAATTAATTCATACATAAATTGTAAAACATAGTATAAAAATTATTTTACTCTTTATTTTTATGAAATTGATGTTTGAAAGAACTTATCAATTCTAAATAACATTTATAAGTAATATATCAAAAATTCAGTAATAGTAAATGAGAATTAAAATTTTCATTTACATATTTTATCTTAGTACACTTATTTTATGTGGTATCCCTAAAAAGACACAATGAATTATATTAAAATAATATGAATAAAATAAATTCAAGTCATTATCATATAATAAAGTACTAAAATACTCAAACATACATGTTCAATGTCGTCATACATTTTCTCACACATCTGTATGGGTCGAGCATAACGAATATAGTGTATTATCCCTTGAAAGAAACCCAACATCCAATTGGCACTATTATATTATAAAATTTAATTTAATTGTTCATTATATAAAGATATATAAATCAATTTGTTATTAATACGTTTCATACTCTAGAAGATAAGGAAACATTCAGCACTAAAAATCTTCATTATTTATAAATATTTCAATTAATATAAATTATTCATTCCACATCATTAATTATACAAGCTAGAGGTGACAAAAACAATGGATCCCTAAATCCATATATATTTATATTTTTAGGCTCTGTACAAATTTTTAAATGATACCTAATAAAAAATAAATATAAATTTTCAATAAATTAAACGAATGTAAAAATTTTGTTAATTGACTTACAAGGAAAAAATATAAAACATGTTGATACTCAAATAATCTCTAGATACAAGGTCTATGATATCATTTATAAAAATACTAACATTCATTTCATTCCAATAAAAAAATTTCAATTAAAATATCACATACATTTAATAAAAAATTTAAATATCTCGGAAATCTATCAAAACTAGAAGAAACTATATCTGAAGTCATAACACATTGCATTTTTTGTTCTCTATATTAATTAATTGCAATTATAGTTTATTATAAAGCATTAAAATTTGAAATAAAATTTAATATAAAAACATAATATAATATAATCTATATATTTACATATATAGTAATATTTCGAACAAGTCTAGATTGACCTATAATAAAATGGATAATACATTGTTCAAATGTACTCAAATCATATGTTGGAAATTGAATTATTAATTATATATCCATAATATCATGTAAATTTATCCTATGATTATTTATCTCTATATATTCTTGATTAATAGTATCACCAAAATAAAATATCACCCCATTTGCAACAATTTACTGGGGATCATCAACATATAACTGTCAATAATTAGAAAGACGTGGATGATGGTGTAGGAGTAAAATGAGAAGGAGTGGGGTCTTCTTGAAGCATTGTATGTGTATGATATATAGTAGTGGGAACTACTGGTAGAGGTGGAAGACATGGTAGAGGTGTTGGAGTCATATTAGTAGTTTGAAACTGTTTTTACATGTCTCCAATCATTACTTGAACCAAAGATCTGATCATTTACTCCATTGTAACAAGAAAATATTGAACATAATATTCCAAGGATTAATTTTTTTTTATAAAAATCCTCACTTGATGAATATTCAGAATGCATAAATTATTATTTTTCTAATACACTAGCCAGGTATCCTTGTACACACCTTCAGTTTTCAGTATTCCCCAATGCAAAAACTAAAATATCCTACCTACCCTCATCTATAAACACCCCCATGTTCTCTTCTCATAAAGGGAATCATGTATGGAGTATTTGAAAAATCCTATAATGAATCAGAATATATAAAGAATTTCTCTAACTTAAAGGAGTAAAAATGGACAAAATATTACAATCCTATCAGTTATAACCCTTGACTCCTCTATAAGATATAGTCATTTTTTCTCATCTAAGCCCTCTTTCATTTTTCATGTATTTGTTTTTGGGAGGGGGGGAACCTTTGCTGAGCCTAAAGACTCAACCCTATGTTTTTGAAAATATTCATCCATTATTTTCTCTTCTAGTAATGTATACCCACCCTAAGATATAGTATGAGGGAATATGTTTTTGTATAAGATCTCCTAATGAGATCTCCTCAATTAATGTAAATTATGAATGAAAATATATTTAATATGATCATTAATATAAAAAAATTATAAAAGGTAGCATTTCGTATAAGAAAAATGATTCTATTCAATTAATTTTAATAAATTTATTCTAGGTAACATCATCTATAAATTGATATATATGAAATGTATTTTTCTATTGTCTTTCCACAAAAATAAATTATGATGCGAGAGTAGATTTGAAATCACTCCATCTCCTAGTATCCAACGATAGAAATTTCTTCTCAACTCATCCAATATTATGTATGACATATGTCATCTAATAAGAAGGGTGGAAACATATATTACTATAACAATTTCAATATAATATAAATAATAACAATCAAGATTACCAAAATTTTCTCGCACATATGAGATGTTGTCACTTTGTTAATAATTCTGCAATTATATTTGAAAATACTAACTTTGGTTTTATCTTTCACTAATATAAAAGTCATGAATTATTCTGATTATGGACCACTTAGAATATTATTATCATCAAATTCAATCGACATACATGTGTCCTAACTGTGGGAAATATATAATTTTGGTAAAAATTTGATTCCACATTTAGCCACCCTAGAACAATTTTTCCCACATGGAAGTTAATATATACTATAATGAAGGATGAAGTGACTCATCAACAAGATCATGTGTACATTCCTCCCTGGAGGTATGACCACGATCATCTTCAAATTCATGTGGTTCATTTGATAATGGATCTATCATAATCTTAAAAATCAAAGCAACATACAATTAGTAAAAAAATAATAATACAACTATTACATTCAAATGTAAATTAAAAATGAAATATTATAAAAAAAGTAAACTAAACAAGATTTATTCCATTTTTGTTCAAATTTTTCATAATTAACTACATTTATAACAAGAAAAATGTGATTTGAAATGAAATAAATGAAAGAAATAAAGTGAAAATTGTTTTTTAATAGATAAAATGTTCTAACATAATAAATATGTTTTTACACCAAAAAAAATATTTTTTCAACTTACTATTATACAATATTATTGTTTTTATTTATCATTATAAATTTAAATTAACCCCTTTTAACAAAATAAATTAATAGATAAGTTTTTTAGTGATAAACATGGTAAAATAAAAAAATTAATAATAAAATTTTAATTTGTTAGTTAAAATACATGTTTTAATAAAGAAAATAATATGAAAATATCTAACATTTTATGAAATTTAAAAAAGTAAACCAAAACAACATATCGTATGTACTATTGGATTGTTTTCCCAAATTCCTATATTCGGATCATTATGCATGTCATATATCATGTCTTTGACCTGATCATCTATATTATCTGTTAATATTTCTATGGAATTATGGATGTCACATAAATCATCATTTTCATCACGTTTACCATCACAATAATAATGTTTCCCTATAAAACAATAGAACACTACATATCAAATTTGTCAAGAACAATCAAAAAAAATCTTCATGTGTGTCCCTTATAAAAGGATACACTATATTTTTTATTACTTAAATATTAGTAGGGATGTTTTCTTAGATAACATCATAAATATTTCACTAGATGTATTAAAATGATTATTTTCTATGATTGTTTAAATAAAAAACTACTTCATTCCTATGGGTTAATTAATATATGATGAAGTGATTAAATTTTTATGATCATATAGAATAATTAATTATTATTTTCATTATGAGAAAATTTTGGTATGATATGTCCCTAATATTGTTGTTTTCCATTAAATTCATCCATATAATTTTTGAAAGATAGATATCACATGTAACAATGATTTTGATCAAGTGAATTTTGTTTTCCTTCAACATATATCAAGAGAACTGTTTTGTTCAAAACTTGTAGCTTTTAAATTTTGGTTTTGTCATCAAATATAGCATCAAAATTTTTTGTTCACAATATAAAGAATTTAATTTTGATCTATTCACAATATGATGTGCTGTAATTTTGTTTGTTCGTAATGTTATGTGGGGGAAAGATTAAATTAGATTGAAATATAATTATTCCTTATGATTTGGTGTGTACCAAATATCCTTGATATGCTATGTTTAAAGGGAATTATACATTTTAGTGTTATATACATATATATATGCATCATGGGTCTTTATTATTATTAATTTACAAAGAAAATATTTTTTCACGATATATATTTGTTCATTTGAGATGACATGTTATTTTAACATCACTTAAAGAGAATAAATGTTGATGACATTTTGATGATTTTTTTCCTTACTAAGAGTTTGACCTCCCCCTTCCTTATGCTTCCATTCCGTATTTTATAAATATGAGTATAACACATGAGATGTCTAGAGGGGGGGTCTATAATGACTCAATAATAGGATATGTTAACAAGTATCATAAAATACATTTACTATGTAGCTTATCCTCAAATAAACCAAATGTTCCATTCATGGGATTGTATGTTTATTGTGACATGTATTGTTTAAAATATACAAATGATATAAAATAAAGATAATAACCTATCATAATGTATAAAATTTAATGTTTAAATTTTATCACTAAATCATGGAGTATGGGTTTTAGGGAACTGTATTCGTATTAGAGTTGGGTTTAGTTATTTTTGAGGATTACTTTTGAAATTATTGTGGATTAACAGTAGAGAACATTAGTGGAAAACCTATAGATAAGTATATTAATAAGATATCATATTGAACATTTAGTAAAGTAATGATTTTTTTATTTCATACAAATTACTTACTTTTCTAGATTTTGGAATCTAGATATGGATGTGGTACAGATGCCCCTATGGTTAATCAACTTGGATATAGTTGGTTGAGTATTATATTGATTTTAACTATTTTCTCTATTATTGAAACAATGCCTTGAAACCTAGTTGGACACTCATGGGAGATATTCTTCGGTTAATTAACAGTCTCATTATGAAAATTTTTGATGGATTAAAATAATATTTGTGGATATAACCTATAAATATATCGGTTAAAACCTATTAGTAATATGGCCATGGTCAATCAAGGTTAATGTGGATGAGTTATTTGTGGATCTAATTATGTCCTAGTTGGACCAAAATTATCATAGCTTGAAATAATTGTGTAAGTTGAGAGGAAATATACTGATTTTATATCTTATCAATATAATCATTAACTCTAACTTTATTGCATAGTATCATAATGATTTTTAATTTATTATTTGACTGTGAATATGATCATGAAAATAGAGATGTGAAGGGTATAACCAAGAAATGAAGAGTATTTTGAAAATATTGTAGAGATAATACGATTATTATTTTTTGAAATTATTACACCTACATTATCTAATATTGGGAGTTTGAATCACTATAGAATATATTTCAAGATATTGTTATGGATCTCATAGCTTTTTTTATTAGTGAATGATAATTAAAATTATAATGACTCAATAACTTTAAGTGGGAGAGAATGTATTGCACCATGATTTTAGTATTTATTTTACTTCAATAAAATTCTATATTGAGTAGATATATTAACATGAAACATGAAACTAAAATGAAATTTTGATACATTAAAATGAAAATTTTAAATTTTATTGTTACATTATATCCATTAAATTAGAGGATTAAAATGGAAGTAACCATATTATGAAATCGTTAATGGATAAGGTTTGAAAAAGATTTTCACAAAAAATGTATCCATTATGAATCTAATTTATCCAAACATGAAAAGGTGGTTATTTTAAAAAAAATTCCCTATAGAAATCATAAGATAAATTACAATAGTTACAATACGAGTCAAAAAATGTCTTAGAAATTCAATATTATTAAAATTTCCACATGATAAATTTTAGCGGAATAACCACCTATGAGTACAACCAGGGAATAAATTTTTCTTATAACATACATGAAGATATTAAGGGGATGTGAAACTAGAAATTATAGTAATATAGAATAGAAAATTTTAAGGTAATAGTTTTTCAAAAGTATGTATTTTAACTATTTTGAATTTTGAATTTTAATGATAGAGAATGTTTTTTACTCCAGAATTGATTAAATTAACAAGACCATTTTAATCATAATAATGTAATTTACTAAAATTTAATTTTTATTTTATTTATTGAATGAAAATTAATAGATTATTGTGAATAAATATTTCGGATAAAAATTATATATTGAAAATAAGATAATTAGTAACTGGTATGAAATATAAGTATAAACATATATCATTTTAAAAACATTTACCTTCTTTCAAAATACATTTTATTATAATATTTATTTTCATTATAAAGTTATATTTCATAATTTGAGTTTTAAAAAATTTAATTCTTCATGGGAGTTATAAGAACATATTATCCTAGGGTAAATATTTATAGTTTTTTTTGAAATAATTTATTTTTAGATGAATTGCAAAAAAATGTAGTTTAAAAATATATTGTGTAATTTTTGACTATATAAACAATAATATATAACATAAAAAAGATAAAAAAAATTGAAGTTAAAAAATTTATTTTTTATAGGAAGATATAAATTAAAATTACTTGTATGAATTTATAAATCCTATGTTTTGTATTCTGAAAATTGAGCAATATTTTTCTAATAAAATATAATTTGAGGATTTATATTTTAAATATGTTTTCCCTTGGTGATGTTAGGTTATTTATATAATTTAGAGTATGATAACTATGATTTTTAATAACTAAAAAATTAATTTCTTATAAATAAAAAATATTCATAATTTTATGATAAAATTAATTTTATTCTAATAAATAAACTTTTTCTAAAAACTGGTTTCTACACATTACATTTGCCCGTGTTATAATTAATTGAAATAGACATATTTTTTTTTGATATTATAGATTCCATATTAGTAATAATTATATAAAAAATTATTTAATAAGGACCATTTCATTTTTATTCATTAAAATTAAATTATTTTGGAAGAAATTAATTACCATGATAAAAATGAAAAATTGTAACAATGCACAATCTAAGATTAAAAGACATAAAAACATATTTAAAACATTTATAAAAATTAATGGTTTAGGGAATATCAACCTTAACTCATCCTGAACTAAATATTAGTCTACATTGACTCCACATTCTATGTGATACAAGTGCCCTCTTTAAATTATGATATTATATTTTAAAACATTTCATTCCCATCACCTATAAAAAGAGCACACCTACACCTCATTTCCCACTAATTCATGAGACCTGTATCTACAAAAACACATACATATTATATACTTAAATAATTCCCCACAATCTAGAAGTTGTGACATTCTAAATAACCAATCTATGGACCCTTAAGGTTTTTCCCAATGGATAACAACCAATGGGAGAAGTAACACTCTCAATCAATCTTTCTTAATTATTTTCCTTTTTCTACCAACAAAAAAAATTATTTAACAATTAAATTAAAAAATAATAACAAGTAAAAATACTATTAAATTTTATTTTATTAATTTAATTTCCATTTTCTACATTCTTCCAAAATCATTCATAAAATAAATATATATTCAAGTCTACATACAGACTTCAACCTCCATGAATGATGTGCTTGATTTTTCATCACAAAATTACATGAATTATACTGAATGACTATTTGAAAGATTTATTTATAATTTATGATTATAACAACATTGTGAAATTATAATGCATTCTTTATCTTCAAACTATTCAATGTAAAATGAACATGTCTCTCATGTGTATGTACAAACTACCACCTTCACAAAAGTGATATATTACATTATTCACTATAGTATTTTATTATTTACGAAACACTATTGAAATATATTTGGTCAAACTAAGTAAATATATATAATATAATTATTCTTATTTAATAATATTATTATGAAATTATAAATAATTTCATAACTACACTCACTTGTAGTCTATAGTTTTTTCATTTTTGATCTATTTAACCACTAATGTGAATAATCTTATAAATTTATATCATTTATTACATTAAAAAAATAACTAATGGTGTTATTGGACATGAAATATAATATAATTTTTGGTTTATGAAACTATAAAATTCATATTAATATTTACTAAATTCTTATGATACAACCTTTTAGTTAATTTTAAATTATCGAAACATGCTTGTCTAGAACTCCTTCATCATGAATTATAACTAAAATATATTTTAAATGTAATAATAACACTGTATATCATTATAAAAAATCTATTATAGAACCCATAATGTTCTAAAAATGATGACCATTGATTTTATTAAGAAAATCGACACCACATTTAGAAACCAGAACAAAATAAACAATCAAAGGTGATAACATATAAAAATGAAAATGAAATATAAATAGAACAATTTTAAAAAATTATTAAAAACAATTTTTATAAAATGTTATACTTTTTATTTTGTATTTAAAATATTTGAATATAATGGTTATTTTTTTACACAATATTATAAAGTGCATTTTGACTAAATAAGAAACAATTTAAGGGTTTTTATATCAGTTTTGATTCATTGAGATTTTATGTGTATTGTAAACTTATTTATTTTAGAGGATTTTATAGTTTGTCCATTTATTTACTTATTCATAATTTTTAAAGAAATATAATTTATTTACAAATAAATATAACGTTCTTCCATTCAAAGGTATTCAACTCGAATGATTATGTTACAATTAGGGGTTTTCTGGACTAAATTTACATTCTTGATTTATAATGATTCCCATTTATCAATTGTATTAAAAGATAGTTTTATTATATTTTATGAAGAAATTTAATTTAATTTCCTCATTTTATAGTAAATTACATTAATGGGTTTATTTTTTCAAACAAAATGTCCATGTTTAGAATGATTCTCATTCTCTCATAATAGGAACTTTTTCCAATGTTTTCATAATAATTCGTTCCACCAATGTTATCCATTCAATTTTTAAAATCCATTTATATTTTATTTTTGGTAATCATAAAATTTACCTTTATTAATTTTTTTAATAAATTTAACAATCACTTTCAAATGTGAGTTTCAATAAAGGCATTTTCAAAAAATTAATAAAACATCCCTTCGAAGTTCATTTTTATCTTCCTCTATGTATTTCCATTAAAAATTATTTCTTTAGAAACGATAAATAATTAATTGTTAAATTTAAATTGAAATGTTTTAAAAAGATCTAACATAATATATTTTAAAAATTCACATTGAATTTTGACAATATCAGCATTAGTAAATACTAATGGTAATAATGTATTCGAAAAATTATTTTATTGTTTCTTTCAACGTTATGATAATTATATAGAACAAATATTTCATCAAATTATATAATTGGTTTTAAAAATTATTTTATGTACTAATGGTTTTTAAAATAAAAATAAATATTGTTATATTTTTGTAAAGATAAATTTTAACTTTATAATTAAATTATAAATTTCAAAAATATATTTTGCATCTTGTTTTTCAAATAGATTCGTCCAATAATATAAAAAATTGTTTTTCATATATGCTATTTTAGTTTGATGATACCTATGTTAAAAATGAGATATATTAATGTTATATTATCCACCTTATTTCATTACATGTCTTATGAAGATGGTTGTTTATAGACATTTCTATAAAACCAGTTTATTTTCCACATGTTAATTAAGATATAGTGAAAAGAAGAATGTTTTATGATAATATGGAATAATTTTTTCATTATAAGATAGTTTGGGACTTATAAATCCCTTAAAATATTTGTGTTGGTAAACCCCTATAATACACTAGTTACATTTTGAAATGATTTATTATAATGATGTTTACAATGAGAATTCTTTTATCCCTAACTTGTAGTGTGGGTATTTTTTCTAACCATGAAAGGACTTGGGGGATTTTTTTTAAAAACATATAGAGTTGATTATTTTATTCCTAATAGGAATCATAGAATTTTAATTATTCAAAACATGATGATTGGAAATTTTATTGGTTGAAAATTTATTTTGATGGAATGATTGAGTTTGATTACAATATGATATTCAATTGTGCCTATGATTAAAAAAATTTCCATATTTTATTATATTTAAATAAAATATTATAATTATATATTATACTCTCGTGGAAATTCTCCAAGTATCATGTTTATAATCTCACGATTTCATACCATTTTTTCTTTATATATGTTTTTTGATATGAAATTAAATTTCATTATTTCAATATTTAGGGATATATAAGATCTTTCAATGCACTTATTAGTAATATATTTCTCCCGATTATATGATTTATTATTATTTTTAAATATTACCATTGAAGACATGTTGACGAGTTTGTTCATTACTAGTATTTTGAGATGATCCGATTCTTAGGTTCCCATTCTTTCAGTTATGAATATGAGTATAACTGATGTGATGTCTAGAGGGGAGTCTAGTGTGTCTAAATTGCGGGTAAATTTTTATAAATATCATAAATTATATAGAAATTGTAGAATATCCACAATGATACTAAATCTTTCATTTTTGGTATTTTGTATTAATTTTGAGTTGTAATTATTATCTTATTGAAGTTATTTAAAACCAAATGGGACAATCTTAGATAATATATACGAAAGTTTTTAAATAATGTGTTTTTATCCATGGATCTAATAGTGTGGGTATAGGTCACCTCACATATGATAAATAAATGATATTTTCATTCAAATTCATGAATTATTAACACATTTTTTTATTGTAAAATTATATTATGAAATCTTGAATTTGTTTTTATTTATGCAATATTTTTTAGGTGGAAACCAAAAAGGTGAAATGATTGGATTTTATAGTTTGACAAAAAATGATTTTTGATAATATTAATATGTGTAATGATTTTTTATGATGAATAAATGATATTTATTTTCAATTAATAAATGAAATATTTCTCTATAATAGTGAAAATATTGAGTGGCATTCATAAGGAAATGAAATTTAAATATATAATATGTATATAATTTAACAAGAATAATTAGTTATAGGATTAAATAATTAATATTTGGTTTATTTTATGTTAAAGAGTTAGTTTTATTTTTAAAAATTTAAAAATCTAGAGTTTCTTTAATCTAGTAAATATATTTTTACATAAAATTAAGATGATTATTATAATTTATATACACATATAATTTTTCCAAGATTGTGATATTTGTAAATAAATAGAACACAATATACCTAAACACCTACGTACAACATACAATATAGAAAATAAAATTTAATTTTACATATTGTCTTTCATAGAAAAATAAGTGGCACACAAATAATAATTTACATTAACAACATCATTAGCAAAAATTGAGTCACAAACATCCAGTAACATATTTTTCTTGAGCTATATGGAATTAGGACCATTGATTCATAAAAAACCTATATTGAAGGTTTTTAAATAAAAAATCTCAATCATTCAAAATGTTATATATTTACTATTTTGAGCTACCCACTTAAATAAGAATAATCATTCCCAGTCATACCTGAACATAATTGTTTTTAAACATGGGGTTGAGTATAAGATGATTATTAAAGGGGTTTTTTAAAAACACTAAATCATTTTTCATTATTTGAAATATGAGAAAATAAACACTATGAAAAAATATTTCTTCAAATCACTTAAAAACTCATAAAAATTTATAAAAGATATCTTTAAACAAGAATTGAATCTGTTATTGAAAAAAGGGTTATAAGAAATTTTCATAAACTATAAGAGAATAGTTATGAAACACTTCTTGAAAATGAAACTAAAAAACATGATGTAAATCCTTTCTTGGTTGAATGAATAACCATTTTGAAATTAATATCAAAATGTATATTATTTGAAATAATAAATCATATATATATGTAATGTTTAAAAGTAACCATTTTTCAAATGAATCTACAATTCATAAAATGAATTGATTTTAAATAAAACATATCAGAAGAATAAATTATGATAATATTATCATAGGGTATCATACAATCATCATGGAATTTACTAAATAGGGAAATTACAACATCTATAAGGAGTAACAAAAATCCCTTAACAGTATACAATTATTGGAGTATTTAACTCCATCCGAATTCTTTTAAAATTATGATAAATACATGAAATTTCCTATCTATTAGGAGTGAATTATATACAGTCAACTCTTTCACCATTACCTAATGCATTGGATGGATTTAATAGAACTACTTGTCCATAACAAACAGTGTCCATAAGGGGTTGGTCTTACTCCCCATTAACATATTCAACTATAATACCTGGGATTGATATCATTAAAAAAAACATTTGGTAATTTTCATATTTCAACATAAACATCAAAATAACATCCAATAAAAACAAGTATCACTACTACAAAAAATAACTTTATTAGTGTTGGTATTTATCAGCGTAATAAAAATGTGATAATAATTGACATCTTTTCAGCACTAAGGAAAACACTGATAAATTTAACATTTTATCATTTCTTTTTTTTAGCGCTGATAAATTGAAACTTTATCTGCACCTTATTTTTAGAACAGATAAAGGTCAAAATAAATAAAACAAAACAACGAAATATATAAAAAATATAAAAAATTTGTGTATTAAAAAAATATTAAAAATTTTATTAATTGAATAATAAATGATAAAAATAAATAAATTGATTATACATTATTAAATATTAAACATTGTATTAATTATATAAATATGATAAATAATGTTTATAAATTGTATATATTAAATATTTAGAAATATGTTAATGTATATAAATGTGATTTATATATTACAATGTATTTATGCACTTTACATAAAATAGTTATATATTTAGTGAATAATTTTTTATAATTAAAAAATAATATTATTCAAAAATACAAATTGCATTGTGCAATGGATATATAATTGAATGTATCATTTTCATTTCCAATTAAACATAGATCAAATTTGTGTTATATTTTTTTTACATAAGAATAATTAATGTAGTATTACATATAATTCAGATGCACAAAACTTATCCATTTTTTCAATACTGTTAAAGTTTATTGTTTTTAATTTATTCAATTTCACTATTTTTTAGAAAATATTCATATTCATGCTCTTTAATTTAGATATAAATATCATTTTACAAAAATATTTCTATAATAAGAAATAAATAATTATAAAATTATAATAAATATATTTTAAAACGAATATATTTACTATATTTATATGTATATATATTTATTAATTATATATATATATTTAAAATCTTTTTATTTATAATTATAATTATAAATAATTTATTATTGATTAAGTAATAAGGGCTTATAAAGGTAGGTTTTTTCAGTGCTAATTAAAAGAAATGATAAAATGAATGTTTATCAGCACTAAAACATTAGTGCTCATAAATATGGATTTTATTTTTTCTAAAAAAGATCTAATAAATATTATTTTATCAGTGATTATTTATTATCACTGATAAAACTATCCCTATTCTTTTAAAAAAAACCTAACTATTTTTGAACCCGTGACGATATCATAAGCTTTGCCTAGAATCCACCCAATGCTGATGCTCCTTCTCGGTTAATCGAAGCTCGAATAAAACCACTCGATCACCTCTAGTTGCTTAAACGTAATCAAATTTCCGATGATTGGTTGCAGTTACGGTTTTTGAAGATGATTTTATTGAACCTAGTGAAGTAGGCCTTTAAATTTTTTATGTATTTTTTTCATTTTGGATTTCTTGTTTTATGATGCCATGAGTTATTTTGGGACTGGTCCTTGTATACCATTTTTCTTCTTGATTATGAACAAAATTATTTAATCATGATCCATTTTTTGATGGGATAACAATTTCAATACCAAGTTTTTCCCTTTTTATATTATTGTTTTGAATCAATTTTATTTGTTGTCTACTTATGTACCCCAACTTTCACTACAAGATTAATTCATAGTTTTTAATTTATATTGATCATTGATTCATAATAGTTCAAATTATTCATTATCTATTTCTATATAGAGATCTTGGTTATTGATCCCAATTTATGATTTCATCTTCATCTTAATAATAAAGTAATTTTAATTATAGTTCTATTATGAGTTAATAAGTTCCATGTTCATTCCTTCGGTGTTTTAGGTATGGTTCCTCAACATGGAATCAATAAAATGCTTGTTTTAGGAATTTTATTATGAACTTAAGGTGGTGGTATGGCTCTACACTCCCCACACCCTCTCCTTTTCCTCGGATTCCCACCCTCATCTCTTTATCTTCTCTAGGGATTCTAGTAAAACACTTCTCTGCTTCGGGGTTCTTCTCTCAGTTCATCTTCTTTGGATTTATCTTCCCCTTCCATGGCTTATCCAAGGGTTCATCCCCTACTTTTAATTCACTGTTGGTTTGCCATCGGTCTTCCCTTGGTTCTTCTCCTCACATTGGCTTCAGCGAAGGTGCTTCAATTTCACCCTTGTGCACCTCTACTATGCTCCGACCTTGCATTACATTACTTCTCTCTAGGTCAGATATGGAGTGATGGAATCATAGAGGTCTTGGGCTCGAGGTTCGACGACTGTGGGTCTACTCGATGTCTACCCCATGTCCTCTTTCTCATGTTTTCTCTAGTTTTTTGTTCTTGTTTTTCATCTTTATCTTTCATTTATTTCTTGTTGTTGTTTTTGTGTACCTCAGATTCTTCGGTATCACATAGGGGTAAGTTGGGCGGCTGTATGCATTAGGGGTTTGAAGTCGAGTTCTGTTGAGGTCTCTGCCTGCCCGCACTACTCCGGATCCAGGTCTCCTCCAATCTCTCAGAGGAGGATTTGAGTGGTGGTCTTCCTGGTGCTTTTGGAGGTGGGTTCGATCGGTCTCTGGAATCTCATGGTGGATTCTTATTCGTGGGCTCTAGGAGGGTGTCAGTGTTTTCTTTGTTGTTTCTACTTATCGATCCGAGTGTTTTCATGCTTCTTAGAGCTCGACGTTAACTGTGCCCTGGGGTCATCCGGTGGCCTTCGGGTTCGGTGTGGATCAGTTATCTCCAAGAGAAAATCTCGACGGTGATGGAGGGTTCTGGTGGTCATTTCCGATGTCACCAGTGGGTTTACTTGAATGGCGCTGATGGTGTTGCGGAGTTTTGTAATGTAGTTTGTGAGACTCTTTGCTTTATTTCTGATGGCCATCTCAGAGGCATGGTGACATAGACAGGGTTAATGATGGCTTTGATGATGACGACCTTCTTTGGTTATCCTCTCGGTGGGGTTGACGACAACGTTGATGGGCCTATTGATGGTGGGGGTTTGGCATGAGTGGTTTTTGTGGATTGAGGTCTGTTTGAGTTATAAGGGTGAACAAATCTTACACAGTTCGACGGATTGGTTGGTTGGGTGTTTTTTGAAGCTTGGTGATGGTGAAAGGTCAGCCTTTTGAGGTGATAGGTCTTAAATTCGATGATGTCAGCTTCTCTACTTGATAGTTTTTTGAAATTTTAATTTTTGGATGCTTTGTGTCTGGAATTTATTTTTGAGTTGGTTGTGGCTCTAGGTGAGTTTTTATGATTTTATAACCTTATGAATTTTGAAAGTGGTCTGTAATGGAAAGGGGTTGGGGGGTTTTTCTGTACTGGTGACTCATATATGGTTCCATATTACCCAAAAACTTACATTTAAATAATATGTAAAAATGATTTTGGCGAAGAAATTATGGTGGATTATTAAGAATGGGTTAAATTTTCATGTTACCTTTATAGAACCATAAAAAAATAATTTCATCGTATATATCAAATATCAAATTAATTATGTTTTCCTAACAATCCATGATACCATTTTATATCATCCTTCATGTTGGTGGTAAAATTGACCCAAACAATGACATGTAATAATCAATGGATGTGAATTAATATGATGTTAATTTTATTGCAATATATTTATTAAATAAGTATAATTATTTTATTTTGATTTTATTAAAGTGTTAAATTGGTATTATGAATATATAGTTGAAGAATCAGAGTGGAAAAAAATATAACAAATTATTTATTAAATAAATTAAATCATATTTCTTGTTGAAATATTTCATTATATTGAAAAACATAGTACATCCTATTGAGATTATGACCTCTAAAAAGTGTAAATGATGAAAATTATAAAGAATATTTATATCTAATATTAATGGAGAATAATTTTAGTTATTCTTCTAAAAGGGTGGTGGATGGGTTCCTATATAATTGGGAAGGTGTGTAATTTTCTCAAATACCTACTCCTTAATGTGTGATAAATAAAAATATACATCACACGTAGATCCAATGTGAAGAAATAATAGATATGTTTTTTGAATTATCTATAAATATTAAGGGTGGTTATGAATTATAGAAAATGAAATGAGGATGAATTATCTATAAATATTAAGGGTGGATTAATTCTTTTCTTAAATCCAATTACCCATTTTCTTCAACATACTAAAATTATTTGAAGAAAAGCTATACATGAATTTTTCCCTAATTAGATTTGTCTATAACTTTCACCTTTGATAATGAATACCTTATGTGTATTTATTTATAAGATTTAAAAAATTAATATTTTATAAACCCAATAGGATTGATATGAATCGTAAATGGATGCATGATAATCACATGACAAACGAGTATAATGATCGAGTTAAAGAGTTCATCAGGTTTTCAAGATATCATAAAGACGACCCTTCTAACATCCTCATTCCATGTTTACATTGTTGTTATTCATGAATAATTAGTCCTAAAGAGTTGAATGAAAATTATATTTGTCACGGAAAAGATCAAATCGATATATTTTGGACTAAACATGGGGAAAATCTGAATGTTGACACCAATTTAAAAGATACTATAGTATTTGAATAATTTCGCATAAAATAAATGAAAATAAAAAATTTAAGATGACCTTCATGATTATCCAATGTTTTTTGAGGATTTACATATATATTCCAAGAAACCATTGTATACAAGTTGTCCTAAATGAAAAAAAATTCTAAAATTTATTGAATTTATATAATTTAAAAGCTGGAAACGGATGGAGTGACACTAGCATTACAGAACTACCTGGTCTCCTAAATGATATTATACCAAAAGATTATAAACTACCATGTTGAACATATGACACTAATTTAATGTCACATTCAATGGTAATTTTCTCTAAAATAATATATGCGTGTCCAAATGATTTCATATTGTTTCATAAGGACCATGAATCACTCATATAATTTCCTAAGTGTTGAATGGATCGATACCTAAAAACTGAATCATGTCATTCAAAATATAGGCGGTACATTCCAATCATTCCATGGATTAGAAGACTATATGAATGTTTGGAAACCATGAGATAATTAACATTTCTTGCAGATCAAATAATTAAAGATAAGAACCTATGTCATCCAATAGAATCTCCTCAGTGGAGGAAAACTTATTATGAGTTTTGAGAAATTTGGAAATGAGCCTAGGAACATTATTCCTGTATTATATATAGATGGAATAAATACTTTTGGTGTATAGAGTAGTAGTAAAAATACATGTCCCTTCATGTTGGTAAATTATATCTTTCCTCCATGGTTATACATGAAGCACAAATACATTATGGTCTTTCTGTTTATATCTAGACCAAGGCAACCTAGTAATGATATTGATGTCTATTTGGATCCATTGATCAAAAAGATGAAAATGATATGGGATACATGTTTTTCAATGTATGATTCTCATAGAAGTGAATAATTCACACAGAGTTTCGTGTTGTACAAAATGATAAATGAATTCCCCTGTTATGAAAATTTATCTGGAAACAACAGTAAAGAAATGTTGGGGTGTCCTTATGAAAAACACACATAACCATTTCAATTGAAACATTCCTCGAAGACTATCTTTTTGAGAAATCATAAATTTTTACCTCAGTGATACAAATACCAATCTTGGACAACATCATTCAATTGAGATATCAAACAAGGTAAAACAACATCTCCAGTAATTGGCGATCAACTATAAAATAAAGAAAAATATATTGAAACTATTTACTGTAAACCATTTTCAAAAAACCTTACAAAAGAGGGTCAGAAGAAGGGAGCATTTTTTTAATTACCATATTGGAATTGTATTCATGTTAGATATTTTATTGGATCCATGCATGTAGAAAAAAATATTTTTGATAATGTTATTGGAACATAACTAAATGTTCCTAGGAAAATTAATTATGACATTAAGGATAGGTTGGACATTATTGAAATGGGAATAAGGGAAGAGTTGGCACTGGCGAAGGCCCAAAGGAAATAATTTCTTCCTCCAATAGAATATACTCTATCCAAACAAGAAAAATTACAATTTTTACTTTTCCTTACTAGTGTAAAAGTTTCATAAGCGTATTCATAAAATATCAATAATGTCATTCATTGATTAATTTGATGTTATAAGGAATAAAATCACACGAATGTTGTAAATTGATGAAATATTTATTTCACGTTGCATTCCACTATATTTTACCTCAAAATTTAAAACATACACTAACTAGATGGTTCAATTGGTTTCATAGGATCAACTATGTGGTAATATCCATTACAGATGGATTCACCCCATTGAATGATATATCATGATTTGGAATGGGTATGTCAAGAATCGAATACATCCTGAAGGATGTATTGAAGAATGATATATTGATGAAGAAGCTATTGAATTCTATATCAATTACCTATCAAATGGTGAAAGCATCTGTCTCCAAATTTCTCATCACAACAAAAATTTGATAGGTGAAGGGATTTATGGAAGATTCATCGTTACAATTACTTAGAAAAAGTTGGAGCAAAAACACCTTTACATATTACATATTAGTTAATATGTTGCTACATGTATTGAATCGCACAAATAAATTCTTATAGATTTGAATCCATAAAAGGTTGAAGTATTGATAGAACATAAACATAATCAATAGTTTATCAGATGGTTCAGAGATAAAATTTATAAGGAGTTATCTGAAAATACAAATACAATTGTTGAATAAATTCAATGGAAAGAAAAGATATTGAATGGAAGTTTTATATCTTACTCTAGTTTTGTAATCAATTGTTATATATTATATACAAAAGAAAACAATGACTTTAGTACGATACAAAATAATGGTTTTATGCTTGTGGTTGAAGTGATGCACATATCTGGTTCTAATAATACTATTCCAATTTATGAAAATATGTCATATTTTTTCATTATTGAACATATATACAAGTTGAATTATAGAAAATTTAATGTGTTGATTTTCAATTTCAAATTGGTTGGAAATATCAATGGAGTGAAATTTGATGAAATCTACTTTGTGAAGGTGAATTTTACTATAGAAAGGGGGAAATAAGAGCTGTTTATAATGGCATCACAAGAAGTGTAATTATTTAATGTATCTGATCCAAAAAATGAGAATTGGTCTATTGTCTTGTTGAAGAATAAAAAATTTTAGAGTCAGATGAAAATTCAATCAAGGGTGACCTTTTCTTTGGGACATCACAATCAATTCATGCATGTCACAATGTTGATAATGTCTATTAAATTAGATGAGACCACAATGAGGGGATTTAGATTCTCAATAGAGGAACTAAATCCCTGAAACCTTTAAAAAATAAAGACAGTTAAATAAGAAGCTATATGTTTTTTAATATATTAGGTTTTTACTCATAATAGTATATGTTCTCTACTACATTAACAATAATATAAATTATAATGTTGACAACTCAGGGAGACAATGTCTTATACATAGGATGATGTTACCAATCCCTCAGAAGAACGAACTATAATGAATGAAACCATTTGGAAAGATGTAATGATAATGCTATGATATAATTTCTATATTTTAACGATAAATCATATAATGAAATGTTGATTTTATTTTCATTATTCTTTATAGAGTTAATTTATCTTAAAATATTTCTTACTATGTTTCTTGCCTTTTCATGAAGAGAAATGAAGTGATCTTTACTCAATCATAGAGGTAATCCTAATGTTTTCACATTAAAATCATTGTCCATAAAATTAATGTACTTTTTAATATTTATGATTAATTTATTTATTTTTATTATTACTCACATAATAATTTTTTTATTATATATATGGATTATGTTTTCGATATAGGTTGGTATGACAATATTTTATGACTTTTTGGATCAGAATATCCACATACTTCTTCTCCCCCAAAACCTTTTCACCCTTGTAGTGTTTCATTTATCACATTATTTCATTTTATCTCTACCACCATTCCAAGAAGAAAAATTATACTGCCTCTACTCAATTATATAGGTAATCTTGATGTTTTCATAGTGAAATCATTTTTCATAGTATTAATGTATTATTCTATATTTATGTTTTTTCTTTTTATTATTACAAATATAATTATTGTTTTCTTATACAAGTGGATTATTTTGTTCTATTTGGAGTGGTATGACCATATGTTATGCCTCACTACACCAAAACATCAATATACTTCTTCTCTCACAAAACCATTTCACCCCTACAGTTTTTCATTTGTCACTTTATTTCATGTTAGCTCAACTACATTTGATGGAAGAGAAATGACACCACCTCTAATCAATTATATGGTTAATCTTGATGTTTTCAAAGTAAAATAATTTTCTATATAATTAATGTATTGTTTAATATTTATTTTTAATTTATTTATATTTAGTATTACACATATAATTATTGTTTTCTTATATAAGTGAAATATTTTATTCAAGTTAGGGCGATATTTCCATATTTCATGACTTTTTACAACAAAAACTCCATAGACTCTTCTCCCTCCAAATATTTTTCCCTTGTAGAGGTTCATTTATCAATTTCCTTCATGTTGTCTCTACTCAATTTTTAAGAAAGAAAAATGATGCTGCCTCAACTCAATTACAGAGATAATATCGATTTTTTATAGAAAAATTATTATCCATAGAATTAATGTATTGTTTTATATTTATGTTTAATTTGTTTCTTTTTAGTATTACTCATATAAATTTTTTTCCCTATACATGTGGATTCTTTTATTTGATTTGGGGTGATCTATCCATATTTCATGCCTTTCTACACCAAAAGATCCACGTACTTCTTCTCCCTCACAACCTTTCACCACTATAGTTTTGACATTTACACTTTCCCTCATGTTACCTCCACCTCTCAATCCGATAGGTAATCCTGATATTTGTATAATAAAATCATTTTCTACAGAAAAAATTTGATATTTAATATACATGTTTAATTTATTCCCTTTTAGTATTACTAATAATAATTTTTTCTTATATATGTGGATTCTTTTTTTGAGTTGATGTGGTTTTTTCGAAGCTGCTCATGAAACCTTGGCAGTTCGATAAATAAATTCAATGGACTCATATGACTCCATGTACATCATTCTATTTAAAATTTATATTAATTTTATTAAAAAAGACATCTAGCATACTCATAATATATAAAACATATTAAGATTGTTTTTTCTATTTGAATAAAATAATCCATAATTCATTTGTGAAGTGTAAAAATCAGTCGTATCTCAATCTAATACACAATGTGCTTGATATGAATCAATGTGTATGTTATCAATTTAAAATTTACATTTTATAATAAAAAGTGTCAGTCACTAAAATAAGAGAAAACATGCTCAAATTTTCTTAAAAATTTAGGGCATTAATTCATAAATCATTTTAGAAATATAGGAATTTTTTTGACATTAAATCGATACACGCTGGGATCTGTATTAGTAAATGTGTGTGATTCAAGTTTAAAATGACATTTTAGTAAAAAAAAGACAAGTGACATTCTCAAAACTATGATAAAACATTAATATTTATTTGATACTTCTATAAAATAGTCCATAATTGATTTGGAACATGTAAGAATCATCCACACCTCAATATGATGTATGGTGTGACATGTATGACTCAAAGTGTGACATTATTTAAATTTAACATCCATTTTAGTAAAAAAGATGATTTACTGAAAACCAAGCAAATACATTTAATTTTTTTCCATCCTTTTTGAAAATGATATATACGGGATTTAAGACATGAATGAATCATCTAAAACTTAATCTAATGCATCATGTGATCAGTATGACTGAAAGTGGATGTTTTAATTTAAAATTGATATAATTTTTGTAAAAGGCCTACTGAACTACTCAAAACCGAGAAAAATATTTCAAATTGATTAAATAATTTAGGAAAATGTTCCATAAGTGATTTCTGAGGTGTTGGAATCAACTGTACCATAATCTGATACAAAATGTGATTAGTATGATTTAATGTGTTTGTTTCAATTTTAAAATGAAATTTTAGTAAAACAATTTACGTACTCAAAACCAGGAATTTGTTTTTTTATTTTGATATTTTTGGAAAATGATCCATAAGTCATTTGGGACGTGTAATAATTACGTAAATCTTAATCTGATGTATGGTGTGACTGTTATGAATCAATGTGCATCTTTTTATTGAAAATCGTCATCAATTTTTGTATAATGGACAACTATCGAACTAAAAAATGAGAAAAAAATTAGATTGTTTTGATACATTTCAAAAATGATCCATATGTCATTTTTGACAATTAATAATAAGACTCACCTTAATCCGATGCACGATGTGCTCGGTATGGCTCAAAGGGACCGTTATCAGTTTAAAATCGATATTTTAGTTAAAAATATTTGACTCAATGAAAACCAATCAAACAAACTATAATTTTCTTTATAATTTATGAAAATGATTAATAATTCATTTGGGATGTTTATTTATCCTTTTCATGTCAAACTGATACACGATGTGATTGAAATAAGTCAAAAGTGCATATTTCCAGTTTAAAATGACGGTTTAGTAAAAACGACAACCGACGTAGTCAAAACCTAGAAAACACATTAATATTAATTTTATAATTTAGAAAAAAAAATCCATAAGTCATTTGGGACATGTAGGGATCATCCTCACCTCCATCTGAAACACGATGTGACCGATATGACTCAAAGTGTGTCTTTTTCTTTAAAGTTTTCATCAATTCCAGTAAAATAGAAAAGTTTCCTACTAAAAACCGAGAAAACAAACAAATAATTTCTTGAAACATTATTAAAATGATCCAAATGTTATTTAAGAAGTTTAGTAATCATCCTCACCACAATCTGAAACATTATGTGCTTGGTATGACTCAATGTGTGCGTTTTCAGTTTTAAATTGACATTTTACTTCAAAAAGTGCCACTCAATGAAAACCAATAAAACCGACAAGAATTTTCATGATAATATAGGAAAATTATTCATAATTCATTTATGATATTTATGAATAATTTCCATGTCAAACTAATACACTATGTTATTATAATTAGTCAAAATTACATGTTTCTAGTTTAAAATTAAATTTTAGTAAAAAAGAAAACTAACGTACTCAAAACTAAGAAAACACATTCATATTATTTCGATACATTAAGAAAATGATCCAAAATTCATTTGGGATGTGTATTAATTATCCGCACCATAATTGGATGCATGGTATTACAGGTATGACTCCAAGTTCATCTTTTTATTTAAAATTGACATCAAATTTTGTAAAATTAACACTTACTATTAATTCATGTCTCTATATTATTTCTGATATAAAAATTGTTTTCTTATATAGTTGTGTACTTTTTCTTGATTAGGGGTGGTTTGTTTGAAAATATCACGAGTTGGATTCTGATTAAAAAAATGGACATTGATGTTTTTGAATGTATTTAATAATTTTTATTTATGTAATTTTATAATCCAAAGTTTGAAATGCCTATAATATAATGTTCTTTTCTTGTGTTTGTGTTGTAAATTTCAGTTCATTTATATACTATATTGGGGATTGTTTTTGTTGATATCTGGGGTGTTTTTGGTGCTTCGGTGTGCGGTAACAACACATTGTATTGGTGTTGTAGTGTGCTATTACAACACAATACTTTATGGCCATTTATCAGTGCTTTTTAATGTTTTGTTAACGGACACATTTTTTGACATGTTTAAAAGTTATGATAAATTTATACTTTATTAGTGATTATGTGAGCACAGGTAAAGGGTCCTTTATTAGTGCTTCTATAAGCACTGAAAAAATAACCTTTATCAGCATTTTTATTAGTACTGATAAAAGACCAGTGATTTCATCCTCACTCATGTAGTCAGAGCTTTTCTAGTGCTAATAATGTCCATTTCTAGCACTGTTAAAGGACTATTTTGTAATAGTATATTCTAAAATTTGTACCTGGAAGGAAATTATAACCATAAATACATAATATTTTTATAAAAAATAAATTGTATCATTATTATAAATCCATTTATATCATCATTGAATATCGATCGACCTAAGTAGAGTTATTATAGTAGTAACATGGAACATTGATAAATTTTTATAAGAATTTTCAGGGAGGAAATAATTTATAATATAAATTATTATTATAAAAGATAAAAAACTTTAGATCATATAGAAAAACATTACAAATGAATATTATAAAACCTACCGTTATTTAAAGTTCACTAATTAAATTTCTTTCTAAAAATAACACTAAAAAGTAAAATCTTCTTCTCGAAATAATTTTAAAGGAATTAGAAAAAACGATTGATACTTTTATAAGAGAATATTTTCAATAGTTAATTTTTAATGATCCCCGTACCATAATTTTTTAGTTATTTTTTTCACCCAAATGATCACATCGATTGAACCATAATACATTTTTTATGAAACTTCAATTCTTTGGAAATTGGGTTCATAAAAAAATTTTGTATCTTACTCTCACTAGTTTTATTAAAACAAAAACCGAGGTAAAAAATGGTATCTGTTAATGATATAAATGGAATTAGAATATATATATATATATATTAGATCTTAATCTATATATAGTTAGTTAAATATTTCTTCTTAATAGATCGATGTTGAAATGGAATGTTTGAAAATATTTTAATATTCCTTAAACCATAATTATACGATCTAATAAAAACTCATTTATAATGTCTATTTTATAAAATATAATGCAATATGGTATTTCTTTTCAGTCCACAATATTGAAATTCTCTCATCATATCCTCCAAAAATAATCACAAACAGATCTCCAAAATATAATATTCTTAACCTCCATATCCTTTCCCTATCAAGAAAAATGTCATCTCAAAATGGATATCACATATCCCACATGTGCAATAATATAAAAAATTTATTTTTCTAGAAAGGAAAATATACGTGAATTTTTTTCTTGGAAAGATCAGATTTTATAAAATATATATACAATCATGATTTCCATGGTAAAACATAGCTAAACATGATCGATTTCATGTAAATGATTATATTATCCCTCTCCATCAACAAAGTGTGCTAAAATATGGTTAAACAAACCAGATCAAGCCACATTTAAGTGTAATTTGGTTCCCCAATAAATGAAATCTGAGCTTCATATAAGGGTAACGTCTATGTTAAGTCCCATAGAATATCTATTCAATTCCACACATACATTTATAGTTTTGATTCAACCAATAATACCAAAATCATGACAGGATCATGAAAAATAAAACTCTCTATTTCTTCCTATTTAATAGTCTATAAGATTCCTCACATAATAATTTAACGTAAAAAGAACACTTTCAGGTTTATATAAAATCCAAGAATTTATTCCAATTCATATCGACTTCATAATTCTTCCGTTCTTTCCCCTATCATTTTCTGTGTATCTCAGTAACCTGACTAAAATAATAATATTTCAAAAGTAGGAATACATGATACCTCATATTCGAATATATTATAAAAATATATACAAATCCATCTCTATTTCTATAGTTTTCATAATCAAAGGATGAGGATGATAGATGATAGTGTTGTGTTATAATGGCCAATTTCACCTTCTTACATGATCATGTATTATGATTTATGAGTTATTAATATATTGTATATATTTTTAGACATTCATGTTGTGTATCTTCTCATAAAGTATAATAAAAAAAGGTTTCATAAATACTATAATTCTTGTTTATGTCATTCTTATCATAGAAGGATCTATTTGGCCAATTTTAAATCCATGGAAAATTGTTTCCTGACATGAAGTATATTCAATATATATATATATTCATGCATTTTTACATATTCAAGAATTAGGGAATAATACAATTTTTGGTATTTAAAATAAACTGTGTATAAATTATTTTAAATAATACATATAATATCCTTATCAAACTGATCCCACATTGGTTTCATTCTAATTGTTTCACTTTTATATATTCCACGATGTATCATAATGCAACATTATTGTCCCTTGGGTACTGGTTCTCGCCCATGGAATCCCATGTTTTCTCGTGATAGATTGGATAACAACATTTAATATGTCCCATTATGTGCTAACCCACATGACCCATCATCATCATCATAATTTTATATTTAATAACAAAATACTCTACAAACATGAGAACACTAGGAACAAGCCACCCAACAAGGCTTAGGGGGGCCAAAAGTAATGATGCCCAAGTTGATCCCTGATGATTAGGTTAACCCCCTCCAGTGTCAATAAATGGATACTTGGGGAAGATGTGATATTGAAGCCCTAATCATTCACTACCCTGGGTGTAAAATGATACACCACTCGGTTACCTTCATGCCATGTGTGGAATACAAGGATGTTGTTCCAGAGGATGCCTTTTCATTTTCTTTTGATGTACAAAATTGAATAGTGGATGGAGACTTTTCTATGCACATAATCGTGGATGATCGTGGAGTTAGTTTCAACCTGAGTGAGAGTAATATTCTCTTAACCTCATAGACCAAACTCCATGTACATAGATTTGGCCTCTTCCTGGATAGAATTTCCTTAGAAGTAGTAGGATTTATAAGCAAGGACACTCCCCCAGTAGTCGTGAACCACTCCTCCTCCTCACAAGACTCCCAAAGTGCATGAACAATTAATATTCATCTTCAATCTAGTGATATGGGGGTGCCACTACACCCAGTGACTGCATGAAATGGTAATTGAAGGATGCACCAGAGACACAGTCTCTTGTAAAGGTCTCCAAGAGGGTGGTTCACACCAGTTTTTGAAACCGCTAACAATGTTGATGAAAAGTATCTTGTTATGGTGATGATGGATCTTCCTATTGAGGGATCCCCCTCATAGCTAGTTTTATTTTTGACTTTCCAAATGCACCAATAGATAAAATTCAGAATCAGAGATCTTGACATTTTTTGTGGACCTGAAATATTCAAACCATGAAACCACTTATCCAGGAACGTGGTTCCAAGAAGATACAGGGAGGAGAGAGTAAGAAAAAATCCAAATAACATTCACATAGTAAGGACCCATTCATCCTCAATGAAAAGGTGGTTAGAGTCATCCTCCTGATTCCTAATGCAGCACCAACGTCTAGAGGATAGGTTGTACCCATATTTTTAACATTTTCATCCATGGAAACTTCCTAGTTTCTTGTCCTCCAGGTGAGAAAATTGAGCTTCGTTGGAACTATTTTTCACTAGACTATGATGATCCAGCTCTCGTAATGCTCTTGAGTATTCAATATTATTCAAAAATCATTTGATCTAAAGGAACCTAAATTAGAGGAAGTGGGCACACATTTATGAGGTTGAGAATTTAGAGTAATGAGATCAAACACATCCTAATTTTTCTCATCCATCATGACTTTGATACAGTTTTTAAGAAAAATGGATTTTCTAAAAGAGATCAAAGGTTAAGGAAACCCCGGGAAAATGATCATAGATCCCACCCAGTTGTGATGCCAGAAAAGGATGTAGCAGTTTCTTACGATTGAACGGGAGTAAAGTTGGAGGGTCAGGAAAATAGCATATATCAATGACCAATAAGGGAATGCATGAGTGCTGACATCTTCCTCATTCCCACAACATTTTTTTATACATGGTTTTTCTATATAGAGTGCACTCTTCCAATATCTCCCACATGAGTTTTTCATGCATATAATGAACAGTATCCGCCAAGCTCCTCAGGTTGATCTCACCGTCCTGTATAGGCCTCACTATACTACCCCATGAAGTCCTGTGATGTTTTCCTTTACAAATATCAAACCAAAGGAATTTATAAAAAATATTATTGATGGAAGTGATGACCCCATTTGTAAATTTAAAGGAAGAGAGAGAAAAAATAGGGATAGCTGAAAGGACACTATTGATTAAAGAAATATATCCCCCAAAGGATAAGTAGTTATTTTTCCAATTGAGCACATGACTCGAGATATTTTTCAGTATTCTTTCAAAGACATGGATACAGAGATGGATTAGGGAAATATGGGACCCAGGGTACTCCAACGGAAATATACCTCTTCACATATCCATCTCATTATGTAAGGATGTGACCTATACATTTCCACATATGCAAGAGATATAGAGGTTAGTATAATAATTATTGGTTACCTGTCCACTCTATTAGAAATATTCCTTCGTGATTTTTTTTATCCCACCAACCCATCTCCGAAAAGAATTAATAAAATTGACAGACTTTTCTTCAAACATCAGGTGGGATATGGAAGGCTAGTTCATTTTCATAAAGTATAGAAGTACGACCCAATAGCTATCTTTATGTTAATAAGATGGATGAGGTTGTATTTCATGATAATAAATATAGAATAATAAATGGGGTTCCATCATCTCAGCCCTCGGGTTTCATTAAAGAGACCATATGACTTTCCCTTGAAATACACACCCATCCATGATGAGCTAACACATCAAAAAATAAGGTTTACAAACCAAGGAGAGAGACCCATACACTTGATCTACCTATTGATGAAACACCATTCCATTCCATTGTAGGCTTATTTATATATAGATTTAAAGATATTTTTATCTATGGGTCATGAAGTCCATATCTCGATGCATTTCTTGGGCTAGTGCAATAGCAGCCTCTATTGACCGACCCTTCACAAAGTCGTGTTTCTCTATTGAAGTCAACCAAGGAATATTCCTGGAAAGCCTCAAGTTTTTAATGATTTATAGAATATTATAAAGAAAATTTCACATACTTACCACTCTGTATTGGAGTATGGGGGACATATATTTAATCTTTTGTAAAAGGGAAACAGTTGTAGCACAAACCACATGAGGGATATATCCACCATGAAACAAATTCCAAGATGGTTGTAATAATATCATCATTAACCACCTCCTATGATCCATTGTAGAATGATCCAGGAAAGCCTTCGAGACCTGGTGTCATGACCCCCTCCCCACAATGTTTACCCCTTCTGGGTGGGCAATGTGAGAAGAGAGATAATGACCCCTAGTCCCATCTCAAATAGGCCCCAAGTTAGTGACTATCACTGAGGGTATAACAACACATTGATTTGAGGTACTACCCTCTACTAGTACATGTACGAAAGCGAGAGATAAGACAGACACCAGCAAACTCCAACTTACACTACAATATAAAAGAAAAACCAAGTACACATATATGTAATTTAATTCAAGAACTAATAAAACTGAAATGAAAAACTGCATGTATAAAAATAATGTAGAAAGGCATCAACCACGAATCCCGAACAACTGCTATAAAACCCATCAAGGTAGAAGTAACTAGCCTGATCTTCAACCTTTTCCAGGTGACATGAAAAATAATTTAGATAAGGTAGGGTGAGTATAATAGTATACTCAGTAGGATCCTTCCCTAAGCCTCTCATGAAAATGTAATGAATCATGATAAAGCACAGTGAACAAAAAGTGAAACAAATTAATCGCCTAAATAGGTATTCTATGTTCCCAGCCTCACCATGGCTACTCTCACCAACTATCACATACAAGAGTATATAATACAATAAATAAAATCATGTGTACCCCACTACCACTTCCTCACTGGTTTTTTTCTTTTCCCTATTGCTTCTTGTCCTAATCCATCTTTATCCAAAAAAGATGGCCCAAAGACCCCTGGGTGAGCACTACCACATAAAAATCGTGAAATAAAAGCTTTCCCGCAGACACCTAGGTAAAGTACCACACCATACACATAGCCAAAAGTAACAAGGTAGTTTTTGGGAGCCACCATAGCCCACATAACATGTATCATAGTTATTATTCGTCAACCCATTAGAACCTATATTCTGAGTAAGGACCCTCAAGCCACCCTAACCTATACATATTATACAAATAGTAGCACAAAGGAAACAATATCTAGAATATATGCGTGGGAAAAATAGTAAGCCATTAAATCCCTCTAAACACAAACATGGAGAAAACTAACCACCAAGCCTACTAGCACAAGTAACTACCAATAGAAGAGAGTGTGGACAAAGGGGGAAGTCAACTATCCATCCTCCCACTTGGATGATGGGGAAAATACCCCCAGGGCTCAAAATCAGCGAGGTGTCAGTCTCCCTAACCGATATAATTGGGTAGCATATAGAAACACAAAACGTACATGATATAATATATCTCAGAACTACGCTATTTAAAAAACCTAGTCTTAGTCTCAACTACAACTAATTTATAAGGCACCAGCCTTAAACCTTACTCAATCTTGATTTTTTACATGATTACACATTGAGGATCTATTCAGGTTTAGAGTTTTATTGAATTAGATCATAAAACTTTCATTACATTCCACATTTAATCAAAGTGGTTACATAAAAGATAGTATTCATTTTTCCCATCAACGAAAACATTTTTAAAATAAAACAAGGATTCTTTCTTGAAACTTCCTTGACACTATCATCATATCATGTACCCTTCCCTTGACCTATGAAAAACATTTCGAAAACTTGGGATGAGCATAAAAAGCTCAGTAAGTGAAATAAAAAAATGGAAAGGAACCATGAGTACATGTATACATAAGAATGAAATCATACTTTACCCATAAAACATAAGCACTTTAACATACCTCATAAAATCATGAATAAATCATAGAAATCATAAGACCTAAAGGTAATTTGAGGCATTCATAACATTCTTACATAGGGAGTAACCCTCTTGGTTACGTTTGGAATACCCACCATAGTATATTCCCTAAATCTCTTCGGATAAACCTTAACGTTTCACTCCTTCACATTACCTAATGCATTGGAGAGCTATATCGGGCTCACCCGCCCTTAGTATATCATGGAACCACCCGTCTTCATAATAATGCCCAAGAATCATAACATAATCTTATCACATAAAACATGCATAAAGGAAACATAACATTTCCACCTTTCAATAACAAGATATCAATACAACACATTGATATAAAAACATTATGAAAACCATTTTCAATACCAAAATAAAAGAAATGTAAAACAAGGTATTTATTTTTCTTTTAAAAATAAGGTATGACTTGTAGAAGAAGCCAAAACTCAAATAATTGTCATGGCGGTAGTGAAGTCATTGTCACTGCATACGTATGGGAAAAACATTCTCTTTTGACGTTTAGTAAATGCTTCATATAAAAAAGATTCCTTTTGAATAAACGTAAAATTCAAAGGGGTTTATACACCGTATAATATAATGTTGTGTATAAAACAAAATATTCCTCAATGAAAGGATATTGAGACGAAGTCCCATACAAAGACGGTATCCTTGGATTAAGGATAAATCAATTACATAATTATGTGTGACAAATGAATACACGAAATATAAGTGGGTATTAAGTGTAATACTATCATAGTACATTCACACATAATCATATAATGAAATATTCAAGGAGTACAAGTTTATCCCAAAGAATCAAAATTGGGTTAAGAAGTTCCATTGCAAAAATTCGACAGCCTAACGGCGTCACTTCAAAATTCAGAAAAAGAGTTGATGAGAGATAAAAAGGGTATCTCGTCACTTGGACATAAAATTTACATCAATAAGGATATATAATAACATATCCCAACATAATAGTATGTGAATTACAAGACATAACAAAATAATTCTTTTAAAAAGAGGAGGGTGAGAGGTTACCTTACCGACTTGGGTAACTTTTGAAATGTACACCCCATTGAAGAAGGATCATAAAATGAATATGTAAATACCAATAAATGAAATAATATTACACAAAGAGTATACTAATGGGAAGTAAATACACCACTCAAAGGAAATGGTGGAGAATGTAGCATAAATCTCACGGGACTAAAAGTGAGATGAAAAATCCCTTACGAAAACTTGGTAGCCTAAAGACGCCACTTAAAACTTCCAAAATGGATTGATCAAGGGAAATAGGGTCTCTCATCATATGAAAATAAAAAGTAAAGTAAGCGTAATATAAAATAACATCCCAATCACAAGAAATATGAGCTTAAAAGGAATGACGTAAAAGAGTGTACTTAAAAAGAAAGAAAGGAGTAGGATCCCTTACCTCACGTCCAACATGTCTTGTACGTTTAATTATATTCCTAAATATTAAACTCTGGTAAATTTATAATTGCTTAAGGACCTCCTATAAATATTATTATTCAATTCATATCACATATTTTAATGTTATAATAATTGGTCAATAATATGAGTTCATATCAGACGTTTTTGTCGATGTTTGGTACATGAGTCAAAAATTGAACTTGTTGGAAAATAATTTTCCATGTAGTTATAGGTACATCATATCCAGAATAGTATTGATGTTTTAAATATCATATATATCCAGTATATATTCATTTTATACTATTCCATATCATTTGGAGATAAAAATTAAAAGCACCGTTCATGGAGACGGTAGGCCGTACGTACGCATGAACGCTACTTTCATTTTTTGTCATATTAATGGAATTAAAACAAAATGAGATATATATATATATATATGGTATAATTCCATAATGATATCCATAATATAGATGTAATATATTACATATATATCCATTATATATATGTACTTATAATTGTACATAACATTTTGAGATAAGAAATGAAATGTACCGTTCAAGGAGATGTTAAGCCGTACGTACGCATGAATGCTACTTCCATTTATATTTCATATTTAATGGAATTAAAATATAATGATACATAATATTATTTTAATTTCAGTATGGTATAATATATAATATCATTAAATATATCCTTTATACTTACCACATATGGTATTAACGAATCAAATCACTTTGAGGGGGCGGTAGTCTGCACTTCCTTAAATAAAGATATCGTGTTTACCCATATTGGAAACCATAAAGGTATGCCATAAATGAAAAATAAAGAATCTTAAGTAAAACATAAACATATTATATATCATATATAAATATAGTGTCATCTTAATGGCCACCTTTGAAGGTGTTAGAAGAATGTTGAACATTCATCGTTTCGTGAGGCAGAAATTCGCCATCCCCAGAAACAGTATGTTCTTTAACCATTAGATGTAGGTGTGTGTAAGTGTAGCTTGAATACTTAACATAAAAACAACCTATTTTATATTTAAGATACTTTTGTTGTTACAAAATAAAGTAATAAATAGAGTTTAGGGGGTGTGGATAAGCAAAATAAAACAAAAGGACTCAAGTGAAGACATTACCTTGAAATCGGGTAACTCCCTTTGGTTTGATCTCAAAGGCTTCCTTAGGAAGACATCTACCCAATGTGAGGATTAAAAGAGTTAGAGAGTGATGGGGAGAGAGAAAATGGGCAGGTTTTGGCCGAGCCAAAGGCTTTGCAAGTGTGGGTAATGTGGTAGAGGTGGGGGCCTTTTATAAGAGTAGAGGAGACGCACTCTTGGAAAGTAAAGAAATGTTACTTTATTTTAGAATTTGTTTCGGATTTTAATGGTCCCACATTGATGTGTTTCTAGGATAAGGTGATACGTGTTCGAAAACCACCCATCCAATAGGTTTCGGACATGTTTAGGTCTTATATTTTACATTATCGTTCCATTTTATTTAAATTGTTAAATAATGAGGTCATCGTTGTATCATCATGATGTCATAAATATTTTAATTTATTTAATTTCTAAAAATTATAAAAAAACTACTATGATGAAGGAAATACATTTATCTTTCAAATGAATATTTATAGTCAAAATTAAGACTTGTATAACCCCATGTAAAAATTGTTTTAGTAAAATATATCATGTTTGTGTCATTTTTACTTTAACATTAAATAAAAAGGTATTTCTGTCATTTTCCAACCAAAGTGGCTCCATGGGGTCCCCAATTTGACCCATGGATTTTATTGGTCGGCCATGACACATAAAATGAGGGTAGAGAATGTGTCTAGGTCATTTCAGGTTATTAAAACATTATTTTTACCTTAAACTACACTAATTACCTCTAATCGCGATTAAAAACTTAATAAGTTACTATTCACCAAAAAATTATTTTAATCCCATTGAACCACATTTTACTTCTTAATGACAACCATATATGTCGGATTTTTTAAATTCAAAACACAAAGATGTCAAAATTCCATTTAAACGGAAAATCGGTTTTTATAAGTACAACTTAGTGGTTTCACTATTTATCAAAAATTGAAGTTTTTCAGAAAATTACCAAAACTTCACCCTAAGCTATATTTGAAATTATGAATTCAAAAAGGATGTCTATTTTACAATATTCAAAACATATAAGTTGCATTAATTAATTTAATAATTAATTCCCGCTGTCAAAACAAATAGCGTGTTTTTATGAAACAAAATGTATAAAATGATTGACAGTAGTTTAAGTCCGATTTCAAAGTGAAATTAATTCCAATGACCAGCATTTTATTAAATGGTAAAAATATATTCTAATTGAACTATAATCCCAATTCAAAATATAATCTAATCATATAAATAAATTAGATTAAAAAGTGGTTTTGAATTAAAATACATCATTTTTCAATATTCATTAAAAATGAACTTTATCGGAAAAATACCAAAAATTTACACAAAGTAAATTTTGATGTCCTGATTCTAAAGAAGAATTTTATTTTGTCAAATATAACACATAAAATAGTTAGAAACTGTATTTAAAAGAGGTTCGCCATCGAAAGGCGGTTAATCGACCTTTTAATGAATATTAGAATTTTTATGCTTAAAAATTGGATTCATTCGCATTTTTAATCCTCTATAATTTATTGTAAGGAGTAAAAATATTTTACAAACATATATAATAATTTTTTAGTTAGTTCTGTTCATTCCCGCCATTACGACGGCTAGGCGTTAACTACCATTTAAAATAATATTATTTTATTATTATAGTACAATGTAAGATTCCCAAAAAACTCGTTGTTGAGTGTAGGGTACGCCATCGAGAATAGCATCCCCTTTAAAGTAATATTAATATTTTATTCAAAAATATAGATAAATATAAAAATGTTATATTCTTTATTTACCTGGGGTGTTACATCCTTCCCCCCTTTTGGGAATTGCATCCTCGCAATTTTTAAAATTGGGCTTGGAAACTTCATTGAAAATCCCAGATCGGAACAAGAGTCAGTAAAACAATCACTTTAAAATAAAGAAAGATAAGTACAAAGGTCTCCCGAGTTAACCCATACTAGGATTCCATGTAAGAAAATATGGATATGGAGGAGAAAACAAATGGTCATGTTCTGATGGAGAGTGATAGTAAACATGTTTAGGAGAAAGTCAACCATATGAAAATCACAAACTTGTGATGGGTTAAACGGTATTGGATTCCCTAGTAGGAAAAGTTAACAGACAACATTTTTCTATTAAGTTACTCTTCATTGAGGAATTTATTTTTGATCTTAAGGAAACATACTTACTTGTCATGTTGACTTTCAACTTTTACTAGATTTCTTAGACAAACTCATACTTTCCCCAAAAGACGAGTATTTAGGAAGACTTGTTCACATTAAGAGTACTATAATCAACTTCTAGAGGATCACCTAATCCCCAAAAGAGAACTATATAATTCCCATACATTTAGACCTTAACCAAAACCAAAACCAAAAAGGTTAGTACAAGATCAGATAATACCCAAAAAGGATAATCCTTCTTTAAAAAAACATATCTATTCTAAATCTCCAAAATTTATCAAAAAATACCCAAAGTTCAACAAAGACCATTCAATAAACAAATTATCCATAAAATACTTCAAAGTAAACCAAACTAAGATTGAAACCCAAATATTTGAAGGATTTAGTCACAGAGTCTTCCAAGTTAAATCGTAACATTTATCTCCAAACAGCATCAGTTGCTCTTAAAGTCTTGTATTGAAAAGTAATTAACCTAATCACATATCCTCCAGGATAGGTTAATAAATTTCCATTGATAACCCAAAATCATCTTACTCTTAATTCATAAAATCATCTAACTAAAAATAATTAGTCAAACTAACCAGGGACTTCACGTAGTCCAGTGGTAGGCGATAAATACCAGTCGCACTTTGGTTGTGGGTACGATTCCCGCAGCTTTTTCGGACGCGACGGGTTGTCACACAGTCTGCGTGTTGTCCTCTTTCCAAAATACATAATTCATAAAACATTCCCCAAAATGAGATAAAATCTTCAAAAAAAATAATCATAAAATATTTTAACCTCAATTTTATCTCATGCCTTTCATTTTCCATCATAAAATATAATAACCCATAATTACCTCAAAAGTAAGGATCATATAAACCCTAATGGTTACCTTTATAATTATTACCTGAACTTCCACATCGATTGGTAATCTCTTACATGATGCATTACAGAACATAGCAAGGTTCAAGTGGATGATCATGACTCCTTGATAGTTGGTTTAGAATAACCACGAGTTTCCTCATTGAATACCGCATTTCATCCAGTCTCTTAATCAGAGAACCACCACAGTTTCCTTCAAACCTATTGTAACTTTGGTTCCTGCTAGATCCATCCATTCACTAAAAACAGAAATGTCAGTGTGATTATATCAACAAAGCCATCATGTACTAATGAGGAAGATAACCACTAATATATACTTACTTATTCACTTTATCTAAAACTAGGACTCTTTCTGAAATCCTAACCATTATGGTAATGTCACTTATGATTAGAGGATACCCTAACCTCTAAAGTTATCTAAACCGACCATTGATACCAACTATAAGGCCCATGCCTTAAACCTTACTTAATCTTGAGTTATTACAAGATTACACTTTAAGGATCATTTTAGGTTTAGAGTTTTAGAGAATTGGATGATAAAACTTGCATTACATTCCACATTTAAACAAAGTGGTTACATAAAAGATAGTATTCATTTTTCCCATTAACGGAAAAAATTTTAAATTAAAACATGGATTCTTTCTTGACACTTCCTTGAAACTATCATCATATCATGTACCCTTCCCTTGACCTGTGAAAAAATTTCAAATACTTGGGATGAGCATAAAAAGCTCAGTAAGGGATATAAAAAAAATGGAAAGGAAACATGAGTACATGTATAAAAAATAATGAAATCATACTTTACCCATAAAACATAATCACTTTAACATACCTCATAAAATCATGATTAAATCATAGAAATTGTAAGACATAAAGGTAATTTGAGGCATTCATAACATTCTTACGTAGGGAGTAACCATCTTGGTTAAGTTTGGAATACCCACCACATTATATTCCCTAAATCTCTTCGGAGAAACCTTAACGTTTCACTCCTTCGTGCTACCCAATGCATTGGAGAGCTATATCGGGCTCACCCGACCTTAGATTATCACGAAACCACCCATCTTCATAACAATTCCCAAGAACCATAACATAATCTTATCACATAAAACATTCATAAATGAAACATAACATTTCCACATTTTAATAACAAGATATCAATACAACACATTGATATAAAAACATTATGAAAACCATTTTCAATACCAAAATAGAAGAAATGTAAAACATGGTATTTATTTCTCTTTTAAAAAGATGGTATGACTTGTAGAGGAATCCTAAACTCAAATAATGATCATGGCGGCAGAGAAGTCGTTGTCGCCGCATACGTATGGCAAAAACATTCCCTTTGGTCGATTAGTAAACACTTCTTATAAAAAAGATTCCTTTTGAATAAAAATAAAAGTCAAAGGGGTTTATACACCTTAAAAAAGAAAGTTGTGTATAAAACAAAATATTCCTTAATGAAAGGATATTGAGACGAAGTCCCATACAAAGACGGTATCCTTGGATTAAGGATAAATCAATTACATAATTATGTGTGACAAACGAATACACAAAATATAAGTGGGTATTAAGTGTAATACAATCATAGGAAATTCACACATAATCATAGAACGACATATACATGGAGTACATGTTTATCCCAAATAATCAAAATGGGGTTAAGAAGTTCCTTTGCAAAAGTTCGATAGCCTAACGACGTCATTTCAGAATTCAGAAAAAGAGTTGATGAGAGATAAAAAGGGTATCACATCACTTAGTCATAAAATTTACATCAATAAGGATATATAAGAACATATTCCAACATAATATTATGTGAATTAAAAGACATAACAAAATAAGTCTTTTAAAAAGAGGATGGTGAAAGGTTCCCTTACCGACTTGGGTAACTTTCGAAACATACACCCCATTGAAGAAGGGTCATACAATGAATATGTAAATAACAATAAATGAAATTATATTACACAAAGAGTATAATAATGGGATGTACATAAACCACTCAAAGGAAATGGTGGCGAATGTAGCATAAATCTATTGGGACCAAAAGTGAGATGAAAAATCCCTTACGAAAACTCGGCAGCCTAACGACGCCACTTAAAACTTTCAATATGGATTGATGAGAGGAAATGGAGTCTCTCATTATATGAACATAAAAATTACAGTAATATTAATATAAAAGAACATCCCAATAATAAGAGAGATGAGCTTAAAAGGAATGACATAAAAGAGTGTACTTAAAAAGAAAGAGAGGAGTAGGATCCCTTACCTCAAGTCCAACTTGTCTTGTTCGTTTCTTCATATTCCTGAATAATAAACTTTGGCCAATTTATAATTGATTAAGGACCTCCTATAAAGATTATTATTCAGTTCATATCACATATTTTAATGTTATAATAATTGGTTAAAAATATGAGTTCATATCAGACGTTTTTGTCGATGTTTGGTACATGAGTCAAATATTGAACTTGTTGGAAAATAATTTTCCATGTAGTTATAGGTACATCATATCCAGAATAGTATTGATGTTTTAGAAATCATATATATCCAGTATATATTCATTTTATACTATTCCATATAATTTTGAGATAAAAATTAAAAGCACCGTTCATGGAGACGGTAGGCCGTACGTACGCATGAACACTACTTTCATTTTTTGTCATATTAATGGAATTAAAAAAAATGATATATATATATATATATGTTCTAATTCCAGAATGATATCCATTATATAGATGTAATATATTAAATATATATCCATTATATATGTGTACTTATAATAGTACATAACATTTTGAGATAAGAAATGATATGTATCGTTCATGGAGACGGTAAGTCGTACGTACGCATGAACGCTACTTCCATTCCTATTTTATATTTAATGGAATTAAAAAATAATTATAAATAATAGTATTTTAATTCCAGTATGGTATCATATATAATATCATTAAATATATCCTTTATATGTACCACATATGGTATTAACGAATCAAATCACTTTGAGGGGGTGGTAGTCAGTATTTCCTTAAATGAAGATATCGTGTTTACCAATAATGGAAACCATAATGGTATGACATAAATGAAAAATAAAGAAGCATAAGTAAAACATAAAAATATTATATATCATATATAAATATATTGTCATCTTAATGGACACCTTTGAAGGTGTTAGAAGAATGCTGAACAATCATCATTTCGTGAGGCAGAAATTCACCATCCACAGAAACAGTATGTTCTTTAACCATTACATGTAGGTGTGTGTAAGTGTAGCTTGAATAAATAACATAAAAACATCATAGTATATTGAATATACTGGTTTTGTTATAAAATAATGTAATAAATATAGTTTAGGGGGGTGGAGAAGCAAAATAAAACAAAAGGACTCAAGTGAAGACATTACCTTAAAATCGGGTAACTCCCATTGGTTTGAGCTCAAAGGCTTCCTTGGGAAGACTTCTGCCCAAATTAAGGCTTCAAGGAGTTATAGAGGGATGTGGAGAGACAAAATGGATAGGGGTTGGCCGAGCCAAATGCTTTGGAAGTGTGCGTAAGGAGGTAGAGGTGGGGTCCTTTTATAAGAGGAGACGGGGGAACTCTTGTAAAGTAAAGAACTGTTACTTTATTTTAGAATGAGTTTCGGATTGTAATGGTCCCAAATTTATTTGTTTCGTGGTTAAGGTGATAATGGTTAGAAATACACCCATCCAATAGGTTTTGGACATGTGTAGGTTCTAGATTTTACATTATCTTTTCATTTTATTTAAATCGTTAAATAATGAGGTCATCGTTGCATCATCCGGATGTCATAAATAACTTAATTTATTTAATGTCTAAAAATTATAAAAAAATACCATGATGTAGGAAATATTTTTATCTTTCCAATTAGTATTTATAGTAAAAACACTTACTTGTATAACCCCATGTAAATTTTTTTTTAGAAAAATATCTCATGTTTGTGTCATTTTTACTTTAACATTAAATAAAAAAGTTATTTATGTCATTTTCCATCCAAAGTGGCTCCATGGGGTCCCCAAGTTGACCCATGGATTGTCTTAGTCGGCCATGACACATAGAGGTTAGGACATGTGTCTAAGTCATTTAATTTTATTAAAATATTATCCTTACCTTAAACTACACTAATTACCTCTAATCGCGATTAAAAACCTAATAAGTTACTATTCACCAAAAAAATTATTTTAATCCCATTGAACCACATTTTACTTCTTAATGAAAACCATGTATGTCGGAATTTTTAAATTCCAAACACAAAGATGGCAAAATTTCATTTAAATGGAAAATCAGTTTTTATAAGTACCACTTAGTGGTTTCACTATTCATCAAAAATTGATGTTTTTCAGAAAATTACCAAAAATTCACCCTAATCTATATTTGTTATTCCGAATTAAAAAACTATGTCTATTTTACAAAATTCAAAACATATAAGTTTAATTAATTAATTTAATAATTAATTCCGGCTGTCAAAACAAATAGCGTGTCTTTATGAAACAAAATGTATCAAAAGATTGACACTAGTTTAAGTCTGATTTCAAAGTGAAATTAATTCCAATGACCACAATTGGATTAAATGGTAAAAATATATTCTAATTGAACTTTAAAACCAATTCAAAATATAATCTAATCATATAAATAAATTATATTAAAATGTGGTTTTGAATTAAAATACAACGTTTTTCACTATTCATTAAAAAATGAACTTTATCGGAAAAATACCAAAAATTTACACAAAGTAAATTTTGATTTCCCAATTCTAAAGACAAATTTTATTTTGTCAAATATAACACATAAAATTGTTAAAAGGTGGATTTAAAAGAGGTTCGCAATCGAAAGGCAGTTAATCGAGCTTGTAAAAAATATTAGAATTTTTAGGCTTAAAAATTGGATTCATTCGAATTTTTTATCCTATAACATTTATTGTAAGTTGTATAAATATTTGACAAACATATATAATAATTTTTTAGTTAGTTCTGTTCATTCCCGCCATTACAACGGCTAGGCGTTAACTACCATTTAAAATAATATTATTTTATTATTATAGTGCAACGTAAGATTCCCAAGAAACTCGTTGTTTCATGTTGGGTACGCCATCGAGCATAGCATCCCCTTTAAAGTAATATTAATATTTTATTCACAAATATGGATAAATATGAAAATTTCATATTGTTTATTCACCTGGGGTGTTACATAATGTATCTTAGACTCCCAACTTCCACTACTAAGATGAAGTATACTATAAGCACAAAACCATTTAAAGAGAAATATTAAATAATCTTATACATTTTAATCAGGTTCAATTTACATTAATTAATTTTTTAACCATTAATTTACAAATTTCATTTTCACATTACATTTATTTGCATCTAAACAATGTTACATGACCTCTAGGAATACCCAAAACCAAGTCCATTGTTCCTCTAAGAACTACCTCAGCATTGCATCCCATCAAGAACCAACTCCATGCGTTCAACTTCATTTAATCAAAAATTCAATAATAACATTATTACTTTCCATAATTATAGGAATTATAGAAAAGAAAAACAAATCTACAAACATAAGGGGCACAATACGGTGATTAGATGGACTGTGCATCAAGACTTTTCGACATATAGTAGGAGCATAGAACCGTCCATCCTTGAGATTATAAAGCATGTGGCATACCCCGTGCCTCTTTTAATATTTTGAAAGGAGGGTAATAAATACCAGCTACCTCAAGTTATGGGGAAAGTAATATAGATATAAAAATAAGAGATTCAACATGAAACAACATTCATAGCCGTATGTAAGTCCATATTCAACCCGTTTCATCAGCTACGGTGTCGTCCCCAACACCCACATGCATAAAACGATGTATATTTCCACTCTATGAATCAACTTATGCAACAATCACTGGGCCTCCCTTCCCCTACATCTCACAACAACCATCTGGTCTAACAACACATTACATTCAGTAGGAAATAAATAGGAAGCTGGCCTCTTGGTCTTAACAAGGTATTTGGCCTTCAAAAGCAATGTGCTCTCACAATCCCACGCATAAGAAATATTGGACTTTAAAAGAAAGACGGTAACTCGAAACCCTACCAGGAATTATCTTTTATCAAACAACCATAATTTTAATCCATCTTGAATTAATAGATTCATTATTAGTAATTTCTAGCTATGGTAAACCTAAACTGCAAGAGATCATAGCTAGAAAAAATCAATCAATCAATCAATTTACAAGCCTTAAAACCAAACTACAAACATAATTTATGTTTAACAACCAACTGAATTAAATAAGCACATCTGCATCAATTTTATTAAAATCAAATTAGAAAAACAATAACCAAATTTATTTACATGCCTCTTTATCATTATATAATTAATTATCAATTTATTATGGCTTGATGTTATTTACCAATTTCATTAAGAAAAACACGATAAAAATCAATTCATACATATAAAAATATCAATAAAATATATTGGAAAACCATTAAAAGGGTGTGAAGTAACAACATGTGATCAAACCAATTATTTTAATCTAATTCCATTATTTAATTAGTTTAGTTCCATTGTGATCCAAAGGCCAAAATCATGATAATGTTATGGTTTCATGAAAATAATTATAGAAGCATTGCATCCCCTACATCAAAAGTCTTTCAACATTATTTTGTTCGATAATGGATCAAAGAAATTGATCACAATCGCTTTCCCCACGACAACTACATCCACCCGAGGATGTCGCATCACATCCACATCAACAAAAACCCAAAAGAAACTCTACTAGAAACATGGAGATCAAATGTAATATCATGGAAAATAGGAAAATTATAAGAAAGATCAATGAAAACCAAATAAAATAGTTAGATCATACCTTGGATTGAAGATGGATCGAAGAAAGAAGTGAGGGACTGATCCAGGATGATGGAATCCCCAAAGGTCGAAGAGGGAGGCATCCAGTCATCTGGGGTCGAGAGGGGGAGCGATCAATCCATAGGGTTTGAAATACCCAAGCATCTATGTATCCTTCAAACACCCAGCGTCGGGGCTGTACATGACATGTACCTCCCTATCACTTCGTGTACCACCTCAAGGCCGACTTACGCTGAAAAAACGTAACCTCGATGCTTTGTATTATTTTTCTTAAACTCAAAATTTACACATCACATACCCCTTGTCCACATCATGTAGCCCCAAAATTTCTAGCTTCTCATGACCAAACACATCTAGACCTCCACTGTCCCTTCTATGAGCACCATTGTATTTTAAATCATGCAATGGGTCGATCCACTCAGATCAGAGCTCTTACACTTGGTGCACACTCACGGTTGTGATTCAACATGGCTTTATGGATCTCATTCTACTCGGGTATTGCTTTCAGAAGGGTATTTACTAGGTTGGATATTAGGTTAGGAATCACCCCCTCCTATTGGGTACCCATTGGGTATGATTGGGTTGAGACCTGTAAGGACATTGTTGAAGAAAGAGAAGACCATGCCCCAAACCACGTCTCTGTCATCTGAATATGAACCACCATCAAGAATGATATTGGGATTCACTATCCACCATTTTCTTTGACCCACACACACTTTTTTTCTCAATAAACGTCCTTATGTGATATTCCATTTGCCCAACACTTAGCTGGATGATTTTATGCCTTTGTGGTTATAGTGATATCTAATATGTGTTATATGAGCTGGATTATATTTATTATTTTTTTAAAAAATTAATTCCTTTTTATAATTATATCATGAAAAAACATTTAATTGAAAATTATTTTATTTTCCAATATTAATATATTTTATAATAATTTAGACCTATAATTCTTATATTCCACTAGTTTCATTTGAAAATTGATATTATTTATTACCATTAAATTTTATTTATAACCACACTCTCAAAATTTAAATATTCTTTTATATATATTGTTCTTAAATATATTCCATATATCATATAAATTTACAAAAAAAAACATAATGTAATTCTTATATCGATTTAATATTCTATGTTAAAATATAGGTATTATACAATCAATTACTAGTAAAATAAGGTTATAAACTATAATAATTATTATTGAAATATAAATAGACAATATTTACTATTAAAATTTATTTTAACTTATAATTATGATAATTATATTTTTGATCAGTTATTATCAAGTAATTTTAAATCATTATTTGATTTCTTTTTTACCTATAAAACATAACTGTTTAAATTATACCATTGAGTATTAAATAAATATCACTATAGTTATATTACATTTATTAATTGATCATTTTAATTTTTTATATCCATAGAATATCCCTTATACAAATGAACTAATATGATCTCCCCTGTAAATATCTATATCTTCACGATAACACCATACAAAACATCCTTTTCCCTTTCACTAATTTTCATAACTATGATTCTTATTTTATTTCTTCACTCATAAATATAGTCCATATATTCTCACTTATTATCATTCTCACTAATATCGTATTCGATGGAGTTTTCCTTATGGTCGATCACAAGGAAGCATGAAAAGATATATTTATGATCAAGTTCATTCATTTTTGTCCCATTTCATTATTACATATTATTGTAAGTGTAGTATTTCAAATAAATTATTAATGGTTTAATTAAAATATTAATAAGTGTTATTTTCATGCCTAAATTTTAGTTGTTGAATTCATTTTATAATTTGCAGTTCTACTAGTTGTAAATTTAATAAGATTATTTATTTGTTAAATTTATCTAAATGATATATATATATATATCTCAATATTTTTGGATGTTACATTATATAATATTTATATGAATTGGCTCCACAAAATTATTTTCATCTCAACATTATTACACATGATGTTCTTGTTTTTTCATTCAACCCATAAAATTAATATAATAGTTATTCTATATTTTTGACTAAAACATCATCAAGACAATTGTAATATTACTTATTCCACGTAAATATATTTTTTTACCTTCATAAAAGCCTCAAATATAATTTTTTGTATCTCTCTAAAAGATTATTCCCCAATGTATTAATGGTCCATATAATTGGGTAGTATTATAGTTACATTTAAAATCTTATACATCTCTTTTTCAAATATAGTTTGTACACCAAGGATTATGTTATGGAAAATAATGACATAGTTTTGGAATATAACTATATATAATATATAATTTCAAACCATTTGATTGAATTAATTTTTGAAAAAATAATCTTATTGAATCAAACACTAATATTTAAAATATAGATTTTTTCATAATAACGTATTTACATATGAAAATAAAAACATTTAAAACTAACTACATATATTATTGTCAATGATATATTATATTTACACTTTAATTAAAATATTTTTCTATGTTAGTTATTTTGTATACTATAAAATATTTTTGAATTCCATGTTGATATTTCCCAATTCGGAAAAAATATGAAATTTAGCTCTAAATAGGACATAACCCATCAAAATTGTAGAATATTGTAAAGGTGTTTGATATATCATATGATTATTTCACGTAACATTATTGTTGTAAAATATTCCAAAGTCACCTAGACATATAATTTATTAATAACTGCATCTACGTAATCTATATGGGATTCAATAAATATATGATATCTTCCTCTATGTATCTTGTAATTGATCCAAAATGTTTTAATAAAAAAAATAATATTTTCTTAAATTATCTATATCATGAAAAAAAAATTTAAACACTTAACTTTCAGATGAAAAAATAAATTTTTTACCTAATTATAATATACAGGAGTTTGATAATGATAATCATTATAATGAATAATTATAATGAATTATTCTGAAAAAGTTCCCCCATAAGTGATCTTTTTTTCTTTCTAATTTTGTTTCAATTGAATCCTATGAAGTTTATAGAATTATCCAATAATTTTGAATTGTAGGATGTCAAGATCTCCCATTCACATAAACATATCATCAATCACTTAATATCTTATCTCAAAAATATTTTGAGATAAAAAATTTCATAAATGATAAAATTCTAATCTCAAATTTTATATAAAATTTTTCTCTGAAACCATCTATTACACCTCAGTTCTTCACTCATTGATCCATTTTCAAAAATATAATTTAATTTTATATATTGTCTCTTACAATAATATAAAAAAATACATTCAATGATAAAAACATCTATAATTAAGATTGATAAAAAAATCCAATGAATATATTTAGTTTTATAGATTTAATGTGTTGATACTACTTATACGTAACTAGACATATATTTCTATTTTCAGATTTTAATCACTAAAAAATTAGAAATGATACATATATACAACTCATAGTTTTGCCTTTGAACCAAAATAATTATACTTTTTAATCATAACACTCTATAAAATTATTACTATTAGGTTGATCATAAAATAATCAGTAAGGGGGGTCTTTCATGAAATGTGGGATTTTTCATCCCTTGAATTCTATGAGAATAAATGCATTGAAATATATATTTCCATAAATCAATTTAAACCTCTAAAATAATCCTATAACATTTCATCAAATATGAAATAACATTGGTAACCAAAATTTGATTTTAAAACTATTTTATAAAACATAATAATATAATTTTGAAAACATTCACGAATGATATGTGGAAAATATTATTGTTTAATATTCCTTTCTCAAAAACAAAATTATCTTGAATCTTTCAATACCATATAAATTATATTACATCATAAAACAATTATTTAAGTAATGATCTAGATAAACATTATCTCAAAATAAAAATCATTTTATAACAATCAATGATTTTATGTAATACTTATTACAATCATAGAATATTCATAATAATATATTGTGGAATTATACATTCATCATGGAAACAGTAAAATAGCGAAATTAAAAAATCAAATAGTAAAATACACACATAAATTAACTCTATTACTTCATATGAGTAATTAAATTCTACCATATTCTATTAGGAGTAACTTATATCTTTTAACTATGTCATATATTGGGAGTAACATATATTCATTCAATGCATTAATTATTACTCAATGACATAAATTTATCTTTGAAACTTCCCTTCACATAATGTAAATAATTTCTTATAAGATGGTGTTTATAGCCAATTCCTTATTTTATCCTTAATGACTATCTACAGTGTCATTAAAATCAAAGCATTTGGTAATTATCAGTTTTAATCATAAATATTATTGAATATATCATAAAAATAAGTGTTTTAAAAAAATTATCTAAAAGGAAATTATGAAAATAAATAATTATTATTTTTATGGAAACTAATTTAAATAATTCTTTTAAATCCATAGAAAACATAACATAAAATAAGTCCATAAGAACTATATTATTATAGTTGAAACATGAATCATTTTAGAAGGATAATGAATATTTTTAATGGAGAGGGAGTTTCAAACGTATGTTATGTTTTTCAAAGATAAACCACCTTGGTATTTTTGAAAATATACAACCAAATAATATTTAATATCTCACCCATATAGTGTTTTATTCTAAAAACGTATGATTTTATTAAAATAAAATTAGGAAATATAATTTTCCTTCCAATTTTTGAAAATATATAGAAACAAATATTGATACTTTTAAAATATAAACATTTAAATATTATATTTAAACAATCCCATTACCATTAGTCCATTATTATTCTTTTTTTTTCTTTCTAAGTATTACATCAACAGTATCATTGGAGTCTTCCTTTACACCATTAATTATTTTGACATTGGATTCACAATAATAGACTCATAATGTTACAATATTTTTTGTAAATATTGATAAAAAAGGGGTATCACTCAGGGATCTAAAAAAACTAGAATATATCATATCATAAGGTGATGGAACTTATTTAAATATATATTTTTATACCGTAGACACATATTTAAATATTACAACATAATATAATCATGTTTAAATAGATAGTCCATCCAACATTATGATTTTTATTCCCGAAGTACTCAACTACAAACAACCAAACAACAAAAGCCCCCCCAAGGTGGATGAAAATAAGGCAACCCAATGGCATCACCTCTAATAAAATTAATTCCCTCGGGTCTATGAGGAGACACATTATCCACCCAGACCATTGTTTCCCCAGGGACTGGAAGAGGTGAAAAATAATCCGCTACCGTATTCCCTTCTTTCCAGGTGTGAGTTACCCTTACGTTGTTCCCAAAATGGCCTTGCATTGTCTAATAGTGTAGGAAATAATCCACGGAGTTGTACCTCGCCCATGCGATGAATCATGAACAATCTTTGAGTCTATTTCAACCTGCACCACATCAAGCCCTCTATCAATACACAACGACACCCCTGACGGAACTGCCAAGGCCTCTGCCTGCACTGAGCTCCCCCTCCCATAATGAGCAGCAAAAGCCATCATCACACTACCACTGCCATCACAAAGCACCCCCCTCCTCTCATGATGTCCCCAGTACATGCTCCATCAACATTCAGTATATTACCTTCCACTGGAGGGATCTAGCAGACCCAACTCCCCCGGTCCCTGGGCTCCTCTTCCTAACCACCAGCCCATGGGACTTCAACACACATATAGACATAACATCCTCCCCAAAGCCCGCAATGCCCAACAGCTCAATGAACACACACCTTATTCTCACCATCTCCTCCCTCCTAGTGGACGCAGTTCCCTCGAACCTGGCGCGATTCCTTGCTTCCCATAAAACCCAACAACCCGTATTATGAAACAAAGCCCGAGACCCTGTTTCCTTCTCATTGCCGTCACACCCCTGAAACCATTGAACCAAAAACCGGTTGCAGGTGTCAGCATCAGAATAGTACCTTGTTTTCATTCCTAGAAAGCTCCACACAACACGAGCCCAGTCCCCCCGTGAAGAAAATATGCTCTATACTCTCGTCCCTCCGCCGTTTACAACTCTGACAGCCAGACGCCAAGCTAATACCCAGACTTTTGATGTTCTCATCCGAAGGGATAACATTATACTTGATCCTCCATTTCAGAAAGTTCATGTTGGTAGGAACACTTCTGCTCCACGCAGCTCTATTTCTCAACTCTTGAAGCAGCTGTGCATAAAAACTCCTAAAAAAGTCTTTCAAATTGAACCTACCCAACGCCGAATGCGTTTAGACACACCAATCCTTCTCCTAGTTGATCAAAACCGAATCAAAGAACCTCTGAGAATCCATATCCAGCACCGCTCTAAAGAACATGTGATGTAACATGGCCTCCCTAAATAAAATAAGGGGGGCTAGAAACCCTTGGAATGCAGGCCCCCGACCTGACCAGTTTTGATCCCAGAACTGAATCCTCCCCTCCCCAATGATCCACTGAGAATGGGGCTGCAGCGTCGGGACAACATTACCCACCTCGACACACATAGAAAAACCTTTCGCTTGGAGGTCATTGATGCCAGCCTCATACATGTTCAGCATGCACCTTCCCCATAACGTCTCTCCCTCAATGATTTCCCAGGAATTCTTCGCACGTACGCCATGCACCATATCTGCCATACTTCTGACATTGATCCCTCCTTCATTGATCGGTCGCACCATCTTCCACCACGAAACCCACTGTCTCTTCCCATCAAGAGATGCATCCAAGATGAAACGAGCGAGCACCCTATCAATGGATCTTATAACCCCCTTAGGTACGTTTTTAGACACTAGAGCATGCACCGGGATAACTGAAAGCACACTGTTAACCAATGCAATACGTCCCCCAAATGACAGAAAGTGATTTTTCTAATACAGAATACGAGGCATCATTTTGTTCACCACCTTGTCAAAGTCCCTATTCTGAAGCCGCCCAAAAGACACCGGAGCACCCAAGTACTCCATAGGGAATGACCCATTCCCCATGCCCAACATAGAAATCACCTCTTCCACACTATCCTATCCACAAGAAGTCTCAATGTAGAAACAACCCTTCTCCCGGTTCACCATATGACCACTCCATTTACAATACTCCTTCAGGATATTATTGACCGCCCCCACAGAACTCACCCATGTATTCATAAACATGATTGTATCCTACACGTATATAAGGTGAGAGACAAAGAGGCCCCCATGTCTCCACCGGAACGGAAATATTTCCCCCCTAATTAAACCCTTGTTAAGTAATCTACTCTGTGTATCCTTTATCAGGATGAATATACTAGGAGATAGAAGGTCCCCTTGCCACAACCCATGAACAGATTTGATGAAACCACGAGTTCTCCCCAAGAAAGACAATGCCAGCAACGACGAACTAATTCACCTAAATATGATGTCACATGCCCAGGCAGAAAAACCCCTCCTCCGGAGAAATCTATTTTCGAAACCCCATTCCATTCGATCAAAATCTTTACTCATATCAAGATTTACAGCCATATTAGATCCACGATCCTTCACGTTCAGATCCGTCATCAACTCCTGAGCCGGCACCATGGCTCCTTGGATCGACCTCCCCTTTACAAACCCATGATAATCCACAGAGATCTACCGCGGCCGACTTCTAGACAGCTGACAGTTGATCAGAGAGGCCAAGAATTTGTATGGAAAGTTACACATGCTAATTGACCGATAGTGGATAAGGGAGGAAGGATCTTTGCACTTAGTTAACAGAACCATGGTCATCGCCTCCGCTATCCGGGGAAGGACACCCCCACAGAAGAAATCTTGAATGTCCAAGATCAGATCATCTTTTACATTCTCCCAGCAACCTCTGTAAAAACTCCCCCGGAAACCATCTGACCCCGTGGCACTGTCCGGTTTCAGGTGCCACAATGCCTCCTGCACCTCCACTTCATCCGGGATACCTTCAATCTTTTCATTCTTCTGCGAAGAAACAACCTCCGGGATCTCCTCCCATAAAAAAGACTCTCTAGTAGGATACCCCCCCTGAGCTGTTCCCACTCGGACCTGCCAGATGTTCCTTAAAATGATCCAAGGCCAAACCCCCAACCACCTCCCTGTTGTCCGAGAAATAACCATCCTCCAAGGCCAGATTAGGCTTCAAAACCCGTCGCCTCTCCTTGATGCCTGCATGGAAATAAGCCAAGTTCTTATCCCCTTCTATCATCCATGTCCCGCTCGACCGCTCCCTTGCACTGCGCTCCTGATAAAGTCACATCACCGCCAAGGCATCCGTCTTCTCCGAGAGGTCCTCAAAAACATCATTGTACCACCTTCCCTCTAAACTAGCCTCCAGAAGCTCAATACCCTATTTATAGGACTCCAACTCCTGATCCCACATAGGTAGAGAATTCTCCCAAAGCATAAGCACCTTCTTCAGCCGCCACAACATGCAGTGTAAAGCCACCCAAGTATTCCCCCTAGAGGGCTCTCCCCAGACCTGTGAAACCACCCTGTGAAAATCCGAGTTGTCCATCCATAGATTGACGAATCTAAAACCTTCCTGAGAACTCTCAACCCTACCAAAGGACAGAAGGAGTGGCTAGTGATCGGAGACCCCCGGTCTAAATAAAGGACTTTCACCTCCCCAAGCACCTCGATGGCCTTCATGTTCGCAATACACCTGTCCAGCCAGCCCCAACTACAACTCTCCCCTCTACGATTGTTGCACCAAGTGAAATAGTCACCCGAGAAACCAACATCCAAGAGTCCCTTCCCAGCCATGCACTGAACAAAAGCCATGCTCGCCCGACTCTGGAACGCACCCCTCCGCTTCTTCTCATCAGGCCCTGTAACCACATTGAAATCCCCTAACACCAACTAAGGAAAATCCCCGGGTCAAACCTAGAAAGCTCTGACCAGAGCACCTCCCCCCGAAGAGCATCGCAGCTGCCGTAAACAATTGATAGAAACCACTTAGACCCTTTACATGCCACCTTCGACATTATAACTTGGTCCCCTACCTGGAACAGGTCCACTGATACCCCTCTCTTCCAAAAATCCATATGTAGTTATTCACCGTGGACTCGTGCATGGTTGCATGAATCTTCATCCTACGAGAAAACTCCTGAATATTTCCACATCTCTGATTATGTTTGATAACAGAAACCATTATGGGTTTATGCTTTCTGACCATAGAAAAACTGAAGTCTTTTTTAACCCTATACTCGATACCAAGGGAATTCCAAATGATAATAGGAGACATTAAAACTCGTTCTGCCTCGTATTGTCCCTAGGTGACAAAGACCTCTGAATAGGGGAAATGGACCTCACCCCGACTATGTGCTTCTTCATCATCATCCTGGTGGCCACCCCAGGACTCACTCCTTGCTTATTAGCACAGCAGTGGGACCTCCCACGAGAAGGGGTGTTAACGCCTTCCATACCACTAGCTCCCCAGAACAGCCCACCTTCCTCCACTGAAACTGCAACTAAAACCCGATCCTCAGCTATGAAGTCGAAATAGGGGAAGAAGCTGGCATCCCACTGCCTAACCCCTCAAGAAACCACCTTCCTTCCCCAGAAAACCCACCCAAAGCACCACCAACCTGAGGGATCAAACAAGCACTGAAACCACCCATGGGAAGGGCCACTGCTAGCACACCACCCCCTGTTCCCATCCCGAGCCTTCCTCTACATACCACATGAGACATGGATGGTAGTACATGTATAGGGACTGAAGACATCCAGAGACACCTCAAAAATGATTCAAGCACACCACCCCACGACAAGAGCTGCTCAGATTCCCGAGAGACCATCAACGGAACCTGAGAAGCAGGAACCAACTCCCTACAAACAAGGGCGGTAGAGGCACAATAAGATCCATCATGACCATCTCCCTGGGCCAACTCCCCCCCCACGGACGTGGGAGATGATCTCTCGCAAAAAAGATGAGGGAAAAGCGGGTCACAAATGAGCCATCGCAGGCCGAACAGAGAGCCTGGAACTAGCATCTGGGATGCGAACTCCAAGTTGTTTGCGGCATGACTGAAGAGAGTGACCCTGCAACATACAAGACGAGTAGTACCGTGGGAAGAACGAAAATACCACTTCCTGCACCCACTCCACTGCACCGGGCACAGATAAAATAATCTTCTCTGGAACCGACAGCGAGAGATCCAACTCCACGCAGATCCTAGCGACCAATGTCTCCCTGCTGATAACCGTGCTCTCTACCGAGCACAAGAAAACCCCCAAAGCATCCCTAATAGCCTTTAAGAAGCCACCATTTTGGAAAGGGAGAGGGAGACCAAGCGGACTGACCCAAAACGTAGCCTTCGACCCCTCCCTTCCTTATGCACATCCATCGACCACCGCGACGAACTAAACCTCCAACAACCAAAATCCCTTGGATCCATACACCACGCCTACACAAAACCTGCCTCCGAAGTGAGCACCAATCGGAAAGAGCTCTGATGAAGCACTGACACCAAGCACACCCCTACAACCCCTAGGAATCCACAAAATGGTTGAAAGCTGGTAGGGAGGTCTTAAGAGAACCAAACCTGGCCACCAGGGTCCATTTTAAACCTGAAACTGCCTCATTGAAAGACAGTTCTGACGCCACGAGCGAAATAGAGGACCCCTACCTCACCACCGAATGAGAAAACGGCGCAAAGACTGGGAAACATGGAAAAGAAGCTCATGCCCCCGAGCCTCTGACCACGTCCCGAAACGTCCTACCTGGATGGAGAGGTGAAGATGAAGTCGGCGGCGCCGAAACATAGGACCCCGACGCAATGCATATTAAAAATTATAAATCAGAGGTTGTGAGAAACTACATGCCATGTAACTCTAAGAATATGTGAAATGCATATTAAAAATATATGATCAGAAATTGGTCATAGGTAAAACCCGATATCATTATTCTTTATTTAAAGTTAATGAAAAGATACCTCATATCACTCGTTATAGGATACACATATAAGGCTAAACAACCCATACCTAACTCCACATTAAGGAAATTTTGTTTCCACATAATGATAATTCAAGCTTCATGTATGGGTAACCATCCTATAAGGTCTTATTAATTCTCTATTACATACCATTAATTGGTTTAAATAATGTACTTAAGAAAAAATAAAAAAATCCTAATATGATATTATAGTACATGAAACTCTAATTATAAAATATTAATAATCCACTATATTATAAGGATGATTTTTTCTTGAAAGAAGGGAATAATACAGTTTGTACAATAACCTTGATCCTATTTCAGTGTATATAAAGATCATAAATGATATCATTTTAACCCATATCTTGATATACCATTCTCAATCAACTTTTACATGAAAACAATCTTTCAAATCCAATGAGATATGATACCACATCTTAAAAATATTATATATATATATATATGAATCCTTAACTACCATCGCAAAACTTTCTAGCCCAGGATGAGGAAAATAGATGATGGTGTTGGTAATACTTAATCAATTTTACCTTAATTTGAGTTCGTAGAATATTACTAATAGATGATCAACATATTGATAATATTTATTGTCTTCAATGTTCTCTATAATCACATTTAGTTTAGGATAATACGTTATTAGAAACACTAATATCCATGTTCCTACTATGTTATTCATCAAATGATCTAAAAGAGCCATTCAAAATACATGGAAAATGATTTCACAATTTTAACTACAATATATATGTATATATATATATTCATCTTCTATAACATTTGATGCTTAAAAAATATAATATCGGGTATTCAAAACAAAGCATATGAACATTATTTTATATAATATAAACATTACTAATATTGAACTAATCCCACATCATTTTCACTCTAAATATTGAACTCTCATATATACCTCAATGATGCATAAATCATCATTGATGGCCCATGGGTTTTTGTTTATTTCATGTGGCCTCCCATGTTGTCCTATGTGAGAGAGGTTAAGAACCTTCAGTTTTATCACCCTTTGTATCAATTATCACAACCCATGCACACTCCATTTCAATTTTTGGGAATTTTCAGCCTATATTGTTGGCCAAGATATAAGCTCGATGATTGGATTCCTTCATTTTTGGATGAATACAAAAAATGGGTTAGGTTGGCAGGATATTTTTTGAAACTCTAAAATAATCAATAAATTTTATTAAGAAATTATAATGATTTTTTATTGAGATATTATTCCAATTTATAATATTTTAAAATTTAGTCATAATAATTAATTGTACTTATTAATTTAAATTAATTTATTTTTACGACTATTATTTAGTTATTACCACCACTTTTATTTTATTATCACACATTCTATATTTAAGTATTCCTACATATATATATTGATCTTAAATACATTACAAATATTATATAACATTATTGAAATAATAACTATAATTCCCCTATAAAATTAATAATAAATTAATTGAAATATTTGTTGTATTAATCATTATAGTTCAATTTATTTTATGAACAACCATAAATATTTTCGAACTAATATTATGTCAAAATATTAAATTATATATTAATATGACATATATTTAATTATATTCATTAAATTTTATATCATTAATTTCAATTAATAACTACTTAAAAATATTTAATTATTCAATTACCCCATACAATATAATATTAATATGAGTATAGTCAAAGAATATTTATAATATAAATGATTTAATTTAATTTATCCATATGATGTCTTGAATCTAAAATACACAATATGATCTCTCCAAAAAACATCTATATTATCTTAAAATAACCACCTGAATTTATTATTTTCTTTTCTGTCTTTTAAATACTTATTCATCTTATTTTATCCTTTCACTCATAATTATGGCCTTTATATTCCCCCATGTTTTTATTATCACTATTATCATCTTCAATTGAGTTCTTCTTATAGAAGATCATGTTAAATAGGGATATTAGTTTTTTCATGTTTGTTCACTATTTTAACCATTTATTAATACTTATTATTGAATTTATTGAATTTATACCTCCTTTGTAATGGTTTATTTATAATAATAAAATGTGGACAATTTCTAAAAAAATATTCCTTTTTGTTTTCATTTCAAAAAAAAATTCATTTCCCATTATTTAAAATTTTATACTGTTATTTAATTGTATGTTTTTTGTATAAATGGACTACATATTAAAAAATATAGATGTTATATTCTCTCCTTATAGGAATTGATTCCTAAACATTCATTTCATATCAATGAAATCGCTCATTATTTTCTAGTTTTCACATTCTAACCATTATTTTTCAATAAATATTCTCCCTATATTAATAACTATTTCACCAAGAAAATTATCATAATAAATTTACTAAAGAAATGTAGGTTGTGCCTTCATAAATTCCTCTAATTTACTTGTATTTGTTTCTCATAAGATTATATTTCCAATTAGGGGGGTCCACGAATCAGGTAAATATATAAAATAAGTCAATAACATTATACCCCAATTATCTAATTAATTATTATATCCACCAGTTTGAATGGAAAAAATTAAATTGTTTTGGAATATATTTAACAAAAATTAAATTTTAAAATAGGATAGTCAACAAGATTTGTTAATAAACATTATTTGAATAATATTTTAATATTTCAGAAAGTGGTTCTTCCATAATATTATAAGTAATTTCGACAATCAAAACATTAATAAGTAAGTGAATATATAGTTGTTAAAAATCTTATAAAGTCCCATATTATCTTAAATATTTTATGGAATTTGTTATTTGTTATAAATTAAACTCTATATATTACATTATTATATCTCCAAAATTAAAAAAAATATTGTTTTTTAGTTTAAAATCCATTCGTAAAAATATGATTTTCATTGATATTCTAAAATATAGAGGAGGTGTTATATATATATTATTTAACATCATTACAATGACATAAATGTAAAAACAAACTAAGAAGTCACTTTTTCATGTCCCTAAAATAATAAAATCTTATATTTCATATAAAAAGGTTATGATTTTCATTTTATACCATCCACATTATATGTTGAATTAGTTCCTTAATCTATTAAAAATGCATAAAATATTTTTATAATATTTATAACATTAAATATTTTAAAATAAAAATTTTGTTCATAAAAAAAATTATTTTTTGTAACTATAATAACATATTTTTAGATAATGGTAATATTTATGGAGAAAAAACATAAAGAACTCATCAATAAAAATTATTCCATAGAGTTAAGATTTCTAATTTATCCTAAACCTGAAATAATATAATCTATGGAAGTTTATAAAACTCCTTCAAATCAGGAAAATTAGGTTTGAGAGATCTCAACTAAACATAAAATTTCCTCATGAACTTATAATATTATCTCAAAAATCATTATATAGATAATCTATTCTAAACCGATAACTTCATAATCTCTAAAATTATTTATTTTATTTCTACGATACAAACTATAATGCCACTTTCCTGCACTACCAGATCATGTTTAATAAATATAATTTCCTATTATATGGTGTATTTTACACAAAATGTAGAAACATAAAAGTTACAATGTATATTAAAAATATCATTAACTAAAATTGTGTCCAAACACCGATGAATCATTTTAGTGATACGACTTTATAGGATTAGGAAAACTATATATCAAAACATATATTTCTTTTTTTCAAATACATGTTCTCAAACACTAAAAAAGATACATCTTCTACACATAGAGCTGTAAATTTTAACAAAAATAGAATATCTTACTTATTTATAGACATGGAGAATATTTTATAACATATGGTGAGCATAAATATCGTATTAAAGTTGTTTAAGACAATAAAGAGTTGTTAATCCTTTAAAATATTAGAAAATAAAACATATTTAAGAATTTTTTATTTAACGAACATAATACCTATGGACCATTCATAAAAAAAATCATTAAACAAGAAATAATTTGTTACCAAATTTTTTTGATAAAATTGATTCATAAAAAATAAGATAATTATTTCAAATTCATTCTAGAACAAATCATGAAAAAATATGATGTTAAACTTTCCAATCATGAAAAAACCCTTATGAAATTAAAATAATCATATAAATTTTTTTATGGAATTAATACTTTATTCATGACAGGATAAAAATTACTTTCTTTCTCAATCAATATCTTTTTATAAATTTCAATGGTTTATAAAAAAATTTCGAATGTATAGTAGAATAAAAATTGACTCATAGAGTATCATACATTCATCAAAGAATAACATAAACATTGAAATTCCGACATCCTATTATAGTAAATTTCATTATCTACCTCTGTCACATTATAAGAGTAATTAATACCTTCTACATTATCATATTAGTAAAATAGAACTATTAACTCCATTATCTATTAGGAGTGACTTATTCTCAGTCTACACTATCTTTATTATCCATACAATGGAGGGATTTTATTGAAACCCCATTCAAATCATATAAATACTCCCAAAACTATTTCAGTTCACACCCCATTCCCAATTTTTTAATAAATTCTAAAGAATTATATTCTTAAAATAAATACATTTAATAATTTTCACTTTTGGTAAAAAATCTAATCAGGCCACCCATAAATATGAGAGTTTGATAATCATTCCATGGAAAGAAATTATCTAAAAAAATAAATATCTCATCTATGGAAACTTATTTAAATAATTCATTTAATACCAAATAAAACATCACATAATTTCAAAAACTAACCCAGGTCATCCCATAACAGGAAACCCAAAACATCCCATGAAAAGTCCCAAAGGGCTCGCTCGATTCCCATGGGTTGGAAATAAGAACCTGGGCATTAATGAATCCTCATTAGGAAAGATTTCACCAAAAGATAGATAAAACATAGAAGATTTCATGAATAATAATAAAATACATCTCAACAGATACCATAAATTAAAGAAATAGAGAACATGTATGCAGTATAACAAGATAGATCATGATATAAAGTAATAAAATGAAGAAGTGTCACATCAGGAACACAAGTACTAATACAAGTATGAAACATTGTATACGAAATAACTCTAAATTACATGTGGTTATTAATACCACCATTCCACCACCATAACTCTAACACAACTATTATAAGAATACACTACATATAAATAGTGCATTCTCCTTTCATACATCACTCATGAAAAAATCTACATATACCAATTGGGTGTATACTGAGTGTGAGCTCAGAATCCCAATAGAATCGTTATATGTCATCTATAATCATACTTTATTGATTAAAATAATTAGTCATAATTTAAAATAAATATACAATAGGAGTTCAGTTTTCCATTATTTTTCATAAAATATGAAGAATACTTACTTTTATATAGTTTTGTAAGAAAGGTATGAGATCATATTTTCATAGTTTAAAACAATACATAGAATCCACCATTCCATAATAATCTAAAAATAACATATAACATTCTCAAATTACATATGTATAGTCTATTTAGAAAATAAAATTTAACAGCTAATGTTGATAATTAAATAATTTTTATCCATGTTAAATAGTCCTAAGAAAAATCATGTTAGGGTAAGATAGGATCATACACCTATAATGATAGTGAAAAAAATAAATTGGTGTTCACTCACCTCTCTAAAATTTGGTCCAAGGGATTGCAGTTCACCATCATGTATCTCTCAACCATGCCAATGTATTTTAAAATTTGACATATGTATCCAATGATTGGAAGGCCACTATACCTAGATACTCTTTTCCAAGACTATCCACATAATAATTCGGATCCCATTTGTTCCCCCCTATCACAGAGGTAATATTTTCATAATTAAAATCCATTAAAACTGTTTTTTTATCAATTAGAATCCATATTTATCAAATAAATAAAAATAGCTACAAACTCAAGTATAAACATGCTAGAAAAGCCTTTTCATAATCTATTAATTTTGAAATTAAAAATATATTACATGAAATAAAAAACATAAATTTGAATAACATGGATCATCCTTTGAATATAAGAAAGAACACAATATTAACATGACACATATTTTTTCATGAAAACACATACCTCTTACTCAATAATCTACAAAAAACTGGATAAAACCCATTAGATGAATATAGAGGAGGATGTTAAGATATGATTGAAATTTTCAAATAAAAAAATACCCATTATGAAATATATATCCAATAAATCCTTGGCTACCATATCCTTTAAATGAAGTGAAAATAGAAAAATGAATGAGGATAGAAAAATCTAAGTAGAATAAAGGTACATACCTTGATGGTATTGGGTTATATCACACTAAAATAACATCTATAAAGGAGATAAGAATGAGTTTATATAGGAAACAGGTTGTTAGGTTCAAAACATAAAAAACTAAAAAAAATCTACAATGTATTTTGTATCCAAGAGTAAAAAATGGAATTAAAAATATATATAGCTAGGATGTAAAGTTCAACACATGAAACCAAAATTAATCAAGTGAATCCATTCCACCATACAACTAGTGGTTTGAGAAATAGTTCATGAATTGATCCATAATTATGTAAAATCTAACTCACTCTCATTATTATTGATGATATAGATACTTAAATCACATTGAGAGATACTAAAAAATTAGTGTTATATATCCCATAAAGATCATCAAAACCAAAATAGAAGAAATAATTTAAAATATAATTAACAATAATGAAAATAATCTCTTTATAAGTTATTTCAATATCGGGTTTTGAAAACATTCTAAACCGTACCTCATTATATCCCCAAAAATCTAGCTCGATAAGGGTTGAGCCAAACAGAGGTGATGCCATATCTCCCTCACATATGACTGTTTCTACAACATTTCACAAGGACCATGCCTATGAATCCATAACACTCTTCCCATATAATAGATCATATATGTTAAATATTTTCATATAATTGTACTATGTAGATAGGTTTCTCAGTAGATAACATGTTCATCTCCAAATCAATCTCATCATAATACAATTTGTTTATAATATCTATTCAGATAAGTGACAATAAAAACACAATGGATCATTGAAAACTAAGGTTGGAGTGTAAAATGATATTCCACCTTTAAAATCATCTCAATGATCTCAAAATGACCCATTTATCCTAGAGATAATTTAAATAACTTCGTAATCCCTCAATGACCCTGTCAAGGTGAAGTCACCAAGAATAATAGGACACCATCTGAATCATCATAGGTACGACATTGATGATACTTTTATGATTGTATCAACTCTAAGTCATCTTAATGCACTGATGAAAAAACATGATCTATTTCCTTATCTCATGAACAATAATCAGCCCAACCAAAGAATCCTTACCAAATTATATAATCAAAGAGGTGATCTATAAGTCCCACTATATAACGATTCAATAGTAACCATTATAAAAAATATAGGTAAGTATTTTTATAGACACATTTTATGTAGCCTAAATTTTAATCCTAAGGACATAAAATGTCTCATTCACATAGATGGAGAATATCCTCCATAATTTGATTCACTTTCTTTATTTGACTATTCATCTAAGGGTGATATGTCATGATCATACTAACTTGATATCACCTCATCACCTATAAGCCTACCCAAAACCGTGAAGAATAGTAGGGGTCTCTATTAGAAATGATAGTCATTTTCATCCAATGTAACATCAAAATCCCCTACATATACAATATTCTCATTTCTTCTAACATTGTTGTATAAAATGTTTTTATATGAGTTTCCTGCAATTTCACATGATCAATTACCAAGAATGTGGTATTCTTTACTGGGGGATCCTCTGGTATTATAATGATGAAATGCATGGAAACCACATTCCACATACATACTGACATAAGGATCTATTGAAAATCTAGAAAATGAATTTTTTTTCTCATACTTAATCTAATGAAATATATATCAATGTGATATGAAATTATCTATTTCCTTCTTCAAACAAGGCAATAAAAAACGTTACATGCCTTAATATATCATACCAATACTTGGGAGGAAACCTTAATGAGAGTAATTAAATTTCCTTATCACATCCTTTATTATGGGTAAACAAAAAATGAATTTGGATCGTGTAACAAACATCTCCCTCTGAGTTGAAAGACCTCTAGAAAACATTCTCACCACCATATAATGAAATAATATGACTCAAGAATTCACCATTTTTATTCTTTTACTTTAAAACAGACATCATAATAGATGGTATCAAATATATAATAAGTAGAGAAACATTAGTATCTTATACTTATATATCCAGTTACGTATATGTTAAAATCCCCCTATGTTTCCAATCATCCTTTAAAACCATTGAAGCCTAATAGTTAAACAACCTAAAGTTTGGGTCTGAAAAAACATTCCCCATTCCATGGTGAAAGGTTATTTCAATGTAAAATTATTAAAGTTAATCCACTCATCACGATAGTATGAGGTTCTAGACCAATTGAGAAAAAATATATCACTCAAAAAGTTAGTCAAAAGATATGATCAACCTCCCCCCCAAAGTCAATATCACTAAATACTTATGTCAGGTATGACTACATAAATCTCTATGCCATTTGTGGAGTAATTTTTATCATTTAACTAAAGATGATAAGAATCATATGACATCATGTTGTAACCTTGAACAAGGATGTATCCTAAATATATTCTTGAAGTATCATAATACAACACATATCCTAGATCTCTTATGTAAATAGTTGGATATAAAAAGAGTTCAAAAGTTTTTTTAATTCATTAAAGGAATCCTGACATATCATGTCCCAAAATATGTTCAATCCATTCCTAAAAAGCACATTTAACTATAATTCATGCTTCAGGAAATCCTTTACAACCCACTAGTAACATCCTACAAGAAACAATAAGATCTAAATCTCGAACAAATGTGGCTCTTCTTAGGACATGGCTGTATTGACTTTCTCTAGATAATATAATATTACATTCCCTGAGGATATATGTACATTTCTATTGACATCATTTATCCATAATTTACACTCCAATAACTTAACAAAATGGTAGTGTTTACTCAAGGTTTCAAAGATAGATCATAGGTGAATCTAATGAAAATAATTATTTCTGTAATAAACTAAGATATCATACATGAAAACCATGTTGAAGGAATCTAGTTACCGGTGAAATAATATGATTATAATTAATGTAGTAATATTAAAATCATTTTTCAGGAAAAAAAAATTGAATCACTACTCACACAATGAGACGATACATACTAATGAACTTTGTATTTTGAACATACTATTATTTAATTCCATGTTAGAGGTATAAAAATCCTTGAACAATATTTGGGAACCACATTTTCCCCTTTAAATTTACAACAAAATTTCAATGTTTGGAAAGGGATTATAATGTTTAATCATCATCCGTCTGGGCTATTTAGAGTCAATGCATAAACAAAGATCACCACTATATTTCTTGGAAATGTGTATCGGGGTTTCCCATTGTGATATACTTTGATGTATGAAACCCATGAATTATAAATCATAAAATTTAATCCTTAACAATTTCAGTTATATATGTTCAATGATGTAATAATTTCTATAATTTGATTAAGTTCATGATATTAATTCAATCAATAATTATACATCTACCTCTGTTGGAAGTCCACAGAAGCTAATTGAAAAAACTATTTGGATAATTTTTAACAACTATAAGTTGTTTAAAACTTGATTTCACCTATTGAAGATAAAATAAAACAAGAATATTTATTTAACATGTTCTAGTAGTCAAGTTCTTGGTTTTCTAGATGAGGGATATCATTCTCATAGAAATACACTGGTGTTCCAATCAAGGATTTTAAAAGACACCCACTAATGTAAATGTTAACATCATATCTACAAGTTACCCTCTATTATTTCATAATAAAAACATAAAATAGATATTTATAGAGAGGATAGAAATCTGAATCTAATTAAACCTCATATATTTAATTAGTTAATGGGGGAATTAAAACCCTACTCTCTTTTCATTCTGAGATGTAATTCTATCTCAATAGAATATTTCATTAGTTTGATAAAGTGATTTAAAATATTCAAAAAGTTGATTAATATAAAAGAGTGAGAAAGAATTATATATAATATAGGATTATTTATAGTTAATGAAATGAATATGTTAACTCTCATAATTATAGGGCTCACCTTGATCTCTAATAAAATCTCACACACTACATACAGTGTTTTCCCACTATATGGAGAGTCAGTCATGACCCTATAATCTTGTTTTTAAGGAACTAATTACATGGATTAATTTTACTACACCATAGAATCTATTGGTGGTAAAGATCTAGAACCAATTTTCATTAATGATTAATAATGACATAAAACTTGTAGATAATATAAGCATCCATAATATTAGCTTGAATTTTGTGATTCTAAATCGGAACAATCTGGATTATATTAATTTACACAATGTAAGCAAGTCATAGGGCCTCTAAAACCCACTAAAGAGGTCATATGATGAATTTTATTTTTATAAACAACTATTAATTCATCTACAAACATAATCCTCATTTCCCTTCATTATATTGGGCCCACCATAACTACCACCATATCTGGGAGGAATCCTAACCAATTTTGAATTTCCTTCCCAATCAATCTCTACCATCAGTTACCTTTCAAAAAACACAACATAGGTTTAATGTTTAATCATGGGGTCCAAATAAAAAATATTTTTTCTCAAGAACATTTGAAACCATTAATCTTTTTTATTTTCATTCAATACAACATCTTGAGAGAAAATGGAAAACTGAAAAAAAAACAGTTGGTATATACTATTGTTTTCCAGAAACCTTGTCAAATAGTGAGTTAATATATAGGTTTATCCAAAATTATCATCTCTAGAAACAATATATAGGTAAATAAGGATTTAAATCCATAACATTCGAAACCCAAGTGATTTTTGAAGAACCAATAAATACAAACAACTATGAATATTCCATTAATACCATGAATGGTTGCTAGTTTCTCGTAGAGGAACACCTATGATCGATTATAATATACATCCTTTTTTAGATAAATATATCTACCTTGAAAAAAAACAAGAGTTTCACTATTATTCATAGCATATACCTCATGAACTACACCATCATTAAGAGATTGATAAATTAGAGGATTTTACCATAGATCATTATCTTTACCACCCACCCATGTATTCACTGGACATGTTCGTAGAGGCACGGTATTACATAACACAATAGATGGTGTAGAAAACCTAAAATATAGTAGTATAATTAATAAAATATGAAATTAAATGAGTACATAAATCAGTAACACACATTTATAGTAATACTATAGAAACATTATTCATACCATAATGAGAGCTGGGCATCAACTCAGTCTCAACATACCCCTTATCTCCTGGTAGTTTTAACACACATCTATAAAGAGATAAAAATCATATATACCAAAAACTACTAATAGTTGTTAATTTAGATGAACCAACCGGATTCATTCCTAAATATGACACATAAGTAGGATTGTGGAAAGTAGATAATGGAATTTTATATCCCCTCACTCAAGAAGAAATGACATAGTCATAAAAAATAATCATTGGGAATGATTGTATGTATATGTACATAAAAACAATAATCGTTCAATAATAATGAACAAATAAATAACATATCTACACATAACACAAATAAAATAAACTCTAAAAATGTATAGAAAATAATTATACATATCAATATATCATGAATAAAAATAAATATGTGGAATAACAATAATACAAGTATTGGTCTCTAAATTAATCAAAAAGAAAAAATATAGAAACACGCCATATTGTGATATATTGGTTAGAATCCCACTATTCCATCATTATAACTCAAACTTAACTTAATTGATAATAAACCACCGGGTTTTGGTTCCTTTACCTTTCCCCAATTTTAACTAACAATGTATACATACACCAATTGGTTGTATGTGGTGTGTGAGATCAAAACAAAATAGGATACCAATAAGTATTATATAAGATAAATTTATTAAATATATTAATTTTATGAATTTAAAATAAGTATATAGTAGAAATATAACATTTCATAATCCTATATATAAAAGGAATAATATCCACTTTGAAATTGATTTAAATTAAAGGCTTGTGATCAGATTTTCATAGTTTAAAAAAATCAAGCTTTCCATAACATACTATATATTATATATAATAGAGTAAAAATCCCACATATATAAAATATTATACAAATATAAATATATATATAATTTTGATAGAAAAGTAATTTATAAACATGGTAAACATTCATATTTTATAGTAGACAATGGTTATATAGAATCCTAAAACCTCATATTACTAAGTGAAAACAACTGATTGTCCACTCACATCCCTAAATCTATGGAGTAGGGATTAGAGATCCCCATCAAGTGTATATGTAACTTACCATTTTTTAGCTAGAGTTTTAATATATATCCAGTACTTTGGAGCCTAACTAAACACAGTTTTGATTATACAAGAATGCCCATATAATACCCCATTTCCCATGGGGTTTCCTCCTTGCATTGTGGAACCATTTAAAATGTAAACTAATTTATATGTAGAAATTTATAAATCAATATAAAACATTATTAAATAAGTTCTTGAATCCACCAAACCAAGAATAATGTTTCCTAAGATCCAATTTCCACATCGATTCATTTTAAAAATTCAGGGATTTGTAAAACAAATAAAATCCATTCTTTTAAAAATTTAGAACCACAGTAAAAATAATAATAAAGAAATATTCGTATGAAAAAAATTATTTTATAAATCCACCTACCTTAAAATCTTTTAGATTCAATAATCTAAGTGGAAACCTCAAGTTAAAAGGATATAGAGATCATAAAAGATGATATAAATCCCTAAATCACAAATCCCCATAATGAAATTCTGATCCAAAAACCCTCAGATTCCATAGCGTTCTATAAAATTTAAAACAGAATAAAAAAGGACGAAAGGTCAACATAGATGAATAAAAGAACATTATACGTAAATCCATGACATGTTAGGGTGATATCCCCCTAAAATCACACCAATGATGGAGGGAGTGATGGTTCTTTATTAGAGAGATAATTTTGGGTTTACAAATTACAAAACTAAGTCATAACAATGTTATGTTAATATATGGTTGAAATAGATAATCCCACACTTAAATAGTTGGGTTGATAAGTTCATGTGGTAAAACTATGATTTATAAAACTAATATCATCATCCAAATTTTCTCACTACCTAAAAATTGGTTTAAGTAATGATACTGGTGATGTAAAATTAAACCCAGCTTCATTATTTTATATGACTTCTATGAATCATTGACACTGTATACTATTATAGTAGTTGTTTTAAAACTCTTTCAAAGAGAAAAATAACATAAATAGAAAAAATGATCAACCGTATATTAATAATGAATCAAAATAAAAAATTTATACATGAAATTAATATATAATTCTAAAATTAAAATTCTATCAATAAGAGAGGAATTATTTTAACAACACCATAAAAGAATTGTAAAAGAATAAATAATATTTTTTAAGAGGAATGGATTTAAAACATAATGTATTGGATTCATAAAACAACCACCTTGGTTCAGAATAATATATTTTTTTAAAAAAATTATTTTAAAACTATCCCAAAAAGGAGGTTCATCCAACAAAAATATGATTTTCATAAAATGAAACTAAGATATATAATTTTTTCCCTTTACATATTATTCAAATAATTAGAAAAAAATATTGAAACTTTTAAAGTTAAAACTTTTAAATAGAAAATTTAAAAAATACCATTACCATAATTATAATATTATTTTTTGTTCATAATTATCAATTTCAAAAAACTCTAGAACTCTTCCCCATCTTTTTCCCTTTTTTGAGGATTGGTTTCCTAAGAATAAACTCTTTATTACTCTCTTTACTATTCTCATAAATTTAGCTAAAGGAAATAATTTATAACATAAGGATCTAAACATCTCATGTATATATCATATCCCATAGATATGGTATATCCTAATATTAGTAATCATTAATTTTATATTTTTTTTAAATATTACTACATAATTTATTGATTATGAAATGACATGTAAAAGAATTCATATGCCTAACTACATAACTAGATAATATTTTGATAGGTCATTTTCAATTGTATTTTTATAAAATATAGACCCTTTTGGTTGTAATTTTTTGTATGTAATACTAATATTATATCACACTAAATAAAAATAATTATCATGAGGTGATGTTGGAAATTTAATATCTAAAGCCTCTATATAATTTCACTATCGAAAAAAATTGGATCCCAAAATACATAGTTTGTAACCCACATGTATATTATTCTAAAAATGATATATTGTAGGTTATGAAATTAGGTATGTCATATTTCTCATTAAAACCATGAATTGTATACTGAAAATACATTCTCTACAAGAGGTTAAATGTGAAACACTACATCAGTTTGATTGATTTCTAGGAAATGAAAAAAATAGTCTCTCTGCAAGATTACATGCTACTTGGACTAAAGTAAACACCCTAGATCGAGCTCCACATAAGGGTAACTTGGTTCTATCCTAATGGTTATATAAGCTTTATGTAAAGATATCCAATAAATGATGTCTTCTGGACACTTTGTTACATACCTCACATTAAAGGATAGAAAAATTATATGTAATAAATGCCTGAATTAGGATAATATCTCGAAATAGGTGAATATATAATTTTATATATTAAATAACACATAGTCTTGCAAAAATGAATCTCTCATTGATGTTGAGCACTTACTGGTTTATAGAAAAAGCTAGAAATGTTTACATTTACTGAGATGATCATGAATTATATCATTCTAACTCATGTAGTGTTCTAACAATCTCAATCAAATTTATCACTAAAATAAGTCTTAAAAACTATGGTGATGTGATACCTCATCAGAAAACAAATTATAATTTATATATGAAACCTCTATAGTTACTATATTTATCTCACAATGGATATAAGGACAAAATAAAATAAAAATTCTATCCCTTAACTATTCTACCCACTAAAGGGTTCATGAATTATCACGTACATATTCTTAATATATTATTTATATTTCAAGTCTTTGATGTTTGGTAACTTCAAATGTGGGTCAATAAATTAATGTTTATAAAATAAAAAATTTCTTTTTTTTCATATTCTTCATCAAAATATTTATAAGATTCATTAAAAATCACTACTATATAATTTCCTTACTAGATTTATATTATATATATAGATATATATTATATATATCAATATATTATAAAAATGTAATAGATTCGAGACGAATAAATTTTTAGGTATTTAAAATAGATCTCAAATGGGTTTTTAAAGACAATAATTGAACCAATATCAAAATAATCCAACCTCAAGTTTTCTCCCAAGTTGACATATATATAAATACATTAATTACCTATAACAGAATATTATAGTACCATAGGTGATGTTGATTTCTAGTAAACCCCATGTATATCGGGATGAGAAAGGCTAATAACCTTCAGTTATTTCCCTCTATATACCAACAGAAATAACCCTTTTTCACTCTTTGTCTCTCATAATAAATACATGTACTATACCATTAGAGCAACATTATAGTTGATGATTAGATTCCTTTTATGATTGGCCTTTATTCCCATGTGGGTTTTGTTGGATGGAAATTTTTTATACATTCAAATATATAATTTTCTTTGTTATGAAAGTATTTTGAAAATAGAATATTTACAAATTATTAAAATTTCAGATTATTATAAATATATTCACAAATAAAAATTATTATTCTTATAATACATTATTTTCTTTATAATTGATATATATTTATTACCAATGAATATCTTGTATTATCATGTTTTTAAAATGTATATTTTTTTAGATATATTTTGATCATTAATACATTACACTTATTATATAATTTAATTACTATAATTATTATAAAATCATTTCAAATTATTAAAATATTTATCATAATGGGGGTACTATTATCAATTAATTTTCAATGTATCTTACTAACTATAGTCAATACAATTGAACAATGATTATTTAAAAACAAATTCAATTATAAATTATAATAATAATTTTATAATAATTAAATTTAATATCCTTTCTTATCGAGTAATTCCAAACAATTAATTCAAGTTAACTATTCCATGAAAAACATAAAATTAATCAATTATCTCTTCAGATATAAAACAATACCACTATTATTATAATAATTTTTAATATAAACATTTTAATTTTATTTATACATATCTTACCCCTTATCCAAAAGATTATATATGATCTCACCTCCCAAAGGCTATATCTTCTCGATATCACCACACACCAAGGTCATTTCAATTTCTCCTATAAATTCCAATGTTTCTTATTTTATAACTTCACTCACTATGTTAGTCCCTATATTTCCCCTATCTTTATTATCACTATCATTATCTTTGGTAGAGGTCACCTCATGGCAGATCAATATGAAGCGGTCTAATATTTTAGCATTGTCGTGTTTATTCAATTTTTCTCGTTTATAATTACATAACATTTTAACTATAATATTTATAGATCCTTAGTAATGGAAGGATTACAATATCATAAGGATATATCATTGATCCAAAATCTAGGTTACTTCCTGAATTTATTTAATTTATTCCTTCTATGAAATTTTTTGTTTTAAGTAATTGTTTACATTATTTAAAAATACAAACAAACATATATATATATTATATTATTATGATGTTAAAATAAATATATACATATTTGACCTAATATATTATATTTCTATAAGATATGTAAGAAATGATTATTAATAAATATTTTTGAATTTATATAAACATATAAAATAAAGGTTAATGTTTATAATATATTCATGTTTGTATAAAACTGTTTTGTTGGATATTTTATTTATATATTAATTACTAAAAAATTGTAACATAATTAATGTAGTTTAATTGAATAATTATATATGGGGAGTGTAAATTAATAATTGAAGTGTTTTATATGTATGTCCCCTCTCATTTTACTCCTTGAGTTTTCTATAGTTGAGGTGGTGAAGTGTGATGGTGATAATTATAAAATATTTGTGAAGGGGTTTTATCATTAGGTAGTGTATTTTTTGGATCATCAATACCTATGTAACTAAAATATTTCATTTAAAAAAGGAATATTTGATCAAAATTCCATTCTCTATAATTTTATTTATTGTTTTTCTTGTAATTTATGAGTCTATGATTATATGATAGAATGTTACGGTGGTTTATATTTAAAATAATGTCCAAGTTTCTATTTTATTATCCAAATATGTGGGAAAAATTATGTGTTGAATCCTCATGGTTCTATGTTACTATATTCTTAGTGGTGTTCCAAATTTACAATGTCGAGTGAATGATTATATTATTTTCCATTCCCTCTCTATAACTAGGGATACATTGAAATTGAATGATAATTATACCAAATTATTTATTAAAATTCAATGCACATATCTTATCCAAGTTTTTTCCTTATAAAAATTTTATTATTAAGAATTTTTACTATAGTATTGTCAACATAATTATATTAATGAATGTGTTTTTGTTATGATAGTTAAAAATTATAAAAGTTTGATGGGGAATTAAATATTACATGGTTATAGATTAATTATTCTTATATTATGTTATTTAAAATTATTTTTTGAAAATATTAAATGATATTTTTATTCTTATAGGAGTATATAATTTTTTTATCTAACCTTGGATTTATTATTTAGGAGAAACCATCTAATTATTAGCTAACTAGCCGAGAAAACAATAATTTTAATATACATCTACGTGATGCGGATGGATTTTGGATCTTATTGTTTAACACAATATTATTCTTCTTATCGATGTCTTGAATATTTTGTAGTCTACATATATTATATGGTATTAAAAAAATGTGGTTCAATGACATATTTAGTGGATATATTATTATTGTAGTATTAAAAAAGCAATTTAAATTATGATATTTTAGAAATCATAATTATATTTTCTAGTGATTAAATTATTCCATATTTATTTATATTATTATTTTTATTTCATGGTGAATAGTTAGTTTCAATGAAGTGATCCTAATAATTACATTTTTCTTACCCAAACGTAGATTATTTGTGTTTTTTTCAATATGATATTTTCAAAATAAATGATGGTGTCATTTGTGAAATTGGTTTGGATTTTCAATGGTTCATGAGTAGTTATGGTTGTTTAGGATGGATTGGTGTCTTAAAAATACGTATTATTAGTTATTCATAAATGTTTCATTATTAATGTATGTAATAATTGATATTTTTATTATTGTAGTTGTAACATATGTAATGATATGTTAAGAATAATGACTCTTATTAATGTAAAATTATATCCATCTCATTTTTACAAATGTATAACCAAATAGAGGAATGAATCAAGGTCACGCTCATTTTTATAATCAAATTAGGGTAAGGTCCCGGTGTAATTTATTAATGGAATTATATTTATATTATCCTACAAATAATGTTTTTTTTCTTATATTGAAATATTTTTCAATATTTTGTTATATTATTATTGGATTACCCTTTCTTAATTCTAAATTTGAATGCGAATATTTTATGGAATTTTCTCTAGTACCAATAAAGGAAATACAACATATAATGAATCTTAATCAACCAAATTTTCACCTTAAAAAACTAATTTAAAATAATAATATTCTCATTTTCTCCTATATAGAACTTATCCCAATATTTTAAATGATATTCACATATATATCCTAAAACATTCTAGTATATAAATAGAACATTAATCATTTTGATTTTTATCTTAGTGTGTCTGAGTGTGTTTGTTTGTAATTATATATATAAATATATCAGTGAAGTAAATTTTAATTTTTTGTTGAAAATATAATCCACAACATCTATTGGTAATTCAACAAGAATATTTCATAATTTTTCATTAATAGTGATTATATCGTAACAATTATTATTTTATTTTATTTTATTTTATTTATATCGTGAAAATTAATCCATGACATTATATGATACACAACAAAATCGTTTCTTATAACATGGTTTTTCATACTATTTCTTAGAGTTTATAGAATGACATATGATACCATTAAAAACGTCTCCCAACTTTATTGTCATTTTGTTTAAGGCATGTGGAAGACATTGTAATGAAGTGTTTTTGTTTAAGCGAATTTATAATGGAGTATAATATGTCAAATATGAAAAGAAATGTCTATTTTCAATGTTATAGGAATAGAATTCAAGATATTTCAGTTTCATAATATATTAAAACTAAAAAATTAAGATAGTTCATTTATATAAAACATGATATCTATTTGAGGGAATTTTATAGAATTTATTTTTGATATAATAACCATATTGAAAATTGAAATATTACAAGATTATATTACCATTATTAACAATGTAGGTTATTCTAACGAGAAAATTTAACATGTATATGTTATATTAATGAAGTTGGATATTTAAATTTATCCAGATCATACTTTTGGGTATTTATGTCATTTTATTTTGACTCTGTAATCTCTATTAACCATATTGATTACGAAAAAAATGATGATTGGTAATGATATATATAATGCTCATATTTCTTTGTTTTTTTCTATTTTTCTGTTCTAGTCAACCTTGCAGTTTGTTTTTATGTCATTTTATACTATATTTGGGAATATATATTTCCTACAAAAGTTTTATGTGTTATTAGAGTTATTTACTATGAATATTTGAAAAAATACGGATTAAAATATAGATACTAATATAACATTGTTGAAGAACAATAGATGTGTATTAAAAAAATAATTATGAATTCTATATCATGTAATAAAACAATATAGTCATTGTTTAAAATTATATTAGTTCAATATGAAATACATTATGTGGAAAATATTAAAATTTCATAGTTACAATTCTGACCTTTAAAATAGACATACCTGAAATGGGTTATAATTTTAAAACATGACATTGTTTAGTGTATACATTTAAACAAATGATTTAAAAATGATCTATAAGGAAACCAAATAAGTATTTTGTGGATATCATTTGGTTAAAAATATTGTATTTAGTAAAAAATTATATCTATGAGGGAATAAATGGTGCTTTTCGATACTACTAGAAATTAGGTGATATAAAATGTTAATTTAATAAAAAAATTTCATTGTATTAATTTATTTTAAAAATGGATTTATTTTAAATTGTTCATTTATTTATAAAAATAGCTATTTAATATTTGTGCATTTATTGTATATTATTAGTTGTTTTATGAAATAGTTTAAAAATATTTAAATTACATCTTATCATTTTCCGAAAAATTATATTTCTAGTTTTAAGAAAATCAAGAATATTTAATTTTATATAGTAATGAATTAAAAAATAAAGGTATTATATAATTTGAACATGTATATTTTTAGAGTAATTTGGAATTAAGACCTCTCATGTATTTTGATATATCTATAGATTAAAACTTGATTGGACTTCTCAGTAGTCTACAAGAGTTGGAAATTTTCTTTAAAATTGGGGGTTTGATTCTTATTGAACCATACTATATACTAAGATGATTTGTATTTTTATGATTTAAAACCATTATAATAAAAGGTTTATGAACCATTATCATAAGATTATTTTGTATATGTACTGATTTAATGACTTTTTATAATGGGTATATAACATAAATGATTTGTTATATGAAGTGTTTTAGATTTATATAATTATAAAATATGAATTTAGTTAAATTTCATTCATATAAAACTAAATTATTTAATAAATTCAACCATATAAGGAAATCATGAGATTCAACGATTACATGATACATAATATTATTTAATAGGAATTTAAGAAATATAATCTACTAAAATAACCCCATCTATTATATTTCAGTAAATTATTTTATTTAATAAAATCATAACACCGGTGACCCTATCCCATAGCTTCCAAAATGGGTTTGTAGATTTGGGTCATATTATATTGGATCAAACTAACTAATATTTTTCTAGAATAATAAAATTTTGGTAATTGAAATGAATAATTGTGAAAATAATTCTCCATGAAGAACTTTTCAAATCATATATGGTATGATTGATATAATTTTATTCCAGATATAATCCAGATTTATGATTTGATAATAGTTGTATTATTTCTTGAACGAATATGGATCTTATATTTAAATTGTTGTGATATATTTATCATCATTTTAAAGGTTTTATTATTATTAATTTTTTTATTGAATTGATATAAAGCATGATTCTCAGGTAATGAAATTTATAATTTTATTTAATGGTGGAGAACATGATATTTTTTGTAATCTATTTTTTGGAAAATATATATTTAAATATATTTATATCTAATATGTAAGGGTATCCTTAAGAGTAATAGTTATTGTAAATAGTTATTGAATGTTATAGAACTAAATTTCTCTAAATCTAATTTAGGGGTGTTATATATTAGGTTTGTATTAAACATTTATAATAATTCATATAGTCTCAATAATATGAGATACTTATTTAAAGAAGAAATAGATATCCACATTCTTCTGGTGAAATAGTCTCAACATTGGAGGTAGGAAAATATGTAATATATCATCCTCTTGTATTAATTATATAACTATAAATTTGATACCATATTATGAAAATTAATATAAATTGATTAATATATAGTTTCATATAGGAAGGGATTTATATTATTCATTAAAACCTATAATTTCTAAAGAAACATGAATGAATTTTTTTGTATAATTCTTAATAAGGTGAATATTTTATTCATTCTAGGTATATGTAATATTTTCTATTAAATTAATGATCTGTAGAAAAATACATTTAATTCTAACACTACATATCATTAAAATTATTTCATTCCCTATAATAATGAGACACCATTATAAGGAATACATGGATATCGATTTCGGGAATCCATGAACTGTTAATAATTTGATAAATATGTATTTTATTATTATAAAAATTTTAAACAATATATTTTTATAGAGAATATGATATTGATATTTTCCTATTAAAAATCATTCATATTGATACAAATATTCCAATGAGTATACAAGAATATTATAAATACTAATACATGTTTACCATTCCTAATTAATTGAGTTGATATTTTTATAAGTTGATCATTAAAAAGTGATTTGAAACATTATAACCTAGAAAAGAGTTCAAAAAATAAATATATAAAATTGAATAGATAAATGTAAAGTATAAAATAAATTTTTTAAATGTTCAAATATAATTCAAACTAATAAGGTTGCTAAAATCTTGTGTATCATTTTTTTGGATCATATAAGAGATTATGGAAGTTTTCTAAAACTCACTAATCATATAAAACCATACTATAATTACATGTTAAAGAGGTGTAATTTTACATTGATAGACATGGTTCAATAAATTTTGAATCATTTTGACCATTAAAATTTATTATAGGGAGATACTTTAATAGAATTCTCTATATGAATTTTTCTTTCATTTAATGTAATTATAATGAAAATATTTATGATATTGACTGATAGGTATCCTAATTTTTTATTTTATGAGGTTTTTAGGTTTTAAAGAATACATATTTATTTTATATTTAGTAATAATTAAAAAAATATAAAATAAAAGTATTTTGTTGTAATTCTAAAATAACCACTTGATATTTTAATTACTGTGCTATATAAAAAAGTGAGTATTTCTAAGCATATCTTTTTTACATGAGAAAAATCCCATTTAGATGGTTTATGTGAGTGGGAAACTAAAATTTCATACATTTATTAATAATAAGAAAGAATCATTATAAAGCGGAAAATCGTGTTGGTTTCACATAAAGTAGAAATATAATAGTCTTAGGTTATAGAAAACATAAAAGGTATTGTATTATTGTCATTATTTGAATTGATATTGATAAATTGTTGAAAATGATTATTAGGTAATGATTATAGTTTATAAACCGGTTACCTACTGGGAATTGATATAGTTTTTTGTTTTCAATAAATTTCCCGAGTATAGGATAACTGAGATAAAATCTATTATGTTGTGAATGTAAATTACAAACACTAAGAGGGATAGTTAGGAATATATGAAACTATAAACTTCACACACACTAATGTGTAAATTAATGATGTTATTGTTATTTAATAATATTTATAAATTTCTAAATAGACCATGATGATGAGAGAAAATGAGTGGCCGAAAAGAACGAAAATAAAAGCTATTTTTACAAGGTTCAATTACTCTTTTAATTAATTGGATATCTCATTAGTGCTTAGTAGTTTGTATCAAAAATCATTGATTACTATTTTATTTTAAAATATTATAAATGTAATTAGTAAAGGAGAATACATCTAGACTCTTATATGTGTGAAAAATTCCATATAAATAAATACGAATAATAGAGTCTATAAAGTGATGGAATTATATTAATATCCCTTCCTCATGTACCATAGATGAATGTATAATGTTTTCCATATTTTTCTCTCATACCAAGCCCCAACAATATTTAAAATGTTCCCAATATGATTCATATAATTATTTCTTCATTTTTATACATTTTATATGTAAAAATCGTCAATTATATTAATGAAACCTAACTGTGGAAATACATAATGAACCCTTATATATTATTATATAGTAAATACATATCTATAAACCACAAAAAATATCATTATATTCACTGACTTTTGGTGTTTTTTCCATAATGAAATTTCATTTTCCAAAACCAAAACACAGTTGTGTGTAGATCAAACTATATTGTTTTACCTATATATCCATTATTGTCATTTTGTATTATATTTGATTTTTTGGACATGATTTAGCTACCCCAATAAAGTTACGATCTATAAATTCATGGAATTTCATTATTTTTAATGAAATATCTATGGAGTATTATTACTCTAATCCCCCTATTAATTAATTATTCAGTGGTGCTGAAAACATTGATGTTTTCATATCCTCATCATTGACAAGAAAATAAACCATTTAAAAATTATAAGTATCGAATTAAACCATATATCTTTTTCAAAATCACGATCTACTAAAATTTATAAGTATTTCATTCAATTATCCATTGAAACAAAAAAACTCTTTAAAACATATTCCAAAATCATGTGAAACAAAATAATTATTTCTACAAAAGTTATATAAAAGTTATCTTTGGGGTTATCTACCAGGAACTGCTTCACAAAACACTATAGAATTGTTTATTTTTCATAATATTATTTATTATTATTTTCCCACTAAATATCCAACTAATTGACTAGAAATCCAAGATAGTATTGATAATATATAAAATATTAAAATTATATTTAAAATCAAGACTGATCATCACAAGAATTTAGTAATTAAAAGCTATTAGAGTGAGTGATATCCAAAAACAATTATAGAATTGGGTTGTTTTTTGTATTCTCAAACCCTTGGTATAAATATGAGTACTATATAGAAAAATTAAAATTTAATGGATTGAAAGATCCCTCTTCTTCATGTCACTTCTATAGGGATCTTTATATTCCTTGATCAAACACAAGATGTTTCACATTGTGAACACTTCATAAATGACAATACCTATACAGTTCAAGTGGGGTTTTTATTGTAATTTTATCATGAATAATATAGTATGTATTTAACATTATTTAAAAATGTTAATTATGTATAAAATAGTCATGTTTTTTCCTATAAGGTTACCACTTCACTAGTGCAGATACTAATGACCATTTATATGTCTCTTGTCATATCTGCTTATTTTTATATTGAAAAATATCATACGTTTATCAAACCCTAATTAGAAAATTTGAGTTTACAAGAGTGAATGTTTATGACATAATAAATGAGTTTGGAGGGTTTAAGAGATTCTATAATTATATGAAATTTCAATGAACTATTAATGGATAAATGTATGATCTTATGAGTTATAACATCTAGTTCAATGATATAATCACATTGTTTAGATTATTTAATACTGTATATGGCTATTTATATATAATAATTCTAGTGGTTCTATATTCATATATGTTATGTTTTATGTATATGTAAAAACAATCATCGTAAATGACAGCATAAGTTTATATTTTATAAAGGTGCAGTTTACAGAATTAACCAAAATAATATTCATTGTTAAAGAATATTATATATGTAACAATAAATCATCAATTATAGTAATTAAACTTTTTTTCTTCGTATAGTTCAAATTTTAATAAATAATGTGACAAAAATTCTATTCAAATAAGAAAAATATCGATTATGAACATACTTTGTCAAAGTAATATTTGAGTGGACCATTTTGTATTTTAATGAATTAATGTAATCCCTAATAATGATTGATATTAATTATTTTTAATGTAAAATTACATTTTCATTTATTTTCAATTAAAAACTTTTAAACGATCCTTTTGAAAACATTTATATAAGACATTATTGACACGTTTTAAAAAAGGGTGAGACTATTTTTTAATGTTTTCCAATTAATTGGAATTTCTAAACTTGAATAAAATAATTTTTTAAAAATATCGAATTTTATCATTTCTTTATTTTTCAATTCAAATTCAAATCTAATTATTATGGGTGTTTTTCTTTTCTTACGGTCCCTAAGATGAAAGTGATATTATCCTATCAAAATTATTTTAAATCAGGCCTTAATTTTATATTTGTATATTTTTATCTTCTATGGTTCATTTAATTACATATTTTTTATTTTATTGGTTCCATTATTTTAAATTATTTTGAAATAAGATTTAAAACATATCCGTGAAAGTATTTGAACTTTTTTTTGATTTGTTTTACATAATAATTTGTATGAAAACGTTCCAATGGTTATATAAAAAAATAATGTTTCACTTCCATTTTGTCTATGATTCTCAGAATAATTTCATCAATTGAAAAAATATAAATAATTTAGGTTTTTCTTCCATTTATTATTGATAATTGTTTTACACATTTTTTGGTTCACAATAATTTTTTTCAATTCTATCAAATTGTATGCTCTATCACACTCCGTCCATTTAGTATTATTTTCATCCTCCATGTACATATTTGTTTTTTGGATTGTTTCATGCCCCATTCCACTTTCACTGGAAAGGGATTCCCATCACGGTGTGGTGACAGTCCATTGGTCGAGATCTAGCATTTGTAGTCTAAGGGATCCCACCTTATTTTCTTTTTCAGTTGTGTGTACATTTTGTAGATCATTGTGGTCTCTATCAGAAATCTAGATGGCAGCGAAGGGATTTGGGATTTGGATCGTGGTGGGGTATTCTTCCGGTGAGCTATGATGTTTGGGTGGCTGTAAATGTGGTGATAGTTTCTTAAACTAGGATTTAATCTATTATTCATGATTTAGATTTGGGTGAATCAACTCTGTGATCTTTTTTTGATGTTTTGGTGTGTGAATATGTTATGGAGGTGTGTTTTTCTATGTGGCCTATCATCTTCAGTTCATGCGCCTTAGAATCAATATATTTTTCAGGTGTTCCTTTAGATGAGGTTTGGACAATAGAGTTTCAAAAATACCATTTATATCCATAATTTTATGTTTGTGAGGGTATAGATTTTTTACATCGGTACCAAGCCCAAGCATCTCTACTTGAGGCAACTAGTCAAGCAGAGATGAGTAGGTGGAAGGTAGACTTATCATTTTTGATGCTGGGGAGGGTCTTTCCATTTTTTAATTCATCTATTTTTATGGATTTTGGACCATTAAGGAAAGGATTTTTGTCTTAACACTTTGATGTCATGTTGGGTTCCCCATCTACACTTAAAAGGGGGTTTCTGATAATAAAAAATATTAATTTTTATTTAGTTAGTTTATAGCTTAAATACTATTTTGTTATTTTATGCATTGCCTACCTAATTATTGAAGGAGTCTTGGTTTAGGCATAAATGGTAGAATTAAACATTATAGCATTATGAATTCCATCATTAAAAAATTAATTTTTTTATTCATGTGATTACTACAATAATATCCTATATGGATACATTTTAGGATCTTGTTGTTGATTAAATGGAATATGTATTGATTATTCGATATATTATATTTCTTATTCCTTTTATATTCATGATAGATACTATTTTACACATTCTATTTCTAATCATCTGAGATAACCCTTATTTTTCCTTTACATTGCGTATCAATATAGAAGAATTGAATTATATCAAGTATAAATAGTAATATTTTCAAGAGCATTAATATATATCTCTCATATTTAAAATTTAATACGGAAATTATATATGTATATAGTATTCCAAGACTATTAAATTATTTGATCTCATAGGATGTGATCTCATATATAATGTTCATATGAAATATAATAAAAATTCACACCGAGCTACTGATGTTGGGGTCGTTACACATTGTGTCAAATGTAACATATGATAAGTTGTATTATATCTATCATGGAATATTAACACATACATATGGTAGGATGAAACCAACATTTAGGTATATGAAAACTATATTGCTTCTGTCACACCTATAGTCATATTATTGATTGTTATTTCTCTCTTTATGACACCTACACTAATGCATAAACACACATAAATTTTCCCCATATAAACATACACTTATATTACTTTACAACAAATTAAAATCCAATATACTTCGCTTCATTCATTCCTATCACCTTATAATCTCAACGTGATGGATTCAAAGCACATAAAAACCCCTAAAATAAGATATAGATAGTAAATTATCAAAAAACAAATGTATTTTAACTTAATTATCAATTATAGCAATCATAATAATAAATATGTAATAACAAAAAAATTGAACAACCTTATTGAAGGTTCAAAAATATACTCACATACTTTTTTCAACACATTTTGATCTCTCATTCTTGAGGATTAAAGTAATGTAAAATATTTTTAAAGATCAAATACAAATTTTAAAGGGAAAACATTGTGTATTAATTGTATCAAAATATATATGTTATTGATCATTATTGATGAAAAGGGTTATTAATTAAATAAAAAATATTCCATAGAAAAAAAACTCAAATCAATGAAACATTCATTCATAAATAGAAAAGTAGATAGTAAATAATTTTCTAGATTCATTCCTACACAACTAAACATAAATACTAAAACGAGTCAGAAATAATGAGATTAAGTTTATCCTCCTTTAGAAAACATTTATTCCATAATTTATGGAATAAATAATAGAGGATTGATCTCAAGTTGTTCCCTAACTCCATGATATGGAGAAGGATGCACCCCTATTAATAGCCTTAGCTACTCACAATCATTATTTTCCAGAGGTTTGGAATTAATAGATGTAACATGTTCATTAGAAGAAAAATGTTCCAACAAAATATACCCTATTTAAACTTATCCATTATAAAATGGTTCTTCATCTGAATATATTTTTATTATGGGTGTTGAAATTTATTTTTAGGTTGTTTTTTTGGAAGTTTGATAATAATTTTTTTCATGTAGTGTATAAGAAGATTCAATATGTATGTTTTTAAACTATTTATTAATCCATATCATATATGTCACTACTTGTAATGAAACAACATATTCTACCTCAGGGGTGCAGAATGTCACTGATGATTTCTTATTCTAATTCCATGGTATATAAATTTTTATAATGAAAAATACTTCATAAAATGAAGATTTACACTCATCAAAAGATCATGCCAAGTTCGAATCGGTAAAACCCATCATATTTATATAAGATATCACTTAACACATCAAATAATGAATAAATTATATTAGATGTATCTCAATATCCTAATTTTATTCAATATATGTGTCTCCTTTGGATTAGATGGATAAGAGGCTTAAATATGGAATGCGTACACAATTTTATACCTTGTTGTTGTTAAGTACATATGAATACAAATAAAATTTTATCATTACTTCTCATTAATATTTTTCTCTTTATCAAACTTATTAAACACTGTTCAAAAATAAATCGGTCTAGAATACCATCTAGAATATTTAATGTAAAACTTCTATAAAATCTCATTTACATAAAATAATGATGAGAAAAATATATATCCTACTACATTATTTTTTTTACCTCCAATAAGAATATAAATTCTTTAGGCATTGAATATTTTTTCCATTTTTTCATGTTTCTTGAGAACTCCTTAAAAGATTATTCTCCACTACTTGAAAAAATTATATCATCAACACACATAATCACAAAGACTGGTGTGGTGTTAGTAATTTCACAAATGGATTTCTCAACACCTTCCTGTTATGAAATTCATTATTTATTAAGCACCCATATAGTATAAAATACCATTATCATAGATATTACTTCAAAAATATAGGTCTTTCTTCAAGTTAATGCCTTTTTCTATTATATGAATCCAATAAAAAGCCTCTTTTTTGTTCCATGTTAACTAATATGTCAAGATTCCATTTAAGAAAGTAAAATTTTATATGAATTATATATATTTTAAATATTATATAATTTTTTATGGATAATAATTTTATTATGTATTAAATTCCGGCTACTTAGGAAAACATTTCTAAAAATATAATCCCCATGTTTTTAAGTATCCATTGCATTCCTGCCTTGTTTTCTTGCCACTTCACCATTATCATTAAATTTATTTATAAATACCCATTATACAACAAGAAAATTATTTTAATTTATTCATGGATCATATTCCCCGGATTTATTAATTTAATCGTGTCAAGCACCTCATTAATAGCTTAAACCCACTAATTATATTCAAATACATCATTATCATTTCAAGGTTCATCCTTTGAAAATATTATTTTATAACATACAATCAAAATATTCCGACTTATATTAATACATTGATTCTAATTCCCAATTATACTCTCAATATGATCTTATATTCCAAGCCGTTCATTTACTCCTCTTGTTTTTTGTTCATTATCATCATCACTATATAAAGAAGAATCATCCTCTTCAATTTTAATATTCTTGTATTTTAAAAGTTCTTCAATATGTTACGAAATTAGAAAATCATATTCATCATCTAAACTGATAGTATTCCTTATTCCTTCTTCATTTTAAATTAATTTCATATCAACACTATCAATAATTAATATGTCTTTTTTATTATATAATATATAGGACTTTCTAATTAGTGTGTATATATGAAAGAATCTATCTTTATATTTTCATTAAATTTTCCCCCACTAATAGATTTATTCTTCATCAAAAATAATCTTACAAATACATTGAAGTGTTATCATTTTGAATTATTTTTAACAATAACTCAAAGAGTATATGTTTGAGTTTTTCTATACAATACATGTATTTTGAATTCTTCTAGAAGATATGATATCCCAATACACATAATACCTTGAGGTGTTTTATTCAAACAAAACTATTATTAGCCATATCAGTTAAAATAATATTACTCCTTTCATTAAATAAACTATGAAGAGTAGTATACGGAGCACTATAATCCCTAATGATTCAATTTTTTTTAAGATATTTAGTGAACTCACAATCGGAATATTCAGTCCGATTATTTGATCTCATTCTCTTTTAATATAACATTATTTATTTTAATGTGTGTACTAAAAAACACTATACCCTGTACAAGGCCTATGATTTTTTGACAAAAATTTTATGAATTTCATACACATGAAATCATCAATATAATTTATGTAATATCATTCTCTATATATTGGATTGTTAGTCATTTGGTGAAACTCATAAGTGTATGACAACGCAAGAGGCTTTAAATTTTGAATTTCAAATCCAATGTGTGTTTTGTCCACCCTTTTCACTTTGTTCATATTATAAATACAAACCATTTTCCCATATTCTGTAAGGGAAGGTTCCTTAAAACATTCTCTTGGATCAGGTTAATCATTTTATTTTGTCCATATTGACCAAGCCATAATTTCCATAACTCATTTTCATCAAATTTATATAAGTAAATCTTACATTATTTACATAATATGAAACATATATTCTAGATTTATCAAGAAAACTTTAAAAAAAACCATAATGGAGTATTTTGAAAAATTATCCATATTCCTAAAAATAAATTCATTTCCATCATTACATAGTAATGATGCACTCAAAAGATTATGCTTAAGTCAATCAACAACAAAAACGCTATGCGGAATGATTTTACATTAATCAATGTTTTTTCTCCATACCTTTTATAATTTGTGAACTATCATTACCAAATAATACATGACTACATTAATTATTCTCAGAATATTTAATTTGTCTCAAATAACCTATCATGTGAGATTAACATATACAATCCATGATCAAAGGATTCTTAATTTTTTATTATTTAAATGTAACTTCAAACACATTAACATTTTTCTCTAAATAGCATTGATTAAAATTATTTATAAACCAAATAAATATATTAAATTGATCTATGATAAAATCAACAAAAACATATGATGTTTTCCCTTTATAATCATGTCTTATAGAGACCTCATGTTTGTTTTCAAATATGTTTTCTAAGTCAATATTCATTTTTAAATGTTGGGGAATTTTTGGACTTATAATATATTATTATTTTCTCCCCCGTGATTATTATTCTATTAATAGCATATGTAATGATATATTATTCAAAGTTTTTATTCATTGTAGTGAATCCAATGGAGGACTATAGTAACAATGATTTTTTTTTAACGATAAAAATTATTTTGTTGAATTCGTTGTTTCAGTTTTATATTCTCATCCATCTAATGAGTATTTCCAAAAACATACATCGGTGGGAAGGACCCTTTAATATTTATTTACTAATGACACCTCATTTTTATGTGTTTTTCATCTTTATAGAGTTGATAATACTTGAAACTTTTCTTAAAACTATCAGTTTTTCCTAGATCGTAGTCTGTCATTTATGTTTTCAATAGAAGTAGTTTTAATTTTCAATAAGACATGTATTGAATATTCATTATATACCTTACATGTTTTTTATATTTTCTTCTTGATATAGGATTTAGGGAATATTCCCATTATTTTCAAATATATTTTCCACATATGTTTGTTTTTTATCTTATTTATTAGTTTCATGTTTTTTGTGTTTATCATTACCTGTATATCCAAGGATAATTTAAGAATTCATGTATTTAATGATTTCACAAATTTTTGAAATATGAATATTCGACATATCAATTTCATTGAAAAAAAAATTATATTTTAATTATATTTATTTATCTAATATTCATTTCAGTCGAGTTTTGTCTTCTCTCATCCTTCCTATTTCTTTCATCCACATTTTTAATTCCATTTGTATACTATAATCCTTATGAGTTTCAAAATACTCTATAGAATACTAAATAATATATTCTAACTCAATATATTATTTTTTTTCTATTAATTGTTTGATTCATTCTCTATTTGAGAGGTTCCTCTAGGAGATTTCGCATCATCAAAAGCACTTTCCCCACTATCGAACACATCATCTTAAATTAAAATAATTTTCAATTATAATAACTAGGTGATTTTTTTATCTTTTTTAGTTATCCTTTTATTGATCTCCCCTATTAGTTTGTTTTTAAATAGATTCATCTTCATTTTATCATCTAAACACTAGGAGATAATTAAAAGATAAATACCTAACATTTAAAAAATACAATATTTTGAAGCTAGTTTTCCTATATACATATCACATAATCTCCATGTAAGACTCCTAATGATGGTAAAAAAAGTCTCCACATAATATTACATGTTTTCGCTGTCATTTGAGTAGTCCATCATGACTTCCATATTCACAAACATAAAGACTCTAAAAGAATATTCCTTTTAATTCATTACATTTTGTTTTCTGCTTTTAGTATTCTCATTTCATAGATAATTAGTGTCTTAGAGTTCATGGATAGGGAATTAATAAATATATATATATCTTTTAGTGTTGATATATTTATATCATATTTTTCTAGTAGGATCCTCATCGATTTTTTTGGATAGTAGAGTGTTTATGTGTTTCAATGAACCATATAGTATTTCTAAAAATTAGATAAAACCTGGTAAATAATTAGTTGAAATTTTATCCACATATATTCTAAAGTAATTAAATATTTGTTTAGTAATCAGAATTTATAGCTCTTCCACATTATTGTTACCATCATAAATATTATGAAACTTTTTATAAAAACCATTTTAAAATATGTAACTCATTATTACTATAGGCTCCGATTAGATAACTAAGATAATTAATTATTTATATACATACCATCATATTCTATGATTCATTTTTAATTAATAAAACATAATTAATTTTTTCTTTAATAGTCAATTTATATTGACTAAATTCAGGAACATTGATTACCATATAAATAATATAAGGAACCATTGTCTCGTTCCAAGAGGGGAAGGAATTTCTGTCAAATATTGGGTTGAATTTATTTTTAAAATAATTATATTGATCCTAATTAGATACATTATAGAAATATATGAGATTTCATATTCTCTGATACCAATTATTAAGTCACACCCAAGATGACACACATTGAGAGGGGTTGAATCATTTATTAAATATAATAAAATTACCATTCTACTTCCATGCTTATTCAACACATTACCTTTAAGATACTCATAAATGATGAAATAGATATAGAAATAGAGCATTTATTAACCAAATTATAATACTATCAATGGAGACTACATCCCGGGTGTGTCCTAGTTATTATCCCAAGAATATAACACCGTTATGATTTTAAAATTTTACTTGGTCAATAATATGACATTGAACACATATAGTTACTAAAACTAACGAGTAACAATCTCATGTCAAAAAATGAAAATAAGTAATTTTAAAGAATTATCAAAAATTAATGTATTAACTTCCACATATCCTCTATAGATGACTATATTCTTCACATTTGTTCTTTAAAATATCCTCATGTGATTATTCTATGGGTTTCAACACTGATATAGAAGTTTATTATGTTTCCTCTCTCAATATTCAAAAATCATTGTCTTTCATTATGTCCATTTTTTACATTAAATAAATAATATGTGAATATTATTTCAATATTTGATATAGAAATCAATATTAATATTTGAGATAATTTCTCCTTTATCTTTTGTCTTCCCCATGACGTACGAAGAACTCTTTTATAGGATATTTTAAACACTAGGGTCCCCATTTTATTATTTTTCCCCATTAAATCTCTATAAAATCATTATGGAACAATACTTCAATTACAGTATAAATTAAAGTGAAAAAATTGTAGTCATTGATCATTTATTTTCGATATAACACTCTATGATAAATTTATTCTTTATCAAATGAGTTAAACATGGATACCTCTTATATGGAATGAAACACATATCTTTATTGAAAACTCTCCATGCCCACAACTACAATGAGGTTGTTTTATTATATTTTACTCTAGTATTGTATAAAAAGTTCCAATCCCTATTCCATGGAGTTAATAAGTGGATTTTTTTGATATTACAAGTATCAACTTTGGTTTTCCAATGGTGTAATCAAAATTCGGTTCTTTTTTTGAAACATAGTGAAATGTAATTCATCTTTATGGAGATGGAAGACTTTAAATTAAACAGACAACATATTTTTAACATATCATTGATTCATAATTCTAAAATACCTTTATAGAGATTTTAATTAGTATAATTAATTCAAAATATAGTTATTTATAAACTTATATATCCGTTGGATTTCATCATTTCCAATAAATATATATATAACCATTTCAAAAGTGTGGTCATAAACATTATATAGACATTGGAACTTGATGATTACCATTACACAGGTCTTGATTTTTTTTCAATGTATTGAATAACACATACACTTTGTGGTATAATACTAACATAGATCACCACAAAAATATAATTAGTATGATGACACTTGACCTGGGGAAAATTAAATGTACTCTACTTCAATCACACCCATGTTCATCTCAATAACTCTTACACCCTGATTAAAAACACCTATATTGAATCTTAAACACACATATGTGATCCCTACACACTTATTCTTTAACTCTATTTCCACAAATAGATGTCCAGAGTAATTTATGTTAATAGTTATCAATACATTTCAACTCAACTACATCTATTCATAGTTCTCAATATACCCTTGAATCATAATGTAGTTAGTGAATTATTAAACAACACATATATTTGGACATGAATACCATCATAAACAATTTGAAAGCTTGATGTACATCGAGAAAAATAAAAAGGCATTCTTCATAAGTTACAACATGAAGAACCCTTTATATTTAGTTATTTTTAAGGTCAAGGGATTCATAGTCATTATATGTAAAAATTTATATTTTCAGAACAATCAAAAAAATTAAATTAACTTCTTCCAATTTAAAACCCACAAAACAACCTATTTAATTCCATAATGAAAATAGAATACCACCATTAAATTTATAATGGTTTAATATATTTATTTTGGTATTAATTTTGATAATTTTATTGATTTTTTAAATTTTGTAATGAAATTTTTTTATCATATCAATGGATTAACCATTTTTAAAATGAGATCTCTATATTTATTCATTTAATGTCCTCAATAATTATTTCCCATAAATACTCATTAATGGAGGATATTAGGTTCAATGATATAATCAATTAAACATTATATCAAGGTGAATTTCATTATGAGTGATGAAATAATTTCAGGTCTCATGACCAGGTATTCATAAAAATTTCCTTAGATGTATCCTAGAAATTAGTCAATTCTATATCTTACCATTAAATATTTTTATTGGAAATAAATTTCGTTGATGAAAATATGTTAGTATTTACTTTTCAAGTAATTAATCATTATTTTAAGAGTTATTATAAACAGTTAAGAATAATTTTCTATTTTAAAATATTTTATTTATCTATTTATGGGAAGTGATCTCGAGCATGATGTTTATGATCATTTTGAAATGAATTTTTTAGTTTTTTCTAAATATTTATCCTTCAATTTTTTTCCCACAAATATTTCATAAGATATTTATCTTCAAATAAATTTAATTTCGTAGATATATTCTATATAACAAAAAACTAATATTAAAATATCTACAATATAATATTAAAATGGTATAATTTAAATATGATCGTTATGACCGAGTCATTGAGTTTGAGGGTCTAAATAAGATAAACCGAATTATATATATATATATATATATATATATATTTCATAATAAATGAATGTTTTTTGTTTAATTAACTGAAAATAGTCCATAAATTTTTAATAAAATAATTTATTTTTTAAAGGTATGTTTTCTTCAAAAATGTTATTTATTTATTTATGTGGAAAAAAATTATAAATAATTTATTTCTATTTTTGAAATTTTATTTTTTAAAAATAATATCATTTTTTAAATCATTACATCAATATTATCTTATGGTGTATTATTTATATTTTCAAGAAAATTTAGATTTTCTAGTGAATAGTAAAAATCTTGATTTTTTCTTGAAAATTTATTTTTTATATCAATAAATGAAAGGTATCAATATTTTTTGGAATGAATTAAAAATAAAATTAGTTTATTTATGAAATTTATATTCCACTTACGATCATTGAAATAAATTATTTGATTAATTTGGTATAAAAAAAATTTATATCTAAAAGGCGTTTATCTCAAAATATGTTTTCCATTATGTATTTCATTTTAATATTAAAATAATTTATACCACTTATAGAAAGTGAATAAAAAAACACGGATTCCATATTTAAAATCTGGAAGTCTAAATTTCAAAAATAGGTCACTTTTCATTTTGAGTAATGTTAATAGTATCCATATTAAATAATTTTCACCATGATAAGTGTAAATTGGGTAATTAAAGAAAATATAATATGATAAGGACTGAAAAATTACCCTACCACATTACATAATTTAATTTTATGGATTTATTTTCTTTATTTCCATTTTAGTTTCAAAATTATGGAATCTTGGTTTTTTATTTCTTTGATTTTTAAAATTATATTATTTTTGTAAAAGATAAGTTTAAAATACGCCTTCCATTCTTTTAATGTCAACAATTTTATTGAACATGGATCAAAACAACTAAAATTCAATTATAAACAATTATTATGAATTTAAATTATTTACTTATCTTTATAATTTATTTATAATTTGTAGTGATTAAATAATTTTTATAAATACATAAGCACCCATGAAACAATTCTTGTGAAAGTAGTATAAAAATCATGAAAATAAAAATGAAAGTCTAAAAGTAATATTATTTGGGATATTTAATGTTTAAAATGAATTTTAAAAATTAAAAAATATATTAGATATTATTTAATGGTTTTAAGGGTTCGAATTATAAATTTTATGTTGTAAAGTGGCTTTAAAAGTAAAATTATATGAATAGTTTTCAAAATGACAGAAATGATATTTTTATGAAATATATTTTATGAAATTATGTAAAAATTATATAAATCATGATAGAGGAAATTTATGATGATAATGATTCTAAAATTTCATACATTTTCAATTTTTTATGTAATTGTAACCTTATAATAAACATTATGACCAATTAATATAGAAAATTGCATTACCAGAGTTAATGTTATAATTGGATAACTAAGGGATTAAAACAATAGATAACGATAAAAATGACCTCAAAACAAATGTAAATTTTATTTTTTTCTCATATTATGAACATGGAATCCATATCTTATAATACATGAAATAATTTAACCACTTGACCAGAGTCAGAGACATTTTTTATATTATATTATTTCATTTATTTCAAAAAAATGACTGGAATGATATTTTATAATAATTATTATTTTTAAACTGATTTAAAATTCAAATAAATAATAATATTAAAAAAATAAATGGAATATGGTGGAAAATATATACAATTTTCCTTTTATCAGTAATTTATTCTCTAATATTAACTTTCATTACCCCTAATGTATAAAAAAATATTATCATTCTAATTGTCAAAAGGGTTACTGGGGTGTACAAAAAAATGATGATCATTAAAATATCAAAAACAATTGTCTAATATTTATTGTATTAGAGTATTAATAGTCATCCTCACCTAATATTATTATTTTTTCAATTTGGATATATTTGAACATGAAAACAAATTAATATTAATTTAATACTTCAAATAATTCATAGAATGCCTTTCCCTCATAAAATTGCACCCCTCTACTATTTAATACAAACTTCAAGATGCTTTTTTTCATAAATATTCAACAAAAATTCCTTCCTAATATACATACCCACATTATAGTAGTATAATTCTACGTGGAACGATAACCTCATAAGATGTGAGGTGTAAATCAGAAGAGGTTGTCTAAACATGGGGTATGTATTTCAATCGAATGTTTATATTTATTTCTTTTTCTACATCCATAAAATCATAATAAAACATGATAAAATAATAAAAAATATCTTTCTAATAATAGTATTAATTTATTTTAATTTTATACTATATATACATTCGTCTTTTTTCAAATGGGAAATGGGGCCTCCATTTATGAGTACGTTGTACTGTCACCTCACGAACTGATGTAATTTGTTTTCTATTATTCGCTCTCAATGATAGATTTAATAATGTATTCAATTTTTATATATTATTGTTATGAAATATTTATAATTCTTTAAAGATAATATATCTTCTTCATTCTTACCATTACATCCATTGAACAATGATAACATTTTTCATGTATATGTGTGGATTACCACCTCCATTAAGTGATGTGATTCATTTTACATCATCACATCACCTCGATGATATATATATGTTTATTTAGATAAAAAATACCGTATTTATTTTATACGTTACATTATTTTAAAAAATAATAATTCACATCTTTTTTCACCAGGGTCGTTGAAAAATGAAAATGTCACTTATGCGTACGTACAACAAACAGTCTCTATAATTGCTAAAAGCATAATTTTTCATAAAAATATTACAATTTTAGGTTTTAAAAGTATAATTGATCCAAAAAATTATAATTATTCCATGATTATTATTAGGATGATGATGTATTATTGAATACTTTTACCATTTTAAACCTACTTAAGTCATTTTGGATGTACATACTGAATATCATCAAAACATTTGATATTGAATTAATTCATAGAGAAATCAAATAAAATTTTGTAATAAATAAAATAAATTGAATAATAAACATGAAAAATGATCTTAATTAAATAAATAATTAAAATGTGTTTATTATTAAGGAATTTCATGAATTTTCATGTCAAAACAGACCTGGGTTATAGAATTTCATCTCAATTTTCCTTTATTGTGGAATATTTTGTCATTAAGAACATAATGAAATCAATATGGGTTATAAACTACCCATTTTATATATAATATAATAAATAAATCCTAATTCATAGTATTCTATGCTGAAATTTGAATTATTTCACCCAAGGGTATTTGATAGAAAAGTTTCTTTCTGGAAAGGGGTTTCTTAACACAATTTCCAAACATTGGGTTATATTTATACTTCATTACCCATGTTATCTGAAAAATATATATTAAGTGAACCGTTAATTTATTATATTTTATTTAAAATTGTTTTGTTTAGATTTACATTTATTATACAAAATCACTTCATTGATTGAATTCTCACTCCAATGATACTATATTCATAAGAGTTTCCCATCTCACATTTCTTTCTATGGGAAAATATCATATTCACCACTTTATTATTTCAGGATAGGTATATAATAAACCTTTGATAAGTTATATAATTATTAATATTATATTGATGTTATTTAATGATATATTTCAATTTTTTTATCTCATAGAGATTATGATTCAATATTTGCCAACGAGGGTAAAACTTTATTTCACAATCTCATCATTGTTCTAGATTGTTTATATTTAAGTCCCAATTATGGGAATTAATTTAACATGGTTTAATAATCTCAATATATTTTATTATCCTATATTTATTTCAATAAATTACATGTTTTCCTTTCTTTTTCCTCTCTTTAATAATTTAATATACAGAAATAATGTCTTTAAGGAAAAAAGACTTGTTTTTTCAAATACATAGAGAATATACTTGTCTACATATTCCATAAAATGTTTTAAATATTTTAATTTCCATTATATATTTAACTATTAAAGTATAAATTTTTAAAAAATGGTTTATAAGGAATTTTTTTTTTAATTTTCAAAAGATGCACATTTGAATTTTTTTTGAAAAGTGTGAGTGGAGTGATTTCTTTTAACTTATAGGGCATAAAGCCAATTTCCCAATATCATGACCACTCAATTATTTTAATATTCTATGTAAATATTCCATGATTGTTTTTAAAGATAGTTTTCTTCTTAATATTTGAGAATTTTTTGAAACTAAAATTCAAAGAGAAAATATTTATTTAATCGATGATGTTAATAATGATTTTTTTCCTGATATTTATTATCATCAACGGAAACTACCCTTTATTTTACTTATGATAATTGGGCATAAATTTAAAGGATTAAATTATTATTATTGGGATGGTTTATGATCATTTTGACTGAGGAATGAATTTACATTTGATATGTTGGTCATTACAATTATTATAGTTTCTCATTTTGAGGATTGTTGATTATGTTATATACCTTAATCTAATTATAATGGAATTAGACTTAGTAAGTGATAGTATGGGCCCTTAATATCCCCTTGATGCATCAGTATGTCTCATTAAATAATCTAGTTCTGTTATTTGGTGGATTTCTCATCTATTTATGTAATATGTCGTAGCACAAGGCCTTGATAGTATTTTTATGATGTCCATAACTATACTTTACATCATTATGAAACTTGTTATTAACATCCGTGTGATTATTTTATTAGTTATGGTATCCTTGAACAATAATCATGCATATATGATTAATTATATTTTATTACTTGGTAATCATTTATTACCACCATATTAATGTTGGTGCTTAATTTATTCATCAAATGGGATGTGTTTTCCATTATTTAACTTTAAATATTTAATATTACTTATTTACTCAAGATTGAATCCCCTATATATAACCATTACTAAGTATTCTAGATCACCTTAGTTTTCATTCCTTTTCCCATGATTCTTGTAAGTGTACTATGATTGATATGAAATGATATTATAGGGACAATAAATCTGTTTTCAAAGACAATAATTTTATTTAATTTTTTAATGCATTTTATTTTTAAAAATATACCTAGTTTTTAATGTATATTAAACTTTTCAATCCTTAATGATGAGATCACTTGTATTTTATTCAAAAAATTTAATCTTACCACAAACTCTATGCTACTATAGTTGGAGTGTTTACATTTGGTATACGATGAATTTTAAAATAAACCGTGAAAACATAATTGAGTAAAACATATACTAGAGAACTAATATTAATGAAAAAAGACAAGTATATGTATAATTATTGGATAAAATAATAATTTTCTTATATAGTAAATTATTATGTCAGTTTCTAACCAATACATTCTTATCTTGAAACAAAAATTAGATGTGGTTTTGGAATAGATTCATCTAGGGGTAATAGCCACAAAATGAGTTGGTTGAGTATACCATGGAAATCATTCAAGTGAATAATGATTTTACCATTATTGAGGACCAAGTTAGATTATCCCAATGTTTATTCTGGGTTTTATTCACCCATTCTATATTAAATATTATGATTAATTAGTGAATAATAACCCTTGAAATCCTATGATATTCCATTATGATATGGGAGAAACAATGTAACAACCCAGGTAATGATAGATTAATCTGTTTTCATATTTATTAATATTTATTAAATGGATAGTAAATTTAACTTAAAAGTTACTCTATTAACAATAGCGTACATTACATGTAACAATGAGTTTTTTCAAAATCATATGTTGTATACAAGACTAAGTTATAGCAAACAATAATAATACTATTAATATTATTATTCAATGAATTAACTATCAAAAAGAAATTACATTATTTTTTGTGAATATAACTATCTATATTACATTAAAAACGTTTATAAAATTTTTATAATAAATTTTATTGGCATAAAATAATAATAAATCCAAATATAAGAATAAAACCAAAATATTTTTAATATGAAATTTTATCCCCTTTTAATGGAGAACCTACATTAAATATAATATTTTTATCATTTATAACTTTTATATGATTTTTTTTTTGAATTTAAATATAACAATTTTCTTTGGGTGAATTTGTTTTATTTTTCTCAGAACTTTCCAATTTTGATGAATAGTGGGTAATACTCAATTTTAGTTTAAAATTGCTTCTTTTTTAAATTTATTTATATATTTAAATTATGTTTTCATTTGTTTTTAAAGTATAATTGGATACATTTTATATCATTTAAACAAATTTAGGTCATTGTAGTCAATTTCACAATGAAATGTTATATAAAAAGTTAGCAAACTTTTGACCATTTTTACATTAAAAACCCACTTGGTTGTCCCGTTTGCAGGATTAAGATTAAAATAATTTATGCTTCTTGAATGATTTAAATTTTTAAAATTAGATTCCATATTTATAATCATATAACTTTATAATGTATAATTATTTCAACTAAGTTTTTTTAGCAAAAGTATTAGATAAATTAATTGAAATTAATTAGAATTATTAAGAGAAAATTTCGCTTAATAATATACTAAAACATAAACATAAGAATCAAAATGAGATAAAATATTGTGAAAAATAAAATGTATTTTTATATTTATACTGTATTCTATATAAGTTATAAATATTTCTATTATTGGTGAAACTTTACATGGGAAAAACATGGGTGAAATTCCATTTTCAAAATATTTCAAGAATGTCACTCCTCTACCACTATAAAAAGGCACTCACCCTTCCTTTATATTCACACCTATGAAGACCCAATGTATTTTAAAACCCCTAAAACTATATTTTCCCAAACATCCTCCCCTAACCTAGATTCACCTCTTTGGGAATATATCCAACAATCAATTCCTTTGGTTAAAACAAAAAAGAGTTACACGAAGAAGAGTTAACATTCATCAACATATATTTTTACATTGGTTCCTTCTAAAATTGATTCATTTATTATTATGACATTATTATATAAAAACATCAGTATCCTAAATATATTTATATGTTGTTATTTTAATGTTTAAACCTACACCTACACACACATCCATCAAACAAATAATGAAATTACCATTCGTGTACGAGGAGCTACAACCTCATGTAATGATGTATTTCATTTTTACTTTACCACCACTCATGGTTGGGAATTATGATGGAAAAAATTAATTATATGATATATAAATATTTATTAAATTTATGATTTATTCAAAATTATTTAATTTTTATATACACACACCTTCATGCTTTTCATTATGTGTAAATACGATAACATCATTTATGGAAGTTAGGACTACCACCTCCTCAAAAAGAGGTGATATGTCCACACATTACATGGAATAAATTAAGTATAAGTTACATAAAAATTATGTAAAATAAAGAACATACTTATTTTATTAATTACATAATTAAATTTCTGGAAATATAATATATCATTTTCTTTATTACGATTTAACACACTAAAAAAGTGATAACGCCATTCGTGGATGTGTAGACAACTGCCTTATCGAAAGGATGTGATTCCTTTTTATCACAGTAATTATATATATAAGTATATATAACTAAATTATATTTTATATGTGATAAAATTATAATTATGGAATTTGAAATTTTATTTACCTTTTTTGGTAACAATCATTGAGAAATGGGAACATTACTCATGCGTACGTCTGATCGACCATCTCCCTGTTTTTAATGTTGGTTCATTTTTCATTAAAATATTTAATGATTGGTGTATAATTTATGTATAAATATTATAATTATTTCATGTTTATTATTATTAATATTTTTATATAATTAATTTTGTAACCATCATTGACCTACCAAAGTTGTTTTTTGATAAACAAAATGAGTAAGGTCAAAACAATCTATATAAACATAGTTGTTTAAGTTGTTGTTTACAAAATTTTAATTAGTGGAATTAAAGTATTTATAATCTTTAAATAGGTACTAAAAAAATAAAATAATTAACATATGTTTACAATTTAGGAATATAAAGGTACACGTGACAAGTCTTCATAAATGTAAGGGATTTCCTTTTAATCTCCTTTCATTGCGTAATTTCATGAAGATATGCACCTTTATTCATTTAAAAGGTGAATATAAAACTGATTTTATATTTTATATACATATTTTATCTATTCTCTGGTAATTAAATGTTTTTTAAATTTTATTCATTCATATATATTATGATTTAAATGTTTAATGTGGTAAGAGACACTTTTAATATTTAAAGACTCAATTTTAAAATATTTTTCTCCATGTTAGTATTCATGATATTATTTTATGTATTTGTTTATCTTTTTATAAAAGTATTATAAAAATAATTTTATGTATATTTTGAATTTCAGTCAACTATTTTCATAATGTAAATTTTTACATGTTTTATATGGAATGTTTTGAAAAATTAAAAAAGTAATGTTCTATTCCTAACAAACGTGGTGAAAATGAATTTTACACATTGTGGAAATTATTATATTTTTATCTTTCTTTGTAGTATTTCAAGATTGATTAAATGAAAAACCTTCTGTCATTATTTTTGTATTTTTTAATTGAATTTTGTTTTCAAAATAATGTTGTATATTGTATGAAAATGGTCTTTTTTAATGAAAATGAAATTTTTATATATGAACGTGATTTTCAAGATAATATAAACTAGTATTTCAAATGGTGAAATACTTTACTTTTTCTTGTGGTTCTTTGACATTATGAATGATTGGTACACATAGATAGCACCAAGTGAGTATTTTATTTATTAAATGATTGGTTCATGTAGATAGTTCTCCAACGCATTTGGTAAACTATTATATTATTCAAATGTTTATATTGGAAGTTTTATATATGGTTATTCCAATCTATAAGGGTTCCATAAGGATTCAATGTGATGATTTCCAAATATACCTGCATGAATTTTCTATATTTTCTAAGATTTTTCATAGAAATTATTTTCACAAAAAGTTAAAATAATTTATATTTATTAAAGTATGATGTTTCACATTTTGGTTAAAATGTTATGTTTTCATAAAAGGGTTGTTCATGAGTTGTAATTATTATAAATATGATAAATATTTCCTCATTTTAATTTCCATTAATGTGATTTTTATGACAATCCCATATTTTAAAATGCTTCTCAAGGATTTATTATTGGGTAAGGGATTTGAAGAAGTCATGTTGAATATCTTGTAGAGTATTCATAAAATAGATCATGATTTATTTTAAAAATTATAGTTATGGTAAGAATGGATACTGTTAATAGGTGTCCAATATTTATTTTAGTGGTTTTAATGATTGAGTTATTTCATAAGTCTCTACAACTCAAAACCGAAAAAGATACTCAATGAGAGAAAAATAAATTTCTTGACTAAAAATCAAGAATATTTAATGTTTAAAGATGTGGATTTATAGTTGGTATCGAAGGTCGGTTTAGGAAAATTTACAAGTTTGGGTATTATTAATAACAGTGCCTTATAAGATTTTAAATTATAATTATGTTATAATGATATATCATTTATATATTACCATGTTGCTTCATTTATTGTATGTTCGTTCAAAATGGGTTTCAATGGAGGTAATAGGGAAGTTGTAGTTAGAAGGAATTGCGATGAAAATGTCATTATAAATCTGCATTTTAGGATGGGTGAAAATAAATGTGAATAGTTTTTTATAGTAATAGATTGGTTTAAAGAGGCTTCAAATAGAGAAACCAAATATTCCTTAAAATATCATGATGATAGTCGGGAATTTTATGCATCAAAATATGACATCATTCAGTGGATCATCTAACCAAGTGGTAGATGAATGATGGATCAATTCTCTTAAAAATATTACATATCATGTAATATTCAAATCATAAAATGTCAAACTGTGAAATTTATTATTTTGAAGGAGAATCTGATCAGTGGTGGTATTTGGTTAAGAATACCAGATAGAGAGACAAATGATCATGATTCTATGGAATGGAAAACATTCAAGAAAATTTTACAAGAGAAAAATATCCCTATATTTGTTTGAATCAAAAAGAAAAGAATTTCTATAATTGAGGAAAGAAGCTGATGATTTCCAAGATACATATGAAGTAATATTTACAAGATAGGTCTAATATATTCCAAATTTTATTCAAGACACTGATATAAAAATTAATCAGTTTTAAGATGGATTAAAACGAATTCTACAATGAGGTTTGGCCATGTGATAATTAATAATATAAGGGAAAATTTGACGTTGTGATGAAAAGGTTGAGGAGTATCTAGACTATTATATACCTCATGATGATGAATGTTTGAAGAGATTAGAATAGAAGGCAATGGGTAAACATGATATAATGAAATCTGGAGGTAAGAAAATTAAGTTCCAATTATGTATTAAGTGTGGTTAAAAGCACCTTGGAGTATTTATTATGAATATTGGTAAGTGTTACCAATGCGTGATGTTTGAACATAAGGCCCTGGAATGCAAGTAAATGAATCATTAGGAAACAAAGAACATGGTGACTGATTCCCATCTGCTGAAGAGATGTTTTAGTAGAAATGAGATGATTCAATTTGAAAATTCATGTCCAGTGTCAGTTGAATAGGATATAAAGATTAATTATTAGAAATATAAAGGTGTAGATAGTTAATTTAATACTATTATAGTTGATGTTAGGTTGTGAAATGTGGTGGTTACACGTATGTTACTTGTGTTTTAGAAAGATGTTAATAGCCTGTTTAACTCTGGATCTTCGTATTCTTTCATTTTTTAAAAATTATCAAGAAAATTGGGAATATCAACTCATCAATTTAAGTTATAAATTTTAATAAAAAAACCCAATATAAGTACTAAAGATACCAATAATTATATTAATATTCCTATTATTATTAGTGCGATGGCCTTTCCAGTAATTCATTATGAGCTTTCCATTGTAGATTTGTATATCGTTCTTTGTATAGATTGGATATTATTTTATCTTGATAATGTAGATTTCAGTGTTATGAAATTTTTGTTTAATTATTTCAGACTTATGACATACCATGAAACTGAGAAATTTATTAGAGATACAAATGAATGTTAACAAGAGGATATTGTAAAAAATAAATAAACTATTTAAATTAGTGACATGCCAATAGTAAATGAATACAAGGATGTTTTTATAGATGATTTTCCAGATTTTATTTTCCATCAAGAGTTTGAGTTTAATTTTAACTTAGTACCTGATGTTAAGCCTATTTATAAACCCCCTTATCAAACTGATCAAGTAGAACTTTTAGAAATGAAACAAAATTGCATGATTTATTAGATAAATGTTTAATCTAACTAAGAACTTCAACATTAGGTGCTCATTTCTTGTATGTTAAAAAGAAATATTAATTAAGGAGACTTGGAATTTATTATAGAGAATTTAATAACATCACTATCAATAAAATGTATAATTTGGATCATATGGATGATTTGATTGATCAAATCCATGAACTATAGTATTTGTTGAAGGTTGACATGAGGTTGGGGTACCATTAGTTGAATGTGAAAGAATATAACATTTTGAATACTATGTTAGGAACTATATATGACTACTATGAATTTTTTCTTATGTTTTTTGTGTTATCTAATAAACTATCTATATTCATGGATCTTATGACTATAACTGTTAATGATTTTATGGATATTTTGTGGTCATGTTTACTGTTGAAATTTAATTATTTTATAAAATTCAAGAGGGAAAATAAAAATATCTTATGGTTGTTTTAGAAACCTTAAAAAAATACACTAAATGGTAAATTTATCAAGTATGAATTTTGGTTACCAAAAGTAAAATTCCTTTGTCACATTGATTCGAATGAAAGAATAATTATTAATCCTTCAAAAAATAATGTATTTTAAGAATGAAAAAAATATAACTAAGAATCATAATTTTCTTGAATTTTTTGGTTATTAATGGTGGTTTATTGAGATATTTTATCAGTTTTCCTGTCCCCTGACAAAGATAACTCAAAAAAGAGTTAATTTTATGTTGAAAAAAATATTGTGATGATTGTTTTCAAGAACTGAAATGAGGATTTTTGAATGATACAATTTTTTCTTTTCCTACCTGAACTTTTGAATTCATCATTTGTAGTGATGCTTCATTTAAAGTGCTTGGTTTTGTTCTAATACAGAATGATCGGGTAATTAATTATTCATCAATTTAGTTAAAACCCCCTTATTGAATTACCCATTGTATGATTTAGAATTATCTACTGTTGTTTTTTCTTTCAAAATTTATATGAATCATTTGTATGGAATAATTTATGCAATATATACTGATCATATGAGTTTGATGTATAAATTCACACCGAAGTAATTGAACATGAAATATAAAAGATGGATGGAAATAATCAAGGATTGAAATTGAATGATACACTATAATCATGGAAAAGAAAACAAGGTAGCTAATTTTTTTAGTTAAAAAAATAAGGATACATTAATAATGAGACATTTAGAATATAACCCATTTTTTAATGATTTTTTCAATTTTGGCCTAGAATTTTTGGATGCAGGGACATAAACTAATTTGTTTCAAGATTCAGTATAATCTAATTTGTTAGAAATATTTATAGGGATCATAAGGTGGATCAATATTTGATAGAAAATGTAGAATCTATTAAAAATGGTATGATTCCTAATTTTTAATATTTATGAAGAAGGTTTCCTGTGATTTGAAAAAGAATAAGTGTTCTGTTTGGTTCCCAAATAAGGAAATAGGTGTTGACATAAACTCATAGTTATCTTTCTTTCATTTATATGGAAATCACTAATATTTATACAGACCTTCAAGAGTATTGCTGGTGGTATTGAATGAAATGTTATACTGCCAAACTTACCATGAAGTGTTCATCTTTTCCACAGGTTAAAGCAGAGAAACCGTTACCAAAGGGGATGATTCAAACATTTACAGTGCCTGAGTGGATGTGTGAAAATATATCAATGGATTTCATGTCAGGATCGTCGATGAATTATCATTGTAATAATGATATTTGGGTTATTATTGATCTATTTACCAAATCAAAAAATTTCCTTCCCATTAGAAAAAAAAATCTCAAGATCATATTTCTAGACTGTATCTAAAAGATATTTTCCAGTTAAATGGAGTGTTGTTATTGATTATATCATATCATGTTCCTAGGTTTATATCGATCTTTTGGAAAGGAATTCAGAATTCATTGGGTACTGATTGAATTTCAGTATAGTTTTTCATCCTCAACATAATGGATAGTCTGAATGGATAATACAAACCATGGAAGATATGATTTTTTATTGCTTAATGTATTACCAAGTAATTTGGAACAGAGAAAATTATTTTCTTTTTTTCTTATAATAATAAATTTCATTCCAATATATATACAACACCTTTCGATCCAATATATGTAAAGTGGTGTTAGAAACTATATTTTTTGGATGATATTGGAGAAAGAATGTAAAAGGGACCAGAGTTGGTAGAAGAAACAAAAGAGAATGTTTTGGTGATTAAGTTACACGTGAGGATATCATAGAGTAGGAAGAAAAATTATAAGGATAACTTGATAAAAAATCTCTCTTTCGAGTTAGGTGATCGTGTATTTTTAAAATTTTCTCTATGGAAAAGTGTGAGGCGTTTTGGTAAGAAGGGGAAGCTAAGTCCACAGTTCATTAAACCATATGAAATCTAGGAGTAAGTTAGACCATTATCCAACTATTTGGTATTACATTTGAGTTTATCCTAGGTATGCAACATGTTTCAAGTTTCAATGTCAAGGATGTATGTATTGGATTCGTCTAATGTTTTAAACTCTGAAGTAGTTCAATTGTAAGAAACTCTTTACTATGAGGAACAACCAGTTTAGGTTCATAACCATAGAGAGTACGTGTTTTGAAATAAGATCATTCATCAAGAACTGGTTTTATGGAATGTCTATATGGTTGAAGAGACAACATGGGAATATAAAAAAGCTATAGGTGAAAAATATCCCCACTTATTTCATAAGTGGATAAAATTTTATAGACATAATTTCCAATATGGTGAAGGATGTAACATATAGGTAATGATGGAATAATTATTTTTCATAATTATTAATATTTAGGAATTATATATTAATTTTACCTTAAATGTTACACAATTATTAATATAGTACATGACACACAATAATGAGTTTTTCCGTAATCTTTCATTGCACGCAAGACTGAGTTATACAAAACAATTATGTTATTATTATTATAATTATTTTAAGTGGGTTCTATGTCTTATAAATTATATTGATAGGTATGAATATAACTAAATTTTTTATTTTAACACATGTTTATTAGTGTCATTATATTAAATTTTTTAGTTTTCAAATAAATATAAATCAAATTTTAAACCAAAAAACTTTATATTTTTTAAAGGTAGTTTTACCACCATTTAATGTAGAACCTATCATAGATATAATTTTTGAATAATTGATAATTTTTATATTAAAAATAAACTTATTTCTTTTAATTTAAATATCAAAATTTACTTAGGGTGAATTTTTGGTATTTTTCTGAGAACTTTCATATTTTCATGAGTAGTGAATAATACAAAATTTTAGTTCAAAACTACATTTTCAACCAATTTATTTATATAGTTAAATTGTGTTTTTAGTTATATTTAAAGTATAATTGGTGAAATTTTCTATCATTTAAACCAATTTATGTCATTGGAATAAATTTTACATTTAAATTGTATATAAGAAATTATCAAACTTTTAAACATTTTCATTTAAAAACCTGCTTTGTTGTCCTATCTGTTGAATTAATTTTAATTATATTTATACCACTTTTGTGATTATAATTTGGTAAAATGGATTTCATATTCAGAATAATCATAATTTATAATTTCTAATGAGTAGAAATTAGTTTTGGACAAGAAAATTTAGTGAATATAATTAAAATAAATTACGGCGATTAAGAGAGAAATTAGCTTAACTAGGAACTGAACTTTAAACGTAAGAGAAAAAATGACCTATAAAATTTTCCAAAAAATATTTATATACATATTTATACCATATCCTACCTTTTATCTAATATTTATCATTATTGGATCTACATGAATGGGAAATACATTAGTAGAATTCCATTTTCAAAAGTTTACAAGAATGCCACTCCCCTTCCATTATAAAAAGGCACCCACCCTTTCAATTTATTAAAACCATTCAATATTAATTGTATCATTAAAACCCTACCAAAATATTATACCAACATACCTACCATCACCATAGATGTTTCACCTTGGGAATAAATCCAATCAAGAAGTCCTTTGATGAAAACCAATTTGAGTTACCCGAAGAAGAGTTAAATTTCAACAGGATGTTTTTATGTCATGTGTTCAACCTACACCATTAAACACATCAATAAAATGGGTAACAAAATTACCATTTGTGAATGGTGAACTACCACCTCATGTAACGATGTCATTTATTTTACCTTTACCACCTCTCGAGGTTGGTAATTATGATATAAAAAAAAATTATATTTAATATATGGTATTTATTATGTATTCATACTTCTAGAATTTTTATATACACATACCTTCATTCATTAAATATTCTGTTAATATGATAACATTGTCTGTGGATTTGTGGACTTTCGCCTCCTAAATGTGATGCTATACATTCACACATTACATGGAATGTACTAAGGATGAGTTTAATTAAACATATATGACATAAATAACATAAATATTATATTCATTAGACTATTAACATTGTATAAATATAATATATCATTTTCTTTATTACCTTTTCACACACTAAAAAATTTATAACATCGTTCATGGATGTGTGGACTATCATTTCCTCGATGCAATGCAATACCTTTTTCATCACATGAATTATATATATAATTATATATGACCAAATAATATGGTATATATATGATATAATTATCAATATTTAAATATTTCTTTTACTTAATTTCAATTCATAACTATCATTAAAAAATTGGAACATTACTCAACCATACTTTTGGCCTACCTTATGCATGATCGTAACATTGGTTGATTTTTATAAAAAAATATCATGATTGGTTTTAAAAGTTTATTTTATGTATAAATACTACAATTATTTTATTTTTATTGAGATGTTAATATATTTACCCCTTTGACCATAGTAGTCCCAACGAAGTCGTTTTTGACACATAAACCAAATATGTTGAAAACCCTGATGTAAACTTAGTTGATTCAGTAGTTCATTACAGCATTGTAATAAGTGAAATAAAATAAATTATAAAATTAAAAGGGTTGTGGAGAAATTAGATAATTAACCTAAGTTTATAATTTTGGAAGATAAAGGCCCATGTGACATGTCAGACTCAAGGTATGGGATTTCATCTCAACCTCCTTTCATTAAAGGAATTCAGGATTATAGACTCCTTTATTCTTTTATAAGGTCTATATAAATCCCCTTTTACATTATATATTGATATTTTATCAATATACTTGTTATTTAATGTTTCTTAATTCTTATTCATTCCAAGAGATTAAGATTTATTTTTTCAAAGTGGTATGGGATACTTTTATTGTTTAATTATTTAATTTTAAAAATATTTTCTCCGTGTCAGTATTCTTGATATTATTGACACTGGAAAATGCGTCCCTAAAATTTTCAAGATTCATCCATACATGATCCAAGATTTTATCCCTTTTCACAAGCTTCGATTTGGTTGGTCGTAGTGACCGAACGGAGTTACGAATTAGGAGTTACAGATATTTGAAGTTGGGCTGGAAAACTGGTTCGCGAAGCCCATTCGCGAAGCCCCCTCCGCGATCGCGGAGCACCGCTGTGAAGCAATGAGGAAGGATGCTTCAAAAACCACCTTTGACATTTGTGAACCTGCCACAAAGCAAGGAGTCAATACGTCTCCACGAATCCCTTTGACATTCGTGATCCGACGCGAAACATGGAGATGGGACGGCTCCGCGATGCACTTTGACGTTCGCGAACCCGCCACAAAGAATGCTTTGTCTCTGTGCCAAGGGAGGTCTGCAATGCGGTGCCCCTTGCCTTTAAATACCCAGATCACCCCTCGTTTCATGATGGCCACTCCGCCCCTTGGGCAGACAATCTCCTGGTTCATGGAGCTCTTCTTTCCTTCAAGAAGCGGCTCCTCGAGCCCATGCTCTGCGAGCACCTTCCTTCGCGAAGCAGCTCCGTGAGCCCATGTTCCGCGAGTCCATGCTTTGTGAGCACCCTTTGCTCCGCGAGAGCCCTTTTCTCCATGAGATCCCTTTGCTCCGCAAAGGTGCTCCGTGAGAGCCATTTTCTCCATGAGATCCCTTTACTCCGCAAAGCTGCTCCGCATGACCCTACGCTCCACGAGCCCCCTTTGCTCCGTGAAGCTACATTGCGAATACCTATCCATTGCGGGTTGGTCCCTTCGCTACCATCACTGACCCACATAAAAAATGGAGAGTCGCTTCGAGAACTTTTCAGGTCGGGATATCGGGATTTTCCAATGTTCCCTTATGCACACCCACCATCCACATATGAAATACCATCATTTGAGATACACCTTCACACACCATGAAACACCTTGAGTAGACATATTACTCTTGCTTCCATTCCCATGTCGTGAGATGAGATTCTCATCATCAAATCCCTGAATAAGTTGAGTGGAAACATTACTCAGGCAACTCCTCCAATCGCCATCACCTGAATCATATGCCAGGTTGAACCAGAAAGGGCCTCCATTGCGTAAGTCCCAACACCATCCATTCTGAGGCACCATATACCAATAGTCATATCTACATGGCTATAAGATGTAGTGTTCCCTATGTTCCAAACATATGATGCCTCTTTCTCTAAACAATAGACTCCTTATTCTCTAAGCATGAGATGCATTTAGTTCTATCTACAAGACTATAAATTATAGTAGTTCCTATGTTCCAAACAAAGGATGCCTCTTGCTCTAAACAAGAGATGCCTTATGCTCCAATAATGAGATTCCAATAGTCTTATCTATAATACTATAAACTATAGTACTCCCTATGTTCCAAACATATGATACCACTTGCTCCAAGAAAGAGATTCCTTATTCTCCATGCATGAGATGCCAACAATCTTATCTACAAGACAATAATCTGTAGTGAACCCTATGTTCCAAACATAGGATGCCTCTTTCTCTAAACAAGAGATTCCTTGTGCACCATGCATGATATGCCAATAGTCCTATCTACATGACTATAAACTATAGTGCACCCTGTCTTTCAAGAATTGTATGCGTCTTAATCTAAACAAGATATGACTTGTGCACCAAGAATGAGATGCCAATAGTCCTATCTACATGACTATAAAATATAGTACACCTTATGCACCAAACATAGAACGCTGTTTTATCCAGACAAGAGATGCCTTATGCTCCAAGAATAAGATTCCTAATGCTATGATTATAGTGGCATAATTCCACGATCATTGGAACTATTAAAATATTCCATCACCCCACCACACACTTTTCATGTCCTCCATTAGGATCTTCATCCACTTCCATGTCTGAAGGGACCTCCTAACGGCCTCTTACCATGCCGCATCGGCTCACCTACCATCCTGGGCCAATTCCCCAGAAGACATTGGAAGACACTTTGAGTCAGGTCCTGTGTTTTGAACACGGTCAATAGTCGACCATCATTTGTTTGTCCACCTTTCAGGTTAATGTGATTTGGATGATGTGTTTTGAACACGGTCAACATTTTTCCTCCATCGTAATGACACCCTCATTGCGTTCCGAATGTTGGGCATGTGATTCACACATTTCTCCTCCCTTTGTTTGGACTGATCCCAATGCTCCTTGAATTATCCCTCGTTTTCACTAGCGTATAGGGGAAGGCCTCAACCCACCAGTGGGTTGGGATGCCCTCATGGCCAGACAGGAGGAAGGCACCTGGGAAGATTCCTTGAATAAGCCCCATCCTCCATTTTCGATCCATACCGGGACCCAGGAAGCTTCCTTGCATAATCCCCATCTACCATTGCCGCTCTGTAGCGGCACCCTTGTAGCTTCCTTTCATAATCCCATTCAATATTCCCACTCCATAGCGGCACCCGGGAAGCTTCCTTATGTAAGCCCCATTCACCATCACCACTGCATAGCGGCACCCGGGAAGCTAAATTGCGTAATCCCCATGCACCATTGTCGTTCCATAAAGGAACCCTGGAAGTAACCTCGCATAAGCCCCATCCCCCATTCCCGCTACATAGCGGCACTCAAGAATCATCCTTGAGTAAGCCTCATCCACCATTTCTGCTCCACAGCGGCACCCGGGCAGCTTACTTGCCTAAGACCCATCCACCAATGTCGCTCCACAGCGGCACCTGGGCATATACCTTGTGTATTCCCCATGAACCATTCCCGCTCCATAGCGGCACCCTAGCATCTTTCTTGCATAGGACCTGTTCAACATTTCCTCTCCATAGAGACACCCAGGCAGCTTCATTAAATAATCCATGTTCAACATTGCCTCTCTATGGCGGCACAAGGGAAGCATCCTTACGTAAAACTCGTTCACCATTTCCACTCCATAGCGGAACCCGAGAAGATTCCTTGTGTAAGCTGCCTCCACCATTTCCGCTCCATAGCAGCACACATGCATCTTCCTCTCGTAATCCCCAACCACCATTGCTGCTCCCTCGTGGCACCCAGGCATCTTCATTGCATAAGACCCATAAACAATTGCCGCTCCTTAGCGGCACCTGAGCAGGTTCATCGCGTAAGCCCCATTCACTATTGCCTCTCCATAGAGGCGCCCAGGAAGCTTCCTTGTGTAATCCCCATTCACCATTGGCGCACCATAGCAGCGCCCGGGTATCTTCCTTGCGTAATCCCCATTCATAATTTCCGCTCCATAGCGGCACCCAGGTAGCTTCCACGCCTAATCCCCATCCACTATTTCCACTCCATCGCGGCGCACAAGAATCATCCTCATGTAAGACCCATCCATCACTTCTGCTCCATAGTGGCACACGGGTAGCATCACTGTATAAGCTCCATTCACCACCCTTAATGGACGTACCTTTGCGATGTGATTGTCACGTCCATGATGCCTCTTGTTTATCACACCAAGCACGACTCGTGTGGGATTAGAGTAGTAAGCATCGACCATGACATCCTCTTCGGGCAGCCTAGAGTGTAATCCCCAAACACCATCCTGAACTACAAGGTCTCTGATCCTTGCTATGGCATGGTACGTAGGAACCCTCTACGAGGTTCAAGACTTCCAAACATTGGTCACTCCGACCCCCTTTACGCCGGTTCACCAACACTCTTAGCAGCCTAGAGTTTAAGCCGCACCCCATATCCTAAACTACGTGCTCTTTGATCCTTACCATGGCATGGTATGTAGGAAGCCTCCATGAGGTTCAAGCCCACCACCCACTGGACCACAGGTCCTCCTTCATGTCGGTTCACCGACACCATCTTGATCTACGTGGTCTTTGATCCTTGCTAAGGCAGGGTATGTAAGAAACCTCTATGAGGTTCAAGCCCATCACCCAGTGGTTTTGACCCCCTTCATGTCTGTTCACCCCCGTCTTGCATGATGTTAAACTGTGGACCCCATCTAGCGGTAAGTCATTTTGACCCCATCCAAAGGTATGTCCTTGACACCACTATCTGGTGGTAAGCCTTTGCGACCCCATCCTATGGTAAGAAGTTGTGACCTAATACAGCGGTAAGCCGTTGAAATCCCCAATCGGCATAAATTTTTTGTCAGATGAACAATGTAGACTTTCATTCCCTACCACTGGGATACGTAGGAAGCCTCTTCATGGCCCATGCCCAATACCATCATCATACTCATGACGGTTCCGTCCCACTCACCATACACTTCATGAATCCTTCCATCATCCATCCTGATTCTTACTTGGGCCTCCACATCCCGGTGGGCTCATGCCACCACATTCCTCATTATGTCTAACATCAATCGGGATGTCAGCCACACGTCGGCCCAAAAATTGGTTTTCCCTCCAAGGTTTACACCCATATGATCCACTCTAGTCAGTGTTCTGATATGTCAGATCCTTCTCTGCAAGACGTTAAACTCATAGCCTTCCACATGATAAATATGAGATGCCTAAGGAAGACCTCAGAAGACACCCCTTGGGCATAACCATCTCTGCTGGATGTTAAACATGCAGCATTCCCTGTGTTAATCATGGGAAGCTGAGGAAAACCTCAGATATATGCCCCTGACATATGATTCCCCGCGTTTGATTTGGGATGCCTAAGGCTTCCTCGCCCTCAAGATACCCTATAATAAGGGACAAAAGATAGACATGCCAGTGTACCAGCACCCAGACACACCAGTGATTCCCAACGTGACTAATCCCCTGACTGAAGGTTGCTACCCTAACCAGACCCCCTGGAATGTCTTGACAGAAGTAGTGTAATTAACTGGTGTCCATGAATATATGGCTCTTGGAAGAGTTTCACTAACAATTCCTTAAATATATAAGGGAGACCCGAACTAGGTGATGAGTTCCGAAGAGGAATCCAATGAAGGAAGAACAAACATCATTTCATCTTGTTTTGATCAAGGAGAAAATGTCTCTGAAAAAGCAACGGATGCTGCCCGCCTTTGGAAAGTGGGAATGCGGGGCCACAACCGTGTGTCCTCTGTAGACAGATGTGTGTGCCCCAACAAAAGTGTCAGAAATAGAAATTATTTTATATATTTATTTATATAGATATGCAAGGGTTATTAAAGAAATATAATATCTAATTTGAATTTCATTAAATTTTGTAATAGTGTAATCTATTAAAGTTTTTTATGTGGAACATTTTGAAAAACGGAAAATTGAATTTTATATTCTTAACATTTATAGAGACAACCGCTATAGAAATTATTGTAATTTCGGATTTATTTTCATGATTTCATGTTTTCTTAATTGAAAAACATCATTTTCTTTTGTTTTGGTTACTTTGTTATTTAAAATTGATTCCCAATTAAAGGTTTACTTTGTTTAATATTTTTTTATGAAGATGGTATTTTAGTAGTAGAAATTGGTTTTATACAATTTTAAAATAGTTTTAAAAATGATGAAATGTTTTATTTCATGTTTTTGTTCTTGAATATTATAAATTATGGGTGTACCCAGATAGTGTCAGTTGATCATGCTATATCATAAAAGTTGGTCGCACATAAGAAATTCTCCAAATAATTGTGTAATGATTATATTTTCAGAAGAGTAATTTTGGATTTTGGTCGTATAGTTATTCTAATCTATAAGTGTTCTATAGGGGTTTCGTAAGGATTCAATGTGATGAATTACAAATGTACCTACATGAAATTTTTATGTTTGATAAATATTTTTCATCGATAATTTTTTTTAGAATATAAAATTACTGATATTTATTAAATAATATTTTCCCCTCTTTGGATAAAATTATATGTTTTTGAGAAAGGGGTTTTCATGTTATTTAATGTATATAAATGGTCTAACATTTTCATTATTTTTACATCCATTATTGATATTTTTTTCATGATCCTATGTTTTTAAATGTTTTCACAGGATTTAATGACTGGTAAGGGATTGGAAGAAGTCATGTTTAATGTGGATAATATTTTACCTAAAAGTGATCATGATTTATTTTAAAAGTTTTGTTTATAAAGAAATTGGTACCATTCATAAGTTTTAATTTCTTTTGTCACGTATCACATATTGCCGAATTAACTGAATGTCTTAACCCAAAAATATCCTTAATGTGAAAGTATGTAATTTTTGGATTGAAACTAATGATTATGTAACTTTTAAGGAAGAAACCATATAAACTGAAGATTTATTAGGATGATAATTCCAAGGTTGATCATTTGTTTAAAATCATGAAATTCACTTTTACTATTTTATTTAATTGTTTTCTAAAATGATTATGAAAATTTTGGGAGATATTTAAATAAATAAAACCCTTGGGTTGAGTATTTTTTTAGTGAAAGGTTTATTTTAGTAATAATGAATTTTATTTTATGGATATATGTTTAGAGGTTTTTATAAGGATTATAGTTTATATGATCATTTTAATAAGGAAACTATTGGTTATTACACTTTAGTAACATTTTTTATCATATAGATAACCATGGTATTGAAAAGTTATTTGGTGACAATGTGATTAACATTATTTCATAATAAGTTCATAATATATTTGGGATCATCATTTCAAAAAAGTAAATACAAATAATTTTGGATTATATGGGATTTTATAAGAGGAATAAAAGTTGAATATTCTTTTAGACATATATATGATATTATTTTTTTCAATATGGTGATATAGGTAATATATGGAAATTTTTTTAATTTTTTGGAGATTATTTCATTAGATAATATATCATTTGGTTTATATTTATTTTTGAGTGACTAATATTTATTGGAGATAAAATTTAAACTAATCTCTAAATAATATGTGCAGAAATAATTATTATTCATTGAGTTTGAAACTTATTTTGGAATAAGTTTAAAAATTTAATGTAAGTTATTTATCATATTATATATTTTGACCAATACTATTGAGACTTGGGATATTAGTGTTGTATTTCATTATATAACAGCTGATTCATTTTTGAAATTCAATATCCACATGCTAAATATTTCTGATTTAGTCAATATATAAACACAAGAGGAATATATAGTTATCATTTTTTATATTATGTGATCCCTTAGACATTGTTTTTAGTGCATCAGTCATAAAAACAAATCTTCAATACTCATTGATTGTAGAAAATAATTAAATTTTAGTAGAAATTAATTGAAGCATTAAATTCTACTTGTCATGTTTTTATAAGTCCATATGTTCATATTACAGAAAGTAAATAAATTAGTCTACTCTAGGAAAAGGATCTCAAAACAAAAATCATAACCTTTTACCTTCAGTTCTGATGAATGGATGGTCTTTTCATCCATCACTTATTTATTTATTTGTGGATGTTATCTTTATCATGACCATGTTCTATATCACACTCTAAATTTTTAATATTTCATGTAACCTTAAGGTTTCTCACATTACCTTTTAAAAATATTTTTTTATCTAATAGTATGATGCAGGTTTCTACTCAAGGTTACAAAACTAATGAATAAAATAGAATTGTGAGGTTAAAATTTATTTAAGGGGGTATAATGTAACACTATGATATTTTAGAATATATTTTTCATTAAATAATTTTCATTTCTTATATATCATGTGCTTCTCAAAACAACTAGTTTAAACAAACCTCAATATAATTTTTAAACAATATTATAAAAAATATGACTATTATAACCAAGACATAGAGTTGGAGTGTATGAATAGGATTAAAAAATTATGAAATATATATATAAAGGACATACTAATTATAAATATACTTATTAATTATTAATAAATAATTACCTGATTGTTTGCAATGTCATTTAATTCAACAAAAATATGTTTTCTTAAAAAATGTTTTAATTGATTTTTTAAGAGAATATTATAATCAATGTATGGATATTTTAGAAATTAAATTTAATAAAAACATAAAATTATTAAATAATAATATCGTTATTAATATATGATTAATTTTTTGGATTTTTCTAAAAAGATTTATTTTCCGGTAATTAATGAAAATTACTCCTTTTTTATATTAAAAAAATATTTTTCTTCAAAAAATTTGACATTTATTTTTTAGAATTTATTTTAAAGTAATAGTAGTTATATAATATTATGAATAATATAATTAATATCAATAGAATCAATTTTATCACGAGTTTATTATAAAATTAATTTTATACTGAAATAGAAATATTCGGGAAAAAATGTTTTTCATTGAATTTTTTTGTTTTAATATTAAATTAATTTCTACAACTTATAAAAATTGTATCATGAGAATGGATTCCATATTTATAATAATTATATATATATTTGGTAAATAGGGACCTTTTTTCATTATTAATAGAAACCAAAGTTAATAATTTTCACCATCACAAGGGTAAATTAGGAAATTATGGGAAAAAATGACATGATAAGAACTAAATAATGAACCTGAAAACTACACTAATAATATTTTATGAGTAGATGTCATCCATTTACATTAATTGTTTTGAAATAATAAAATATTGATTATAATACTTTTTATATGGACCATCATAATATTTTAGTAAAAGATAATGTTGAAAATGTATCTTTCATTATTTTAATATCTAAAATATTTGAAAAGATGGATTAAAACACTATTTTGGTTATAAATTGTTATTTTAGATAAAAATAATTTAATTTTTCAAGGTCATTTATTTATAAATTTTATTAATGTAATAATTACCTTGAATACAATCAACATCGACACATCCCTTGTGCAAAGAGTTAAAAAAAGTAAATGAATTAAAAAACTCTAGAAGTAGTATTATTCTGATGAGGTAAAATTTCCAACTAATATAAAGGTAAAATTAAAATATTATATAAGTTTTAATGTCTAAATTCTAATTCTAATTATTATATGTTGTATTTAATTTCTAATTAAATTAATAGTGTCAAAGTGATATAAAAAATATTTAATGTTAATTATATATTATTAAATAATTTCAAAATTTTAAAAATATTTAAAGAATATAATGAGGATGATTAATTTTTGATATTTGAATCCCATATACATTTATTATCCAATTTACATATTATAAGTAATATTATAACCCATTAATATTGAAAAAGTCATTACTGCACTTAAAGTTAAAATTAGTTAACCAAGGGGTAAACCAATAGATAAGGTTTAAAATGATATATGAACCTATCTAAATTTTTATTTGTTATTATATTAAATATATTTAATATTTATATTAGAATAAATTTCATTTTGGAACCATTTGACATGAGATATACACAAATCATATTATAATATTTCTTGTATTTCCAAAAATGACATTAATGATATTTTATAATAATTAATAATTAATTAAATTATTTTTAATTACTAAAAATCATATATTAGACCATTTTAATGTGTTATAATTGAAATTATCAATCATTTTATATTTATGGTTTAATTTCTATGATTATTAACATTATATTCCACTAAAATTTAAAAAACTATGACATTACAATAATTATCAAATGGGATATATAGGGTAAAAATGATAAGTGATAAAACACTACTTAGTGATGTCTAAATTTCATTGGATGTGATAATTTATACTCCAAATCATATTATACTGAAATATAAAATATTATATCCCTTTTATCTTTTAAAATTAATTTATATTAATTTAATATGTTAAAAAATTGAAATAATTCACTTCAATACCTTATAAAATGATACCCATATCCTCTTCTATCCACACTTCATGTATAACAACCCTTATTTTTGTTACACACATAAACATGATATATTACAAAAAATCATCTCTTCATAAAACATACAAGATCAAGAGGTATAGTGTATTTGGGGCTTAGCATTATTACATAACAACTGAAAACATGAAATACATCACATTTATTGAAAACATCCTTTACATGACCGCAACATTCTTTCGTACTTAACGTTTCATTGGATAACCTGAGGACATACATAAGAATGGGGTGTGATATAAATCCCAGAAATTGAATAAACCTGGAATAAAATGAGTAATATAATACATTTTAGATAATAAGTACATCAATGGAGAACTATAGAAACCTGAACATAGAGGCATAATAAAGTATGATAATCATAGCATGGAGATGTAGCAACAACATTTAACATGGAATTAGCATGAGCCATGACTCATTGCACAAGAAGCATTAGTAAACCCTTATTGCACATGAAGCATGAGTAAAACCTAATTGCACTTGAATTATAATGAGTCAACACCCATTGCACAAGATTTATCGTGATACTGTACATTATATGTACAGTAGTGCTATTAGGGTACACCCTTCATAATCATTTCATTTTGTGCATATGTGAGCCACATAGATCATACAACAAGGATTTGTTAACATCGCAATTCATTCCACAAATAAGATATGTATACTATATAAATTTAATTAATCAATCGACATGTACATTTACATAATGGTTAATACCCTTGATAGATGAGTGGGTATGGTATTCACTACCCAATGATTTTGGCATGGACATTTTGGTATAATTTCGGTAGCATAACAACATCAAATATAAATTAGTAAAATGGGTTGATGAGAGTAAAATGGGTCTCTAATAATTTATACATTAAATGGAAAGTAACATGATCATGGTAAATAATATACCAACATGTGGAATGGAATTTAGATGCATAATATAGATAAATTTCTTGAATGTAAATGAAGAGAGAGAAATTCCTTATGAAATTATGGTATGGTAACAAGTGTATATGGAAGGAATTAATGAGAGATAAAAGTGATATCTAATCATTGGAAAATTAAGAGGGAAGTATGGGAGAGGTGTAAAATCAAACCCCAACATGTTTAATTGAAAATAAAAGGGAATAACTACATAATGAAATTTTGAAAATATTTGAGAAAGGAAGAAATCCCTTACTTGGAAGTGTAACCCCAAAGGCTTGATAGACTCTTGATAGAGGCCTATTGGGAGTTCGGGTAGCCTTGAAAGGATTTTAGAGAGAGGATGGGAGATTTTGGACTAAATCCAAGGGCTTTGAGTTAAGAAGAAGTGGGAGCTTCTGTGGGTTTTTATAAGAAATGAGAGGGAATTCATTATTAGGTAGGTTTTGGACACCACACAATAAACAAATCAAAACCACCAACCACACCATGTTTTCCCATAGTATAGGACAAAGGGGAATGGAAAAAAATATTTTATATGTCCAATGGCCTATATTTTTAAAATAATAGGGTTTCGTATATGGAGGTGAGTCACACTCTCAAGGAAACCAATTAAAAAGATAAAATGTTTTATAAGTATTTGAGGGTCCACTAAGGCCTTGTAAAATAAATCAAATAACCTAAAATCTCATTATTTTAATGGTAAAACAAATATTGTCCAAACATAATAATTATATTATTTTATAACATGACTGTTGGGTAATTATGATGTCATAAAACAAATTATATATTTAAATGGTATTTAATTTTTACCAAAAAAAAGGACGGTTTTAGAAAATTATGAAAAATTCAACATTGGATAATTATGATTTCCTGATTCCAAAAATAATATTTATTTCATCAAAATAATTTTTTAAATATGTGAACTTTCACTTTTAAATAAAAACCCTACATTTATTGAAAAATCATCAGTTTTGAAAAAACAGCTTTCAAACCATAATTAAAATTACAATTGTATTCATAAAAATTATATGATCATTTATACTTAATAAAAAGTAATTTAATAATAATATCATTTTATTAAAATATTATTTAATTCAAAAATCCATTAATTTATGAAAATAGATCTCTCAGTTTAATATTTACTAAAAATTTTATTTATGCTTTAAAAACAATTTACAAATTAAAAAAAATATGAATGTATATTTTTTATTATAAACAAAAATAATGCACGTAATCATAGTGATAAGTTCTTGTCACATAATCCCTTATAACACCCACATAAGACCGAAGGGTGAGGTGTGTGATGGTGGCAAACTTTTGGGGTGGCTCAGATAACATCACTCTGGTGGTAATATCTATCAACTTCCACTTCTCCTGTAGGATCTTCCGTTTGAGCTCAACATGTGGAATCTTAGCTTGGGAATTTTCCACAACGAATCCAAATGACACCACCTCTTTTCCATGGTCCGAAAAATGGGATTCGTACGAGGAAAGAATACTGGATGAGGCCATTGCTTCCTTTTTCTAAGTAAATTGTATTTGTTAAAGCCCTATATTTATACTAATATTATGATCACTGTTCAACGAATATATTAAAAATAGTCACAATTAGAAACATTATTTTAAAATCCAAAAACATAAAACCAAAGAAGTGAATATGTTATAAAACCATCTTACATAATATTAAATTTAATTAGATGAAGATAAATTTTCATTAATAATAGTTTTGGTTGTTACAATCTTCCCCCCTTAATAAATTTTTCTCTCGAAATTATGTTTTCCCACACTAAAAAAGAATTGGGTAACTCTGTTTAATCACTTCCTCTGATTCCCACATTTCCTCTTCAAACTTGTTGTTGCGCCACAACACCAAGATGAGGGGTAATGTCTTATTTCACATAACTTTTTCTCTATGATCTATGATTTTCACTAGTTTCTACTCATAAGAATGATTATCCTCTAACTGTAATACCTCTAAAGAGAGTACATGTGAAGGGTCTGGTATATACTTCCTTAAGAGGGATAAATGAAAGACATCATGTACTTTGTCCATGGTAGTTTGAATTTTTAGTCAATAGGCCAGAGCCCCGATACAATCAAGAATCTCAAAGGCGCTGATGTACCTAGGATTTAACTTCCCTTTCTTTCCAAAACTAATGACCTTTTCCATGAAGATATGCATAGAAATACCATTTCTCTAACATTGAACTCAAGGTATCATCAATGGTTTTCTGTATAGATCCTCTATCGACATTGGGATTCCTTAATATGTTGCTGAATGATTTTCACCTTCTCCACCATTTCTTATACTATTTCAGGTCCTAGATGCTTAGGCTCGCCGACTTCATCCCAGCACATTGGTGTACTTCACCTTTTCCTATAAAGGGCCTCATATGGTGCCATTCAAATTCTTGAGTGGAAACTATTATTGTAGCATAATTCAACCAGTGGAAGATGTTGGTCCCATCCTCCTATGAATTCCATTGAACATGATCTTAACATATATTCAATTTTCTGAATAGTTTTCTCATATTGGCCATCATTTTGAGGATGATAGGTTGTACTGAAGTTCGGTTTAGTGCTTAGATCATGTTAGAGAATTTTCCAGAACATCAAGGTGAATCTTGGATCATGATCAGATACAATTGATAGTTGTAATCTATACAGGCTTAACCTTTCTTTGATGTAAATCTGTTCAAGTAAATCCAATGAGAAGTCCTCCTAAATCGTGATAATGCGAGAAGTATTCATAAGGTGATCCAAAACAACCCATATAACATTGTTTCCTCTTGATGTCATTGTAAGTCTAATGAAAAAGTATGTGTTAATATTGTCCCACATCCATGTTCATATGGGTAGTGGTTTCATCATCCCCTAATACTTTTTCCTCTTAACCTTTACTTGATGACATACCAGGAATTTGATGAATATTCCACAATCTCACTCTTCATATTATCCCACCAAATGTTTTCTTGGAGATCACGATACATCTTTGTGCTCCCTAGGTGAATAGAGAAGGATGAGCTATGTGGGTCATTCAGAAGATCCTTTTTTTATCTCGGGATCAGACGGTACACATAATCATGACCTGAATATCCCAATTCTATCATTGTCAACCACAAACTTTGAGGATTTCCCATTTTTTAAAGCATCCACCCTCTTCAAAATTTCCACATCACTTCTTTGAGAATCCTTTATTTTCTCAATGAGGGATGGTTGAGCAATCATTTGAGAAAGGATTGATGATGTTCCTCACTTATTGATTCCCAAGTCTATCCTCTGCAAATCTATGAAGATTGGACTCTTTTCAATTCTCATCGTTGATATTGATGCGTGATCCTTTCTACTTAGAGCTTTTGCCACCATGTTTTCCTTACCGGGATGGTACTGGATCGAGCAATCATAATATTGGATGAGTTCTATCCATCTTCATTGGTTCATATTAATCTCTTTTTGTGTGAATATATTTTTGAGGTTCTTGTGATCAGTATATATCTTACACTTCTCCCCATAGAGATAATGTTGATATATTTTCAACGCAAAGATCATATCTTGCAACTCCATATCACAAGTCGAATATTTTTACTCATGGATTTTCAACTACCCTGAGGCGTAAGCTATTAGTTTATCATTCTTCATCAACACACAACCCATTCCATTCATCGAATCCTCACTGAATACCACAAAAAGATCTCTACTTGTGGGAAAAGTGAGAACGAGGATAGTAATAAGCCTCCTTTACAACTCCTTGATGCTATCTTCGCATTCATCCCTCTAAGAAAACATCACTCCCTTCTGAGTTAGCTTGACAAGAGGATTGGATAATGGTGAGAAATTTCTATCAAATCTATGATAATATCCATCTAACCCCAAGAAGCGACAGATATCTGTGACAGATGTTGGAATTTTCTATCCCTCAATTGCAATTGTCTTGGAGGGATCCACATATATCTCATTGTTTGTGATGATATGAACAAATAATGATACCTCTTCAACCATAAATCACACTTATGTACATTTCATTAAGCTTCTCCTTCAACAAGGTCTCTATTAAAATCTATATATTCTCATCATGATCCTACTTTGTTTTGTATTATATTAGAATATTATCTATAAATAATACCACAAATTTGTCGTTGTAGTCTCTAAATACTCTATTTATCTTGTCCATGAAGATTTCTAGAGTATTAGTGGGTCCAAAATAATTAATATGAATTCATAGTTCCCATATCATGTACAAAACGTAGTCTTGGGGATATCTTCCTTCTTCACCCTCACTTGATAAAATCCTGACTCAAAATCTATCATAGAGATGTTTTTTTCCATGCTGCTAATCAAACAAGTCATTATTTCATTATAGAGTATACTTGTTATTTATCATGATTTTGGTAAGCTCATGACAATAGATGGAAAGCTGCATTGACCCATCCATCGTCCAGTCGAAGAGGATTGGTTCACCCCATGGTGAAGCACTAGGACATATAAACCCTTTATCCATATTCTCTTATAGTTGTTTCTTTATCTCCTCAATATCTCCAACATCATTTCTATGTAGAGTCTTGGATATTGGAAAATCACTGGCATTGGGTCAACTGAGAATTCAACATATCTTCTGGGAGGAAGACCAAGAATTTCATCGGGAAACACCTCAACAGATTCCCTCACAATTGGCATGTCTTCAAGGATGGTTTCTTCCTTAGAATCAATCATTTGATCTAGATACATGTGATCATAGGGCAGTAATATACCGGCTTTAAATAATGGTTCTAAAAAGGATTTATATTCCTCACTGAAATTGTATATAATCAGGGTTCCATTCACCATATAGAGAATGATTTACCTCTCACTACAACTTCTGTTTTCTCTATATAAGGAAATCCAATCCATGCAGAAAATTGTATCAAATTCCATTAAAGAGTGTATGACGATGTTTTCCAAGAATTTCAATCCACAAATTATGAAAAATATGAGTTATATTTAGGAGGTGAAATGATTTCCATATTTTTCTTAATCACCAACATATTTACATCCAAGAGTTGTGCTGGTATTGGGATTGTTCTACTAAACTTTCAGGATATAGAAGAATTATTAGAAACAAAATGAAAATATACGTTCACTATCAATGAATGAATAACTAGTGTACCTATCCCCAGTTTCTTTTCGGGGTTAACTTCGGCAGTAGTAATGGAAAAAGCTTACCCTTTCTACCTTTGAGGTTGTCAGTTGACTCAGAAAATCCTGAGCATAGGGAACTGATTTTAAAAGTTAGCATTTTATTTTCAGTTGAATTAATGAACAATGCATTGAGGGCATAATGGAGTGTTACTCTCCTCTGTCACAACTACATGTTTTCCTTGTCAGTAGTTAACAGCTATGTGCCCTTCTCTTTGACACATAATGCATTTCCTCATCCCCTTCAGGAAATTTTCGGGGTACTTCTTTCTCCACCTTTGGAAAGTGGGGTGCTAGGTTTTCATAGCACTATTGGATTTATCCATCAGACGACAAAAATTGAAGTCCACCTTATGCTTCTTATCCACATGATACCCCTAAAATTCTCCGATTTCCATTTCAACATTGAGGGCACATCAAACAATTTCCTCATAATGGTCAAATTCACGGATCACCATGGCATTCTGCAGGCTTTGTTTTAGTCCACTAAATAAGTAGTCAACCTTCCATTCGGGGGTAATGACAAAGCCGGAGGTGTATTGTGAATACCTTGTGATATTTTCCCTACACGCTCTGATGGATTAGTCATATTTTTAATTGAGGGAAAGAAATTACCTTTCCATATGTAGTTGGATGGTGCATGAAAATTTTTTATCGAAAAACATAATCTGGAAATGCTTCCATTCCAATGCCTCATTCTCCTCCTTAGGCTTCATATTTTTTTTATCAAATTCCACCATTGATTGGATTAACCCTACATATGATAAGAATCTAGAAGATCCTTATCATGTTTTGAACATTTAATGATGGAGAAAATATTTTCAATGGGGTTGATCCATTGTTCTTCGATTGAGAGTTCAGATGATCCATTAAAAGTAGGAGGCTTGTGTCTCGTGAAGATATTAATAGCAACTTTTTCTTTAATATGGGTGGTGGAACTTTCATCTTGACCCATGATTCTATTAAAACCTTGAGTTAAATGAGAGAGATTCATGATAAAGTTCAAAATTCCCTCTCCCATTAGATAGGGCATCTAATTAGAATAGTCATCACATTGGTCTTCACATCGGTTGTTAGCCTGAGTCCTCCTTTTACAGTCCATTTTCTAGAATAAAAGGAATGTTTGGGGAAACACATAAAGGGTAAACCAAGGAAAAAATGGATGACTTATAAATTAATTTTATTTTCTTAATTTATGAATCTATAGTCTCTGATCTATGTTATCCATGATCTAATTTTTAACATATATTCTAAGGGGATTTTTTTAATTCCCATAATAATTGTAATACTTATCTTGTAAATTTACCAAATCATATCCCCTGGGAATGTTCTATCTAAGAGTTCATAAAGGCCTATATCCATGTACCTGGATACCTCGGGTCAAGCCCGAAACTCCTTGTTGGAGTTTCCACTCCTAGGTACATCTGTTCCAGATCTTCCTCTACCTCCCCGTATCCCGATAGGGTTGTATTATCATGATAAACCAATTACTCAATACTTAACACAACTTAGGGATTTTTTTATTATACTTAGTCTTATTCTTATGGGTTTCAATAGGGTTTCCTAATCCTAATCCCAAAAATAACGAAACCTCCCTCTGATACCAACAAGAACAACCTTTTTTTATACACATAATCATAATTTATTAGATAAAATCTTATATGGATGCAACCTATATGTTCGAGAGGTATATTGTCTTTGGGGATTAATATCATTAAATAACAACTTAAAACTTGAAATATAACATATTTATTGAAAAATTCCTTTACATGACCACAATATTCCTCCGTACTTAACATTTCATGGGATAACATGAGGACATGCATAAGATGGGGTTAGCCATAAAGCACAATGAGGGAATAAATATGGAATAACATGAGGAATACAATACATGTTATAAAATAGACATGTTAATGAAGCATATGTGAAACATTAACATCAAGGAATGATAAATTATGATAATCATAACATGCAGATATGGAAATAACACTGAACATGGAATTAGCATAAGCCAAGGCTCATTGCACATGGAGCATCAGTAAACCCACGTTGCACATGAAGCATGTGTGAAACCCCATTACACATTAATTAGCATGAGTCAACATCCATTTCCCATGAAGTATTATGATACTATACTTTAACCAATTAATTAGAGCACTATTATGGCACACCCTTCATAATCATTTCATTTCATGCCTAAGGGTGCCACATAAATCATACTACCAAGATTTATTAACATAATAATTCATAACAAGAATAAGATATGTGAAATATATAAATTTGATTCCTCAATCAATATCTACATGTGCATGAAGGTTAATAATTTATATAGAGGAGATGGTATAGTATTCACTAAAAAATGATTTTGGCATGGAAAGTTTTGTGTAATTTCAGCAGCAAAACGACGTTAAATAGAAATTCGTAAAATGGGTTGATGAGAGTGAATTGTGTATCTCATAATTTTTAAATTAAATTTACAGAAAGGGGATCATAATAAATAATATAAAAACATATGGAATGGAATATAGATTCATAATATAAACTAATTTCTTGAAAGTTAATTAAGATACATAAATTACTTATAAACTTTATACATGGTAACGAGTGTACATGGGAGGCATTAATGATGGTGAAAAGGGGTCTCTCATCATTCAAACATTAATAGTGCGGTATGGGGGAGGTTCTAAATTATACTCCATTATTTTTATTTGAAAATAAATGGAATTAACAACATAATGAAATTTGGAAAACAATGAGAAGGGATAAAATCCCTTGGAAGTGTGACACCAAAGGCTTAGGAGAGGGTTGAGAGAGGCTTAGTGGGAGATTGGGGCACCTAGGGAGGATTATAGAGAGAGGAGGGTAGAGGTTGGACAAACTCTATGGGCTTTGAGACAAGAGGAAGTGGGAGATTGGTTGAGTTTGTTAAAGAAATGAGAGGGAATTCATTATTATTTAGGTTTGGGACACCACACATTAAACATATCAAACCACAAACCATACCCTTGGGTTTTCACATGGTTTTTTTTTCAACAGAGAGTGGTAAAAAAAATTTAAGGAAATTGGCCAAACATCTTAAAATAACAGGGTTACTTATGTGGAGGTGAGTCACACTCTCATGCAAATCTATTTAAAAGCTTAAATGTTTTATAAGTCTTGAAGGGCCCACTAAGGATTTATAAATTATACCAAACAAACCTAAAATCACATTATTTTGTTGTTAAAACATATATTGGCCGAAAATACTATTTATAGTATTTTAATACATCACTATTGGGTCATTATGATTACATAAAACATGTTATAAATTTAAACAGTATTTATTTTTTACCCTAAAATTCGATTGTCTTATATAATTATGAAAAATTCACCGTGGGTTAATTTTGACATCCTGATTCCTAAAATAATAATTATTTTATCTAAATAATTTTTTAAATTTGTGTATTTTTACTTTTAAAATAAGAACCGACATTTATCGAAAATTCATGGGTTCTGACAAAATCAACTTTCACAGCATAATTAAAAATACCATTGTATTCACAAAAATTATATGATCATTTATACATAATAAAGAGTAATTTTATAAAAATATTATTTTATTAAAATATTATTTAATTAAAAAATCCATTAATTTATCAAAATACATTTCTTTGTGGAATATTAACTAAAAATACTATTTGTGTTTTAAGAACAATTTACAAAGTAACAATAATAATAAAATGAATTTATAGTATTTATTATGTACCAAAATAATGTACATAATCATAGTGATATGGTCTTGTTACATAACCCCTTATAACACTCGCATAAGACTGAAGGGTAAGTTGTGCGATGCTGGCATACTCTGGGGGTGGCTCAGATAACATCGCTTGGGAGGTAATCTCTATAAACTTCCACTTCTCCCATTAGTGGTTCCATTTGATCTTAACATGTTGAATCTTGGGTTGGGATTGGTCAAGAGCGAAGCCTGATGACGCCACCTCCTTTACAAGCTCTAACAAATAGGCTTCGTATAGGGAAAGACTACTGGATGAGGCCATTACATTTATTGATTGTGTAAATTGGATTTGTTAATGCCCTATATTTGTACTATTCATGTGATCACTGTTCAATGGCTATGTTTGCAACAATCACAATTATTAGAGGAATTTTAAAATACAAAACATAAAACCAAAGAATTAATATGTTATATAAACATCTAAAATAATAATACATTTAATTAGATCAAGAGGAATTTTCATTTATAAATGTTTGGGTCATTACATTAAGATCCATTTGCATTAGTAAATCCTTAACCATATCCCTTCTTAACATAACTTCCCACATTCTATAGGTATTTATTTGGTAATAATAGCAACCTTATATGACTTAAGTTTTCAAAAAATGTAGGTTGTTCAAACCCACTGTATAACATTTTACATAATTTTTTAGGCTTATTTATTCTTATACCTACTTAAAATACTCTTCATAAATGATGAATTTAAAATAAAAATATATATCATACAATGATATGATTTTATTTTAATTTTATAACCTTTTTCTCTTCAAAAAAACCCACATATAGCAGCATTGGCATTTATCAGTGCTCAAAAACTTCACTAATAAAGTCCATCTTTACAAGCGCTAAAATAAGCACTCATTAAGGAATCCCATTATCAATGCTAAAAAAGCAGAAATAAAATTCCCCTTTTATCAGTGCTACTTTTTTAGAACTGATTAAATTTAATCTCCATTAGCGGAATACTTTAGCACTAGTAAAGGAAAATTGTATCAATGCATTATTTATGGCATTGCTAAATGGTATCCTATATCAGCACTTCATTATCACAGATAACAGCCCTCAATAATCAGCTCTTTGTTAGGGATAATAAAGGATGACACTAAAATGAAAAATTAATCAAATAAAAAATAAAATGAGTAAATTAAGAAAAATATGAAACATTTTTTTAATTATATAATTAATTATAAAAATGAAAAAATTTCATATATATATATAGATTATCAATATTAATAAATAGTATATATTAAATTTAGATATATAAAATGTATAAGTATAATATATATAAAATGTCAATTAAGGAAATATTAATGTTTTATTCATTTTTAATATTATTTGATTTTAAATTTTACCAATATTAAATGTCATGTGTTGCATTTATTTAACATAGTCACACACACACACACACATATCTATTTTTATTATTTCATTTGTATAAAAAACACACACATAGATGTATTACACAATATATAGAAACACATGCACCTAATATTTATACAATTTTTTCAAATTTTAGTATATTTTAGAGTTTAATTATAAAATGATTCATTCAATATATATTATGTATTTAATCAGTAGATTTTATTTATTTGTTTCTAATATACTATAGTTAGAGTATTATTTTTTACTGGTTTTTATTTTTTATTTTTGAATTAGATCATTTTTTGTTAATAGTTTTAAAATATTTATTTACAATGATTTATTATTTTCAATGTGTAATCATCCAATTCAATATATATATATATATATATATATCGACATGTTTTTTAATAACTTATCTTTAATTAAAAGACTTATCAATTTTTCAATATCTATAAAGTATACTCATTTTGAATTAATCAATTTCAGTCATTTTTAAAATGCACGCTTTTAAGATTATATATTCATTAATAATGAAAAAAATATATTTGTAAATAAATATAAAGAAATAAGTATATCTATATGTGTATATTTACTATATTAATAATTATTATAAATATATATATATAATAAATAATAATAATTATTATTAATTTAATATTTATATAATTATAAATAAATAAGTATATATATTTAAATCTATATAAAATTATAATAATTTTATTTAAATAATTATAATTATAATACTTTTAACAGCTCATTTACAGCAATGTTAAGATTAATCCTTATCATCACTAATAAAGCGCTGTTAAAAGTCATATTTATCATCACTAAAATGTTAGTGGCTATAAATATGTATTTTATTAGCGATTTTTTAGATATGATAATGTTCTATATTTATCAGTGTAAAAAAAGTGTTGATAAATACTCCTCTTATCAACCCTTATAAATTTATCTCTAATTAAAAGGTTCTTTATCAATGCTTTTCAGAAAGTGTTGTTAAATGTGTTCCCAATCTATTTAAAATATCCCTAACCATGACTTAGTAACTTCTAATTCTCAAACTCTCATAGAACTCATCTGATGTCGATGCGAATCTTCTATGATCCCTCAGATTAATCTAGGCTAGAATGCATTTTATGTTATTTCCAACTTTTCCTTTATCTTTTTTGATGTTTTAGATTCCGCATATTATGTTTTTTCTCTATTATTAAACATGATGAACCCTACATCACTTATCATCACTACTAAAAGAAAACAAGTGTAATTTTGTTTCTTCTTCATAGTTTATATGTATTTGAGCGTCCCACACATTTTTCCCTAGAGAAACACATATATGGTTTACTCTACTCTTGACATTAACAAGTAGACCTCTCACCCCCAAAGTTTTCTCTACATTTGAATAATATAAGGTTCCAAAACCTTGGTATTTTTTAAAATTTAATTCATATTATATACCAGATTATATATTCTAATGGATTAATTATGATTGTATTTAATGATTAGGGGATACCATGTTGTGGCCCTCATTTATTGGTGATGAAAAAATAGGGACCATGGTAAGTGTAAAAATGATTAAAACATGTTTTGCAGATTTTGGTTATTCTTATAAATTGTTAAACCGTGAAGTGGGTTATTTAGATTTAAGATTCTGATTAAATTTTTTTTATTGAATTCAAAAATGTAAGCAATTAATTAGTCATGATCCGAATATTATTTTAGTGATACGTGTTTTGAGGGTTTTTTAATTAATTCAAGATCATTATTAAACTTTAATCAGTCATGTTGTATGATTAATGTTTCATCCTATAATATGATTGAGTTGTAGAGATACCTCTCTCAATTATTTTATTTTACAATCTATAATATCATTATCCCTCGTAAATTATAAAGTTCTTAGAGGTAATGGTAGATCTACTTAAAGTTATGTGTTATAATTTTCAATGACATGAAATATCTATGGTTCCTCTCAAATATTTTATTTTCATCCATCTCTTGATGATGGATTGGAATCCCTCATTTAAACTATATTTCCTCCCATCACTATGCTTCCAAAGTATGTTGATGGAATACATCCCAAACAATGATGGTTGGAATGATAGTTGAAAAGGGGGAATGAGCAGCCTCAAATACATCATCAAGAGATGTAATAAAATATAGCATTTGAGGATGGATTAAATAAAGACAGTGAAGGTTAGTTGTAATATTGTATTGAAGTATTATATCTGGGATCAATATAGTAAACATTTTCATAAATTATGGATGAAATTACTGGCTTTTATGAATGGAATTAATTTTGTTGATGTTATTCAAGAGGAAAATAAATGTTTGACTACTCATGCATACAATGTATTGTGAACATGATGGTGTTTCCAATCCTGATCAAGAAGAAACTGTTGATGGTGAAACTGTGGAATTATTATGGGATCAATTACATATTGATTAAACAAATAAAAAAAGAATGACACAGCATCATTGTTTTTAATAAAATTATCAAATAATGAAGTTAGGGTCTAAAATATGAAGTTGGTTGGAATCAGGGCAGTCAACCTATTGACCCCAACAAGTCAGAATTCATCAATTATCTTGGGGTCACAATGAGGATGAATGTGCTAATTGATATTGACTAATGGAACCTTGTCCGATATATAATGATGTAAAACCATTAGAATGATATAACGAAAATGTTTCAATATACATTCTCTATTTTACTGAAAAACTATATAAAGAAACATTGATTTAGATTTCATTTTTCCTTGTATAATTTGTTTGTTTTCTAATATTTTTGTATGAAATGTTTCTTAATGGACACTGAAAATTATCATAGAGGCATATAGACTTTTTTGGAGAAGTTACATCTTAGGGATGATAATGGGAAAATAAATCCCCCACTCACCACTTTGTTTTGCACACATTATAAAGCATGAAACATAGACTGATTTCATCCATTATTGAAATGAAAATCATTTCAAGTGTGTTGTTATTGATAAATATATTATTTGAAATTATTAATTTTTTCCAACTTGATTCAAAAATTGTTAATTTATGAAACAAAAAAATAGTTATGAAAATAAAGAGCATGCATCAAAACCAGCATACCCCTATCGTTAAGGAAGGATCATGTATGCTTAATTAGAGAATAAATTGGTATGTATTTTAAATCAGAAATAAATGTTTGATTGTGTGACAAGAAACAACATAAGTTCCCTTGTTTATATGCATATTGATGAATCAATATCTGAAGCAACTACCATTCAATGTAAGGTGCTATGGAATGAGGATCGTGTAAATAAGGATGGTATATTAGTTGATGAAAAACAAATTATGGGAAAAATGTATATGTATGAAATAATTTAATTAGTTATGATTTATAAAAAAATTACATAAAATAAATATGTTTACATTTTTATATTGTTTAGACAGAAGAATTGGCAATGACTGTACCAGAAGAAAAATAGCATTCAGTAGCTTTGAGGCGGCCTAAAAAATAATCTCTCAATAAAGGACAAGGTTTTAGAGTCTCTCATTGAACATAATTTGGAACTATAAATGTAGAGGCCTGAACATTTCGTACATAGACATTACATTAATTTTAATTAATACTTAATACATAACAAAAACTGATTCCTAAAGACCATATTAGTTTAGTGTCTTTGGAAACTCAGAACATAATCTTCTAATCAAGGTGAAAGATCTTCAACATCTCCCATAATGATCTTCCCATTTTTGTTTTCTTAGCTAAAAAATTTTTATATATCCTGGGGAAAAGAAAACATAAAAAGGGTGAGTTCAAATGCTCAGTAAGGGTAAACCATGAGAACATATTAACAATCCTTAAATATTTGAACGTAAAAACTTGAACCTAAAACTCAAAATCTTGAGAAATGATATGAATCTTGGCAGTACATAGGTCATAGATCACAATGGAACATCAATAATGATAAAATATCATGGGAATAAAACATGTAATTGTGTAAAACCATGAAGCACTTGATATGATTTCCATAGTAGTCAAAGCATTGCTGCCAAGACCATCATAGTGGATAACATCCATTACTGAACAGGTTTTACTTTGTCATCCCAGCCGTGTATTACTGAACCGGATTTTACTTTCCATTCCAGCCATGTCTATCTCATGAGATATAAATCTTCACCCAATTCCTTAGAGGGAGATATAGGTCCCACCCATCTCATAATGAAATCATTCTTACGTGTCCCACAAAATAAACATAAATCATTCATCGTAAACCAAAGAATAAAATCGATTTCATAAACATCAACCCATCATATCATAATCCATACAAAACAAATGGATATCATTTCATCATAATAAATTATAAAGCATGTAAATCCTAGAGACAATATACTTGAAATATACACATATGAAATAATTTCATCTTAGATGGAAAATGGTTTTGATAAAACACTTGAAATGATGTCTTGAGGAAATATCCTTTCTTCTTCAAAATAATTTTCTTTTCACAAAATGTAATGCAACTTAAAAGAAAAATATTTTGTTGAAAATAATCATTAAATCATTTAGAGGAAGCTTCATGAAAATTAGGCATTATGAAACCGTAAAAATCCGTTCATTCCGTATAAATTAAAAAAACATTTTTCCTGTACATTGGCCAGAAAAGTCAAAAAGTATATCATACTAAAAACCACAAACGATTCCATTCATATATTTTACAAAAAACTCACCAATAGGTAAAATTGGATTCAAACAATTATAGGGTGATGGAAATAAAATTACATATTAAGGATACATGGATGTGGATGATAAATATTCCCCAATAAATACCAAAGTATAAACAATCTTGGATAAAAATTGAGATTGAGAGCTTCTCCCTTACCTTAAGTCCAATATTCTTTGTACGTATCTGAACCTCCTGTATAATGATTTAAATAATATCATTGACTTATTAGAGAATCATATTCATTGTTATGATATCATATATGGTCATATACTTATCTTCTTATTAGTAATATTTTAGTACTACTTGTTTTTTGGGTGTTCATTGCTTAATGTTCTTATGTGTTTTTTGAAGAATATATTATTATTACTATTTTGAAATTATATATACCTCATTTAAATAATGGTATTAGTGTAATATATATCATATTTATTCATTCAATTCATTTATATAATCATTATTCAATGACGATCATGTATAATGAGTTGCATCACATCTTGGAGACGGTAGGCCGTACGTACTCACGAGTGATGATATCATTCTGTTGATATTAAAATCGTATATAATTGGATGGTATATAATATATAAAGAATCATAAAAATGTTATATTTTTTATTTATATCATTTATACTCATTATTATACGAATCTAAATGATGAAGTGTTCGAATAACAAACTACACCACAACGTGGAGACGGTAAGCCGTATGTACTCACGTGTGGTGACTTTTTCATTCATAGGATGGATATAGTAACTCATATGGTTGTAAATTTTTATAATAACAACAAAATATATAGATGATAATTGTGTTATTATTTTACAATGGAAACAACAAATATGGATGATGTGGAAGAAGAAAGGAACTTGAAATAGGTGGTGAGATATTTAACTCTTCTTCGGGTTCTTCATTTTGATTTGATCAAAAGGGCTCCATAGTTTGGATTTCTGAATAATTTAAGGCCTCTAGGATGATGGGAGGACAGTTTAGAGGTTATCAGGGTAGGGTTTGGTAGAGGAAAATGGATTTGGAGGTGTGAATTAGAGAGAAGGGGGAGTGCCTATTTATAAGAGGGGTGAAGGGCACCTTAGGACTAACGTAAAATAATATTTTATAACAAATTCATATTCAGTTTATAATCAATCCAAAGTTACTTATTTCGAGAATATTTTGGGGATGGGTCTAAATCTCCCCAACCAATTTTTTTTAGACAAGTTTAGGTTACCATTTTATCCTTATCATTTAGATTATACTCTAAGTTAAATAATATAACTTTTACCGTGACTTCTAGTATTCTTACACTATATGGTTAATAAACATACAATAAACTGCCAATAAAACCACAATTGGTTAATTAATGTAATATATTATATTATATAAGTCTTTTTTCCAATCCTTAGATTTTTAGGACCATTATATCAATAAATACTATAATATTTGTTTTAAAAACACTTTTATATCAATTTTGACACTATTTGGTATTTTGTTTTATATAAAATCATAACAGCATTATTTCTTCAGAAACAATTCATATAAACAAACCTATTATGTTATACTAACCTAAAAAAGTAGTTTAATTCATAAAAAGTCTCAAATTACATTTATTTGGTTATTTAAAATATCAATTATGTTAATATTTCATTAATAAGGTAATTACTACATCATCATTGTGTCATAAGTAAATTCAATTATTTAATGTCTAAAAAATATAAATAAAATACCATTATGTAGGAAAGTTTTTTATATTTCTAAGGAATATTTATAGTCCGATTTATATTCTTTATAACCCTATATGAAAAATGTTCTTGTTATTAAACATTGATTTCAACTATTTTAACTCTTCTTTAAATAAAATAATAATAAATGTCCTATTCTAATATAAGTGGACCTAAAGCGTAATATTTTATTCCTAAGGCTGTTTTTGGTCGAATTATCCTTATCCAATAGAATTTGGACATGTTTTAGGGTAATAATAACATCAGTTTTACCCTTAATTACCCTATTTACTTTTAACCGTGGTAATTAAAAGTAAAAAAGTAACAATTCACCAAAAATTATTTTTATCTTATTGAACCAAATTTTACTCATTGATATTAACCGTTTCTCTATGATTTTTGAAATTCCACTCAAATAAGTGGTAAAATTATGTTTTATATGAGTTTTCAAATTCTGATTGAAAGTGGGTAAAAGACATTGAAAAGTTATATAAAATTTATATATATCTAAAATTTCTATAAATTGACTCTAATGAACTACATTGAACTTATGTCAGTATTATGTGTCTATTTTGAACTAAAATAAATTTAAATTAAATAAATAATTATTTATAAAAATCGGTTTTAAACTATAACTCAGTGTTTTTCACTATTCATCAAAATTTGAATGTGTTCGGAAAAAGACCAAAACTTCACCCTAGGATAATTTTGATATTCCGAATCCAAAAATGATGTCCATTTTGAAAGATAAAATTTATAAAATTTTAAAAATTGGGTATTACTATTCATAATGGCTCATTTATTTAATATTTTAATAACATATCAATGTTTAGTGAAACTCGGGATTGCGTACAACGCAAGCTATTGAGGAAGGTTTCTCTTGTGTGTAACGCAAGACAAGAATAGTGTTGCATATACTACAAGATAAAACAGTGTTTTGTATAGTGCAAGATAATCTTGGTGTATTGTACAAAAAAATACATCAAAGAAAATAATTCTTATAAAATCTCAGGGTGTTACGTTCTACCCCCCTTAAAATGAATTTCCCCTTTGAAATTAATATGGGTTATAAATGATTTTCTACTTGAAAGATTATTTCATAGAAACCCACATCGTAAAAAGGAATACAAAACATTAATTTTCAAAATGTAACGTAATGGTTACCCAAATTAACTCATCATTGAGTTTCCACATAGAAGAACATAAATGAAAATATGGATATGGAAGATAAATATAACCATCAAGTTCTGATGGAGAGTGGTAGAAAACATGGCTATGAAAAAGCTAACAATAACAAATACATAAATTTGTGATGATCTAAGGTACCATCTAATTCATCAGATATGAGGGCACTTGGACAACATTTTTCGTTTTCAAGATCATTTCCCTAATGTTGAAGAATTTTTTAAATAAAAGAAATACATACTTGATTTCGGTACAATCTCACTATTTTTTGTTCCTTGAACAATTTCCACATCATCTCTTAAATAAATGAAGTTGAATTTTTCTTTCATGAAGTGTCAGCAGAACATGCGATAGAATGGAAGGTCATTCCATCTGTCTCAAACATAAGGTTAGAAAAAGTTATATACATAAGTCCATATTATGGTGAGATTAATCGTATATGGTTCCAAAAATCGCCTTATACTTCATCTATCATCCCTCAGAATAAAATAAAACTAGTTTATACGAACTAGGGAATTCCTGCATATTAGTGGTTGGTGATAAAGGTCTGTCGCACTTCGGTTTTGGGTTTTATTCCTGCAACCTTGTCCGATGCGACGGGTTCTGCCCATCATGCAGGTTGTCCTTTTTCTAAAACTGTAACGCCCCGACCCTAATTACCTAGAGTCGGTGCATTATTACATAACATTGGCATGATCATGAGAAAGATCAAGTCTCGAAAGACCGATTAGTTTAGTAGCCTTGGAATAACTAGATACATCCATAAATTTTTACATTACATCATAAAAAAAACATCTTGTCTTCATATCCCCTCATACTATCCCTGCAGGTCATTCATAAATTACTTCTTCATAATCCTGGGAAAAATAAAACATTGAAAGGGGTGAGCTCAGATGCTCAGTAAGGATAACATTATAGCAGAAGCTTTCATAAATAAGCATAAATACTTAAGGCAATTTATAACTAAAACAAAAGCCTTTTAAAATTGAACTTCAACATAGTATGGAAAAAGTAAAATGAAATAATGCCATTTACTTACTCACATGGATATTCTACTAGTCGAATGATCACATGCAATATCAATAACCACTTTCATAATGATGGAATGCATAATGCCAGACTATCATAACCACATAGCCAAGGCCTCGTGCCAAGACTACAAATAAGATTTTGCCAAGGCCTTGTGCCAAGACACTAGTTTGTCTCATGAGACCTACCGATGCATCGAGGAGCTATAGCGGGCTCCACCCGTCACTTATTAAGTCCAATGCATTCCTCATATGAACAAGTTTAAACATAACATAAACATTCGTATTGAAACTAGCATACGAAATGTCAATACTTTTACCACAAACCTTGAATGGTATAAAAATAGCACATCCACAGTCAAACATAACTCATTCGATACAATATGGAAGATTGTATTGTATCACATTAACCTCAATCAAGAATAATGAAGGATGTTGGCATAGATGAAAATAATCATCAAAACTATTTGAGAGAAATATCCCCCTTTTCTTGAAATCATTTAAAAGTCACACTATTTGTCAAGAAGCCATTTAAAAATAGATTTTTGAATCAAAGTGTCCCATACCACTTTGAAACTTTTTAAAAGGAGTTTTAATTTGTAAACTTTAATGTCCATATAAATAAATCCTTAAAACCTTTTTTTAAAACATGGACATTAATGAGAAAGATTTAGATGAATAAGTATTTAAATCATTTTAAAAATGGTATTTTAGTTAGAGATTCCAACCAAAAGAGACACTTGAATACAAATAATTGTGGTAATCAAAACTTTTTAATATCATGAGAATAAAGGGATTCATGATATACTATGTCAAAGTACATTATATACACCACATAAAAGTGATTTGGTGTATATCAACAAAGAAGTCTCAATGGAATGTAAATTGAGATGAAATCTCTTGTAAAGGTTGTATACTTAGGTTAAGGATAAATCAATGACATAATTATGTGTGAAAAATATAAATACACTAAATATGATTGGATATTCAGTGTAAAACAATCAAAGGACATTCACACATATTCTTGTAAAAACAATACCAGCGAATTGGATGTTTAACTCAACAAATGGAGAATGAGTTAAAATTACTCTTATCAAATTCATATCAATGACTTGAGAATTACCAATGGAGTGATTATGTGTATCAAACTTATATCCACAGGAAGGGGAGTGAAAATTATGACATAATCAAATGAATAGTGATTCCACACATAATCTTGGGGTAATATAATCAATGAAATATGTGTAAATCCAAATGAGTGGAAATTGAAATCTCAAATTCCCTTATCGATTAGGTAACTTACGAAACATACACCCATGAAAGAAGTATCATACCATGATGATGTAAATACCCATAAATTAAAGTTTATTACACAATGAATACGATCATGGGTAGTACACATACACCACATGCAATAAGTAAGTGGTGATCAATGGAATTCTCACGGAATTAAAAGTGAGATAAGAAAACCGTTACTTTGTACTTTTTCCGGTCGATGGTAGGTTTACCTCCTGTATAATGGTGAAATAATTGTTATTGAATAATACAAGAATCATTTACTTTAATATGATATCATATATGATCTTTTAACATTGATTTGTTAATAATATCTTAGTATTAACGCCGTTTCGGGTGTTAACTTACTCATTTTCTTTTATATGTTTTGTTACATAAGTCATGTTTGTTGTATCTTATTCATATCCAGAATGATATCAAGTCCTTAAATATCATTTTTAAATCATTAAATGATAATTATACTTGAATGGATACGATGGATAATGAATCTCATCGCGTTCATGGAGACGGTAGTCCGTACGTACGCACGAACGCTACTTCCATTTAATTTTTTATTTTAAAAGAATCGAATCCAAATGATACATAGGTATATTACTATTCCAGTATAATATAATATTTTATATATGTTACTTAAGTTCATTAACACCATCCTTTATACGTTCCATGTGTGGTATGAACGAGTCATATCATTTTAAGGGGGTGGTAGTCCGCACTTCCTCAAATGAAATTATCGTATGTATATACGACATGAAACGAATAATGGTATGAAATAAAATGGAATTACAGAAGCTTATATATAAAATATATATCATTAATATCATATTTAATTACAGTGCCATCATAATGGCCACCATGAGAGGCGGTAAGATGTTTTTGAACAATCATCGTTTCGTGAGGCGTTAGTTTGCCATCCACAGAAACATTATGTTCATCATCCATTAGATGGAGTTGTGTGTATGTGTAGTTTGAATAATTCTTATAACAACATCCTAGTATATTTAGGATACTGGTGTTGTTACAAAAGAAGGGAAATAAAAAGAGTTTGGGGGTTGAAGAAGCAAAATAAATGAAAATAATTTAAGAGAAATCGTTACCTTTAATTTAGGTAACTCACTTTGGTTGGAACCAAAGGACTTGTTGAAATGCTTTCTGCCTAAGGGGAAGCTTCAAGGAGGAGGAGAGGGATGTGGGGAGCTTAGTTGGGCAGAGTTTGGACGAGCCAAGTGGCTTGAGAGGTGTGAGGAAATGAGAAGGAGGAGTGCCCTTTTATAAGAGGGGTGAGGGGCACCTTTGGAAAAGCTAGAAATATTAATTTATAATAAATTCATATTCGGTTTCCAATGGCTCAAAAGTTGACTATTCAAAGGTTGAGGTGGGGATAGGTCGAAAACAACTCATCCAATAGAATTTAGACAGGTTTGGGTACTTATATTAACCTTATCTTTAAGTATTAACTCTAAGTTAATTAGTTTCACTTTTACAATGTCTCTTTGTATTTTTATATAATATGGTTAATAAACTTACTATATACATCCAAAAGACCCCCAAGTGGTCCATTAATGATTAACCTATCATAATATAAGTCTCTTGGCCGAACCATAGATTTTTAGGAATTTAATATCAATTAATAATATAATATTTGTTTTAAGAACTCTTTTATGTCAATTTTGACACTATTCACTAGTTGATTTTTGTGAAACACATAACAGATTGATTACTTCGAACAAAGTCAAATAAATCAATCCTAATATATCATATTATCCTAGAAAATTTGTTTAATTCATTAAAAGTTTAATATTACAATTATTTGGGTATTTATAATATCAATTATGTTAATGTTTTACTATTTTAGTAATTACTGCATCATCATTGTGTCATAAATAAAATAAATTATTTAATGTTAAAAAATTATAAATAAAATTTAATTATGTAGTAAATCTTTTTATATTTCTAATGAATATTTATAATCTAAAATCCAGCATATATAACCCTATGTAACAATTGTTTTGCTAAAAGATATATGCTTGTGTCATTTTTGTATTCATTTTAACTTAATTAATATAAAGTGTCATTATCACTTACAAGTGGATCCATGGGGTCCCAAAATTGACCCAAAGATGTCCATGGTCGACCTTGTATCAACAAATAGGGTTAAGACACATTTTAGGGTAATTTAGTATTATTATAATATTATTTTGTTAACCCTTATTTACCGGATTTACCCTTAACCATGGTAAATAAAATATTTACCGCAGTAATTATTCAAAATGTCTAAAAATAAAAGTTACCTATTTACACAATTTGGACATCCTGATTCCAAATATGGAATCCATTTTTCTAAATTCAAAACACAGAAGTTGCAGAAATTAATTTAAAATTAATTCCCGCTGTCAAAACAAAAAGCGTGTTTTTAAGAGATAATAACTATCAAAAGATTGACACTTGTTTATGTTCGGTTTAATTGTAAAATTATGTCCAATGACCAAAATTATATTAAATGGTAAAAATATATTCTAAATATACTTTAAAACCACTCAAATTCACAATTTATCACTATTAATTATTTTGATTAAAAAAGTTGTTTTTAATTAAAATTTAGTAATTTTCACTATTCATCAAAATATGAAAGTTATCCGAAAAGTACCAAAATTTCACCTTAGGCTAAATTCGATATTCCGAATCCAAAAATGAAGTCCATTTTGAAATATAAAATATATATAATTTCTAAAAGTAGGTATTACTATTCATAACGGCTAGTTTGATTGGTTGTGGTGTGTTAAAATCTCGAAGTTGCGTACAATGCACGTCATTGCATTATTCGAAAGGAAACATACCGAGGAAGCTTGGGGTGTTACATTCTCCCATCCTTCAATAAATTGCGTCCTCGCAATTTTTAAATTTTTTCTTGGGAATATAATGGAAAGTCCCACATCGGAAAAAGAGTCAATAAAACTGTCACTTTAAAAGAAAGGAAGAGAGGTATAAGGGTCATCCAAGATAACCCATACTAGGATTCCATGTAAGAAAACATGGATATGGATGATAAACTAAGTGTCAAGTTCTGATGGAGAGGGATAGAAATCATGATCAGGAGAAAGTTAACAATGAGAAAACCACAAACTTGTGTTGGGACAAACGACCATTAGTCTCCTAGTAGGAAAGTAAACGGACAACATTTTTTTTTTAAGTTACATTACATAAGGAAGAGGAATTCATTTTTGATATTGACTAAGAACATTATGAGATATACTTACATTTTAAGTATATTTTCATTCTTTAATAAATTTCCACCACTAACTCATTTTTTTAAAACGATGAGTATTCAAGAAGACTTGGTCACATTGGAAGAGATAGAATAAACTTCTATAGAATCACATGATCCATGAAGGATAAACCATATATTTACATTGTCTTTGAAGATTAATCAAAACCAAAATGGTCAGTGAATGATCTAATGATCCCCCAAAAGGATATTCATTGAGATAAATATGCACTAATCTTAATTTCTAAAATTAAACCAACAATACCCCAAAGTTAAATAGATACCATTCAATAACCAATTGTCCTTAAAATCCTTTAATATAATCCAAACTAATATTGAAACCCAAAACATAGAAGAATTTGATTATGTAGTCTCCCATGTTAAATTGTATCTCCAAATGACATCAGGAACTCTTAAAGTCACATACTCAAAAGTAATTAACCTAATCACATATTCTCTATTATAGGTTAATCATTTCCATAAATAACCCAAATCACTATAAATCCACAATAAAAACGTAGATAAAAATCTATCATTACTCCACAAATGAAACCCCATAGTATTCTATTTTCCTTGGACATATAGTGTTTCCAACAAAGCGAACATCTTCCAAAATAACATTTATCACTTAATCACCAAATCATTTTCCTATACCAAGGGTATTCTTTTGATATGAAATAAGAACCCAAATCAACTTATTATTGATCAATAAAATCATTTAAGAAAAAAAAAGTCACACTAACCAGGGACTTCACGTAGTCTAGTGGTAGGCGATAAATCCCAATCGCACTTTGGTTGTGGGTTCGATTCCCATAGCTTTGTCCGACGCGACGGGTTGTCACACGGTCTACGTGTTGTCCTTTTTCAAAAACTATATTTTATAATATTTCCAAAATGAGATAAATTCCTCAAAATACTATATCATAAATTTAACCACAAATGTTATATCATACCTTGAATCTTCATCCCAAATTAGAATAACTTATAATTCTCTCAAACCCCAATGATCATATAAATCCAAATGGTTATTTATACCCAAATCCACAAGAGAAGAGACAATTCTTCCTCAAATATCATTCTCACATGTCAAACTGCGGGGTTACAAATACAAGAGAAAATTATTCCATAGTAAACCCATCAACAAGGAGTGCTAATACTTTTTAAACATTTCTCCAACCATTTATTCCCACATAGCTTCTTCTTTGACCAAGAAAATATCCTATAGAATAGGACATTCACTCGGGTAATGGCCAGGTCCCCTACATTTACGGCAAATGACTGTAAATGGACTCTTGGGACCATTTTTATCTTCTTCCATAGTACTCTTCATTTTTCTTCGGCAATTCTTTACTTTATGTCCTTCCTTCCCGCACGTAAAACATTTCGTTGTCCCATTGAGACACTTTCCTGGGTGTCTCTTTCCACATTTCCTGCATGATGAAAATTGAGGGTTCATTTCTCCATGGTCTCCATTGCTGGAGCTCTTATCATTTATCACCTTTCTCTTCCTTGTTGAGTCTGGGAGTTGGTTAATATATATGTTGTTGATCATATTTTTGGAAAACTGATTTGGCATAAAGACGATATCTTTTACGCCTATCAACATTCCATTTTGTTGCTCATCGCCACCACCGTTCCCATCTTGTACATCATTCTCAAAGTCACTATGACTTCCTTGGAATACAGCCATTGACTAAAACCATAAAGCATTGTGTGAGTAATAGTAGTCGTAAAATCATTTATAGATTAAAATGTCACCATATTCTCAATTTGAAACATATTAGGATTAACCAAGGTCATTTACTCTCATCTTATATATATATTACTTAAATTGGTTTGTAAAGAAAATGTAAATTATCCTAAGCATATCCCCCGGGAGTGTCGTAACCAAGAGTGCAGCAAGGCCCGTTGTCGTGCACCAGTTCCCGTTCGAGTCTAGCTCAAAGCGGTGTTTTCGGGTTTTACCCCTAGGTACATCTGTGCCAGAGCCGCCTCTACCTGCTCGTATCCAGACAGGGATGTATTGCTCGGAAAACTCACAAAATCTCTACAATACCAAAATTCTAGGAAGTTCTTTTATACTAATCCTCAAAGTTCATCTTAGGTCTACGTGCTCTAATCAGAGTTTATCTAAATCTAGCTACCAAGGTTTGTACTAAACTTCCTCTGATACCAACTGTAACGCCCCGACCCTAATTACCTAGAGTCGGTGCATTATTACATAACATTGGCATGATCATGAGAAAGATCAAGTCTCGAAAGACCGATTAATTTAGTAGCCTTGGAATAACTAGATACATCCATAAATTTTTACATTACATCATAAAAAAAACATCTTGTCTTCATATCCCCTCATACTATCCCTGCAGGTCATTCATAAATTACTTCTTCATAATCCTGGGAAAAATAAAACATTGAAAGGGGTGAGCTCGGATGCTCAGTAAGGATAACATTATAGCAGAAACTTTCATAAATAAGCATAAACACTTAAGGCAATTTATAACTAAAACAAAAGCCTTTTAAAATTGAACTTCAACATAGTATGGCAAAAGTAAAATGAAATAATGCCATTTACTTACTCACATGGATATTCTACTAGTCGAATGATCACATGAAATATCAATAACCACTTTCATAATGATGGAATGCATAATGCCAGACTATCATAACCACATAGCCAAGGCCTCGTGCCAAGACTACAAATAAGATTTTGCCAAGGCCTTGTTCCAAGACACTAGTTTGTCTCATGAGACCTACCGATGCATCGAGGAGCTATAGCGGGCTCCACCCATCACTTATTAAGTCCAATGCATTCCTCATATGAACAAGTTTAAACATAACATAAACATTCGTATTGAAACTAGCATACGAAATGTCAATACTTTTACCACAAACCTTGAATGGTATAAAAATAGCACATCCACAGTCAAACATAACTCATTCGATACAATATGGAAGATTGTATTGTATCACATTAACCTCAATCAAGAATAATGAAGGATGTTGACATAGATGAAAATAATCATCAAAACTATTTGAGAGAAATATCCCCCTTTTCTTGAAATCATTTAAAAGTCACACTATTTGTCAAGAAGCCATTTAAAAATAGATTTTTGAATCAAAGTGTCCCATACCACTTTGAAACTTTTTAAAAGGAGTTTTAATTTGTAAACTTTAATGTCCATATAAATAAATCCTTAAAACCTTTTTTTAAAACATGGACATTAATGAGAAAGATTTAGATGAATAAGTCTTTAAATCATTTTAAAAATGGTATTTTAGTTAGAGATTCCAACCAAAAGAGACACTTGAATACAAATAATTGTGGTAATCAAAACTTTTTAATATCATGAGAATAAAGGGATTCATGATATACTATGTCAAAGTACGTTATATACACCACATAAAAGTGATTTGGTGTATATCAACAAAGAAGTCTCAATGGAATGTAAATTGAGATGAAATCTCTTGTAAAGGTTGTATACTTAGGTTAAGGATAAATCAATGAAATAATTATGTGTGAAAAATATAAATACACTAAAGATGATTGGATATTCAGTGTAAAACAATCAAAGGACATTCACACATATTCTTGTAAAAACAATACCAGCGAATTGGATGTTTAACTCAACAAATGGAGAATGAGTTAAAATTACTCTTATCAAATTCATATCAATGACTTGAGAATTACCAATGGAGTGATTATGTGTATCAAACTTATATCCACAGGAAGGGGAGTGGAAATTATGACATAATCAAATGAATAGTGATTCCACACATAATCTTGGGGTAATATAATCAATGAAATATGTGTAAATCCAAATGAGTGGAAATTGAAATCTCAAATTCCCTTATCGATTAGGTAACTTACGAAACATACACCCATGAAAGAAGTATCATACCATGATGATGTAAATACCCATAAATTAAAGTATATTACACAATGAATACGATCATGGGCAGTACACATACACCACATGCAATAAGTAAGCGGTGATCAATGGAATTCTCACGGAATTAAAAGTGAGATAAGAAAACCCTTACTTTGTACTTTTTCCTTGGTCGATGGTAGGTTTACCTCCTGTATAATGGTGAAATAATTGTTATTGAATAATAAAAGAATCATTTACTTTAATATGATATCATATATGATCTTTTAACATTGATTTGTTAATAATATCTTAGTATTAACGCCGTTTCGGGTGTTAACTTACTCATTTTCTTTTATATGTTTTGTTACATAAGTCATGTTTGTTGTATCTTATTCATATCCAGAATGATATCAAGTCCTTAAATATCATTTTTAAATCATTAAATGATAATTATACTTGAATGGATACGATGGATAATGAATCTCATCGCGTTCGTGGAGACGGTAGTCCGTACGTACGCACGAACGCTACTTCCATTAAATTTTTTATTTTAAAAGAATCGAATCCAAATGATACATAGGTATATTACTATTCCAGTATAATATAATATTTTATATATGTTACTTAAGTTCATTAACACCATCCTTTATACGTTCCATGTGTGGTATGAACGAGTCATATCATTTTAAGGGGGCGGTAGTCCGCACTTCCTCAAATGAAATTATCGTATGTATATACGACATGAAACGAATAATGGTATGAAATAAAATGGAATTACAGAAGATTATATATAAAATATATATCATTAATATCATATTTAATTACAGTGCCATCATAATGGCCACCATGAGAGGCGATAAGATGTTTTTGAACAATCATCGTTTCGTGAGGCGTTAGTTTGCCATCCACAGAAACATTATGTTCATCATCCATTAGATGGAGTTGTGTGTATGTGTAGTTTGAATACTTCTTATAACAACATCCTAGTATATTTAGGATACTGGTGTTGTTACAAAAGAAGGGAAATAAAAAGAGTTTGGGGGTTGAAGAAGCAAAATAAATGAAAATAATTTAAGAGAAATCGTTACCTTTAATTTAGGTAACTCACTTTGGTTGGAACCAAAGGACTTGTTAAAATGCTTTCTGCCTAAGGGGAAGCTTCAAGGAGGAGGAGAGGGATGTGGGGAGCTTAGTTGGGCAGAGTTTGGACGAGCCAAGTGGCTTGAGAGGTGTGAGGAAATGAGAAGGAGGAGTGCCCTTTTATAAGAGGGGTGAGGGGCACCTTTGGAAAAGCTAGAAATATTAATTTATAATAAATTCATATTCGGTTTCCAATGGCTCCAAAGTTGACTATTCAAAGGTTGAGGTGGGGATAGGTCGAAAACAACTCATACAATAGAATTTAGACAGGTTTGGGTACTTATATTAACCTTATCTTTAAGTATTAACTCTAAGTTAATTAGTTTCACTTTTACAATGTCTCTTTGTATTTTTATATAATATGGTTAATAAACTTACTATATACATCCAAAAGACCCCCAAGTGGTCCATTAATGATTAACCTATCATAATATAAGTCTCTTGGCCGAACCATAGATTTTTATAAATTTAATATCAATTAATAATATAATATTTGTTTTAAGAACTCTTTTATGTCAATTTTGACACTATTCACTAGTTGATTTTTGTGAAACACATAACAGATTGATTACTTCGAACAAAGTCAAATAAATCAATCCTAATATATCATATTATCCTAGAAAATTTGTTTAATTCATTAAAAGTTTAATATTATAATTATTTGGGTATTTATAATATCAATTATGTTAATTTTTTACTATTTTAGTAATTACTGCATCATCATTGTGTCATAAATAAAATAAATTATTTAATGTCAAAAAATTATAAATAAATTTAATTATGTAGTAAATCGTTTTATCTTTCTAATGAATATTTATAATCTAAAAGCCAGCATATATAACCCTATGTAACAATTGTTTTGCTAAAAGATATATGCTTGTGTCATTTTTGTATTCATTTTAACTTAATTAATATAAAGTGTCATTATCACTTACAAGTGGATCCATGGGGTCCCAAAATTGACCCAGAGATGCCCATGGTCGACCATGTATCAACCAATAGGGTTAAGACACATTTTAGGGTAATTTAGTATTATTATAATATTATTTTTTTAACCCTTATTTACCGGATTTACCCTTAACCATGGTAAATAAAATATTTACCGCAGTAATTATTCAAAATGTCTAAAAATAAAAGTTACCTATTTACACAATTTGGACATCCTGATTCCAAATATGGAATCCATTTTTCTAAATTCAAAACACAGAAGTGGCAGAAATTAATTTAAAATTAATTCCCGCTGTCAAAACAAAAAGCGTGTTTTTAAGAGATAATAACTATCAAAAGATTGACACTTGTTTATGTTCGGTTTAATTGTAAAATTATGTCCAATGACCAAAATTATATTAAATGGTAAAAATATATTCTAAATATACTTTAAAACCACTCAAATTCACAATTTATCACTATTAATTATTTTGATTAAAAAAGTTGTTTTTAATTAAAATTTAGTAATTTTCACTATTCATCAAAATATGAAAGTTATCCGAAAAGTACCAAAATTTCACCTTAGGCTAAATTCGATATTCCAAATCCAAAAATGAAGTCCATTTTGAAATATAATATATATATAATTTCTAAAAGTAGGTATTACTATTCATAACGGCTAGTTTGATTGGTTGTGGTGTGTTAAAATCTCGAAGTTGCGTACAATGCACGTCATTGCATTATTCGAAAGGAAACATACCGAGGAAGCTTGGGGTGTTACAAAAACTACATTATTATAACATTCCATCAATAATATAAAAACAATTTCTAACGTTAAACAGTACTTACTTATGTCCAACAGAATTCATTTAAAATATTTAGGATTATCCAAAATACTTCAGTCCAAGCTCATAGTACAAAGAAAACAATTACTAGAAAGGTCATCTACCTAGAATGTGAATACCATCATTTATCTCCCATATATCATAAGATATATCTTGTTGGTCACATTCAAAATATGTGAATACCAGAATCATGTACTCTCTTGAAACAATAATTATCATAGAACCATAGTGAAAAGATGAATGCTATAAAATGTTAACTCTTTCCACTTACCAAAATCCCAAAAATTCAATATACTAAAACCATGATATCACTTTTTCCTTATATTAATCATGAGCTCATTAATACTATCAAACATATTATTTTCTCCTTATCCATTCATTATGCACATATCATTTTCATTCCAAAAATATTTCAATCATTTTCATGGTTAACGGTACCATTCAACATATACTTTCAGATAAATTAGGAAAAACAATAGTGTAACAATCTTTAGATGTTTCATTATTCCATAGTTCCATACATTATTCTTGATAAACATGCAATCATTCCACTTATTTCTTAAACTATTGACCGAGATTCTTCATTTTATTCCTCAACACCTCTTTCATCTCATATATCATTTGTAGTCTCTTCATCATCATCTACATAAATACTTCCCATATGACCATGTTGATTCTCTTCATGAGATTTTCATTTAGGGCATCTATTTGCATAATTCTCAAACATTCCACATTTAAAACAGTAAACTGTTGTTGATGTCTTAGAAATACCATTATCCTTGTACATTTTGTTATCTGATCCTTATCCATTGAAATTACTGTCTTTGTGTCCTTCTCTTTCACACCCAAAGCATCTTTTAGTTCCTTGGAAACATTCTCTTTGATGCCTCTTCCCACATGATTTACAGGAGGGAAATTGAACTTTCTTTCCTTAATGATCATCATGAAACTCCATCTTTCTCTTATTAGATGAGTCAAGAAACTTACAAAAGTTGAGATTATTAATCATATTATAAGATTGCTGATTAGGCATAACAATGATGTTTGGACATCGAATTCCAGTTTCATTTGTTTTCTCATGAAAAATATCATTCCATTATCCATCATATTTTCCATTAACATAAATCATCATGTTTCCTTCCATTTCTTAAAACCCAAAAAGAATAGTATGAGAGGAAAAACTCATACTAGAAAAACAAAAAAAATCAAGGGGGAGTACATTCAATATATAACATCTTATGTTTAATTATATGATCATTGCCGCAATTCATGTACTATAACATATACATATACTTAACCTTAGGGACATCCCAAGACACAACTCAGAAATATCTCTTGGGATCTCACTAAAGTTTTCGCATCCTAGTTTCCAAAGCTTAACTAAACCTTCTCTATGATACCAACTATAGAGACCAAAACTTATTTTACATAGACATTACATTAAATTTTCGGAATAATTAATAAATGAAAAAAACAGATTACCAAAGACCGTATTAGTTTAGTGTCTTTGAAAACTCGGAACATGATCTTCTAATCCTGGTGAAAGATCTTCAACATCTATGATAAAGATCTTCCCCTTTTTTGTTTTCTTACCTAAATGATTTCTTTATATCCTAGGGAAAACAAATCATAAAAACCGTGAGATCAAATTCTCAGTAAGGGTAAACATTGAGAACATATAAACAATCCATAAACATTTGAATGTAAAAACATGAACATAAAACATCAAAATCTTGAGTAATGACAAGAATCTTTGTAGTACATAAGGCATAGATCATAATGGAACAAAAATAATGATAAAATAGCATGGGAATAAAACATGTTATTGTGGAAAACCATAAAGGACTTGATATGATATCTAGAGTAGTCAAATCATTGCTTCCAATACCATCATAGTGGAAAAATTCCATTACTCAACCGGGTTTACTTGTTGTTCGGGCCCCGTATTACTGAACCGGGATTTACTTTCCATTCCAAAAATTTCTATCTCATGACATATAAATAATTACCCAATTCATTGGAGGGAGATATAGGTACCACCCATATCATAATGAAATCATTCTTACGTGTGCCACAACATAAACATAAATTATTCATCATAACCCAAAGAATAAAATGGGTTTCATAAACATAATCCCATCATAACATAATCCATATAAAACAAATGGTCATCATTTCATCATAAAAAAGTGATACCATGTAAATAATAGAGACATTATATTTGAAACATACACATATGAAATAATGTCATCTTTGATGGAAAATAGTTTTGATAAAACACTTGAAATGAATTCTTGTGAAAAATATTCTTTCTTCTTCAAAATCATTTTCTTTTCACAAAATGTCGTGAAATTTGAAAAGAAAAATATTTTGATGAAAATAATCCTAAAATCTTTTAGAGTAATATTCATGAAAATTATGCGTTATGAAACCGTAAAAATCCATTCTTGCCGTATAAATTAAAAAACATTCTTCTAGTACTTTGGCCAGAAAAGCCAAAAAGTATCTCGTACTAAAAACGAGAAAAGAGTCCTTTAATATCTTTTACTAAAAACTCACCAATAGGTAAAATTGTATTTAAACAATTTTAGGGGGATATAAATAATATTACATATTAAGGAAACATGTATGTGGATGATAAATATGTCCCAGTAAATACCGAAGTATAAACAATCTCAGATAAAAATAAAGATTGCGAGATTTTCCCTTACCTTAAGTGTGATATGCTTCGGACATATATAAACCCCATGTATAATTATTTAAATAATTTCATTGACTTATTACAGAATCATATTAATTGTTCCGAAATCATATATGGTCATATTCTTATCTTCTTATTAGTAATATTTCATTGCTACTTGTTATTCGGGTGATCATCGCTTTATGTTCTTATGTGTGTTTTGTTGAATAAATTATTATTCCTTTTTTAATATAAATACCTCATTTATAAATTTTTATTTGTGTAATATATATCATATTTATTATTTTGATTCATTTATATAATCATTATTCAATGAAGATCATGTAGAACGAGTTGCATCACATCGTGGAGACGGTAGGCCGTATGTACGCATGAGCGATGATATCATTCTTTGGATATTAAAATCATATATAATTGGATGGTATATAATATATATATATTCATAAGAACATTATATTTATTATTTATATCATTTATACTCATTATTATACCCATCTAGATGATGAAATGTTTGAATAAAAAACTACACCACAACGTGGAGCCGGTGAGCCGTACGTACGCACGTGTGGTGAATTTTTCTTTCATATGATAGATAAAATAAATAATATGGTTGTAAAATTTTTATAATAACATTAAAATATATATAAGATATTGGAGTTTTTATTTTTAAATGGAAATAACAAAGAAGGAGGAAGTGGAAGAAGAAAGAAAGTTGAAATAGGTGGTGAGATATTTACCTCTTCTTCACGTTCTTCCTTTTTATTTGATCAAAAGAGCTCCATTGGTTGGATTTTGGACTAAAGGAAGGACTCTAGGATAAAGGGAGGAAATTTTACAGGGTATATAGGAAGGGTTTGGCCAATCCAAATGGCTTTGGAGGTGTGAATTAGAGAGAAGGGTGAGTGCGCTTTTATAAAAGGGATCAGGGGAACCTTAGGAAAAAATTAAAATATTATTTTATAATAAATCCATATTCAGTTTATAATGGATCCAAAGGGGATTATTTCGAGGCAAGGGTGGGTATGGGTCGAAAAAATATCATCCAATAGTTTTTAGACAAGTTTTGGTTTCAATTTTAACCTTATCATTTAGATTTAACTCTATGTTAAATAATTTAACTTTTATCATGTCTTCGTGAATGTTTACACTATATGGTTAATAAACTTACTATAAACTGCCAATAGAACTTCAATTGGTTCATTAATGTCATATATATTATTATATATGTCTTTTTTCTGATCCATAAATTTTGAGGACCATTATATCAATTAATAATATAATATTTGTTTTAAAAACTCTTTTATGTCAATTTTGACACTATTTGGTATTTTGTTTTCTCTAAATTCATAACAGCACTATTACTTAAAAAAATCATCTAACAACCCGTAATATGTTATATTATCCTATAAAATTTGTTTAATTCATAAAAAGTCTCAAAGTGCATTTATTTGGGTATTTATAATATCAATTATGTTAATATTTCATTAATAAGGTAATTATTGCATCATCATTTTGTCATAAATAAATTAAATTATTTAATGTCTAAAAAATATAAATAAAATAAAATTATTTAGGAAATATTTTAGCTTTCTATTGAAAATTTATAGTCGAATTTATGTTTTGTATAACCCTATATTAATGTTTTTTCGTTATTAAGTTTGATTTTAACTATTTTAACTCTTCTTTAAATAAAATAATAATAAATGTCCACATCTAATCCAAGTGGACCTAATGGGTAATATTTTATTCCTAAGGTTGTTTTTTGGTAGAATTATAATTATCCAATAGTATTAGGTCATGTGTTAGGTAATAATAATATCATTTTTACACTTAATTACCCTATTTACTTTTAACCACGGCAAATTAAAGTAAAAAGTTACTATTCACCAAAAATATTTTTATCTTATTGAACCACATTTTACTGCTAGATATTAATCATGTCTCTCGTATTTTTTAAATTCCATGCATAGAATCTGTTGAATTAGGTTTTATGTGATTCTAGAAATTCTCCTAGGAAGTGGGTAAAGGATGGTGAAAATTTCTATAAAATTTTTATATATCTAAAATTATTATAAATTGAATCCAAGGAATTACATTGAACTAATATAGATAATATTTCTCTATTTTGATCTCAAATAAATTTAAATAAAATTAATAAATACTTAAATAAAAATTCAGTTTTAAACTATAACTCAATGTTTTTCACTATTCATCAAAATTTGAAAGTTTTCAAAAAATACCAAATATTCACCCTAGGATAATTTCGATATTCCAAATCAAAAAATGAAGTCCATTTTGAAAGATAAAATTTATAAAATTTCAAAAAGTGGGTATTACTATTCATAACGACTCGTTTATATAATATTATAATAACATGTCGTTGTTTAGTGATACTCGGTATTGCGTACAACGCAAGCTATCGAAGAAAGTTGATCTTGCGTGTAATGTAAGAAAAAAATTGTGTTGCATATTCTATAAGCTAATACGGTGTTGCGTATAGCGCAGAATATCTTGGTGTATCATACAAAAAGAAACATCAAAAAAATAATAATTCTCATAAAATCTTGGGGTGTTACAACAAAACCACATGAAGATACATATAATATAATGAGAAGAATGAAGATAAAAATAGACTCACTGAAAGATATTATTTTTCAGTTTAGTTTGGAAGACCAATGAATAAGAAAATATAAAAGAGAACCAACTGTGGAGAAAATATCAACACATGATATAAATAATCCCACTAGTTTTGAGGCTACTGATTCCCCCAAAACATTACTCTAGGTAATCAATTTTTTAATTACTCTTTCTCATAAATGTGAATGAAACATCATCTGTTAATATTATATTACTGAAATTTTGCAGGCTGTAGTTGTATGCGATTGTTATCTAAAAACACCCATGTAACATCTTGTTGTGAGGGGTTCAATGTATAATATCCTAGGAAACCGAATACACAACAAACCCTTCCCAAAAGATCACATGAGAGTGGGGATTGAGGTAGATTATGATCCGACTGATGAGTTTCCTATTCCACTTAACGATCCAAATATTACAATGATCCCAAATATTATTTGATCTTTCATAGCATGGACGCATAATCTTATAAAGATACCAAAGGTACATATGATGTGAGGTATGGTATTTCATATGAAAAAAGTGGCGGATAAATTAAGGGATGAATATAGAAAATCTCATGAATCGATCAAGAAAACAAAATGAACTTATGAGAGTACCTTCCCTCAGCTAGTTCCAGAGCAACATTTATTAACAATAAAAATTTATGCAAAGACAACATTTAAGGAAGAAACAATGCCATACATTCTCTATGAATAATAAATACTTGGAGTTTCTATTATGGATGATATTGGTCTCACAACTTGAAATGTGATTCTCAAGCATGGATGGTTGGGAATCTCAGTTGTGAATACACACATAGTGTAAATTTTTATAATACATATTTCTAAATAGTGAGACAAATATGTTTAATAAAGTTATTAACTATTCCGATTTTGTACAGGCCTTTATATTACTACTTTATAAAGGGAAGATCACCCGAATAACGATTTTGATTCATTAATCCCAGTATAATTTCTATAGTAGATATTAATTTGGATATGGAATAAATAGATGAGAAAAGAGATAAGTTACTTCATGAGTTTAATTGAAACGTATCGGACAATAAATTATTTTTTATTCTAATAATGCAACGGTAAAACTCTTTGATCTAATCATATCAAATATATTTTTATTTTTCTTATTACTTATTTATTTTTGTTTTTAGGAAGCACTGTATGCTGATAATAGTCAACATTGACCCCTCAACTATTTATTTTCTGGATTCAATTCAAGGACTTCCAACCAACCGACCACACATTATGTGTGTTTTGAGTATGGAACACACTACAATGAATATTTTATAGATAAAATTGGAATTATATGTTCAATCTATGTTTTAATGAGATTTTTTAATGAAAGAGCAATCTATAAATACAGGCTAAATCACGGCATGAGGATGGAGTCAAAAAAGAAAAATATTGTGGATTACTAAAAATATAAATAAATCAATGTATATATAGAAAGGGCTAATTATCAAAATATTTAAAAAAAATTACTTATTTTGGTCAACATTTCCGCAGTGTCTGAAAAAATAATGAAATCAATCTTGGATATTAAGTTTTCCAATTTATGAGAGAAATCATACATTAAGAAAATTCTAGATCCCTATACACGTAATTTCTAAATGTAATTAAAATTTCCTTAAATATATTTCATAATCATTGGTTTGTTTATATTTTATTTGTACTATCCTAATTTCCAAAAAAACGAGTTATTCAAAATATGAAATAAATTTATTTATAGATGACTAGGCAATGTAATATTTGTCAAAATTTATGCCAATAAAACATTTATGTGATTCCATGATATTATAGTGATCTAGTAAGATTTATGACCATAAAAAAATATAATGGGTGTAAATAATTAGTGACATAATGCTTATATATTATTCTTCATTTCTTTCCCATGTAGAATATTATTGGAGGAAGTCAATTTTTTTAGAATATTTTACTAGAAAACAATAAAATTATTGGGAAAACACGAAGGCAGAGGTATAGATGGAGGCAAAGGCAGTTGTGGAAGATTATTTGAAGGAGAAGGAAAAGTTATAGTCAGTGACCAACATGGAGGAGAAGGCATAGGTGACGAATGAGGTCGAGACTGAGGTAGAGGAAAATAAGAAGCATTGGCTTAAAAATAATAAAGTTTTTGGGAAATTAAGTAGAATAAAGATCATACAATTATTGTGTTTGAGATCAATTATTTAAAAGTACGCACAACACTTTTCAGTTAAGATAAGATCCATTGAGCGTATTTCTAGTTTAAAATGGAAATTTAGTAAAAAACCAATAGGTGGCATACTCAAAAATAAGAAAATCATTCAGATTATTTTAGTGCATTAGGATACTGATATATATGTCATTTGTGACATTTAGGGATTAGTCGCACCTCAATATGACACACAGTTTGACTATTATGACTCCAAGTACATCTTTTCTATTCAAAATTGACAATAATTTTAACCAAAAAACTACTGACATACTCAAAACTAAGAAACCACATTCTGATTATTTTGATAATTTAGGGAAATGATCCCTAAGTAATTTAAGATGTGTATCATTTAGCCACCCCTCAATCTAATGCACGGTGTGAATGGTATGACTCAATGCGAATCTTTTTTATTCAAAAATGACATTAATGTTAATAAAAAATTAAGAGACTCATAACTGATCAAACTCATTCATATTTTTTCGGTACATTGGGAAAATAATACATACTATATTTTTGATGTGTAAGGATTAGTCACATCCCAATATGATATATGGTGTGAATGTTATGACTCCAAGTACCTCTTTTTAATTCAAAAGTGACATTATTTTTAATCAAAAAAATAACATACTCAAAACTGAGAAAATACATTCTGATTGATTTCAGACTTTTGGAAAATGATCCATGAGTCATTTGGGATGTGTAGCATTCAGCTGCACTGTAACACCCAAGATTTTTATGAGTAATATTTTGTTTTTATGTTATAGGAATCTTTTACTACACACTAGCTTGACTTACTTTACACGAAATCGCGACCTTCCTCGATAGCGTGTGTCGTACGCAATACCGAGTTTCACTAAACAACGATATGCTATTAAAATATTATTAAAACTAGACGTTGTGAATAGTAATAACCACTTTTTGAAATTTTATAAATTTTATTTTTCCAAATGGACTTCATTTTTGGATTCGGAATATGGAAATTAGCCTAGGGTGAAATTTTGGTATTTTTCTGAAAACTTTCAATTTTCGATGAATAGTGAAACCACTAAGTGGTAGTTAAAAAACTGATTTTTTCATAAAACTTAATTTTACCGCTTCTGTGAGTGGAATTTCACAAATCCGAGAGACATGGTTAATATCAAGGACTAAAATGTGGTTCAATGAGATGAAAATAATTTTTGGTGAATAGTAACTTTTTACTTTTTTTTACCACGGTAAAAAGTAAATAGGGTAATTAAGGGTAAAGGTGATATTATTATTACCCTAACACATGTCCTAATTCTATTTGATATGTGTAATTCGACCAAAAACAAACTTAGGAATAAAATATGACCATCTAGCCCCACTTGGATTAGATTAGGACATTTATTATTAATTTATTTAAAGAATGGTTAAAATAGTTAAAATCAATGTTTAATAAGTAAATAATTTTTAATATGGGGATATAAATAAGATAAATTCGACTATAAATATTCATTAGAAAGATAAAAATATTTCCTACATAATGGTATTTTATTTGTACTTTTTAGATATTAAATAATTTAATTTATTTATGACACAATGATGATGCAGTAATTATCTTATTAATGAAATATTGACATAAATGATTTTATAAACACCAAAATAAATGTAATTTGAGACTTTTTATGAATCCCACTAATTTTATAGGTTAATATGACATGTTAGTATGGATTTAATTAAATTGGTTCGAACTAATAATTCTGTTATGAGTTTCACAAAAATCAATTACTAAATAGTGTCAAAATTGGCATGAAATAGTTTTTAAAACAAATATTATATTGGTAATTGTTATTTTATTCCTAAAAATCTAAGGTTCGGCCAAATGAATTAGATACGGTTATATATATTAATAATAAACATCTTGGGGTTCGTTTGGCTTCTTATAGTAAGTTTATTAACCTTATAGTGTAAGAACACAAGAAGACACGGTAAAAGTAAAATTATTAAACTTAATGTTAACTCTAAATGATAAGGTTAAAATAGGAACATAAACTTGTCTAAATTATATTGGATGAGAGGATTTAGACCCATCCCCACCTTAGCTTAGAAATATATCAATTTGGAGCTATTAAAAACCGACCTTGACTTTATAATAAAATAATAGTTTTAGATATTCCTAAGGTGCCCCTCTCCTCCCTTATAAAAGAGCACCTCCTCCCCCTCCTCCTCACACCAATTTGAGCACTCAAGCTCGGCCAAACCCTGCAAAAATCACTTCTCCACTTCCCTAGAATAATCCTAGAGGTCCTGGTCTTCTTCAAAGACCAATCTGAGTTCCCTAAGTGGAGGATTCAAAGAGGCGTTTCAAAGGAGAAGTAATATCCATTACCGATCTTTTCAATTTCTTTCTTCTTCAACTTCTTCTTCTTTAGTTGTTTCATGATAAAGTAATAACATCAGTATTACATACATACTGATATGTTATTATAAATATGAAACAACCCTAATTCACCTTCTATCTGTCCTACGGAAAAATGAAATCACCGCGCGTGCGTACGTACAGAATACCGTCTCCACGCCGTGGTGTAATCTATTTTTCACCATCACCTTACAAGGATGGGTATAATGGTGTAATGAGTAACTATATATGATTATTATAAAGTTATATTGATACCTAAATAGTATAAATACACTTAATTACAATTCCACGATCATGGGAATAATATCATCGCTCGTGCGTACGTACGGAATACCGTCTCCACGATGTGATGCGACTCGTTCTACATGATCATCATTACATAGTAATTATATAAATGAATTTAATGAATAAATATGATATATGTTACACTAATACCATTCTGGATATAAGGTATCTATAACCATAAAAGAAGAATAAGAATTTATTGGGAAAAACACGCATAAGAACAAAAGGCAATAAAGACCCGAGTAACAATTAACAATGAAATATTACTAATAAGAAGCTAATAATATGACCATATATGATACCATATCAATATTTATGATTCTGGAATAAGTCAATAACATAATGTAAACCATTATACAGGAGCTTCAGACACGTACAAAGAAAATCGGACCTAAGGTAAGGGAAATATCAAAATCTCATTTTTTTTCCGAGATTGTTTATACTTTGGTATTTACTGGGGTGTATTTTATCATCCACATCCATGTTTCCTCAATATGTAATATTATTTCCATCCACCTACAATTTTTTAAATCCAATTTTACCCTTCGGTGAGTTTTTAGTAAAAGATATGAAAGGAATCTTTTGTCATTTTACGTACGAGGTACTTTTTGACTTTTCCGACAAAAGTACGAGAAGAATGTTTTTTTTAACTTATACGACATGAATGGATTTTTAAAACATTATTTCCAAGAAGCTTCCTTTACAAGTTTTAAAGTTTATTTTTAATCAACTTCTTTTAGTTTATAATTGTACGACATGTTAAGAAAGGAAAAGTGTTTTTGAAGCAGAAAGGATATTTTCCTCAAGAATGGAGTTCAAGTGTTTTATCAAAATTATTTTCCATCTAAGATAATATAGGGTTCTGTTTTAATCCCTATTATTACATTTATTTGTTTATGTTTTGAGGGAAATATTTTTATGAAGCCATTTACCTTATATGATTTGTTTTATGATGTCATGATGTTTCAAGAATCCCATTTTTGTTACATGTGTTATGCGATGATGTATGATTTATGATTATGTGGCACACATAAGAAATGATTCATTATATGATGAGTGGGACCTATATATCCCTCCAATGCATTGGGTAAAGATTTTATATCTCATGGGATAGACATGGATGGAACGGTAGGTTATACCGGTTCAGTGAAACATGACTGAAACGAGGGTGACTCGGTTCAGAAAAGGACTTTGTCCACTAAGATAGTCTTGGCAATGTGTCTTGAATAACAAGAAATGATTCTCTATGATTATGTTTGTATGCCACAAAGTTTCATGTTTTAGGTTATGATTATTGTGATTACATTTCACTGCCATGATTTATCCCATGTTATGAAATTATTATCTCTTCTGCAGGTTAAGATTTCCAAAAGTTATGTGCTTATGTATATGATGTGATTGATATTTCTTTTGTTTACACTTACTAAGCATTTGAGCTCACCCTTTTGTATGTTTTCTTTCCCCAGGTCAGGAAGAAGGTTATTAAGTAAGATATGCCAAAAGGGACTATAGATATGATGAAATAAATGGGAGACAATGTAGACGCTTTATGAACCAGTTGTTTATGTTTCCCAGTTTCTAAAGACACTATACCTATACGGTCCTTTCGTGGTTTTGTTATATGTTGTAATAAATATGCTTCAATTTTGAAGTATTAACAATGTATTTAATGTATGGGACATTATAGTTGGTATCAGGGGAAAGGTATAGTCAACCTTTGGAAACTAGGATGTGAAAGCCTTAGTAAGAACCCTAAGGATAATTCTAAGCATAGAACACAATCTTAGTGTTTTAGAAATGGCCATGAATAACCTATGATAAGACCATAAGTGTGAAATTTTATTCTTGATTATGTGGTTTTACTATTATAATTATTGTTGCTTACACTATTCTTCTTGGTTTTAGTCAATGGCTGGAACCCGAAGGAACCGTGTTAATGCGGAATGCGATGGGAAATGCAATGATTGTCCCCCTGAGAAACCAAACGACATGGGAGCTAGAATGAAAAATCTTGTATCCATGCTCACAAAACTTTCTCAAGCTATGAATCATGCAGGACTTCCAAACGAGCAAAGGAAAGAGCAACATTCTATTGAATCCTTCATGAGGCAGCGTCCACCTTCATTCAGCGGGTCTACTGATCCATTAGTTACTGAACAATGGATTAGTACTACTGAATAGATATTTTCAGTTCTTCAACGTTCTGAACATGATAAAGTCATCCTAGCAGTGTATCGTTTGGAATGAGATGCTGATCAATGGTGGAATCTTAATAAGAATACGAGGCAAAGGGATGAAATTGAGTCCATGGAATGGGACAAGTTCAAGAACTTATTTTTCAACAAGTACTTCTCTCATATTCTCCGAACAAAGATGGATAAAGTGTTTCTTGAACTGAAGAAAAGGGATGATGAATCTATTGGTACCCCTGAAGCAAATTTTACAAGACTTGCAAGGTACGCTTCTGGTATTATTATCCAACCTGAGAGTAAAATTGAGAGATTCTTTAGTGGCTTAAAACGAAGTCTTCGAAGGGCGTTAGCCATAAGGGACTTCAATAGCTACGAGGAAATCATTCCATGTGCTCTCAATGTCAAGATGGAGATTGGAGTAACCCATCAGTCATATGGGTTTGATAAGAAGAGGAAAATTGAATTCAAAGGAAAATCTAAAGAGCACAGTGAAAAGAAGATGAGCTTACCCTTATGCTCAAAGTGTGGAAAGAAACATGGAGGGAGTTGTCTTAAAGGGACAAGTAAATGTTTCAAATGTGGAAAGGAAGGTCATCGGGCATTTGAATGACGCGATGATGGGAAGAAGATGTCTAATGATGCAAATAAAGGAAGGGATACACAGAATGAACCTACTACACTTCAATGTTTCAAGTGCAAAGAGATGAGGCATTATGCCAATAAATGCACAAATCCAAGGGTTGATGATGATGGTCGACGTCAACAAACACTTAAGGCTAAAGACAAAGGAAAGTCACATGCAATTTCTATCAGTGATGTGGAGTACGATAACGAAGTGGTGAAAGGTACACATACCATCTACTCTAAAGTAGTAAATGTTTTATTTGATTCTGGATCCACCCACTCTTTTATTTCTGAAGACTTTTCTAAGGGTATCACCGTATTACCTCAACAAATAGATGGTGAGTTAGCTATGACAACACCTAATGGCACAATAGTCGCATCAAAAGTTTATAATTCTTCTCCGATCGAAGTTTGTGGGAATGTGATTCCTGCAAATCTTGTGGTCCTTCCTATAGTGGAATTTGATGTGATTCTTGGCATGGATTGGCTTTCTTTATATGGAGCTCATATCAATTGCCAAAGAAGGGAAGTCACATTTCATATTCCAGATCAATCTATGATCGTCTATCAATGCAAGGATGAACATAACCTTCCAGTGGAAATTTCTTCCATTTTATGGGTATTGATTCCACTAAATGAAGGTTATTTATCTCAAATGGTTGGTGAGAAACTCACGATTAAGAATATTCCCATCGTACGGGAGTTTGATGATGCCTTTCTAGAGGAATTACCGGGTCTTCCACCAAATCGTGAAGTTGAGCTTTCAATAGAACTCGTACCGGGTGCTTTGCCTATTTCAAAGACACCTTATAGAATGGACCCAATTGAGTTGCAGGAATTGAAGAAGCAACTCCAAGAGAATCTTCATAAGGGATTCATACTCCCTAGTGCGTCACCTTGGGGAGCACCTGTTCTATTTGTTAAGAAGAAAGATGGATCAATGAGACTCTGCATTGATTATCGAGAACTTAACAAGATCACTATCAAGAACATATATCCTCTCCCACACATTGATGACTTATTTGACCAACTACGCGGAGCTCAATACTTTTCCAAGATTGATCTTCGTTCAGGGTATCATCAATTAAGGGTCAAAAGGGAGGATATACCAAAGACGGCTTTTCGTACAAGGTAAGGACACTATGAATTTATAGTGATACCATTTGGTCTTACTAATTCCCCTGCTATCTTCATGGATATGATGAATAGAGTCTTTAGAGACTATCTTGATCAATTTGTGGTAGTCTTTATAGAAGATATTCTTGTCTATTCAAAGAGAAAGGAAGAACATGAAGATCACGTGAGAATTATATTGAAGACCCTGAGAAAGGAGAAGCTTTATGCCAAATTTACCAAGTGTGAATTTTGGCTTCAAAAAGTTGCATTTTTGGGTCACATAATCTCAAAAGAGGGGATATCTGTGGATCCAGCAAAAACAGAGGTTATCGAAAGATGGTCGAGACCAACAACAGTAACTGAGATCCGAAGTTTTCTTGGTTTTGCGGGATATTATCGACGTGTTGTGAAAGATTTTTCACGATTATCTAACCCACTCACCAAGTTGACTCGGAAAGGAGTTAAGTTTGTTTGGACAGAGTAATTTGAAGAGAATTTCAAGGAGTTGAAAATAAGGTTATCCAGTGCACCTGTGCTCACACTGCCTTGTAGTGAAGAAAGGTTTGTGATCTACAGTGATGCATCCAATAAGGGATTAGGGTGTGTTCTTATGCAAAATGATATGGTGATAGCTTATGCCTCACGACAGATGAAAATCCATGAGCATAATTACCCAACACATGATTTGGAGTTAGCTGAGGTAACCTTTGCATTAAAGATTTGGAGGCATTACCTTTATGGTGAAGGGTGTGATATTTATTCTGATCATAAAAGATTAAAGTATATTTTCACACAAAAGGAGCTGAATATGCATCAAAGAAGATGGTTGGAGCTGATTAAGGATCATTACTGCTCAATCCATTACCACCCTGGGAAAGAAAACAAGGTGGAAGATGCATTAAGTCGACAAGACCATGCTAGTTTATCCATGATGAGGATCACAAAAGATCCAATATTTATGGATTTACAAAGGATGGATCTTGGAATTATAATGGAAGGGGAAAAATCTTATCTTTCACAAATGAATGTTCAACCATCTATACATGTGAACATTAAAGAGGCACAGAAAGAAGATGTCGAGTTACAAATGAAGGTGAGAAATGTTCCTGAGTTCAACCTTGATTGTGATGAGATAATAAAGTTCAGGAATCGGTTTTGTGTTCCACCCATCCCCGAAATAAAGAATGAGTTACTGGATGAGGCTCATAGATCTTCATTCTCTATTCATCCTGGAATCACGAAGATGTATAGGAACCTGAAAGAGTACTTCTGGTGGGATGGCTTTAAAAGAGATGTTGCTGAATATGTCTCTCGATGCTTGGTTTGTCAACAAGTTAAAGCTGAGAGACAGAAGTCTAAGGGAATGTCACAACCATTACCCATACCCGAATGGAAATGGAAAAACATCACTATGGACTTTGTCACAGGACTTCCTAAAACATCCAAAGCAAATAATGCTATCTGGGTCATAGTTGATCGTCTTACAAAGTCTGCACACTTCATTGCTATTAGAGAGGATTTCTCTCTAGATCATCTTACCAGGATATATGTAAAGGAAGTGGTAAGATTGCATGGAGTACCACTTTCTATTATATCTGATCGGGATCCGAGATTTACCTCGATGTTCTGGGGAAGTCTTCAGCATACTCTGGATACAGAGTTGAGTTTCAGCACTGCTTATAATCCTCAGACAGATGGTCAGTCTGAAAGAACAATTCAAACCCTAGAAGATATGTTGAGAGCTTGCTCTATGGATTTCAAAGGAGGTTGGGATCAACACCTACCTTTGGTGGAATTTTCTTATATAAATATCTTTCAATCCAGTATTCAGATGGCTCCTTATGAAGCTCTCTATGGAATGAAATGCAAGACTCCAACTTGCTGGGATGAAGTTGGGGAACGAAAGCTATTAGGACCTGATCTCGTTGATGAAGTGGCAGAAAAGGTCAGATCTATTCAACAACACATAAGAGTAGCTCAGAGTCGACAGAAAAGTTATTCCGACAGCCGAAGAAAAGACCTAGGGTTTGAAGTGGGCGATAAAGTGTTCTTACGTATATCTCACTGGAAAAAAGTCATGAGATTTGGAAAGAAGGGGAAGTTAAGCCCTAGATATATCGGTCCTTTCGAAATACTGGATCGTGTAGGGAAGGTAGCTTACCGATTGGCGCTTTCACCGAATCTCTCTCAAGTTCACGATGTGTTCCATGTATCTCTCCTGAGAATGTACATACATGATCCTTCACATGTACTCAGCTCAGAAGTTGTACCGCTGGAGCAAGATCTTTCTTATGAAGAACAACAGATAGAGATTCTGGATCGTAGCGAAAAATTCCTACGAAACAAGACCACTCGACTGGTGAAAGTTTTATGGAGGAACCACCAACTTGAAGAAGCTACATGGGAGCTTGAGGATACGATGAGGGAGAAGTATCCTCATCTGTTTGTTACAAAGTGACGAATTTCGAGGGCGAAATTCTTTTTAAGGGGGGTAGAATGTAACACACGAGATTTTTATGAGTAATATTTTGTTTTTATGTTGTAGGAAACTTTTACTACACACTAGCTTGACTTACTTTACACGAAATCGATACCTTCCTCGATAGCGTGCGTCGTACGCAATACCGAGTTTCACTAAACATCGATATGCTATTAAAATATTATTAAAACTAGCCGTTATGAATAGTAATAACAACTTTTTGAAATTTTATAAATTTTATTTTTCAAAATGGACTTCATTTTTGGATTCGGAATATCGAAATTAGCCTAGGGTGAAGTTTTGGTATTTTTCTGAAAACTTTCAATTTTTGATGAATAGTGAACCCACTAAGTGGTAGTTAAAAAACTGAATTTTTCAGAAAACATAATTTTACCGCTTCTGTGAGTGGAATATCGAAAATCCGAGAGACACGGTTAATATCAAGGACTAAAATGTGGTTCAATGAGATGAAAATAATTTTTGGTGAATAATAACTTTTTACTTTTTTTTACCACGGTAAAAAGTAAATAGGGTAATTAAGGGTAAAGATGATATTATTATTAACCTAACAAATGTCCTAATTCTATTAGATTAGTGTAATTCGACCAAAAAAACATAGGAATAAAATATGACCATCTAGCCCCACTTGGATTAGATTAGGACATTTATTATTAATTTATTTAAAGAAGGGTTAAAATAGTTAAACTTAATGTTTAATAAGTAAATAATTTGTAATATGGGGATATATATAAGATAAATTCGACAATAAATATTCATTAGAAATCTAAAAATATTTCCTACATAATGGTATTTTATTTTTAATTTTTAGACATTAAATAATTTAATTTATTTATGACACAATGATGATGGAGTAATTATCTTATTAATGAAATATTGACATAATTGATGTTATAAACACCAAAATAAATGTAATTTGAGACTTTTTATGAATCCCACTAATTTTCTAGGTTAATATGACATGTTAGTATGGATTTAATTAAATTGGTTCTAACTAATAATTCTGTTATGAGTTTCACAAAAATCAATTACTAAATAGTGTCAAAATTGGCATAAAATAATTTTTAAAACAAATATTATATTGGTAATTGTTATTTTATTCCTAAAAATCTAAGTTTCAGCCAAATGAAGTATATAAGGTTATATATATTAATAATAAACAGCTTGGGGTTCGTTTGGATGATTATAGTAAGTTTATTAAACTTATAGTGTAAGAACACAAGAAGACACGGCAAAAGTAAAATTATTTAACATAATGTTAAATCTAAATGATAAGGTTAAAAGAGGAACCTAAACTTGTCTAAATTCTATTGGATGAGAGGATTTCGACCCATCCCCACCTTAGCATAGAAATATATCAATTTGGAGCTATTTAAAACCGAGCATGACTTTATAATAAAATAATAGTTTTAGATATTCCTAAGGTGCCCCTCTCCTCCCTTATAAAAGGGAACCTCCTCCCCCTCCTCCTCACACCAATTTGAGCACTCAAGCTCGGCCAAACCCTGCCAAAATCCCTTCTCCACTTCCCTAGAATAATCCTAGAGGTCCTGGTCTTCTTCAAAGACCAATCTTAGTTCCCTACGTGGAGGATTCAAAGAGGCGTTTCAAAGAAGAGGTAATATCCATTACCGATCTTTTCAATTTCTTTCTTCTTCAACTTCTTCTTCTTTAGTTGTTTCATGATAAAGTAATAACATCAATATTACTTACATATGGATATGTTATTATAAATATGAAACAACCCTAATTCACCTTCTATCCATCCTACGGAAAAATGAAATCACCGCGCGTGCGTACGTACGGAATACCGTCTCCACGCCGTGGTGTAATCTATTTTCCACCATCACCTTACAAGGCTGGGTATAATGGTGTAATTAGTAACTATATATGATTATTATAAAGTGATACTGATACTTAAATAGTATAAATACACTTAAATACAATTCCACGATCATGGGAATAATATCATCGCTCGTGCGTACGTACGGAATACCGTCTCCACGATGTGATGCGACTCGTTCTACATGATCATCATTACATAGTAATTTTATAAATGAATTGAATGAATAAATATGATATATGTTACACTAATACCATTCTGGATATAAAGTATCTATAACCTTAAAAGAAGAATAAGAATTTATTCGGCAAAACACGCATAAGAACAAAAGGAAATAAAGACCCCAGTAACAAGTACCAATGAAATATTACTAATAAGAAGCTAAGAATATGACCATATATGATATCATATCAATATGTATGATTATAGAATAAGTCAATAACATTATTTAAACCATTATACAGGATCTTCGGACACGTACAAAGAAAATCGGACCTAAGGTAAGGGAAATATCACAATCTCATTTTTATCCGAGATTGTTTATACTTTGGTATTTACTGGGGTGTATTTTATCATCCACATCCATGTTTCCTCAATATGTAATATTATTTCCATCCACCTACAATTTTTTAAATCCAATTTTACCCTTCGGTGTGTTTTTAGTAAAAGATATGAAAGGAATCTTTTGTCGTTTTTCGTACGAGGTACTTTTTGACTTTTCCGACAAAAGTACGAGAAGAATGTTTTTTTAACTTATACGGCATGAATGGATTTTTAAAACATTATTTCCAAGATGATTCCTTTACAAGATTTCATGTTTATTTTTAATCAACTTCTTTTAGTTTATAATTGTACGACATGTTAACAAAGGAAAATTGTTTTTGAAGCAGAAAGGATATTTTCCTCAAGATTAGAGTTCAAGTGTTTTATCAAAATTATTTTCCATCTAAGATAATATAGGGTTCTGTTTTTATCCCTATTATTACATTGATTTGATTATGTTTTGAGGGAATTATTTTTATGTAGTCATTTACCTTATATGATTTGTTTTATGATGTCATGATGTTTCAAGAATCCCATTTTTGTTACATGTGTTATGCGATGATGTATGATTAATGATTATGTGGCACAAATAAGAAAGGATTCATTATAAGATGGGTGGGATCTATATCTCCCTCTAATGCATTGGGTAAAGATTTTATATATCATCAGATAGACATGGATGGAACGGTAGGTTATACCAGTTCAGTGAAACAGGACTGAAACGAGGGTGACTCGGTTCAGAAAAGGACTTTGTCCACTAAGATAGTCTTGACAATGAGTCTTGACTAACAAGAAATGATTCTCTATGATTATGTGTTTATGCCACAATGTTTCATGTTTTACTTTATGATTATTGTGATTACATTTGACTGCCATGATTTACCCCATGTTATAAAATTATGATCTCTTTTGCAGGTTAAGATTTCCAAAAGTTATGTGCTTATGTATATGATGTGATTGATATTTCTTTTGTCTGCCCTTACTAAGCATTTGAGCTCACCCTTTTGTATGTTTTCTTTCCCCAGGTCAGGAAGAATGTTATTAAGTAAGATATGCCAAAAGGGACTACAGATATGATTAAATAAATGGGAGACAATGTAGACGCTTTATGAACCAGTTTATTATGTTTCCCAGTTTCTAAAGACACTATACCTATACGGTCCTTTCGTGGTTTTGTTATATGTTATAATAAGTATGCTTCAATTTTGAAGTATTAACAATGTATGTAAAGTATGGGTCGTTATATGCACCTCAATCCGAGGCACAGTGTGACTAGTATGACTCCAAGTGCATCTTTTTTATAGAAAATTGACAACAATTTAATAAAAAATAACATACTCAAAACAAAGAAAACACATTCAAATTTTTTATCTACATTAGGAAAACTATCCATATGTAATTTGGGACATGTACAGATCATTTGTAACTCAATACGATGCATGGTTTGACCATTGTGACTCTATGTGGATCATTTTTATTCAAAAGTGACATTCATTTTAATAATCAAAATTGACATACTTAAAACTGAGAAACAAATTCTGATTATTTTGACACATTAGGACAATGATCCATGAGTCATTTGGTATTGTAGTATTTAGACTCACCTCAATATGATGAACGTTGTGACCAGTATGAATCCAAGGGAATATTTTTTATTTCAAACGGACATTAATGTTAATAAAAAAACAACTGACAAACTCGAAATAGATCAAATGAATTCATATTGTAGTGGAACTTTAGGAAAATGATCCATATGCCATTTGTGACATGTAAGGATAATCCAAACCTCAATTCGACGCATGGAGTGAGTAGTATGACTCAAATTATGTATTTGTTATTCAAAAGTGACATTATTTTTAATAAAAAAACAACTAACATACTCCATAATAGTATTTTGGTTTTATTTTATTTGTTTTAGAGATTTTATTTAACTTAAATTAAGTATTTATATCTTATTTGTGTAATTTCTTTTGTTCTTTCTACTGATGTAGTGTGTTGTAGCACACTACATCTATTTCTGGTGAGGCAGTTTGTTGCTATATCACATTGTAGTTTTCACCTTTATCAACGTTATTAATGTGCTTATAAATATAACCTTTATCAGTGCTGAAAAAGCACTGATAAATGGGTTCTTTAATTAGACCATTAAAAAGCACTTATAAATAGTACCTTTACTAGCGCTTTTATATGCACTAAAAATCTCTCTTTTATCAACAATTTTTAGCACCTAAAAGTCTCGAAGTTTTAACCATGCTAAGGTCATCAGTGCTTCTCTAGAGTTGATAAAATCTGATTCGAGCACTGTTAAATTCTTGTTTTGTAGTCATGTATCTGTATCCTCTTCCAAAAAATGGGAAAAAACAGTCATTCTTGAGCACGGAGGACTACCGCATCACAAACCAAATGAATTAGTTTTCCATATCTATCTATCATTAATTGTTATAATGATGGATTTAATATTTATATATTATACTAATGATATACGTATAATTATTAAACTATTATATATCATATACATTCTTATCCTTACATCAATTGAAAAATGATAACACCATTATTGAGTACATGTGGACTTCCACCTCTATAAAGCGATGTAAATTGTTTCATCACCACATCACATGTAATATATATATGTTAATTTAAATAAATATTAATTTATTTATGTTATTATTATAATTTTGGAAAAATATAATATTATTAACATTCATTCCATCATGACTGTTGACAAATAGAAATGTTTTTCATGAGTATGTTCGGCTTAACATCTCAATGAATGTAACAGACTTCATTTTTCATAACAATAGTTCCTTATTCAATTTAAACATATAATTTATGAGTTTAAAATGATTACTAATTATTGATTATTATTGGGGAGAACATGAAAAAGTTACTACATACCATATTCAACCTATAGAAGTCATTGTGTACATATGGGCCAAATATTGTAAAAATGTCTTATGTGAACATAACTGATTATGTAATTAAATATTTCAGGTAAATTAATTATGTAAATGTAACAGTAAATATGAAAAATTTAATTATGAATGTTAATAATTAACATAATTTTATTATTTAAGAATAAAAATAACATGTCTGAGGATTAAAAGATAGGGTAAGTGATTTCATCTCAATTTTCCTTCATTGAGGTATATTTTATTGTTATGAACCTAATTTATTTTACATGGTCTATTTGCCGAACCCTTTATATGGATATCATGAATCCATCAAAATTTATGTTATTTTATGTCTCAATTTTAATTATTTCATCTATGTGGATTTGAATTCAATGTTACCAAATTGTTAGGGGGTTCTTCACTCAATTTATATTCATTGGGTTATATATCCATTACAATTACTATTATATGACATGATTATGTGCACCGTGATCTCTATTTTTATTCATTTGAATTTAAATTTGTTTTAGGTGGATTTATATTTTCTGTAAATAATAAATTAGTTCATTAAATTCTCACTCATGTGATACAATATTTGGAAGGGTTTCTCATCTCACTTTTGATTCTATGTGACATTATCATTGTTCACCACTTGATTCATTAATGGGGTGTATATACTTCCCCTTTGATATGAAATATAATTATTCCATTTATATTCACAATCTCATTATTATTCAAGATTGATTATGTACATGTATACATTGTGTGAATTATTTGATTGATTTATCTGGAAAAAAATCAAGTATATTCCCCTATTATCATTTCTAAAAATTAAAATTTTTATGTTATTTTTACTCTCTTTACATACTCTAGATAATAAAATAAATTTTTATTTAAAATCATCTTTTCATTTCAACATGATCTGGAATCTTCTTCTTATATGTCCATATTTTATTTATATTGTTTTAAATATTGTTTTTATTTTTATCCAATGATTTATGGAAGAAATTTTTCCAATTTTTTAAATTAAAGAAAAAAGTTAATAGAGAATATGTTTTTCATTTTCCAATCCTTGATCTTTTTTTACGTTATTTACAAAATTGTGAAATAAATTTTGTCTTTTAAATTATCGATCATGAATGAAATTTCATTCCATTGTGTCGGATTAGTTATTTGAATAATTGTTTACATGCTTCCATAATTATTTTCAAATTAAATATGTTTATAATATTATGTAAAATTTTATTTTTAAATTTTATTTCAAAGGGAAAATTTTATTTTACTCCATATTTATATTAATCATCATTTTAGGATATTTCTATTCAAAAATGACAAAAACTCCTTATTTAACATTTATTACACTATGGATATGTTATAATGATACTATCCTTATTCTTTCTTTAGATAGTTTGTGTTTAGTTTTACTGGAAGAATTATTTTGATTCTTTATACTAGTTCTTCTAATTGAGAAAGATATTGATTATTATGGAATTTTAATTTTGTTGTATTGTTTACTAATATGATGAATTCAATGGAATTATTAATGATGTGTGGGGAACGTTATATCCCCTCTATGAATCTATACGTTTCATGGGAAAAACTAATTTCGTCTTTTGGATGATGCATAAACCATTTATATAGGATATAATAGAAATAGGTCATGAAATTATGTTTATGATATCCAAAATTAATCAATCCATGTTTATGAAATCAGGTATCCATTTCCAGGTTATTTTTTTATTAGTTATTATATCCATAGATAAGATTCTAGATTATATGATTATTTTTATTGAATTATTCGATAAAATTTTATTCCTTCCATATTATTTTTCGTGATCATGTTATTGATTAAATTGTAGGTTTTATCTATAATTTAACATTAAATATTGATGATGCATTATTTACTCAGGATAGCTTCAATTTTACACTACCCTTACTATTAATTTCAACTCATCCTTATTTTTTCGTTTCCCCATGATATAGGAAGTGTACTAAGATAAATATAAAAGGATATTCAATAGAGAATAAATAAAATTTCAATGAATATAATTTGTTATTTTTTAAGTTTTTGAATATTTGTGAGTTTGAATTACGTGTCAAATTTTCAAGGAATATAAAACAATTCGGTCCATCATGATTCAATCACTTGTATCATATGAAAACAAAATAAAGTAACCATCGAATACATGTTATATGGTTCAAGGAATTTACAATATTTCATTAAAATGAAATGCAATTTTTATTAAATATAAAGAGAATATAAATAGAATGTACTTTAGAGATGATGATTGAATGTTTTATTGTAATTATAATGATGAGATATGATTTTCCCATGTGAATAATATCATTTTTTCTTCAAAGTGGTGGATTAAATGTTTTGTTTCAAGATGGAAAAACTAATGTTGTATTTCATGGGGTGAAAATGAAAAAGGATAAATTTGTTTATAGTAATATTTAAGAAATTATTATACTAGTGATATACATAGGACATTGAATATCTATTTTTAATATTCTAAAATTTCCTTAACATTGGGTGATAACCGAGTCAATTAAGAAATTTTTAATTATTTTTTATGCTTATATATTATTTTATAAGTTATGAGAAAAGTAACTTAGAATATTTTTGGGTGATAGTGTATAATTTTATTATCATTTTTTTATAATTTTATTATTCCCATGATCTATATTCTATACAAAATAACCAAATAATATTTACAATGCACAACCATATATCTATATTATATAAATTTTTAGGTCAAACCTAACAGAAATATTGTTTTGGATTATTGGTTTCCATTTCATTTAATAATTTGATATTTTATTCACATATTAAGATTTAATATTGAATAAATATTATAAGTTTATGACGTTGAGTTCCAATAGGGTTGTTTCACTCCTTATGAGTGTTAGAGTATGAAGGATTTTGTTTTCTAGGAAGCCATATAATATATTATATCTTTTATAGTGTGCATTGTGTTAAATTTATTTATTTTTTTCATGTAATTTGGGTCCTGGTTTGACATGGATAAATATAGTCTAGCCTTTACAATGTTAATAATTATCATTTTTTTCAATTTCACTCATAAAGGAAAAATAAATATATATTCATGTCATCAAATTAATGTTCTTGAGGAGGAACATACTAAATATATTTTATTTTCACTACAATGTTTATCTATCATTCAATCATATTTTCAAAACCATGTTAGAGGTGGTGGTTGGCCATACCGATTATGATTAGCTATTGGATAGAGTTAGATGACTCTATATTTCTATTTTTTTTATCAAGTATTCTGAGGATTAATGATATATAGTTGTATTCTTCCTAGTCTATTTTATGTTGTCTTCTTTATGCATCATATCCCTAATTATTTTGGATTGTTGATGTGTTTATATAGTTTAATTTTTCTTCTGTATAGAGCTGATACATTATGTTGGATTGTGGGTTCTCTGTTAAAAAAGTGTAATGTTTTCTATATAGTGAATTCTTATAGACATGGTAGTAGTCTCCACCCAATTTACTATTATAAATGGTTAGAGGTTTCACCCAAAATCTCTTCACTAACCTATAAGAATATCCTTGGTGGGGTCGTGTTTAGTATAAAAACCATTTTATTTTAGAGTATTAACAGTTTTAGTTAATTATGTTCTTCTATTATTAATTACTATTTTATATTATTGTGTGGATGGTCTATTAAAATGTGTAATTCCTCCAATTTTATGAATTTTAGATCCCTTGGTTGTAGACTCTAATTTTTTTTATTAATGGTGGGATTTGTAAGTTGTGCTGGATAGTGATTCCAACTCAAGAAGGCTCTTAATGGAGCTTATAAAAAATAATAATTAGTCTCTTAATCTGTCTTATTTACAATCTCATCAAAACAAATTGGTTAGAAAATATAGTATTTTTATGTTATGTGAATTTTCTAAGTTATATATAGTGGTATATATGGAAGGATCCGGTCTTGACATCAATAACTGATACAATTCATCTCTCATATATATTTTTATATAATAGAAATAATTATATTAGATAAATTGTTTTTCTATATATATAATTCTAAAAATTATTATCATGGTCCTTTTGACATTATGGATTTCTATTTTTTCAAAAACTATTTTACCCTTATACAATCAATTCATTTTAAAATCCTATTATTATTAGTTCAAACCTATTTTATAGTTTATTTAAATTTTTATTTTGTTACTTCTTTTTTTTCTATTTTTCATTAATTAATTATGATTCAAAAAATCTATTATTTATATTTCCTTGGAAGAAACATATGCATGATGGATCTCTAACCTTGTTATTATATTGAAATAATATATGTTGGTAGAAAGTATTATATTATTTTGAATGAGACAATTATACTTCATTATAAAAAATGAAATAACTCAAACTTTCATATTTGAAACTTTTATTTTGTATATATAAGTCTTTCATATTTTATTGTATAAAGAACAATTAAAAAATAATGAAAAATAAAATTTAATTATTATACTAACATAAAACATTACATATAGAGTATAAATAAACCCCATAAGAAAAAATATTTTATAATGGTTTTATAAAATCTAATAATGAACTTTTGTGAACTTTTAAAATCCATCGGGTAGCTGTTTCCTTGAAATTTCAATATCAAAAATAGCATTTTAAATTAAAAATTATTATTGAAAACCTTGTAAATAATGTATAGAGCGTTGAAAATCAACTATGTAAATGATTTATGTGGGAAATAAGAGGTATCCATGGGATGTATAAAGGCAATATGGTCATTGAATAAGAAATATATCTATTGGAAAAATAACTTTCAAATTAGAATAGTTATTGAGCCATTAGAATTGTAATTTTACTAATAGAATAGTATAATATAATGTAAATAATAATTATATTAATAAAATATAAAAATATAAATAAATAATTTATGGAAAATTATTTCTAAATATAGGATAATTTATTAAAATATTTGTGTATATTTTAAAAAATGTATATTTTATCTTATTTTATAAAAAATATTTTTTACTTTAAATTTATAATATTAAAACTTCAACTATTTGAAATAAATTTTTCAGAAATTGAATAATATATTTTAAATTACCATGGTAAATATTTCCCTGAATTATTTTTAGTAATTCTTTTAAAAAGCATGACCTTATAAGTGAATAAATATTATACAATATTTTAAATGCAACATGTTCTCTGAAATAATCATACCATCATAAAGAATAATTAAAATATAATATATTATAATTATAAAAATATATTTAATAAATTAAATTAACCATTTAAAAATAAAAACTTCATTTTTAAACCTAAAATGTAATGTTCAACGTAAAAGATGATAATATATTCTAATAATTTTTTTTAAAATTTTACCATTGATTTTTATAAACATTTAAATATACTTTTGGGATTTATTAAATGTTAAAAACGTTCCATTTTTTATGGAATAATATTAATAATATCAAATAATATCAAGATTTGTTTTTCACATTTTAAGTAACATTGTTTTCATTATTTTTACCCAAAATACAGCTCAAATCAAATATAATAAACCCATTTGTAGCTTGGAAAATCAAATCTCAAAAGATAATTTTTTAGAAATTATAACCAATCCCCAAATAATATTCTTCATAGTTTTCCTTGATACATTTTTCGTTATCCAGCTCTAATCATCCTTGGAATTATAATCTAATTAACAGAGAAACATCAAAGAATGATGTAACATTTTCACTCTCTCATTTAAATATTTTCTTTCTACAATGCTTATTTTATCATTCCTTATTCTAAAGTACATTGAAAATTAATTAATGTCTATATAAAAACTATTTGAATATATATTTAGGGAATTATTATAAATTTTTCATAATATATAACATTTATCCCCCACATATTAATAATATTTTTCATTATTGATCAATCCACCTCATAAGATGATGATATCAATTCATTATATTTCACCGTCTTCATGGATAGATAAAAAATATATATAAAATAATAGATTATGAATTTATACGTATTTTTAGTCACATGGTGGTAATTTTAATAACAGATCAATTACAATGAATCAAAATGTAGAAATTAAAACAAAACAGGGCGCCTCAAATATACATATCAACATCTATTTAATCATTAAAAATGTGATAAATATATTTAAATGATTAAAATTAATTATGAATAAAATAAATTAATTGTTTTACATTAACACTCATTTGAAATAAAAAAAATTGATGTATAGAAGGGAAGTATAATGATTATGAAGAAGTGGGACTTTATGTTAGGGGACCCCCAACCCTTTACCTCTAATTTGTGTTTATATTATCCTTGCCATTATATATTAATTATTAGATAATTTATTAACACTTAATCCCATTATAATTTTATTTTAAAAAAACAATACTTTTTATATCTTTTGTATGTACATTTTCATTCAAATGTTTCAATATTTTCGTGTGATGATTTTTTCTAAGGGAATTTTTTTGATTACTGACTTGATTCATATGAATTAATTCAATTTATTATTATAACTCATTGAAGGTAAATATTTTGTATATGATTCCATGTTATTATTTTTATTTCTAAAACTATTTCATAATTAATTAATTATTACATTCCACTCATTCATGTGATTACAATGATGTTAGTGATATGCTATGATTTATTAAACCCATTATATTTTACATAACAAGTTTGTTAATAAATTATTAAATATCCTTGTATGATTTAACCTCCCCTAAAAATTTAAAACAAATGATTGTTAACATAATATGATGTGATAGGTCAACAGGGAATGATCTATCACTCTAATTCACTGGTAAATTTTTTATATCTCTACATATTATTATATTTGGACATGATTATATGTTGGTTCAAATTTTATACTTATGTGTGTACATGATTCGGTTAAATTCATACAAATATATTATGTTCTGACAATATTCATGCATTGTTAAAATAATATTAATATCAAATATGAATTTATATTTTCCCAAAATGTGAATATGTTTCATTATTATGAAACTACCACATTATATGTAATTTTCAAATTACTTCCAAATTATGATGATGATGACAGATTTATTCTGATATGTAGAAAATTAAACTGATCATGTGTGTACTAGAATATTTTAATTTATAATGTCCTATAAATTTTCCTCTAGTTAATTAAATTTTATCTCACCTTTTTCTTTGGTGTATGTCCATGGGTGGATACATTCATTTTGCAGATTATGAAAACTAATAATAGGACCTTGTTCATGGATTTAAATAATGTATATATAACTATTTGTATTAATTTTGTATGAACCTAATTTTAAAAATAAATCAATCATTTTTAGTTTATGATATGTGATGTGATGTTTGATTGTCTTAAAAATGATGTGATTATCATGAATATAATTTATGTGGAGTTATAGTTGGTGTTATATTATGGGTATGTTAATATAATAATTAAATTATTAAAAGTTGAAATGGTTATTTAATAATAAAATAATTTAGAATTTAATTAATCAAATGAATATGTTTTTAATCAAATCCTTATTTATTTAAATTTTTTCTAATCATTTTGATTTAAGAAGTTTATGAGAATTTAATTAAATAAACCAAACAACCGTTATGATAAAAAATGAAATGATATCCCGATTGATACTCTTAATAATGTTTAAAGGGATGTTTGGAACCTTTGGTGAATAATTTAAGACATTTACTTCTTTAATAACAATATCATAAATGATGTGAAAGATTTACCATACCGTATGGAAGAGAAATTAACCATAAATTGATTTGTGTGACTCTAATATCCATTATTTTCTAGATCATTTAACCTACTTATTTTTTAACAATGCGTCAACTCTATGGAAATTAAATTCATTGTGAATCATTAGTGCATGATGAGTTTAGGAAAATATGTATTAACATATATTTTCTAAAAACTATTTATACTCTTGTCGAGAGAAATTTTATATAGCTCTTGAAAATGAATATTGAATCTATTGCATCTTATTTTAAAAAATTCATAAGTTTATCATGGTACACCACGTTTATTTGTAATAAACCATGACATTAAAGTAGATATAATCAGTATTGGTTGAATGAAATATCGAAATTGATGTCATATCAATTTTGATATAAATATTTTTCAATTGTTTGATGGACACTATTATATGAAATAGTGGTTGGAGTTTCAAACATCTTGGTAAAATAAATGAATAAGAAATAATAACCAACTAGTCAAATTTCAATGGTGTAGAAAACACATCAATTAATTTTTTTAAAAGGAATGAGAAAAATATTTAAGTGTCTAAAAAAATTTATCATTATTATGAATATTTTAGATAAATAACAAATCCAACCAATATAATAATATAAACAATTGAACATACTGATGAACCAGAGGTATTGTAATTCTACAATAATATGAAACATGGACACTATGAAAGGTGGTGCATTAAACTAATGATATTTATGGGTAATTAATGAAAAATATAACATTATCTATGAGATAAGGTAAAGATATATTCATTACCACTTTTGAGTTTTAGTAACAATATGATCTAGTGAAATGTACATACACTATTTATTCAATATTGGACAATCTTTTATTTGATTTTACTTCAAAATATTCCATTATTTAGTGGAAATTTCTACAACTATTGAATCACCTCTATGATATTATGATATATAGATATCAATTAAAATTATGTTGGTGGAAAATATTCCACTTAAATATAGGATTCTACACATATTATAATCCATGTGATGACTAATTCTACAAATCGTGTAATTCTTTATTTCATAGAATTTGACTCTATTTTTGGCATGTATTCCCTATAATAAAAAATATATCATATCAAATAATGGGAAAAAAATTCTATATTCATATCCTATAACATTTAATCTTTGAATAATCAAGGCATAAAATATTATGATACACATTTATATAATTTTTTTACGTTATAAGTATTGATACCTAAAGATGGAGAATTTATAACTTAAATGATTAAAGGAAAAATATCAACAATTAAGATATGTTTATTATGAGAGAATTTATAGATGTATTTCCAAAAAAAAAATTATCCCACTAAGTTTTATAAATTAGAGTTCTCAAAATAACATTTAATATATGTCACATTTATATCCAAGAGACTCTATGAGAAGGCCAAAATAGAACTAGAGGGGTTGAAGAAAAAATTGCAAGTGAATTCATAAACATGTTTTATATCCCCTATTGTGCCTACATGGTATTTACCAATTATCATTGTCATGAAAATAAATTTTCTAATGTTGTATTACATTGAATACTAAGAGTTTAATATTCTAATTTTTTAGAGTATAGATCCCCAACTAAGGATTGATGAATGTTTTGACTAATTTAAATACCTCCATACCACTTAATAGTAAATATTTGTTTTGGATTTCATCAGATACTAGTTAAGAGGTATAATATTCTGGGGAAATAATATTTAATTAAATATGTACATAATTATTTCAAAAGGGTTCTCTTGGAACTTATTAACTCAAAATAAATTTTCATAAACATAATTATTAAATAATTTGTGGACTACATTGATAAATTTATTATAGTTTTTAGTAAATATATTCATATATGTTACACGTGAAGGTATGAACATGGATAATAAATATGGCTGATTTTAAGGTCATGGAAGAAGGATTTTTTATTTACTATAATTGGAATGTGATACTTCTAGATGTGTAATGTCTCACTCTTATAGAATATGATTAAATTTGATGGAGTCTTTTATAAAAACATTTAGGATAATGGAAAAAGTAATGTTACCAAACAAAATTATTCATAGAGATCTAAAATTTTATTTCTCTATATTAGTATGATTAATTATTAGTTATAAATTTACCAAAATTTCCACACCCACTAAATAATTTAACATAGAATATCGAAAAAAATTGGACTAAAAGTTATAATTATATTTTAAAATTACTTTTTGTCGAAAAAGTGGGAACCCTAATTAGTTAAAACAAACATAAAATTAATAGAAGTAATAGATTTTAAAATTATTGAATAAAAAAAGAAAACATTACAGGGAATTTACCTATAAAATTTTAAGTAATGAATATTTTTATTTATATCTAGTTTGTCCATAATATTTTCATCAAAATGATATGCCATATTGCCCTATGTTTGGTTGAACTCTTGCACAATTATCTACCTTTCATTGAATATTTTTGTAAAAATTATATATTGATTTTTGATCCAACCAATACACCCCTTATTTTATTCCCCATGAATTGATATCTATTCCATCATGTTTTCATCCACTTGAGATGTATAAATATTAAATGCATCCTCCAACATTTCTTCCTCTAATTATAGGAGAAGTTCTTAAGGCTTTTCCCTTATCTCCTCATCGACTGTCCATTGTGTGTCATCCATAATCTCCAATAGTGAATCTTTTGTTCTCATCATCATATCATAATATATCATGTTTAACAATCATATAATCCTATATAATCATAGATCCTCCCTATATTCGACGCTGATCTTTCAACTTTTCACCCACCCAATCGAGTTCTTGTTCTTTAGAATCACTACCATTAGCAATTGAACTTCCACTAAATAGGTTCAAGATCATATTCTAATCCTAGTCAATCATAGAGGGATCACACTCCAACACCTTGGATAAAACGTTTTTAGATGAACTTTTCTCCATTAGTTTTTGTATGAATGTGTAATCATTGTTCCATTTGTATTTATTCCTCTTGCTCGTGATGATACTTCCCATGTCACTATTTTCTTTCATCCCCTTCTTCCTCCTTGGGATATGGAGGCTTCTATTTTTTCCTCTATTAGAACGATCATCAATGATTTTTCCATTTATCTCCCCATTGACGCTTTCCCTACTAAGTGTTTCCCTTTGTTGGATCCCTCTTCGTGTAATGGATGACTTTTCACCTGACCAAGGCCTTCAATTCCCACACCTTAAGAACTATTACTAATTTTTATAGATGACAATGTATTTCTCTCATTTATTCTACCTAATGAATTCACCCAACCCCCTAGAATATATATAGACATCTTCACCTAATTCTATGGTCACATAGCAGCCGCTGCCTCATGTGAGATACAATTTCCAAGCAGAGCACTTTCTTCATAGGAAGAAGCCATTGAAATAAATTTATCTTGTTATAGATTTATAGTTACACAATGACCCTAAATCCCCTGAACCCTAAAAGTATCTAAACTGTTGGATTATGATCATCCAAATAACTTCTCAATGTGATTGATGGTTCCCACCACCTTCAGAATATAGTTTGATGATTTTTACTCTTTCTGAATGGGAACAACTCATGTTGGATCAATTCCATTCAATTGATCAACAATGAGGGAACCCAAAGACTCCAACCCTAGATATTTTCTATCTAATAAATCAATTAATATATTTCAATAATTTTTACCATGAAAAAATAAGTAAAATTGGTGACCCATATGTTTACAGGATGAGAACTAACAAGTCCAATATATGAAGACCACCCCTTGTTTTCATCATAATTATTCCCCAACTACAATACAAATTCACCTCACCAGTGGTCTTGTAACCTCAATTATGACACATATAAATGGTGATATTTAGAAAACAATAGAATCTATACTACAATAGGATCAAAAAATGCATCAAACCAGGTTCCCAATCATATATAGAGTAGATGGGTTTTGAAAGGGGAGTGGAAGTTCTAGAAATATTACCCATAAAACCATTTTCGGAGCACCCATAATAATATGGAAACCATAAAACCATTAAAATAATTATAAATGGAACTAATTAATGTTCTTATATCATTTGACTATGTATAAATAAAATAATGATCTGAAGATTGTTGAATCATTATTTGTCTTTCTCGAGAAGTCCCACCACCACTCGGTCCTCAAGACCCCATGATATATAGAGGCACATGTAAATAGAGTTGAATGAGGGCCATTGATTTATGAATTGATCCACTATATTTAGGTTTATAAGAGATGAAGAATTTTTGAACTCCAAAAATTTGAGCACAAGCTATGGAAATCCATCATAGTGATTTGGAACCTTTGAGATAATTGTGATAGTTGGGAAAGTTGGAAGAATGTACAGGTTAGGAAAAATTAAGTAATGTATATGGCTGAGGAGGAGAAGAAGAAGTATGGTGATCTTCCCCCCTCCAAGGGAAGTGGTAGTTATTGATATTACCATTATTTACTAGGGATCCCCAAATGGGGAGAGCACAAAACTATGTCTTCCTCCTCTAAAACATAAACAATTTTCAAGAGATATTTAAGATTCATATAAAGTGTTTTCAAATTTAACATGTAATCACAATCCCCTCATGTGTTGAATAGTTTGTAATGAAAAATTATGATTTAGCTAGAAAATTTAGTAATGTAAATTTTTAAATTGAAAAATGATAGCATATTCTTCATGATAAATAATGTCGAAAAAAAACTGATGCATGACCTAGAATTTTCATTTTTGATATTTTCATTTATGATTTAGAGGCACTGAATCTAGAGATATATTTCTCAAATATATGAAAAACACAAGATTTTAAATTGTACATCCACAATTATTGATTTGAACATGCATTTGTTTTTTTTTGGATTTAATAACCTCCTATGATTGAAAATCATTCCACAATCCATGAAATAAGTTTGATTTATTTTATGATTTCAATATAAAGGTACATAAAACCCAATCAATGATGGGGATTTCATATGAACCTATCTGTATGTATACATAATAAAAGGATCATTAAATTAAAACTTATAGGAATTATTATCAAATTTCACAATTTATTATCTAACCATATATGTAAACAATCATTACAACACTATGGGTGATAAAGAGCTGTAAATAAAGCTCATAAAAAACGGAATATAATATTCCTCAATATCAAATTTATAAATATGGTTTAATTTTTCATTGTAACTAGAATCCTTATTTTTTGTCAACAATGGAAAAAATATTTTTGGGTTATACAATAAACATATATTTATCCATCCACCCTTGAATTAATGATATGAACTGATATCTTTGGGGAATTTATGGTGGGAAACATGAAGATGGGGGATTATGAGTATATGCAAAAGTGTTTTAAATGGTATAAAAATAAGTTAAAATGTAAAAAATAAAAGGAAATGATTCAGATATTACCCATTAAAAATGAAATTATTTAACACCACCACGGATATTGTCATGTGTATACTTGAGATATATAATGAAAAGAATGAAATATGTATTTTTGTGGAATGACTCACCAAGACTCACTACTTGAAAATAGGGATATACCCATGGTTTTGGATGAAACTGTGGGTATTGGACACTCTTATACTGAAAATTTTCCAAAAACCACAGTTATAGGGTTTAGTTTAGACCTATACACTAAAATTGATGGTATAGGGTTTGGTTTAAGAACTATACCCATTGGTTTTTAATAAATTGTGGGTATAGGTCATACCTATTCCCACAGTTTTGGAAAAACCATGGGTATAGGGATTGATTCAAAACATATACCCATAGTTCATAAAAATACCATGGGTATGGGTCAAACCTATACCCACATTCTTTTAAAAACTATAAATATAGGTCATTTATATAGACAAGGTTTTCATAAATTGTGGCTATAAATTTCATGTGTAATTGTTGGAAAACACTTCAGTAGGGATATATATTTCCAAATTTATTATCCTATATCAAATGCTTGAAAAAATATAAAAATGAAAATATATATTTTTACTAATAATCATATGTGGAGCAGTGGTTAGGAACATGGATTCTATAGTGGTGTTCGAGGGTTCGAATCCAGAATGAGTCATGTAATTAAATATTATAGCCATTGATTCATAACTGTGGGTACTGGTTTATTGACATGGTGGACTATTTCCTATTCAACTATTACCATAATTCATAACCATCGAAATATAATTTTAAAACTCTCGGTATAGCTCATTGTTATACCGACACCTTAAGCTCACACAATTCACTAAACCGTGGGTATAACCTATACCCATAGATCTAAATGATGTGTGTATGTTAATTTTCTAGTAGTGACTAATCACATCATTACTATTAATAAATATTTCATACTCAATCAACCTATACATATATAATTGAAGGAAGTTCTGATGATTTATGGGTAAAAAAATTCAATTATTTCATTTTTGAGAACTAAGGTCCCCATAAATGTTTTGAAGGATTCCTTAATATGTGTTATGTAATTAGTTATACATTCGTTTG